>CM035601.1:38357726-38977726 GCA_020496755.1 Channa maculata | reverse complement strand
GCTACCTCACTGACACCATGACTGTAAGTATTTTCTTCATGCTAGAATAAAATTTCAATGTACTTCTTGCTGTTGAAGCTGTTAAGCAGTGCAGTAATAAATCTACAGTATAGGTGAGTTACTATGGGGCTGCCTGGTGGATCAATGAGTTAGGATGCAAAAGGCTGCGGGATCAAAACCCACCCCAGCCATCAGGGACTATCTTGGTGCTGGTCCTGAGCCCAGATAAAATGGAAGGGCATCTGGCATAAAAACTAATGCCAAACCAATGTGCAGAACACATTCCACTGTGGCGACCCCCGAAGGGGACAAGCTGAAAGCTGTTGTTCTGTGGGTGTGATAAAATTATCCCAAAGGCATCGAGATCAGCTGCATTATTGACAGAATGACATTTACATGCTTGGGAAAATGTAAAGAGAGGCCTTGTTTACATATTTTACTTGATGTTTTATAATGGATGTAGTGCCTTGGACTGGCTTGGCCTAAAGTAAGAGTCACTTTAAACTTTAGTTACTATCTGATGTGAGAGCTGTGTTTGACAGGCGCAGGTAGATTGTTATCACCGGTGAGAAAGCCCTATGCAGGTACATCTGTTTCAGGTCGAAGGGCCAGAAGCCGCTTTAGGAGTTTGAGTTGGTAAATTGCTGAGGGACTGTTTTTCACATACACATGCACAGGAAAACGACATCACCTGGAGTGACCTGTTGGCCATGGAGAAGGACGACTTGGAAAAGGTAGAAGTTGACAAAAGAATCTTGAAAATGAGCTGCTAATAGCAAGTTTTTAAGGCCAATGAATCGTCAAAAAGAATAGTAGATTTGATTCACATTACCTCCCGCACATTGTGTTATTACAAAAGACTGTTGCATTTCCATCTGTCAGATTGGTATCACAGACCCAGTGGACCAGCAGAAGGTGCTGAGTGCTGTGCAGCAGATGCACCTGGACAAAATCGACCTAGACACACTCAGCCAGCTGGGGGCTGCAGACTGTGGGTTGGTAACCACACATACACTGATCAGGCATAATAATGCAACCTAATACAGTGGCACTGCCTTGAAATCTACTTGTACAACCTAAACAATTTCTCAGTTTTTAGGTTGAAACTAACAGAAAGATTGTGATTATTCTGTTTTATTGTACTGCAGTGGTTCTAAGAGATGGTCCAGTTCTTATAGTGCACTGCAGTACAACTCCACCCACTTTGACCTCAATAATAAACCCATTGTCAGAAATGTGTTAACTCTGCTATTCCAACCAAAAAACTAAGGCACAATTAAGAGATTAAAACAGTCTGAATAAATGTTTTTATTTTGTGCGCTTTAGCTTTTCTATCTAGAATACACTACAAATATAAGAAAGTGTGATGTCTATTTTGAAAAACCTATTTAAAGGTGTTTGAGAATTCTAAAAATAATTGAAAATCTGTTTGTTTCAATGTGCTAAGAATGTCTAGGCTGTCAGTTGCAAAAACAGTTTTCCACAAACACACTGCACAAAGCCAAGAAAAAGTTGACAGTAGTAACAACCTTTTAAACACTTGTCAGCTGCACACTTTAAACTCTCCCCCACATCTAGTCTTCCTACATTTACCCTTCATGCTTTGTCTGTCCTCCTCCACTGGAAGTCATCCATCAGCCCTATGAGCATCTCACTGTCCTAGATCCATATCCCCCTCCTCCCATCTCCGTAGCCAAGACCAGAGCCAGGCACTAATGGTTTAAGCGGAGCTGTAATGATTTGTAAGGTGAGAGGCAATGAGAGTTCGCAATGAGCATAGGAAAGCTAGCGGCAGGGGCCAAACAGAGCCATTGCACTGCGCCCCATCACTTCATGAATCCTCAGGAGAAGTGGACCTGCTAATTTTCCCCACCCTTATCTACAAAATGAAGGCCGGGCTGACAAAGAGGTGGAAGTTGAGGTAAAAGGTGGAAATTTTGATCAGGACCTTCACATTGAAAAACTGAAATTGGTAGAAATTGGTAGATCTTGAAGATTTAGCATGTAATGGGTGGGCCTGCTCCAGTGTAGCCTCTGACATGGTGCCACTGCATTTTCTCCTAATCACTGGGCTTGTAATTCTAGAGAGCCATGTTCAAGCAATCTATTGCTGAGGCAGGTCCTTTGAATTTTGGCCAGACTTGTTTGCTGTGGCTCTCTTGACGTAAGAAGTTACAGTAAAGACCTGGCTGTTTTCAGAAAGGGACAGCAAAAATTAAAAACCTGAGTGTGGGAAGAATTTGTCGAAGAATGGATTTTGCTCGGTCTGAGATTTTCTTGAAAACCATCGGGCAAAAAAAAGTGAAGGAGAGACCAGGACTTTTTAAGGCTAGTGGAAGAGAACGGCTGAGCTTGGCTCAGGATATCGTGGGCAGTGGATGGAACACTGTTAAGAGCTCCTGATTCCAACAGACTGGCAACACATTGCTTTGTCTTCTGCACTAAAGAAAAGTGCACCAGTGATGGAGACAGGAGATATTATCAAGACCTTGTATGTTGTTGGGTTGTCTCGTCTTCATTGGTGAATTCTCCAGTGCCATGTGGAAAAGACTCCCTATAAACTGGCAGGTGGAGATGAGGAATCAAGTCAACAGTTTGCATTTCTACTAGTTGAGATGTTACCTTTTCATTCTCATACTTTAGGACCCACCACACACTGTATGTCTAAAGGACTTAGCTGGCAAGGAGGTTACTTGGCTTCCAGCTTTGATCCTGCCCTGCATACTCCACAGAAAATAGAGGAATTGTTAAATGGGGGGCAATCAACCATAGTTTATGTGCATGTGGGTGACACGATACAGTCCTGCAGATGGTTTCAAGCTCCACTGACAACTTAGGTTTCAAGTCCTCCAAATGTTTTGAGGGAGGAAATGCCTTCGAGATTTTTATCACGCCTGTAAATGTAAATATAACTGGGTTTACAAGTAATCAAAATACTACCACTGCATGGAGCAAGACACTGCTGAAAAAGGGCAGATAGGCCCAATTGACTTTCCCTGGAAAGTCACACATGCATCCTTTTATCAGCACTGCCACATGTACAATCCCTTCAAGGATCTTCCCACCAGGGGCCCATCATCACTCTCTCCTCCCTAGATAAACTAACAGCAGGGAGAAGGGAGGTGAGTGTGCAGCACAGGCTGACTGACAATGTTTATTCGCCCCTCTGACAGAGTGTGAGGAGGGCCATGACGGCTGGTTGCCCAGTCCCCTTAGCAAGGGAAATGTACCATTAAGATAAGAGCTATCAATATCCCATAGGACCAGGGGATGGGAAGTGAGTGATGGAGAAGTGGATGAATATAAATAACAAATCATTTAAGGTGGATGTTTTAGAGGAGGGCATGGGGTAGCATAGGGAGGAGGTGGGGAAAGGGCCTGGCCACCTGCTCAGTTTTCTGTAGTTTAGTGAGGTGGTCTTCAAGAGATGCATTAAGAATGTTAACACAAAGTTTGGTCCAAACTATTAATCAGTCTACCCTGTCATTACTGGGCATAGTTAGCAGGCTTTGCCTTTTGTTTTCTTTGGACATATTCACGTTAAGGACGGTAAACATAATAGTTTTAAATTCTACAATAGAAAAAAAGTCTGTGGCTCTTAAGGCGAACAATGAATTTAACTTCTGTTTATCACAATAATTGTTTAGTTATGCAAATTGCAGTGTATATATAGCAGACCTAAGGTATGCACTCTATATATTGATGTAAAACAAAAATCCTTACATTCAGTAAGCTGTAGTACAGTATGTATTTTTGCATTAACTGAAATTGTTTAGTTTTGTTAGTCAATGAACTGAGCACCTAACAAGTATAGTCTATATAGTATATGCAGTGTGTAACAGTAAAATAAAATTGTAGGCGTGCAGAAATATATTCTACTATAAAGAAAATCTCCTTTGTTTGTCTTAATCAAACGTCATCCATAAATTCCCCGTGTTTTGCAGAAGTGAGGAGCTGCAAAACTTCCTGATAAGTGTGCGGCAGCAATGCTGCTACTTGACAGAGACGATTCAGGGCGTCGTCAGCCGTTTTCCCCGCCGAGCTTCTCAGGTACACGTCGTGTGGAGCAGTCAGTGTATTTTATAGCTTACAACTCTGGGGCAGTTCTATGCAGCAATTCAACGGCCAAATTAAAGTAAATGTTAAACCTGACACCTCAGCATCAGGAATTTTCCAGCTTCAATAGACAATGTCCCTTCTTGTCATCTGACTGAGATGAGTCCAGGTGCCTTAATGAGTGCACCCACTGTCTGTCTAAGATTCAGTCCAGCTAGACTTCTGAAGCAGAATTTGATCCATGTAGCTTGTCTTCTCACTGGACCCGAAGATGGAGGCTCAGGCTGTCTGCAATCAGCTGGTGGTCCAAACCAATGACCTGCAGAAAGAAGTCATCTGCCTCCGCAATCTGCTACGCCAGGTCAGCACACAGTTATACACACATACTGTACACACATTGTTGGACCTCTGCTATTCTTCATTGTGGCCTTTGTGGATTACTACAATGCGGAGGGAAAAACAAGCACAAACCACGTCACGCCGTGTTTTCAGCCAGTAAGATGGAATATAAGCCCCAAGTTTCAAAATCAGTGTTTATTTATATAGAAAGAGGTTGATTAAATTAACTAACGGGCGTCTTGGCAAACCACCACACACTATTCTGGAGCCAGAAGAGGATTTCTGGCTTGATGTTTGATTATGAAAAAGCTGTGTGAAAGAGTTGTAGTAGGGCAGAATACTGTTTACAGCTCTGGGATTTTGTCACTGATCTCTTGATTCAATTTGATTTTGATTAATTTAAATTGAAACAGGAGATATATTTTCAGCCCTCTTTGTGTGTGTGGGTGTGTTTGTGACTGACAAAGCTAATGCATGGTTCTGCATCTGCTTCAATAAAAAAAACAAAACCTGTTGCAACCGACATTATAAAGTTTGGGTTCACTTTAGAAAAGAAAACATCCAGACACAATATAAGATACATCACCTTCTGATGCAACAATAACATTGAAAGCAATGAAACCGTAAATGTTGCTGGTATAAGTGCAACTAAAAATCCAAGAGTAATGTTTAAATAAGAAACAAAATGTTTGTGTCTGTCTGCTTTGACAATAAGAAAGATAAATCTGTGATCAGCTGATTTTAGTTATGCCAATAATATTGTTCAGACTCCAACACATTCATATTTAATACAACTAAATCAAAATTCCTTCCTTATACTGTTGCTGCGGTCGTTGTCAGCTTTCCTCCTAACTCCTAAGGATTTAAGGCAACATGAACAGGGCATGGTGTCTGTGTTGGGTGTTGGCGTATATGATTTCTGGCGAGCTCCAACAGGTATGTGCGGGAGTGCTTGCATGTGTGCACCTGACTCTCTTTGTGTGTGTGTGCGCGCATGTGTTTCCATTTGTATTCCACGAGGAGAGAGTCGTTCCTGACAGGGCAGAATCCTCACAGCCCATAAGTCAGCACCGCTGTGACATCCACCTGTCAGCACACAGACGACGAGGCGGAGGGATAAGCGGGCTGATGGAATGGCCAGGGTGGGGGTAGAGGGAAATGAGGAGACGACGCAGGTTGGCGGGGTGAGGGAGTTTATGAGTGGAGAAAAAGGATGGGCCGAGGTGGGCTAGCAGCTGATAAAGGTGTGCAAGCATGTTTATAGTGTAGGTAGATATTTGTGTATGTATGTTGATACCGGTGGTTAGGGGTGGGTGTGGGTGTGGGTTGCTTGGTTGTGTCAAACAGGAATCTGACAGCCAATGGAGCCCATTTGGACTCGCTGGCTCCCAGCCCAGGACATAATGGCCCTATACACACACAATCTCACCTCATCTATGGAAGCTTGTTTCTGGAAACACACACAGTCACTCCTGAAACACACTCGCTGTATATGGTGGAGCTCACCACACAAACTGATTTTGGCACTGCTTTCAAAGCAAAACTCCACATTTATACTTGTGAGCCAACAAAAAAAGGTTCATTGTAAATTCTGATTAGTTGACCTTACTTAAAAAAAAAAAAAAAAAAAAAGCAAGAAAACTGATTGCTTTGAAAAACGACATAATATATGTATATATACGTGTTTGTGTGTGTGTGAATCTCTCTCTCGATGGATGGATGGATGGATGGATAGATCTCCTGTGGGAACGCTGCCTTCCCAGCACTTACCAGAACAGTTTCCTTCTTAGTGATGTCAGGACTCAGGAAGTTGTTGAAGTCTGGGTTCACTGCCAAACTGCAAGTTCCCAGGTCATATTTACCAGAAGTGGAACTTTTAGTTCCAACTTTCTCACATGACAGGGATTCAGTGTGACACTGAAGACCTCTGACTTGAGAGTTCGGGGACGGTATTATGCTTTTGTGACCAAGATCTGACTTTCAGCACAGGAAGTTTAGGTGACTCAGACTTGCGAGTCATGCTGTGGTGGTGCAGTGGAACCAGACTTGCCGTCACCCTCAAAACGTGGCGAGCTCTGTTGGACTCCCATCCAGCAGTAACTTAGCCTAAAAACTGTGCAACCAGTAAAATGCCTTATTCTTGAGTGGATTGCGCTAAAATGACCTGCTATCCCTCTGCTCCAACATGAGGTCTCATTACTCCCAACCAAAGCGCTTTGTGTGTTTTCATGTTCCTATTTGTGTGTGAGATTGCCATGTAAAGCTTTTCTCCTCCTCCTCCCTCAGATGGACGAAGCTGAAGATTGCTGTGAGCTTCCTCAGCCTGATGGTGACACCAGCTGGAGGATTCGGTACCTGAACAGAGTTGCACTGAGCGCACTTGGAGCCACCATCCTCTTGCTGCTCTACAAAGCTGCCAATGGCAAGGTTTCCTTGCACATGTAGAGGAATGTCTGCTAATTTTAGTTTGCTACAAAAAAAAGGTGATTTGATGACCTCGAGAGGAATTTCTTTTGTTTAGGGACAATATTTGAAAAGAGAGGTTATTTTTATTTCAGCTGTGTTTTGTTTCTCTGTTTGCTGTGTCTTGGGATTTAGTTCATTTGTTAATACTTTTAAATTTAATTTCATATTTTAAACACTTAAAAATTAAAGTTTCTATTAAGGAGCATATTCCTGTTATCAGTTTCAGTGCCAATGCAAGGAACAGAATTTCATGATTCTGTGATTCTAATCTCGATATTTGGGGAACTATGTATATTCATTTTCTTCCTCAGGGTGAGATGAAAAGATAAACATCTGCTCTGTGTGTGTGTGTGTTGAATAATGCCAGTTTTATGGAAGGGTTGCAGACAGTGTGTGTCTCTGCACCCAACAAACTCTTGAAAGACAATGATAGGATGTTAGTTAGAGGGTGCTGTCCCTCACCGCTAGTCTTTGTGCTGAACTATTTGTCTCCCCAGACATGAGCCAGCAGCTTCTCATGCAAATTTTGCAAATAATGTCAGTGATGATTCTTAGTCAACCAGGTTTGGTTATCAATCATTGGATTTGCAAGTAACGTTTTCCAAAATGTTGAACTATGTGTTTTAATGTAGATGGTTTCAATTCAATTGTAGGAAATTCTAAAATTTAGATGTAGACACTCAAACTTACCATCCATTCTTAACATAATCTGTGTTTTCAGCTCCTTACTGGCTTATTGGACTTGAAAACTTCCTTTAGGACTTTTCACCTTATTCCAGGGGAATTAAAGTTGCTCCCTCCAGGCCATAACCTGGCTGATGTGAGAGAGTCACTTTCTCTTTGTAAAAAGTGAAATACAGTCACCAACCCTAATGCGATTAGTTAAGTCGGTGAACAAATTGCTCTAATTAAATGGGATTTCTTTTACACACTTACTATAAGTACCGCTGCAGCAAAGTGCTCTAAATCTCCCTGTTGTTTTATGGTTTTCTTCCGCGGTGATCATGGGAAAAATCCAGTTTGCCCATTAAGCTCATCTGGTCAGGGTCTCCGGACTTTCAGATACACCCGGGCCAGATCAAAGATGGAGGAAATCCGCTGTGACAGTTGTACAGATTCCCCAAGAGACTTCAAAAAGACTGTGATATATAATCCAATTGAAATGGACACATCACCTTTAGGTGCTGCTTTGGGAGAATCTGTTTTGTTTTTTTTTTGCCCGTTCCTGAGTTAGAGACTGGAGTGATGCTTTGTATAAGGCTGTGAAATATTGTTGTGTCAGTTGGATAAAGCAACAAAAATCTCAGGAATATTTACGATTAAGTATCAAATTGGATACTGGATCCCAGAGGAAACGGTCGCTTGGGGGCAAACTTGGCAAATGCGCCCAACTTTTGCGCAAAAGTCTTGTGTTGTGACTTGGCTGCTCCGAGCACCTTACGCCCTCTGGCCCACTTCGGCCCATTTCTGTCACCATTTAAATCTTTTCAGCGTCGTGCGTTTTTGTTTTCTGCTGACTGCAGGTCGGGATGCATCTTCCCACAGTCGATCTCTTCCCCTCAATGCGTCGGTGCAGTTTGCGCAAAGAGCCCGATGGACTGGACGCGGGCCAAGCCTGTCTGGTGTCAAACCAGTCTGAACAGATACTCTGAGACATCTCATTTCTTCACCTCATTCCTGAGACGAGACTCTGCCCACCCCTTGTGTAAAGCAATTTAAACCTGATAGCACATCATCTCCCTGTCTCCTGTCAGACGGCCGCTCTTTACTCTCCTCATAAGCGCTTCGGCACTGGGCAGATCCCGAACCAGTCATGGCTTTTACGCACAACACTCTGGCTCTTGTCTGCCTTGTGGTGCTTTCTTTTTAATCTAACCTTCATTCGGATTTTAATCATTTCTCTAATGTCTTACATTTTTCTTTCATCCGTGAAAATGCTCCATCCAGATCCATAAGGGACCAAATCTGGGTTAATATGAACTTATTGCCAAGTGGAATGTGTTTTTATTTATCTGTAGCAATCTGCTGGCTCACGGCCGAGGTCGACGCGTCCTGGTGGTAAGTATTTTTTAAATCTGTTTTATTACTTTTTTTTTTTGTAATGAAACTGAAAAAAACACATTCGCTCATTGTCTTTAAGTGGCACCTTAAACACGCCAACACTGCTACTTGTTCAGTTATTAAGCAGGACAACAACGCATGTGATTTATGTGAAATATATTTTCCCCTTTAATTTTGAACTCGTGTTTTGTTTTTCACTTTATTAATTATAAATTGCTCAGAGACAGTCACTCCATTCCCTCCGTTGCTTTTATAAGTATTGTTGAGCTTGTTGAATATTTGAATGAAGTTATTTTATCAAATTTAATTTCCTTTATATTTGCTGCCTTTTCCTTGACTCTTTAATGAATATTTCTAAAGCTAATGTTTCCAAATTCCAAACATTTTAGCCCGTGATACTAAAATGCCATTTGGACCGTTTTTCTCAAGTTCTGGCCTTTTGTAATGGTTTCAAGAAAATCCTTGAAGCCTGCGTGTTCAGATTCCCTGCCAGTCTTTTATCACCTTATTCTGCAGGTATGTGGGAGTGTGGACTTGTTAGGGAAGATTTCAACACTGGTTTCCCAAGTAGACACTTCATGCCTTGTTTACCTCCACATAATTTTCTCTAATTTTCTGTTTTTGCTGACCTCTACAAGATTTAATGTTTCTTAGATACTGCAACTACCTAAGAAGTAGTGAAAGTAAATGATAGTTTTTGCAGTTCAGCCGGCACATTGACAAGTTTTAAAATCGTCCAATACAATTTAATGCTTAAAGTATGTCCTCTTATTCTCAGTTCACAAGTGTAGACATTTTGATAACCACAGCTGTATCTGTCTCATGATTTTTCTCTACAACCTTCCTATTCATCTGCTCCTCCTCTCTGCAGGTACATGGGCACCCTGGGCTCCCAGATGATGTGTGACAACATCCCTGGTCTGGTGAACAAGCAGCGTCAGCTGTGTCGCCAGCACCCCAAAGTGATGCAGGTCATTGGGGCTGGGATAAAGGACTGGATTTCCGAGTGCCAGCACCAGTTCCGCAACCACCGCTGGAATTGCTACACCACGGTCAGGGACCACAATCTGTTCGGGCGCCTGCTGCTACGCAGTGAGTGGAGGGGGTGGCAGAGCCAAGAGGGGACACTCATTTTACTTTAGCCTAAAAAGAAAATGTGAATACATGCAAAGACCCTGCTTATTGAAATGTCCTTGATCAAGTTATCGAGCCTCTCTCAGCTCCTTTGGTGCTTGTTTGTAGTTGACTCCTAATAAAATAGAAAAAGTGGATTTGAAGTTTTAGTTTGAGAATCAAATCCTTTGGTGCCAATATTACTTGTTAGTCTTTGTCTTTTCTTTAGAACAGTTCGTATTGAACAATTTTTTCACACTAGTTATTTGAGTTTTAAGAAGATCCCGAAATCAAGTTCTCATTATTTAGGTAATGCTGTGATAATTGCAGGTTCACAATGTCTGTCAATATTGTTTACCGCTACAGTAAATTATACAAGATGTTGGGTTAATGTGCAGTATCAAATGCGTCTGTACTGCATAATGTATTTACAATATGACGGCTTAAGGGACCATAAATCCTGCGTGATTAACAATAGTTGAAAACTCAGTGACTTGTCTGCTGCAGGGTTATGTTTCTAGGCCATCGTGTGCTGTAGGTAGCTTCTGAAAATGAATCCTGCCCAAAGTACGTTAGAGCACAGCGATCTGTTTGTTGACCATATGCCTCAGCTTAGTGCTAACAAATCTCAGCAATTGCCTCATTTTAAAAGGCAGGTTTACTGTGACAGAATATTTCTGCGAAACAGTTCGTCATAGATGTGTTTTTCTTCAAGACGTTGGCTCACATTCCACAGCACATCTCACTTTACAATTTTACATTTATCACATTGGTGCAGCCAACTGGTTTCTCTCCGTGTGTTGTTACGTTAGGTGCTAACATGTTACTCTGATGTTTAGAAGTCAAAAGTATTTAGCAACGATTTAGTAATTAATGGTTAAAGTCACTATCATGCAAGTGTGTGTGTGTGTGTGTGTGCGCGCCTGTCTTTGACTGAATTTCTGGTATGTTCATTGACAGTTTTGTGGCCAGTTTGTTGCTGAAAACAATCAATGTAACAAAGCTCACCTCACCAATCTGTTCAATCTCATTTTTTGACTATTTTTTAACATTTTGCATAGAAGAAACTCAATTGATTAAATAATCCACATTAGAATATAATCCACAAATTATTACCAATAATTACCTGCAGTTTTATGCCATTTATTAGTTTAACAGCATTTTTATAAACTAACTGGGGGAAAAAAACCAATGTATCATTTTGAGCCACTTTTATCATTATGATGTTCATGTCTTCAGTTAGGTATTTACTCTCCACTCAGCTCATTCAAATGAGAAGCTTTAGAAATTTAGACTTTTTCCCAAATAAACGTAATCCCACCACTTTGAAGATCCTCATCCAATCAACACTGTTTATCCTTTCTGGTGATATGCGAGAAAAGACGCTTGATTTATTGGTGGGTTTTAAAACTCTGGAGAAGATGCAGCTGCTGATTTATGGGGGTTTGGAGGAAAATAAATGTTATGAAGAATGTGACAAATGACTCCTCCCAGGCGGTGAAGTGCGATTAGTGGCATTAAGGATCAAAATGAGTAATGAGCAGCAATAAGCAGCTTGTCACTGCTCATGGCAGATGTGAAGTTTGTGCAGAAGCATCGTGTCAAATTAGTGAAGTCACTGCGCCTCTCAGCAGCTAAAGTCAGTCTGCTGTGAGGACTTGTTATAGCAAGTCATGCTTTTCTTTTTTTCTAATTCCCACTGGAGAATCATTGTGACACAGCGGCGTGATGTTCCTCTCCCATGCCCTGAGATTTAACCTGTGAGACGGATTCTTTGACTTGGAGCGTTTTATGTTGGGGCCTCTAATCAGCCATGTGGTATTTGGACCTCCCAGCCGGGCCTTGGCCGTGTCACACAGCATTATCACGGCACACCGAGGCCTCCGTCAGAAGCTCCTCATTGTTTTTATATAATATACAAGAGTTTTACTCATGAAAAATGTAATTTAAAAAAGAAGCCACTATACAAGGTCTTTGTTCACTTCAATGAGCAAACTGATCAGAAAATAAGTAAAGATTATTTAAAAAAACAAAAAAAAAACAAATCTGACATTCTGTGTAGCTTTTGGGTTCTCAAAAGTTTGTTTGGTGCAGTGGACACCAAAAAAAAAAAGTATTGAAATGTTGCACATGATGTCTCATAAATATTCTTTTTACTCTAATTTGTACAGAGCTGATAACTGTTGTATGTAGATGGTTTTTCTGGCATCTTTTTCTTGTTGTCACTTTGTGCCTTCATGTGTGTGTCATCATTTTACAGCAGAGGTCTGAGACAAACAAACACATACATGCCCTTCCCTTGCCTCTGCCTTTGATCCTTCTCACAAGTCTCATCAGTAACTTGTGGAGGGCGATGAGGGCTCTCTTTGTCAGGGCATTTCTGGTGAATGTTTGCTCTTTATCAATCTTAACGCTAGACGAAGCATTGAAATAAAATAACTGTGGCATGAAATAAAATCTTCGAGCAGACAAGAAAAAACACAGGTCATACAGGTAGCAAAGGTGGCCAGACGTGAAAGACAATTGTGCGTGTGTCTGTGTCATGGATTAATTCTGCCAGTTCGTTCAGGCTTAAGTCGTGATCCAAAACACCATCTATTGCAAAGTATTTTTCCTTTGAAGATCTCTTTTAAATGATGTTAAGTGTTCTTTGTAGACTAGAATGGGGAGATCCAGTGCTTCTGCAGACTACTCCTGAAACTTAAACTAGAGTCAGATTTTGTCATGTCAGGCAAGAATTAAGGCCCTAACTTGATGGATTTAATGTGCTCGAAACATGACTTGTGTTGAACTGACTTGAAACTTTAAAGCAGATCACAGAAGTCTTGGTTTGGAACTGCAAAGAAGCAAAAACATGTAAATATTAGGCTTCTGCGTTGGTGTCAGCTTTAAAATGTTAATTGTTTTGTCAGACTTGAATCTTAATTTGCACCTTCATAATGAAGACTAGTGATTTGCTGGAACTGCTGCAAAAGAGTTAGACCTGCTCTTACCTCCGTTCTTCTGATTTCGTCTCCACAGGCAGCCGCGAGGTGGCCTTTGTCTACGCCATCTCTTCGGCCGGCGTGGTGTACACGTTGGCGCGAGCCTGCAGCCGGGGCGAGCTGGACTCCTGCTCCTGCGATCCAACGAAGAAGGGCTCCTCGCACGACGCCAAGGGCTCCTTTGACTGGGGCGGCTGCAGTGACCATGTGGAGCACGCCATGCGCTTCAGCCAGGCCTTTGTTGATGCCAAAGAGAGGAAGGAGAGGGATGCCCGGGCGCTCATGAACCTGCATAACAACCAAGCTGGAAGGAAGGTGAGGAGGCACTGGAGATATTGGCTGACTTCATGTTTTTTTTTTTTGGTGCTATTTAATGAGCTGTGTGTTGCAGCAAATGTGCATTTTGAACTTATCTAATCTACAAACAGTTTTTTGTGCTTCCTGTTGTTTGTCCAGGCAGTGAAGCGCTTCATGACACTCGAGTGTAAGTGTCACGGCGTCAGTGGGTCGTGTAGTGTTAGGACCTGCTGGTCGGCCATGGCCGACTTCCGCCGCACCGGCGACCACCTGCGTAAAAGGTACAACGGGGCCGTGCAGGTTGCTGTTAACCAGTACGGCACAGGGTTCACTGCCGTGCACACACACTTCAAGCGACCCAGCAAGAACGACCTAGTGTACTCTGAGGACTCGCCGGATTACTGCATACGTGACCATGAGTCAGGTAAACAGCCTTTAGATTCTGTTGTAAAGATCGCTGTGATGACTACTTCAAATACAGGCCACTGCATTTTGAACATAGTTATTGTGTCTGTAGCTTTATATAAACACTTCACAGTTCAGCTGAACCCCTTCAACAGACAAGGAGGGTGTGAACAGGGTTTCACAAGGACTTTCGAATACTCAGATGTTTGACTTAATTGCACAACAAAAAAAAGACAAAAAACTATCAGGTTGAATTTTCTTTAAGTCTTTCCGGTGTCCAAGCTTGCTTTGACTTATTCGGGTTTTTGTGTGTGAGTGTTTGAGACATTTCTGGTGTTAACCACTTGTGAAACTTTTCCTACTCTTCAGACTCATTACAGTTTGAGAGCTTTTGTTTTATTTTACACTACGTACATAAAGTACAATAGAAACACATCCAATACCTGTAATAAACCCTGGAGGTTTTTCAGTTGCGTGCCTGAAGAAACGGTTACTTATTTGCACGAATGTATGCAGGGTCATTATGTGAGCGTAAAGTCAAAAATGCCCGATCCCAATATGTACTTTACTGAGATTATGGTGTTAGTTTACCTCATCTATTGGTGCCAATACAATATTGTCTGGACAGACGGGTCCAACACAAAAAATTTGTTTGTCCATTGAGTGAAGTCTGTGTTTAGATACAGAAGTGGTAGAAAGTGTGGGTTTTGTCATGATGTTTATTTGCCAAAGAATAAATAAGGGAGCTGGGACAGAATTGAATTATTGTACTTATGTAACCCTCTAACACAGCCTGAACAAAAGTATTGGAATCCCTTAGAAGAGATTATAATAAGTGAATTTTAATAATATTTTAAGTGAAATGCCTTGAATCAATGTTCACAATAAACATGGACTAAAGAAAAGGTTAAAGAGGAGATGTAGAAGATCTGACGTGGCTGCAGACAAAAATCGATGTCAGATTAAGCAGGATATTTTGTTTCCTGTGCTAGAATCTCAGAGTAATGTCCCCAAGTACCACATGTTAGTTTCAAAATCTAAATGAACCCACTTTTGAAAGAGAAAAGTAAAAATTGCACAGACATTTCCTAAGATGCATGTCACATTTATCCAAAGTAGCTTACGGCTGTGGAGCATACACCCGGCACAACTTGGGGATCAGCGTGTCCAAGAACACTGGAGGAGCTGGGGGATCAAACTTGCTCTGCCTCCTGAGCCACAGCCACAACCCCACAGTTGACAATCCACAATGCTCCTGAAAGAATGAGAGTTTTTCATAAGTCATAACAGAACAATATATTGCTCAGGTCCTCAAGTTGCTTTGGCTCTGAGCAGCACGATGGAATCAGACCCGGCATTATGGAGCACAACAGCCACAGGCAGTCGGAATTTTCTTTTTTTAAAGGGGAAGGGCAGCATCACTTTCAACCACATCTGTATATGAGGCTTGAAACAGGGCTGAGTGTGAGAAGAAAAATGTTTGCGTTTAATAACTGTGTGAGAGTAGGTGTAGGTGTGTGTGTGTGTGTTTCGGAGGAGGCGGATGCCTGTCAGGCAGCAGATGATCTGTGGCGATCGGATATCAACCAGTTTAAGAGCCATTACAAACTTCTGTAGGCTGAAACCGTAGAACACCACAGATCACTATAAATCACCGCCGGAGACGCACACAAACGCCAAAGGGCACGATTAGCCAGCAAAAGGAGGCATATTTCAGGCCCAGGTCGGATCGCACAGCAAAATAAAACACACACAGGAGCAGTTTCCATGTGTTTTTTGTAATGGTGAGACACTTATCCAAAGTATTTCCTTGTGGACACTGTTAATTCAGGACATTTTGGGGAAATGCTGTCTCCTGCTGCTTCCATCTTGTTCAATCCACGCAGGAAACAGCTCGTGGCCCATCCTCAAACAAAAGCGGATGTTTTTCGAAATGTAAGTGGCACCAGAGTTCAGAAAGTTAAAAAAAACATGTATCTGATGTAAAGCTGTATGCGGCTTTGGAGAAGAAGCAACGTCTTATTATATGTCTACGCCTAGTTACACTGTGGATGGTCCCACGGCACAGATACGTGGGTTATTCCAGGCACGAATAGTCGTTGGTTTCAGAAGCTTTATTGCGTTGCTCAAAATACTATTAAGTTAGAAAATGATTGAAGTTGACTTTTGAAGCCTGGAGTCACATCTGCATCAGCAGTAAATATTACAGTACAACAATGGCTTTTTTATTTTTAGTGTCTTTTCCAACAAATTGTAATTTTAAACATTTTAAAGTGAGTTTGTAATTTGTTTGATACTTTTAATGGAAACATATCTTTATATCTTAATAGGGTCTGTTTGTTCTTTTATACAAAGGGCTTTTTTTTTTTCCAAACTTCTTAAAAGAGGCACTAAACCCCGGTCAAATTTTGCCTTTGTTTTTGAGGTTGGTTTAAGCAGGATCGGACTTCAATGATGTGGTCGTCTAGGAAGCAAATTATTTGTCATAAGTTTTTGTTTTGTTTTTTCCTTAATGATCATTGGTGAGTAATTTGTCTGGATCTACCGTTGCCTGACGTTTCCCATCCTGTCGACGTTTCAGCTGTTGCAAATTGAGCCTTGGAATCGTCTGTCATGTATTCTGCGTGCGGTTACCATGCGCGGTCATGGTCAGTTAGGGTGCACACACTTTTATGAGGTTGAACAGTGTGTTTAACCTGTTCAGAGAAGCATGTGTTTTATTCAGATTGTGAATTTTGTACGTATGGAGATAAACTCTGTTTTTGGGCGACAGAGGAGGTTCATTCTTGATCCTCGGGAGCATTTTGTGGAAGCAAATCTGTAGGATATTTTTACCAACTTACCAAAAAAAAAAATGTTTGAAGTTTATATAGTAGAGGTATATTTTTCCAACATGCAACTGACATCCTCAATGAGATTTAGACGTCCATTTGGGGTTTTTATTTATTAGTGGGTTTTTATTTATTAGTAGATCCTGGGAAATGAACTGGTTGTCTGACGTTTTAACGGGGGCTTTGGAATGTTTGTGCAAAGCATTTTTCACCTTTTATTTAATTTTTCGACATTTTACAAGTCAAACTGTAATTTCATTGATAAAGCAGCGATTTGCTGGATTCCCTCTACTGAAACCATTTTCCCAGTAACCTCCCTTGGGTGGACCCCTGCAGCTCTAAGGGGCTCCGCTTGGAAACTAGTATGGACTTCACAGCAGACGTGAAGCCTTTATGGGCTGTGTATATGTAAGCACGGTGAGGTAACACACACACAAACGCACCCATAGTGCTCACTGGGGGCCTCTTACGAGAACCGATCTCCCTCTCTGAAGACAAAGTGCTGTGGGACAGGCATGTGGATTCACTCTCAATCGTGACACAAAGTGTAAATTGACTCACCCTCTCTCTTTTAGACACACTCACACAAGCGTGAATCGTTTTTGAAACAAACTATGAGTTATTCACTCTTTTTCTAATCACACACACACACACGGAAAAACCTCTCGCAGACATGCAAACTCACCCTCAATCATTTTGGAGACCCAGACTGAATCCATTCTGGAGGGACACACACACACACACACATGCAGGCTCAGAGCCCACAGAGATAGTGAGACGGCCCCTCTGTGCCTCTTTAAAGTGTGAAATCAATTTCCCTCGGCTCCAGCGCGGCTCAGGTGCTAAACTCATCTCTCGGCGCCCCCTCATCTTAATTCAATAAGCAGACGCAGAGAGCGAGGGCTGTGAGGAAGACTCTGGCCGTGATGTCACCCCTAGCAGTGCAGCATACCGCGGATGACGGGCGGGCACACTGCCAGAGAGGGACGGAGCTTTCGGGTCGTGCCTGGACATATATTACCTGGCAAGACGAACAGCGGAGAAGCGCTGTACACACATGGAGCGAAGCAGAATGTAAACATGAACGAATTCCAGAACAATGTTCGAGATGGTACTTGAAGCTACTACAGAAGTTTTTCCTAAACCTTTATATATACACACATAAGTCAGCTGAACACACACTCAGCCACAGTCCTCTGCTGGCTGAACATCTGCACCGCAGCAGGTTCAGAGGTTCAAAATTCAGGCATCTACACAATTAGAAGACATTTTCCAAAAGACTGCAGAGTCGAGGCTCTTTTTGAATTATTCTTTAAATGTCCAACAGTCCAGAGGTTTTTAAAGATTCTACATAGGGTGTAGTTGGGCTCAGACCTGTGAGTTTTTTCATTTTTCTTTCAGCCATGTTCTGCACTCAGGAAATACTTTCAACTGTAACTCGTCATCAGGTCACTAATGAAAGTATTCAGAGCCCTTCATCTTCCGCACATGCGTAAGTTTAATTTTAAATTAGCAGAGTTGCCATTTGTGCCGATCAATATTCACTTTTGATTCAACTTTTAAAAGCTAAAATCTTCCACTTGTAGAAGTATTCAAACCCTCAGTTCAGTACTGTATCGAAGCCTCTTGAGCCACAGTTACAAGTCCCCCAGCTGGTCTCCCCCAGGCACTGTCACATTGGATAGAAAGTGTCTGTGAACCAGATGTGCTGTGGTTTAACTGTCATCTTTGGCTGAGCGACTCAAGAAAAGTCAGAGACTTGTCCTGAAGCCACTGTCTTATCTCTGCTTTGGGTCATTGTGCTGAAAGGTGAACAGTCTCGGGTCCCATGAATTCTTTCACCTGTTTCATGTGTTTTCTCATAATCAAAGATGAACTATCTAGAAATCTCGACGTGACGACCCAAACCTGTCGTCTTATGACCTTCAGATAAAAACACGAGAGACTTTGTGATCGTAATCTGCAATCAAGAGAAACACAACTGTAATGTTGCTCGTATGTAACACCAACTGATAAGATTCCTGTTCTTACTGAAAAAAAAAGTCCTAGAAATATCTCTGTGATGATCATACTGAAGAAAATGGAAAATCTGAGCTGCCATCAACACATAAAGGCTGACTTCACAGATTGTAAACTGTCAGATTGCGTAGAAATCTGACGGTAGGTCACAGTAGCTAATTAGAGTCTGTATCTTAAAAAGTTCTGTTCCTTTATTTCTCCCTCTTAGATGGGCCCTTAAACGCAGTTCCTTTGAAATGTCTCGCTGCCTCCAGATGACATCATCCAGAAAACTTCTTCAGTTCAGATTCCAGATGACATCATCTGTTCTTCCTAAGATGGAAAAACTTGATTAGATTATGCCATCTGGAGGAATCTTTCAAATGGAGCAGAGATCATCATGCACTGCTAAAACACGAACCAGAAGAAGAAAGTTTATCAGTTTATTTTAGCTGAGGGAGGAAAAAAAGCATTGAACTTTCTTAACAAAGGAAAAAACCTGTGATATGATTCAGGTTTTAGTGTAGATAACAAGAAAACTTTCCTAACTTTACTGTAAATATAGGTGGTGTGTTTTGTAGAAATGGTGTGTGGGCTGGAAGCAAGAGAGGGGGGAGTGTGTACAGTGTCACTGAGGCTTGTATAACGTGTGTGTGTGTGTGTGTGTGTCTGCTATGAAATGAGCAACTGATGAAGAGTGAGAGCTCAGCCTGATGGCTCCTGTCATCAATCTCTCATCTCTCTCCTCGTCTAACATTCATCATCTTACTCAACTCGCCTCTGCCCCATCTTTGGTGCGCTGCCAGTGTCAGACTGTGCTCCAATTAGCTCCTGATAACCAACAGATCTCGTCTGATTGGCCAAATTGTGGCTCGTACTCTGCCAAGTCGCATTCCACTTTAGAGCAGTCCTGTAAAACGCTCACTTTTCAGTTCAATGGTCTGAAGACTTCATTTTCCAGGATGGTTCTCACCTTTTTTTTTTTTTTTTTTTTGGTCTCGAATAATTGTCAGTGTAGTTGTCAAATTGTTAAATCTAATTTTGGAAAGTGATTTTCATTTTGAAATGTGTAGTGAATAAATGTTTGTTTGGTTCAGTGGGAAATGAGCTGCAAGTAAAATCCACCTGCTGCAGTAAGATGATTTGAGATGAACCCAAATTTTTACATTTTCTTTTAGATAAGATGCCATAAGTTATTTGTATAATCTAGAAATACATGTAAATAATAAAATAATACATGTAGAAAATTTCAGTAGTTCAAGTTTAGTCAAATTACTTCTACACAGTGCAAGAAAGAAAAGATTTAACCTGAAGTCCTTGAGTCCTCACAGACCGTCTCTCTCTCCTCAGGGTCGATGGGAACGGGAGGGCGGCTCTGTAACCGGACGTCTCGGGCCGTGGACGGCTGCGAGGTGATGTGCTGCGGCAGGGGTTACGACACGTCACGGGTCAGCCAGACCACCAAATGTGAGTGCAAGTTTCACTGGTGCTGCGCCGTGCACTGCCGCGACTGCCACCAGCAGGTCGATGTGCACACCTGCAAGAGCCAGACGTGACCCCCGCCGCCACTGCACAGCGATGACGTTAAACCAGCACTTATACTCAATCACAGTAATACTGCTACTGCTTTCTGCTGAGCTGTACGTTACAACTGAAATTAGCTTCTGACCCCATGTTGGCGTTAAGCATTATTTTCTGAACCAAATATCAAAACGTTTATCAACTGTTGTTTGTGAAAGGACCAGCACAAGTGATCTGTAGCAGCAACCACACCTGGGTTTCCTGTTTAGTTTAGTTTTTTTAGCCCACTTTACCCCCTTTCACACTTGCACTAGAATCCTGAAATTCTCCTGACTATATCCAGAGATGGTGTGTGCGAGCGAATGGGCACGTTGAGCCTCCTGTACAATCTGACCGCTCTCTGTGAGGTTTGACTCGGGCGATCTGTTAACAGACATCGGAAATAATGCGGAAACATAAATGATCGTGACAGAAATAATCTGGTGTAAAATTTGATTTGGTACTTCAAGTTAAAAACGGTAAAGACTGAGATGTGAGGACTCTCCAAAGATGCACTGAAACTGATTCTTAAGTTATTTAAGCCACTGTAGTTTAGTTTAATCTACTAACAAGGAGAGAGACTAACTTTCCTTCCTGTGCAGTCAACGAGAAGTTGTTTCAGCCGCAGCAAAGCAGCCTTGTTGTCAAGTGTTGTTTGTCTGGTTGCGTGACTTGTTTGATATTGTTCTGCCTTGTCTTTCAGTGTAAGATTTAAGATGGTTTCCCACTCGTTTCGCTTGCTGAGCTTATGATTTCTTATAGTGGCACCTTCCATTTTATTGTAAACTTCACTGTAAGATCAGTGTACGAACGTTTAGTGGTTTTCAGCTTCTTTTAACAGCTTAGAAATCTGTCAATCGAAACATAGTTAAGTACTTTAGCATAAAAAAATGCTAAATAATCATCTGTCTGCGTATAAACTGTTGCAGACTGGCATCTTAAATCTCAGATATGAAAATTGCAGCCTGGAAAACACATTCAGTAGGAAGTGGAATGAAGTTAGATCAAACTTTTTATGATTCAAAACTGTCGCACTGTGTTTATTCAAATGCCTAAATGCTTCATTAGATCATATTTAGTGTGTAAATATCTGAGGAGTCCTGTCTGAGCCAAGATCTGTTTGAATTTGCTTTAACTCACAACGTACATTAATACTGCAGAGACGTTTTAAAAGTCTGCTGTAAAATATTTGTAGCGTACAGAAATGAACAACTTCTGTAGCAAATGTGCTTAATTCAAAATCCACTGCTCCTTTTTCAAAACGTCAAAAAGTCTGCAGGTCCTTAAAGAGCATTAAAATGTTTCAAAAAGCTTTGAACTAAATGGTGTTTTTCACTGCTGTCTAGATTAATTAATTCTAATTATTTGAGAATAACGACTAGTTGTCACGGTTAAAATCGGTGCAACAGCAAGACGATAATCACGCGACGTGATGTGAATCATTTTTCGAGGTGTCTACAAACCTAAGCTTTGACCAAAACCGAGACCACTAGCTTGCTTCAGAATAACGTTCTACAAAGGTACCTGGTGGACCAAGCTGAAGATGTTAGTTCATGGATGAAAACATTCCACAGATAAACACAGAACCAGGTTGTAGCATTAATTAAAAACGCAGCAGCTCCAGGTGAAGGTCGGCTGTGTCAATCAAAATGGTGGGAAGAAGACTGTTTGCAGCAATACACAAAAAGTCCTTTATTGTATTTTTTTTTTTTTGTCTTTTTGCTTTTTTAATGATGGCCATTGATCACCCTTTTTTTGTACAACAAAAAAAACAGCTTTAAATGATTGAAAACCCCCCAAAAATGCAAACATATCAAATAAAACCATTTCTGGATTCCTTTGTTGTCTGTTCATCTCATGCCTCGTCCTTCTGTCCTCATCTGTTCCATTTGGTTTGAACTTATTCATCTTGGCACAAAGGTGTCAGTTCAGTCCAATGCAGCGTTCTGGGTTTCAGTTCAGCTGTTTTTAGTTTTTTTTGTTTGTCCGAATGAAGGTCAGTTCCTGATTCTGGTCCGGTTCAGGTGGGGAGGGGTTAGATGCGAGTCAGTTGGTGCCAGAGGCTGGATGGCAGGATGCTCTCTACCTTCTCCATGATGAAGTTCAGAGGGGCAAACAGTGTGCTAAGGAACTACAGGGAGACAGAGACAACCGGACACAAAAGCTTAAATACAGTTTTAGGGAAATCAGCTGCAGCTTTGATCATTACATGCATTTAAGTAAGTACTGTGATCTTTCAACTGACATGTTATCACCAAGCCTGGCTACTGAGGTCAGGTTTGGGGATTGGAGAAACCGGGTGTAGAACAGTAAGTGGTTTTATATTCCACTTTGTATAGTTCACAAGTTTGCAGACAGAAAAACTGGAGTTCCAGGAGTTTCTTGTTTTTATGGAATAAAAGCAGTTTGTCATCACGGGAAACAGTTTACTCTGTTGTTAGAACACATTTCTCATCATAACAGCATGTGACCTTTGGTGTACTATGTTGCCATAGTACACCAACAATAAAAAGTGAAATATACACTGATCAGCCACGACTGCAATGCCACCTGCTGTTTGTAACGTAATAAATGATGTATAATTGTGGGTGAATCACCTGTCAGCTCCACCTTTACCAACAGTGACCACCAACCCTTAGTCTATATGAATTACTGTACATGTTTTGGATACATAGTTGTACTTTTCCTTTTTACCACCTCTGTGCACAGTGTCACATTTTGCTGCGTGTGGGGCTGTGCAGCTGCTGACGGTTCAGGGTGTCCGTGCTGACCCTTGACCTGCAGCGGTGGTGATGTGGCTGATCAGAGTATAACATCTAAACTTGTGTATTAAAGCTGTAAGAACTTTGCACATTTTGATTGTCAGAATGAGTTGGTGTATGGTAATAACAAGAAATTGTATGATGTAATCACGTGAAAATGAGCTTATTATGCCGTGAAAGTTGAGTCTTTCTTTGTTTTGTCAGACATCAATTTCCTTGCTGTCTAACTGAACATTAGTGGATGTGATTATCATCTGAGATGTTAAACTTTGCCTCAAATTCCTCTAAACATACGTATGTTATTGTGCTAGGATCATTGTGTCTGGAGACTAAAATGACAATTTCTTATTCTCAATTCTGGGGCCTACAGCTTATTCATAACTGCCAAAATAAAATTGGGATTGTTTCCATTTACTCCCTGCCTGTGGGTACAGTGTACAGTAGCTTGCTGTCAGGTTGGTGTTTTGGCAACAGACAGCAAAGGGGGAGGGGGAGGAGACATGATGGAGGTTCCCACTTTCTAAGAGGACAGATAAAAGCCACGGGGGGGGGAATCGCCCTCTGCTCCACCTGCATGTTTCTGCCTGGCAGTTGGTGGTTTGAGAGTCTTAGAAGCTGTGATGGTCCTCGTGCATCGTATCACACATCTCAGCTTCAAAGAGGACTTCAAAGTAAAGCTGTGTTTGAAGTGTGCGGGTGGTGGTGGGGAGTGTGGTCTGCAAACCTAGAGGTAGGGATGCTGGGCTCCAGCGCTGATAGCGGCCCTGTAAAGTGGATCAGGGTGTCGTCCAGTGCACGAGCCACCTTCAGGCCAAACTGCCTCTCATTTTATTTTAATCACACTGAGATTCTGTGGTCGAATGAGACATTTTGGCCAGAGGGACAAGGTCTGGACAGCAGCTGTGATATTCTCATTTTCCCTGAGTGTGTGTGTGTGTGTGTGTGTGTGTTTATACTCACAGCTTTAGCAAACACTCCCATGAGTTCAGGGAACTGGTGTGTGAGCAGAGCCAGCATGGCTGTGAAGGAGCAGAGACCGGCTGTGAAGAGGATGAAGAAGGGCAGCTCCTTCTTCGGGTAGACTGACACCTCGTGAAACACTGCTTCCACGTGGGACACACACACAAGCAGAATATTAGTTGACAGCACAACATGCACATCACACACTTTGCTGCAGGTTCGTTTTACAACCATTTTTTTTTTTGCCTGTTATGAAATTATTAGCACCTGTTTTAAGTAAATGTAAATTGGATTTTTGCTTCACTATTTTACACAAAAACAAGAAATCTACATTTTTCTCATAGACACAAAGATGATATTTGTTTCTGAAATGGTCAAATCAAAACCAGATGTCAAGAAAATGTCGCTTCTAATACAAATCCACAACGTCTGTGATCTTTATGGACAAAACAAGCGCATGTTAATAAATGAATAATGCTGCTGCAACTATTATTATCACTTTCTGAATTAATTGCTCTAATTGTATTATTATAATTTACACACCAATTGACAATGAACTTCAATTTTCTCACTCAAACATGAACTTGAAGTATAGCGAAGCATCTTTGGTGTAACACACAACATATTTTGTCCTTGTTCTATATAAATACAAAGTGTGTGTGTGTGTGTGTGTGTGTCAGGGCGTCTCTTACTGGGTAGCAGCTCTCTGTCTGCTGTCTCTGTGCAGATTGGGTAGGGGTAGAACAGATGACCCTTCTCCAGAGGATATGGGATCATTCTGAATGCTACAAACACACAATGACATTCAGTGAGCACTGGTTTTATTTAACAGCTTCAGACAGATGTTTACACTGTGTGTGTGTGTGTGTGTGTGTGTGTACTCACTGCCCTCCCACGTGCAGTGCAGCAGGTTAAGTGCCCCCTCCACCCGTTTCCAGTGCTGCAGGTGGAAGAAGGCGTAGGCGATGGCCTCGCTGTCTCCTCTCTTCAGGATGTGTTCTGGAGGAAGAATCAGACTCTTCATCTCCAGCAGATACTGAGGAGATACAGGAGGAACAAAGACGGGACAACGAAAACAAGATCAGCAGCTTTAAATGAATGGGAAGAAAACTAGCAGCAGCTGAAACCAGAAAAACTACGTAGCTGTTATCGTGAGGCAGCAACAGGAAATGATGCTGATTCAGTCATAACTTCATTATAGTTATGTTTTGTATGAGTGTTAGTACCTGACACTCTGAGCAGCAAGGTTTTCTATCAATTTTACCAGCCGACAAAACTGTAATTAATGGTTAACGGCAATTTGTGTGTGTGTGTCTCACTTTGGGGACGTGAGGGTTGAACTCCACCGCTCTGTGAATGGCTTCTACTGCGTTCATCTCTGCTGTGCTCAGCCCTCGCCTGGACGCTGCCTCTGGAGAGAACCTGCATGAGCGTGCACACACACACACACACACACACACACACACATCAGTAATCTGACTTGAGATTGCACATCACTGAGGGATCAAAGTGATCCCAAAAACCTGCAGTGCAGAATGAAAACCCTTAAAACTAAACCTGGTTATCTTTAACCAGCTGCTCTGCATTACATCATCACCATATCTGATGATCACATCCAGACAAGACTCTGTAAATGAGTCTGAAAGTGCAAACTGGGCCCGTCACTGAAGCAATGCTCAGTTCTTCCAGAACAGTTCTGAAATGTAAAGCGTGCACACCAGCATGTCTCCGGTCTGACATAGTGTAAGTTTTATTTTTAGACAATATTTTTAGCAAATTATGCTTCACTTGCTGTCATACTTGTAAATTTACTATGTATATTAACAACTGGATCAAAGAAAAATAGAACTGAATTAAATTGTGCGTCTCTGTATGCACAAAATGTCCCCAGATAAGACACTATAGCAGCTTGTGTGTTTGATGAAGGTCTGAGGATGCTGCCACCAGCATGATGAACACTTTGGTTATTTTAAGTAGCGAGCACCTCTGATAACCCCAGAGAGCTACTACACCACCGCTCAGCCCTGTTCTCTCATCACAATGAGCAGCTCCCCCCTCGGCCATCAGCGGGCCCCCGTATGAGCACTGCAGCCAATGAAAGGCGATACTCACTTGTCCGACACCGCCCTGGCTTTGAGCAAGGCTGCTGTGTAGCATATCGTTGCAGATTTGGGTAAACTAATATCTGTGGAGGAGACACAAAGCAGACAGAGAGAGGGGGGAGAGGGGCCGATTAGTGGACGTAGAACAGTTTGGAGTTACAGTTCTGGGGGGTGGAGGGGGGGGGACAGTGTTTAAGAATCCTGCTGTTGCCCAGAATGACAATCATGAGCTTAGTTTTCATATAGTAGCTTTGGGCAAATTTTGTTATTAACTCTCATTTTTCAGTTACCCAACGCTTTGCAATGTGCTTCTGTAAACGGTGCTAAATATTCCCCAGAGCACTAAGATAGATGGATTCGAAAGGTACTGAAATGCTTTTCTCCTTATTACAACCCTTTTCTACATGTGGAAGCACCTTAAAAACATGGCTGCTGCATGTTGATATTCTTCATACAAATATGTTATTTTGCATGAGTGGAGCTGCCTATTGTCTAAACTCACTGGTCTAAAGGAAAAACAACCAAAACCCCAAAGACAATTTTCACGCAGAAAGCAGCAAATTCTCATAAAGAAGCTGGAACTAAGAAATCATTGGTATTATCATTGACGGTCGTGGAATCTCAGTCACTCTTCAGTCTTCTGTCTTAATCCTACTCGATCTATCTGCAGCCTTTGACACTGAACCGTCAGATTCTCGTCCACGCTCTCTGACTTGGGCATCTCTGGATCAGCTCTAGCCTGGCTTCGGTCTTACCCATCAGGACGAACCTTCAAGGTGTCCTGGCAGGGGGACGTTTCTCACTCTCATAGCCTCTTTACTGGTTTACTGCCGCAGGGTTCAGTTCTTCTTTTTTTCGTCTATACTACATCCCGGGGTTCTATCATCCGCTCACATGTCCTTTCCTATCACTGCTACGCTGATGACACACAGCTCTTCCTGTCCTTTACACCGGACATCTCCACTGTCTCATCACCCATTTCTGCCTGTCTCTCCCAAGACCGAAGTTCTTGTTTTCCCAGCCAGACACAACATCAGCATCAACATCGGATGTACAGAGATTGTCCCCACTAAGTCAGCCAGAAATCTGGGGGTCATCACAGTCGACCAACTGAGCTTTAAGGGCCACATCTCCTCAGTCTCTAGGGCAGCAGATTTGCCCTCTACAACATCAGAAAGATCAGACTCATTGTGCAGGTGCTGGTTATATCTCATCTATATCTCAGCTCGCATCAGGTTCAAAGCTCTGTCTCTCGCCTACAGGGTGATCACCTCAACAGCTCCTGCTCTCCTCAACTCCCTCATTCAGGTCTACAATCCTGTAACGAACGACGTCTGGTGGTCGCAGCACCGCAGCAGAAGACACCAAGCAAAACTCTTCAGCTCAGTGATCCCACGATGGTGGAACGAGCTACAAACTCTGCACGCTCAGCAGATTCTCTCCCAATATTCAAAAACTGCTGAAAAACAGAACTCTTCCGCATCTTCCTATGCACTTAAATCTATTCCTTTCTGCTCTTTCTTGCACTTGCATCTCATGAAATGTGAACACTTTCCTGATAGGACTTTGCTTTCATGTTTTCTCCTTGACTTTTTTCCAATAAAAATACACATACAATACTGTAAATACTCATTGTACACACTTACTGTACCTCAAAAAAGTGGATTTGATGTTTCATTACTCTTTAAGTGTCACTGCAACCAGTGGCTGTGGTCACACTGAGAGGCGGCTGTACAGCGGCACATTGCATTCACCAAAGAAAAAAAAATTAGAGCCTTATTCTGGTAAATACGAGTTATGTTTCTCATAATTACGAGATACCAGACTTTGTAATCTCACAAATAAGAAAAAGTTGCAAAACCTGCCGTAGATTAATCCGGTTTTTAGCAGGTCTTCAGTATCACAGTATTTTTTTGATATTTGAATATTTCCAAATCCCTAAAGGAAAACAGAAATATTGATGGATAATTTTAGCTTCTCAAAATGTCAACAAATAAGCTGTAACTTGAGCCTCATATCAGACCATCGGCTAAATAAAATTAAGAATTAAATGAGTTTATCCTAAACCATGAGGCCATTGTCGTCTCAAATAGCGACTAACTTTACTTTTCACTCGAACTTTTCTATACATCTTGATCTCTGGATCTATAGAAATGGTTAAACATTGAATGTTTAAAGCCTTCAATCATGAGAAGAGAAACAAATGTTACGTATGATACAGAAAGTTGCACTGTGGCCTTCGACTTGGCCTCATTTTTAGCCTATATACGTTTAAATTTAGCAACATTAAATATGCCAAATCGGCTATTAATGGGTTATTTTCTCTTTGTTCCCTTGGACGTAAAGATAACTCACCGATTTCCTCGTATCAATGAAGGAAACTTGAAAACGTGATGATTCTCAGCTCTGAAGTGCAGCCTTTAAATTCCCGCATCAGAAGAATCGTACACCGTCAAACCATAAGTTGCAACTTGAACCTCGCTTTATGGGCCATTTGTTGGCATTTTGAAAAGCGAAGCCCAAGGAAATATCTATCAGCAGTTTTGTTTCACTCTAGAGTTTTGGAAGTATTGAAAACTACCACGGAGCTACTGTGATACTGAAGACATCCTAAAACCTGATTAAGCTAAGGCAGGTTCTGAATCGTCGCGTATCTCGTAATTACAAGCAACATAACTCGGGAATACCGTAGTTCTGTAACTCCGTTTCTCGTAATTGTGAGATCCGGATCTCGGAAGATATAGTCTCAAATTTTTCTTTCGTTGGTGAATGCAGCCGTAGGCTCCGATACCAGTATGTGAATAGAAATAAAGGCATTAAAGGGCGACTTCACCAATTTTCGACTTGCTCTCTATGGCATTAGTTTAGGATGTAAATGCACATTGATGCTTTTAAACTTTTCTGACTTCCCTGTATTAAAATATTTCTCTACTTATAGCTGAAAAGCTTCTCTGGATGACATCACCCGGAGGAGTTCTGTTTTGTTTTTTTTTTCCATTTGAAGTTTACATGATGTCATCTAGAGGAGCTCTGGAAAAACAGATTGACCACGATTACAACCTCCATAGTACGAGCAAATCGATCCCAAAATGTGAACTGAAGGTTCCTCCGAGTGATGTCATCTGGAGGCATTTTAGCAGCTACAATTAGAGAGATTTTGTAGGGAAATCAGAGGAAAGTTAAATGGCATTCATTTCCATGTACTGCTAAAACTGGAACCAAGGGAAGTACGTTGAACATCAGTGAAGGCGTCGTTTAATCTGTGCGCGCGTGTCCCTCACCGTCATACTTGGCCAGAACGGCCTGGACGTCGGCGTAGTTCTGGAGCTCTAGTAGTGACTCCAGCAGGTTCTCGTGGATGTTGAACATACTGAGGAGAGGGAACTCCTTCATTAACTGGAAAACACACAACTGTTGTTACATGTAATACTGGGCAGGGGGCGACACATGCACAGTCAGCACACAAGAGCTCTGGGTCATCACTGTGCAGTTACAGCACAGTTACAGCGACCTGAGTGAATGCTGTGCAGGCTTTGTGAGACTTTGTGACACAGGCAATCAATCTGAGGCCGTTTCATGTTGTCAGAAATCAAAAATCTGTGTGTGTGTGTGTGTGTGTGTGTGTGGGCTAACAGAGTGGGTACTTACGTCTCTCATCATTTTAACTGCTTCTCGCGTTCGGCCAAGCTTTCTGGAGCACATGGCCAGTCTCCTCTTTATATACACCAACACATTAGTGTCTCTTCCTAATGGAGAGAGACACAAACGCATAACACGTCACATTAAATTCTCACTTTTTGATTCTGACAACTAGCAGTACTAGTATTACGTGGATTGTCCTCACTGTGCTGGGCTTCGTACTGTGTACCGTGATGTTGGAGCTGTTGGCTGCGGCGGTAGCAGCTCTCTCCAGCTTTCAGCGCCTGTTTGAACAAACGCTCGGCCTCCATAATGGTGGTGGCCTCCTCCTCTGCCAGGAGGATGTACGCTGTCGCACAGCTACAGGAAAGAAGAGAGAAATCACAGGGAGAAGTGAGCAATAAGAGAGAGAGAGAGGAGAAATCAGAAGACTTAACGGTTTTTTAAGAAAGGAAGCATCTGAGACAATGCGGTGAAGCAGGAGAGCAGAAAATAAATGAAGAGATTTAAAGAACATGTAAACAGGAGTCAGAAGGAAGGAAAGAGTGCAGAGACGACAGGGTCACAGAAAAACACCTGAGGAGAAAGAACGAAAAAAAAACAATTCTTCATTTCTCTTTTCTGTTGAGCGTGGATTTTAAAAAAAATTCAGTTTTCTTTTTCCACACTCCGTATTGAATCATTCATCAATTTACAAAGTCAATACCGATGGCACCTTGTTTGTCTGCACAGTGTGGAATCTCAGCACGATCAAACTGCCTTTACGCCTCATGTATTTGTAAGCAGCATCTGACTGACTGATCAAAGAAGTTGTCCTCTGCCGTCACGACCTTGATACGAGCTGGGAGCAACATAAGATGCTACCACGATTCCTCTGTGCTGCCTTTGTAGTCAGAGACGCTGCTAAAAATAAACCTACACTGCCGTGATAACAAGCATAAAGTTGTCGTGTCTTTCCCTATGAATGATGCAGGCACCCAGAGGGCCAATCTGTGATGAGATGCACCATCTGTCTCACACAACAAAACTCAAGTTTGCCGTCTTGCATTTGTATCACACTGAGACTTGATGTCTTTCTTACCAGTTTGTATTTTGGAATTAAAAAAAAAAAGTTTCGTTTTGCTTGAACTTTATAGTTTTTAAATTTGTAAAAGTTGCATTTGTAAAAAAAAAAAAAAACGCAAACAAGCGTTTGGTAGTAACACACATCGGATGGGTCACAATCTACAGTAATACTTATGTAATGAAGAGTCATTTCCTTAATAACTGCTATGGCCTTAAGCTGTCACGTTCATAAAAATATAAACTGCAGCCAGTGCTCGTCGTGCACGCGTGGTCATCAGCAGCACCTCGCTACACTGAAGACAAGTTTTGGAAAGTATTTCTACAATAACATCCTCTATAAAAGTTCCATACTGCATCGTTTGAATAAGTCTCCTGAGTTCTTGTCTTACAGGAGAAAGTTGGACAAAGTGAACTCACTCTTCAAGCTCCAGGGCTTCATGTGCTGCAGAGATTCGGGCCTGCGGGTTCCTCTCTCTCCAGGCCTTCTGCATGACTGCAACCACACAAACACATTCGTTAGCGAGGGTCCAATGAAAGCAAGTGTCGCGTGAGTGTAAGTGTTCTCACTAGCGTCAGCAGGTCGGAGGTGGTCTGAGTCGCAGGTGAAGAAGGTCTGGTGGTCTTGGGCTGACAAGTTCATGTCATAGTACGTCAGCGGCTCTCGACCCGTTACCCACGTATACCTGACAACAGCGAAGACACACAGTGAAACACATTAGAATTTAACTACCGAGAAGAAAAGAAGAACTGCAGAGAAAGAATGAAAGACCTGAGCAAATTTACTTCTTCAATGAATAAGATACTTAATAGTAAGTTAGATTAACTTCATGGGAACTGTACTTGACAGTTAGAGGAAGAATCTCAATATGCTGGTTGACAGATAGGGAGACGGGATAATTGCAGCATGAAAATGGAGGCTGCCTCAACTTGAGGCAGAGACATCAAAAAGAGAACAAAAGGAAAAAAAATGACAGAATAGAGACTGTAGAGTTCAAATCAAAAATGAGAAATAAAAATAAATAAATAAAAACATAAATATACTGTAACTGTGGACACATCACCAAGTAGATGACGGAGGGACAAAAGAGAAAGAATACAGATAAACGAGCATGAGAAGAGGCAGGAGAGTGAACACGAGACAGACTGAGAGTTTCCACATGCAGGTAGCTTAGCTGCCGTCACTCACCGATTATACTCGGCTCCACGAAATAAATTCAGCGGATTTCTCCACACTTTACATTCTGCGGGAGGGAGACAGAGACAGAGACAGAGAGAGAGAACAACACTGTTGATCGGTGTCGGGGGGGCAAAGTCGACGCTGAGCCTCTTCGACTCACTTCAAAGGGCTCGAGCATTCTGACATCCACCCCGCTGCTCTCCCACCGACTCGCCGACCTCTTTGAGAGCACAGCTGACAGGGGAAAGGCCTTAAAAACCAAACATGCTTCCTCATAAACCCTGCTGCTGGCTCACAGCACTGAGCACATAAATGGGGGATACAGGGTTTAACAGCAAGGGTTTTTCATAACGTTGACGCCACAAATATCTTTGGATTTGGACGAGCAGATATGGCCTGTTGGGAAACTGCAGATTTCACACATTGAGACGGATTTGCTCAACGCAGTTTGCAAATGCCGTTTCAAGTGGCTCGGGAGGAGCGGAGATAAACCCTGATGGTCTATTTCAGGAGAAACCACTGCGCCTTAGGGACGTTTTGTAATAGAAAGACTGAGTTTGAGAGTGGGGGCGTTTTAAAAACCTGGGTGTGTAACTGGAAGGAGAAAAGCAATCAAACTGCATGTGGGGAGTGTAGGCTGCACCAAATTTAATCTTTTTCTTTTTTTCCGCAAATCCCTACATTTTATTAAAAGTGCAACACTCAACTGCACAAGCAATAAACCTTCATTTAAATGGTTGTCGTTTTATTTCTTTCACCCATTAAACAGCACACAGTGACATCTTTAAATTGCTTGTTTCGTCCAACCAATACCAAAAAAAAAAAGGGACGTATATGGACTTTACATGGCTATAAAAACAAGGCAATGCAGCAAAGCCACCATTTCAGAAAATGAAGCCTGACATCTAATTGTAGCCCCTCTCACCTCGAAATCAAGGTAAGAACTCATTCATTTCTAATCAATGAGAAAGAAAGTCACAGAAACAGCACTTTCAGGTGATATGTTAAGCGTAAAAATAGAAAATGCAGAACGGTGACTAATCCATTATGTGATTATATACAAGTGTGTCCCCAGCATCTGTTATAATGAAGAAAAACAAGTTACAACTTGCACCTTTAACTTCAATGGAGGGAACTTTACACAGTTGACCATTAGCCATAAAACTGAGAATTAGTACAGTTAAAATGATTCGACTTCCTTTCGACACTTCTAACACAACATACATAATCCCATTTATTTCAAGGATGTTTGGCTAAAAATAAGAGCAGCATGTGTCAACAAACAGATTAAAGGATCAGGTGATGTAATACTTAATAATAAATTCAAAAAGAATTGAACATGTGCTACACACTGGATGCATGTGGAAGATCATGATTCTCTGTATCACCTGCAATAGAACCCTAACAATTCTTCAGCAGTAGGACGCATCTTTTTAAATTAATGAATTTCCACAGGGGAGCAAATTAACTGTGATCCAAGTCTCACTGATGTACAACTGAAGCTACAAAGCTGCAAAGCTCCCTCCAAGTGAGTGTGGAGGACGCTGCAGGACAAGCCGAGCAGACCGCGTGCTTCCCTGTATAATGCAGAAAGAAAGAAAGCTACGTGCTAAAAGCAACGGTGTCCTTCAAACAAACTCACTCATGCTATTTGTTGCTTTACTTCATGGTGCCAACTACATTTTTGTTTGTTTGTATGTGAAAAAGACTAAACAATTATAGTGTCTTTATATATAGTTGCATTATGAAAACGGGGTTAAAAACCACATCACTTAATATAAACGCAGTCACAGTTCATGTTTTGAAATATACACTGACAGCTAAAATGCTGCAAAGGTGTTTGAGAAAAAAAAAAAAGGAAGCTCCACCAAAATACACTTAACAGATGCGAGGTTTGTTATGTCGAGTCTGAAGAAAAGGCCTGAAGCTGTTCTGGAAACCACACAAATGAAGACTTAGAAAAGTTATTGTGTAAAAAGAATCAATTCCTGGAACTGTATTCATAAAAACCTGGGCATACGCGACACTGAAAGAAAACTCATTTGGACGGAGACTCACGAACAAACGTGGAAGCCTCTAACAGTGTGACATCAATGTGGACCTTGATTTCATTTGTTGTCAACAACGATGCAAAATGATTTTAGTGCCTCTTCTGGAAAACTCCTACAAGTACAATCAAGTGTGAAAGCGTCTCCCAAATGTCCACATTAAATCAGCTCTTTCATTACCGTCAGCATGTCAGTGGGATTTGTCCCAGGGCAGCAGAACAACTGCTTTGACATTTTACATTTTGGCTGTTCTTTTCTCTAAAAATGAAAACAGCAGAACTCAGGAGCTATATGCCACTTTGAGCCAACTCTGTGTGGCACGTGAATAGATGGTGAGGAGCATCGTGACGAGTAAAAGTCGTTCTGCTATGGTGAAAATGTTACCACACTTTAACACTTTAATCACCTGGTCTCTGACTTGCTGGAAATGTGAGTGTAGACTGAGCAGTGTGTGTACTAACATGCTAACAAAGTGTCCATGGCAACAGTGTCATAGCTCTTAATACATCACCATGGTACAGTTGGAAAAGTTAGGGGCACTCAAAACAGGGGATGTGTCGCTTAAGTATATATTCCACATAATGAGGCTGAATTACCAATTTAGCAAAATGCTCAACGGCCCCAAGAGCTGTAAGTTTTCTGTGCAGCATTTAGGTCTACGTAATTTAATTAAGCACACATTGTTAGAACAATATCAACTCTCACGAGACCTCCATCCATCATCTCGTGGCCTGCAGAGGGACCATCTGTCAAAATCTCATTTTAAGCTCATTTGTTGTCGCATTGTGTTTAATTAGATTAGTTACATTTTTGTGTGTGTGTGTCAAGTAATTAAAACCCAGGGGAAAGTATTATTTCATCACAAAAGTACTGTAATGCTGCAACCAAATAATTAAACCGTAGCTTTTAGATTCCTCGTCTGGGAGTTAAGACCACTGCCATATATTGGGATCTTCAATAAGAGCTCAAGGTTTTGCCCTGGGACCCTCTTGAAGGTTGGATAGTAAAGCCCCAGCTCTTACCGGACACACTTTGCCGATTGGAGTCCGCCTCCCCGTTACTGGTGTTGGAGTTGCTGGGGGAGCTGCTGTCCACTCCGCCCAGCAGGGGGCGCAGGTGACTCACAGATACCTGCTCTATGAAGGAGGTCCCATATTTTCTGAAATACCACCACTCAAAGATCTGAAACATTAAAAAAAAAAAAAAAAAAAAAGAGTCTTTCATTTGAACAGTAAAGTCAATTTTTATTCAATGTGAGTTTATGTGGAAAAATTGCTAAATTGAATCATCATCTAGTCTTAGGCTTTAAAAAAAGTATCAAAAACAATCCAGCCAACATCAGCCAAGCCTATTTTTAATTAAACAGTAAAATCATACAGGCAAGACTACTGAGTAGTAGACGGCTGCCAAAACTATCAAGTCAGCCAAAAAAACTTTAGTAGTGCTTAGCTAGTGACTATGTGCTTAATGCAGCTTCATGACTTTAATCAGTGTGGCCTCAACTAATCCAGTAATTAACACTCTGTGCATCAGTGAGGCTCGGTCTTCTACCACAGGGGCCCATGAGTGTGCTTCTGCAGGATTTTACCAATTACCATCTCCAGCCACAGAGGAGGAACTAATCAGTGGGGCCTGCTGTTTGGTCGGACTTGAAATCGGCAGACTGTCAGGTCACAACAGCACGTCTGAGAACCACGCCGACGGCAGAGTAGGTCACCCATTAGTCTGCATGTTTAGGTGCCCCTGAGCAAGACCCCGAGTCCCGCTGAGTAAGCCAGAGCCTTGCCTGGCCATGTTTTTGTGAAATGTTACAAATGACGTGCGCTTCGTTTTATGGCTTTCACCGTGCACTGGCAATGAGCATCGCTCTGCTTTAAGCGTTCGTTTAAAAAGAAGAATGTATATACACTCATTTTAAACACAGCATATAATCCAAAAATACAGCTATTACAACTATATGTAAATGTGAGACGGGCATCCGGACTCACCCAGACGAAGCCTTGTTTTAATGTACAGACTGCAAAGCTGTTCCACCATAAACCTCTACTTATGGCAGGAAGGGAGTTCAACAAGAACTCTTCAGTGGATAACTGCCTAATTGGGACATAAACATCTATTCCAATTTTAGAAAAATGACCAATGACACCAATTGGCTCCCGTGTTTCGTAATCATTTTACAGAGCATGTGCAAAACTCGACACAATCTCCAAAGCAGCCAACGCAAATTGGCCAATAGCCCACAGGGGAGAAGGGAGAGAGTTAATTAAGAGAGGAGCTATTTTAAAATACAGACCAACTACTGCTGCACAGTTGGCCGTCTCAGAGAAGAACTTGAAAGAGATAAAATGACTGCATAAGTAGGAAAGGAAATGCTAATAGCTTCACTATATTGCTTCCCAGCTTTGATGATTGTTGTTGCATCTTTATCTGTGGTATTTATAGTTGAACCGCAGCCGTCAATATAGTTTCAAAACAACCACATATGACTTCTATCTAAAAATGTTGTCTGCTGTGGAGAAACTGAGGGAAAGGTGCCAAAGCCGAGTATGGAGGTCAACAGATTGGAACCAGTCACCAGTTAGGTGATAGAATCACATAAGCTGAGTGTTCAGTGCACACAAATGGAGAGCTCTTCATCCACACCCACACAAAGACGTGTGCGCTTTGAAAGGCACTAAAAACATTAAAACCGCGTTGCATGGTGCGATAGGCCAGAAGGATATACAGCAATCCAGAGGCTGCAGCTCATCCCATGAAGGACTAAATGAGTATAGATCTCCTCTCTGTTCAGCTCCTTGTGGCCTCTCAACCTGTAATTACAGTCCTAAAAAGGCTCATGGAGTCACTCAGGGAGCCACGTCTGACGAGTAATTTTTAAAACACCATGAATGAGAATGTCAGGTTTGATTGTACAGTCATCAAGCATCAAATGTGATGTTTACAACAAGAAGAACATGGAATGAGTTGAAGTAAAGTGGCTATTAAGAGTCACACTCGATGCATTGGAGAACATTTATTTACAGCCCTCGATGTCTGTGCTTGGAGAAAAACCTTCACATTTTCTAAAAAAAAAAAAAAAAACTGATAGGATCATCATCAATACAATCATACTAGGACCGAACATATATCTTACCAATATAAGTCCTGATATGAGGGAGGAAGTGCCCGTCAGAGCCACATAAAACTTGGGCGTCAGGGTGTTGAGAAACATGCTTACTAAAGAGGAGACACAAAAAGCAGGAAGAGTTTAAGGCTCATTTTCAGATTAAAAAAATAAATAAATTTAAAAAAAAATCAAATCTCCACACAAAAAGTAGGATTAAAAAAAAAAAGATATTTGCAGAGTCAAATGCTGGATGTTCACATAAAACTGGGACAGTCAACAGACTTATTGAAGGCTACGGGGAAAAACATCAAAAAGACTGGGGGACACAAGGACATTTGTGATTCCAAGACATGAAATGCTTGACGCAAAAACACGTCAAACACACGCAGTGTTTGGCGTTTCCCAGAGAGCACTGCTGCTCAGATGTGAAATTACACAACACCAGGGGACCAGGGTCGGCTTTAACTAAGCAGTCAGAAGACACTGTGGGCAGAAGCCTGGGGAGGACATTAAGCTTAACTGGCAGCCTCTACTGAAACACAATATTCACAAGCAACTCGCAAAACGTTGCCATGCAAATAGACTTTAAAACGGGAAGAGAAAAAAAATCATTTGGATGGTTTCTAAATGGCTGCAATGAAGCACTGCTTGTTAAAAAGCCGGAACAGTGGTCAATTTTCCAGCTGCCATGGTCGTCAAATGTTAGATGCTCAGAGCTTGGATTTTATCCACACTGGCTGAGCTGCTGGGAGAAAATGGTCTGTATCCATTTGTCTCATAGTGAAAACACAACCAAATAGAAAGTGTGGTGCATTACAACACACACACACACACACACACATCCAAATGAATAACAACAGACACACACAAAGTCGACAGGAGAAAAGCTTCGGGACAGCAAATGCAGAAAACTACCCAACTTGACTTGACTAGTAGTGTAATATGTCGCCATAGCAACAACAGGTGAGCCCCTGCCACGACTGGCACATTGTAGGTATCTGCCATTGATAGTTGTTAGACTTTGTATTTGTTCACTGTTGTATTTGGTTGTATTTTCTGTATTTGGAGCATTTTTCATAGTGTTGCACCTGCATTATGAAATTGGTGAAGTTAGTCTTATTCATTTTACGTGTGTGATCTTTAAGTCGCACTGCATTGAGATTTCATTGCAGCTCTCATCAGCCTTCAACCGCTTGATCGCAATGTCACATTTCCATACAAATGATTTCCTAGTGCCAGTAAATGTAAGATCCTATGAAGTGGAAAATTACAACTCCAAGTCAATGATCCATTTCAATCCAGCTTTACAGTGTAGAGCTAATCCAAGTTCCTCCTAAACAGCAGCCACCACCGTTACTTTTTCCTGCTTTGGTGTAGACGTCTATTGAAACTGTGGCAAGTACATTTTCTGTCCTGACTGTAAGAATACAAAAAAAAAAAAAAAAAGTGTCTTCAATTTCATAAAGACGAGAACCTAATTTAAATCACTCATTACAAAAGGTGTGAAGCAGATAAGAAGCCTTCTACGATCACTTGATTAGCCACAAAAATCTAAGCCTGATGGGGAAAAGCAGGCTTAAGTGATTAACATCAGAACACGGACCACATCCTAACTAATGATCTGTTTAGGAAAACTAACTGCTAACCGACCTTCACTCCTCAAACAAATCCACAACAGTGCTTTTCCACTGTCTGATGGGTTGGTCTGTATGATCTGTGCAGACATTGTGAAGCCAAATCCCCACTGCAAGGAAAAAATTACTGATTTCACATGATGTGCCAGCTGATTCCAGTAACCTGTAACTTCTCCCTCCTACATGTGGCTGTAAGGTGAGAAGCCTAGAAGCATATAAGTGGAGGCGTTAGCTTGTCATGTTCATCTCTTAAGCATCACACTGATGTTAGGAAGAGGGTGGGACAAAGACCTCACTCAGATGAACCCCCTGCCCACAGAAACGTACACACATACGCCCGTGTATAAGCTAAGTGCAGCTGGACAGCTATTCATTGCTGTGAAGTGGAGGCTCTCATCCCGGCAGAAAAGCTTTGGCCCGTGGTCAAACAGGCCTAACAGCTGCTGTCAGCATGCGCCGATGAGAGGATACTGCTGCCTGGCTCGTCTTCGTTCGACCAATAAATTCAGCATTAATTGGCAAACGCTGCATTCACATAAATACAATATAGCAGGAACCAAATCTAAGAGTGACAGAATTTAAAGATTATTCTAAAATTTGCAGTTTATTACAGATTAGTTTGAGTGATGAAACAATTACGCGGCAATTTAGTCCCTTTTCTTTTATATTACAAATTCCATTCCCATTAAAGTTGTAAAAAGTAAATTAAAAAAAAAGGAGCAATAATTGTCATTTGAAAGCTAAACGCATTAAACAGGACTTTTTTATATATTTTTATATTTTGTAACCCTTCAACAATTTTCAACTTGCTTTCTACGGCTTTCGTTTAGGGTGTAAATGTACAATGTAATGCTTTTAAACTTCCCTCTGGCTTCCTTGTATTAAAATATTTCTCTGAAAAACTCCATAGTGTAAGCAACAAAATGACACAATGTGAACTGAAGGTTCCTCCAAGTGATGTCATCTGGAGGTATTTTTCAGCTAGAAGAAAACCGATATTTTAATAAGTCAGAGGGAAGTTTAATAGTGACGGCGACCTTTAATGTTTCAGATGTAAGGATGGAGCGAGTCCCAGCTGGCAAAAAAATAGAATAATGTTTGTCAAAGAATTTGCAAAAAGAAGAAAGACCATCTGACTTTTCAATCAATCAGCATCTTAGGGGCCATTAATGGCTTGTGTAACTTGCACATCTGTCAAAACACCACTAATACTGAACAATATACTGTCTACAGGTTTTGAAATGGCACATGCTGCTATACAGACAATGCACTTTTCTCAAGAAAGGCCAAACCACATTCTGCACACATTACAACAGCATGGAGTTTAGATCTGGCAAATATACAAATATGACAAAGGAGGTCCCAAACTGCAGCTGAAATCCCGTATCAAGTAAGACACAAAAAAAAAAAAAAAAAGAGTTTTGCTTTTAGAATAAAGCAACTGGTCTTCTCAATATTTCCAGTGTTATTAGACAAAGAGACAACACGCTGGCCCTGTCCCAACTCTTTGGAGTGTTGCTGTCAAATCAAATATACGTTTAAAATAATTTGCAAATCATCGCAATCTCTTTTTATTTACATTTCGCACAGCGTCCCAACGTTACTGGAAATGGCTTTTTTTTTTTTTCCCCCTTTAATATCACGAGGCTTTGGGAACATGTAAAGGGCTTTTTTTGTTTTTTCACTAGTTTGAGACATTTTACAGACTTGTTGATTAAACAGAAATGTTAGTTACTTGCAGCAGCCACACAATTAACTTTAGAATCAGAACAAGAAGTCTTACATTAAATATAATGATTCAGTGTGATTCTAGTTTTTAAGCAGAATGTTTCCACAAGATGCATAAAGCTACATTTGGTAAACAGACACTGGACAACAAGAGTTCGTTTTATTTTAGTTAAGCAATTTAGGAAGATCTTCTTAAAACCAGTCTCACATCATACAGACTCAGGGATTCTGCTGTTCAGGTGTCCAAGTGTCCTGTTGTGAGTTATTATGGCCTGCTGGTCCTACTCACCCGCTGTGATTGTGTCTGCATCACACCATTACTGAAATTGCTGAATGCTACTAATAATTATTTTTGTAAATAGTAAATAAATAAATAAAAAACCTATAAGATGAAAAGAAAAGGAGGATGCTTGTTATAGCTTTTAAGGAGACATCTTAAAAGGTCTTGTTCAAGTGTCCAAAGTCCAAAGGGTCATAATCATTTGTGGCAAAGAAAACCATCAAACCAACATATTTGATAATCTAGTAAAAAAAAAAAAACGATTTAAGAAAGAAAAAGCCAATGGGCCATAATTCAAACCCAGTTTTTTTTTTTTTTTTTTTGTCAAACCAAACCCTCAGACCTCTTTGGCTTTTTCCAAAAAACCAAACCAAACCCTCAGACCTCTTTGGCTTTTTCCACTCCTGTGACTTTGTACTGGTAAAGACAAAGCCAGAGAGTGAGTTGGGAGGACAACGTGATGAATTGAGGGGACAAATTCTAACAGACAGACTAAATGTCACTGGAGACAATGGGAGATGTGACCTTTACAAAAGAGGGGACGGTCTGCAGACTGGTGGCCTGACTGGAATTCTAAAAGACACATCAACACGCACACATGCTCATAAATGCACAGTCACACACACACATACAGTTCATTATGTACTGATAAACATACTCACAGTTTAAATATTACCACCACTCTATGTCTAAAAAGATAATATTCTGCATTGCAATAGACATATTGGCAGTGGTAGGTGAGATTGCATGACTATTTATCTCCAGCAGAATTTGATGTGGATAGTTACCATGTAGTAGAGATGTCCCAATAACACTTTTCCTTAAACTAAGTAAAAGTACTTACATTTGAGTATTTTAGTAGTACGATATGTTGGACGGTAAAATTCTCATCATTCCACTGCACAGTTAGTCTAGCAGCAGTGGGGACAGTCCTGAAGACTTTCAAAGACGAGACACTTCACACTTCTAAAGGTTTTAAAAAGGTAGAAAAAATGCACGAATCCCACAAAACGTGAAAATCTTCCATGTTCTTCTGCCAACACAATTGGCATTTGTTGAAATAACACAAAAGCAAAAGTAAAACAGAAAAGATCCAGGATGGAGAGACACAGACAACACAGGCTGACATCTAGATTTGATCTTTGGCTGCCGAAATGTAATCAGTTCAATTAGACGACATTAAACTAAAACATTTCCTGTGAACGGGACAAACACATGAGATGGACATAAGGTCACAGTGGCCCTGACAAGTAAGGGTCAAGACCTGAATCCTGCACCTTTAGTGGTAGGACTTTAAAACATCTATCCTACATCTGAATTTAAGCAAGTTGTGGAATTACTTTTAAAAAACTCCCATCTCACAAAAAGTGGCTGATAAGGCAGCACCGCTGAAGGATCTACATAAATGTCAAACATTATCCTAAGAAGCAACGTGAGTAACATGGGACAAAGTTAAGTGCTCCTGCAGGTCACCTGCATCCTAACCTGAGTTCTATGTCACTCCATTTCTCCTGCTCGTGCCTGAAACATTTTTCGGCAGGGCGATTAGGCGGCGCCCTTATAGTATGGCTCATGTGGCAGGACCCTGACTGATGGGGCTGCAAGCAGAGTCTGTCTGAGTCTAACTACCTCTGCTGACCTTTGAGCAAGATGGAATGTAGCAAACATCTGTCACAGCTGGTAAGCAAGCCTGCCTCTGTGTGTGTGTGTGTGTGTGTGTGTGTGTGTGGAATACTTTTTATAGGCATTGTATGAACATCACCCGTATTTTTCAGGAGTTATTACGAGGCTCTTTGACTCACTCACATGAGCAAGAACAATAACTCTTCCTTTATATCCACGTGTGCATTAAATTACATGCTGGGGTACAACCAGTGCTGCTTAATTCATGCTCCTCAATCTTTTCTGAAACATAAGAACACACGGAGTGTGTCAACCGAGGACAAATAGAGCTAAAGTATTCCACAAAATCTCCAACTGAAGTTTATAGAAGCTTAATTTGCGTGTCAGGATAAATACTCTCGGGAATTGATGTGGAGCTGAACTGGTACTTTAAATCTTTAATTTCCGTTTGGACTGTTCTTCTTGCAAAGCATTCAAGTACAGAAAATCCAAGCTAGCACTGTCTAAATGAAGAGCTGGCAGCGAAACACTAGAAACTAACAGGCCGTAACAAAAAAACAACAAAAAAAACACTGGCTGCCAAGAGAACAGAAAGTGTGTTAAGGTGTCACTGTTGTTTTTTTTAAAAAGGTGCTTTGTATTCGATTCTAAACTGAGCAAACCCAGATATTAATCAATTACTGTGTAGAAACGTTCCAAAAATGTCTATCGTTTGATAGTGTGATGCTGCCACACAGTGCAGTGACTGTATCTTAACTGGCTAGAATTTAAGGAAGTCTCATTTATTTTATCCACTTGTGTTTGTTTCATTTTGTGTCAATGTTTCCCAGTATTTGCTCTCTTTACTTTCTATCAGTTGTGTTTGTTTTCACAGTTGTAATGTACTGTCTGCTTTGCTGAATAATTCAGCATAATTTTCATTTTCCTTTTATGTCAATAATGCATTAGAACACAAGAGGACAGAAGGGAGAGAGAGAGAGAGAGTTTTATCAATTTTCTTTGCTTTACTTGCTGGCTGATGGGGTAGACAATTACATGGCTGCATTTCTGCCAAACAAAAAAGTAAGATGTCAAATAACCTTTAATATTTAATTAAAAAATACGGAACATCCACAGAAAATAAATACAAGGATGGAGCGTTGTTGCTTCTCTCTTCCCTGGACTTAATTTGGCTCTGCTCAACAAGCTACTATGTAAACACAGATATGAGCTACAGCTAGTTTATTTGTCACACCAACACAGATATACAACTAAGACACACACACACACACACACACACGGAGCCAGCAGGCCTTCGCCCACGCACTGAGCAAACCGCCACTTCATGAATATCATTACAAAATGCACAGGGCCACCTGCTGTACATAAAACAAAGGCCATTTGCAAGGGAAAAGATCAGAAACCCAGCTAGCGTTCAGTTCCTTAGCAGACAGCAGCAAACAGCACATTACTTACCCTCCATCCCCCTGAAACATCCACTTTAAGCCACCAACACACCAACGGGATTTCTTAAATAGAAATATCTTTGGTAAAGACAGTAACAGTGAGGATTCCTCCCCCCCCACCCCTCACCAGAAATGACTGTCTCTCCACAATCTAAAGCAGCAGCTAGTTGTCTTTCATAGACCACATGTAGTAGCGGGGGCCCGGGGCATCGTTTGCTTCTCTTCATTGGCTGCTGTCCGTGAGTGACAGCAGGCTGACACAATTGTATGCCAGCTCTGTCCTGCACTCCCTCTAGTAACCCAGCAGTATCAGTAGCGCGTGTGTGTGTGTGTGTGTGTTTAGGTGGGGGTGGGGGGTTCTGTAGATACCAGTTCAGCCAATCAATTACATGGATTTTAATGAAGAGGGGGTGGGGCCAGGGAGCTCCTCAGCTTCCTCCTGCAGGGGTAACCATGACAACCCCTAAATGACCTTACAGGAGAACAGATAAAGGAGTCTGTTCAGTGCAGATTCACAGATATCCAAGGCTCAATCTTCCAGTCTTGTGATTACTGTAATGGAAACATTCTTATTCCACATCCTTACTAATCCTCTATTTTGTTTTTTAACCAGCAGCCTGTTTGATACTCATGCATCACACACACACACACACACACATTTCCTCGTAGCATCAGCCCAGGCTCACACCAGCCTTCCAGATGGCCACTGACAAGGTCCAATGAAGTAACTGAGGGTTAAGTGGTTGGCTCTAGAGCCCCTCAGCAGGCTGAGGGTGAAACATTATCGCTGGCTTTCATAAGGCAGAGAATTTCCCACTTGATCCATTGATTCGATCAAGACACTCATTCCTTCTTCAGCTTGCTGAGATACTAGAGGAGGAGGATGGAAAAGGACCCAGTAAAATTAAATGGCTGACAAGGTTAGCTACAGCTCCATGTTAGCGTTTGAACATGATGATAACAGATGTGGCAATTTCCCCTATGAGAGCCTACTGCCTGAACCGATTCAATTATGACTGCACTCCCTTGAAGATCCACCAAGAAGAATTGTCACGCGAGCACTCTTCACCAACGGCCCGGTAATGAACTCCTCGGGTAGAACGCACGAGTAAACAACGAGTTAGCCGAGAGCGAGAGCACAATTTTGATAATGAGGAGTACACCCATTGGAAATTTAACCTCAATTTTACACTATAATTAGGAATGAAACCTCAGAAATCATTACCGTGTTGTCCAATGTGAGATTATCCCAACATGGTTAAGTCCAGGTGTTCAGAAATTACACAGGCAGTTGAACAGCTGCTGCATTAGCAGGCTGCACACTTGGTACTTGGGAGAGTGAAAGCACCAACGTGACAGACTAAAAAAATAACAATACTGTCAAATGATTGTCTTCATAATTTATTCCTCTTTTATAGCAGACCTGTAATTTGAAAACAATCACACAACAGAAGAATCCGACATCTTCTTTGTTTCGCAATCACAAGCCCTCCTTATGTTGTAGCTCCATCGTGGCCCGCCTGCTAAATCCATGCAGAGAGACCTCTACCAGCCAAATAATATTCCGTCCATACCATGCAGCTCCCGGGTGTTAATTAAATTCAGGCTCATTCTGCAAGTTACCCATCTGTAGCTAAGCACATGTAATGATTACGGCTGAGGAAGTACGACAAGAACAGTAATGTTTACATTTCGCATCTCGCCTCCACACACAGCCAGTGGTCTAACTTCTCTGACTAACTAGGACACTGTCCACTCAGTCATTTATCAATGCTACGGTCAGGTCACTTACTTACTGTTCTGGAGTGGTATCATTATCCAGACAAGCAGGGATTAATGTCAACTCCATACACTGGAATGTACTCATAGTTTCTTTGGTTACACACATCTGTACTGATCTACAATAGAAATATTGTGATTCTGCCAACGAACAACAGTTTGCACTAATGTAACTGTTCTCTTTTTAACCGTTCAACATGAGCGTGTCAATATGCAACAATTGTACAATGTAACGTAAGTCACACAATAATGGCATTTAGTGGAGTATGAACGAAAGTGAGTGCAATGTTTGCCAGTTGTTGTGCAGCTGAGAATAAGCCCCACTGAAGATCCAGAAATGGTTATTTGTCATATGTTGAGCTGCACGCGAGATTCAAAAGCAGCAACTTTGCTCCACCCAGGCGCCTTCTTCCTGCTCTGCTCAACAACACTCTGCCCCGAGCCTCAGGTGAGAATGCTTCAAACTTTCTAATCAAGCATAAATAAATGAGATTCTCCGTCTGGTCATAAGGACAAATGTCAGTGCTGTTCAATGATTTTAAAAAGTTGCGTACAGTTTCTTTAAGTACTCGCAAAGAAACTTCGCAATATCCATAGAAAGTTGGGGGACCATGATGAGATCCAATTCAAAAAGGAACAGAATGACCTCACCTCCCTTGTCTCTGGCCAAGCCTATGATCATTAAAACTCAAGAGTCCCAACTCTGTTACTGTTGGCACGGGCTGTTTGACCGCTGAAGTTATGGATGGCAGCAGCTAATGGCCTGGGAGCTGGTCCTGTTCACTAAATACTTTCACAACCAGCTTTAGATCCATGTATGGAGATTTGGAAGGCCAGTAAAATGACTAAGTTATATAATGTAAAATTGTTTCCAGATTCCAGATTTTTTACCTAATCTTACTGAACTGAACAGCTACGAATGACAAAGGCAACAAGGAAAACAATTTTAAACAAGTGATGTCATGAAAAAAGCTGTTTGGTTTTGTTTTTCATAAGCACACAGCACTAACAGGGCTGTGGCATTACTTGCTACAGTCTTTTCACCCACAAACACTTCTGTCTTAAATACTTTTGGCAGAAAGAATGTCCTGATAAACCGGTTGATTAAAAAATAAATAAATAAATAAATGGTTAATTGCGTTTTTGAATGCCAATTCCATGGCTGAAGTCAGATGAAGAAGGGCATCATTCATGCAGAAAAGTAGAAACAGCCTCCTTTACTCAAGTTCAGACACCAGCTGGTTAAATGAAGTGTAACTAAGTCAGGTTGGGTTTAATTTAAGCTCACAACAAACTGTGCAGTTTCTTAGTGTGGCTTCAATACCTTTTTGAGTACTCTTGAGTACTCAAAAAGGTCAAATATTTTCAGATAAATCATACAAATATTTACGCAAAGTAACTTTTGAAAATGTTTAAACCATCTGGGGGATGACTGGTTTATTTAAAAAGGGAAGTAAACCAAAACCTTCCTCTTGGTGAAAGCTTGACAGTTCACTTCATGTCTCATGGATGTCTCTCTCTAGAAAAGACACCCTAATCCTAGCAAAGGTCCACAACAAGGTTTAAGATTTCTCTTTTAAATTTCTATATTTCTCACATAACAATCTGCACAATAAGCATGAAAAAGTCTGCACCTGCTGGGTGAGGAATTATTGTCAGAGGCTATGATCCTCAAGAAAACAATAGTGTCTCTTTTACTGGATACAAGATAAAAGTCTTGAAAGAGGACCCTTAGTCAAATTCACCCTCCTTTTTGGCTCATTTAACTTCCAGCCACTACATGAGCTCAGGAGACAAAAATAGCATAAGTCAGCAGTTACCACAGAAACCCGATCACTCTGGCGTTTTGCCGTTCTTACGGGGGTTACCACAGCAACAGAGACAGCTGGTTGCCATCAGAAGGCTGTTTGGTTATGATCAAATGGCCATTTCTACCTTATTCTGCTTGAGCGCCAACAGCGCAACAAGCAAGAATCATGCAGCCTGGAGCTTCCTCAGCAAGTGAATTCAAAGCCCATTACTTGCTTATCACTGCATTGAGAGATGATGTGATCTTGTCAGGCAAGAGGCAAAAATAATATCCAGCTTAAAAAGCAACATAATGGCCACTGATGAAATACCATTTGCACAATGTTGGAGGGATATGACTACGGTATGCCTCGTGCAATCATCGCACAATGAAAACATGCCTCCATTTGCCAATTGCCTTTCCTGGAGCCCATCAGTAGGCACAGTGTTGGCAATTCTGGATTAATCTGACACAGAAATAGCTCAGTCCTCCCTCAGTGACTGTAGTATTCAGATTTCAGACGATACGTGTGGAGTTTCTGGACAGACATCCTTCTATTTTAGGCTGGGAAAACCCAATAATAATAAATTTAAAAAATTCTTTGTGATTTTGAAAGTGCATTACATCACACATGTAACAGTAGATATTACTTATTACTCCAACACTCAGATGATCAGGAAATAACGGTATTACACATTATGATGTAACTGAAATAATCCCGCTGGCATCAGGATCTGTAATCACACAGAAAGTCACGCAAACGCAGGAGGAGAGACATGGTCAGTATTGTAGTACCTTTTGCATTAGAGCTAAATGTGAAACAGACTCAAAATATAACATGTCCAAAAAAAAAAAAAAAAAAAAAGTACAGACCTCACCTCACTGTAAGCATGCACCTAGTTGGCTTCCATCACTCTTTGCTCCTTTATTCCATGTTGTCTATCTACTGTCAGCTCACCAGTCGAGGATAAAATGCCCCAAAACTACTACAAAGTATGTTGGCAGTGGCTCAGGCTCATGTACAGTAAGTAAATGAATGTGGATCAGAATGACTTCATAAATGAAGCACACAAGATTTTTCAAAACTTTGTAAAAGACTAATCTTAAGTCAAGCCAAGACACAGTCTAGGCAATGTTTGAGATGCCAGGGTACAGGGTGGCCAAAGACAACTGGAAGACTAAAATTCACAGCAGTATCTTGGCACGTCTACACCACACAGACTTTGTGTGCTTTGACACATAGCTACAAACCGGCTGCCATTGTCTGACCTCTTTAAGAATTTGTAGTTCTGGGGGTTGTGTTTTTAACCTCAACATTTACATATTCTGTTCTCACTGGACAGTTGTTTTTTTCATGCATCCATTGCCTGCAGACCCATATGAGTGATTTGTTCCTCCTTCCTTTTTATAAATCTGTAATGCACTAAACTCATGTAACTAATGAGCAAGCAGCAGCCTGCAACAACAAATTTTTCCTTGGTTATAAATTTGTCTGCTTCGTATGGCAGAATATAAAAAAAAACTCTTCTGTGCTTCTCTTTCTGCTGGAATGAAAGTGATCATGATGGACTCTAGTCTGAAGAATATTTGCATTTTGCTCCGCCTTTCTCAACATTCCCTGTGGTGTAGCAGGGCATTTCTGGTATCCGTCGAGCTCAGCAGGGACACGCAGCTGCGTCTCTCAATGAACAGCAGTAGTTGCTGTCCCAGCTTGGACGCATGGATGCTGCCAAAACTAACAAACTTTCACATCAAGTTTATTCGACCTTCTTTCATTCATGTGAAGTTCTCATCAACATGTGAACAAAGCTTAGAGGACCTGCAATGTTGGCTCCCTGAATCAAATATATTGCACAGTGTGTGCTTATATACTTATGTGTGTGCAGTATAAAGCAGCCATAGCAATATGACCACCTGCCTAATATTGAGTACGTTGCCCTTTTGCAACCAAAACAGCCCTGACCCACTGAGACCTCTGAAGGTATGTTGGGGTATGTGTCCCCAAGTTCTCCTTAGCATATTCTTCAAGCCCTTTAAGTGCAAGGTGGGGCCTCCACAGCTTGCCTAGGTTTGACATTATGTAAAAAAGCGTAATTCATCAGACCAGGCAGCCTTCTTTTATTGCCCCGTGGTCCATTGTAGAGGCTTTTGGTGGTGGACACGGGTCGACACGGGCACTTCTGGAGATGGTCGGACCCCGTCAGACCGTCACAAACCATCGCAATTTGGCCCCTGTCAAAGTAGCTCAAATCCTTACACTTGCGGTCACAATTTTATGGCTGATCGGTGTATAGTATCACTGTGTGATTATTAAAAATGTTCTAATGAGACCAAGACAGGAATAAAGTAATAGCTCACTTTCTGTTCCAACATCATTGAACTCATAAATTCATAAATTTGTTAAGTATTACTCTACTGAGGTCGTGCACCTATGTAAGCATCTTAAAGCTCATCGCACTGATTACTCTAAGAAAAAGAGAACCATGTCAACATTGGTTCCTTCAGGTCACTACAATATTTATAAAGATCCATATTCCTCTAACACAATTTAAAATTAGGCAATCAATAGCCTCAAAGCTGCAGTACAGAATCAATGGGCAGAGGTGCATATAAATCACTGGTTTAAATCCATTTTGAAGTTTTTCTAAGACGTTTTTCCCCTTGGCCTCTCCCTCATTTTCTGTCACTGTCCATTGTGTCCTAATGATAAACTTTAAATGACTTTAAAAGAAACAAATCAATACCCCTTGAGGCAGAAATAAAGTGTTTCACCACCACCAAATTGTGAGTACCGACCTCCATTTTGATTAAGTGTAGACTGAAGCAACTAAATCATCAATATCTTCCACATAACACCCTACGACAAGCGTTACTGCTCATACTGGGGTCAGCAAGGTGCATTTAAAAGTGATGCTGAATAAAAGAGCCGACGTCATAACTTACAAAAGGCCCTTTGGAAAATAATAGCTTGACTGACTTGACCTTCACCGAACATCACTAAAATACAGAAAAGTTAACTATGTGCCCTTTCTGTAACCTATGGACTTCTAACACAGTTTGTACAGATTTAAAGTTTAACTTAATACTCAACATCTGCTATAATGTTTTACAGTAACCATACACTGATCTGATCAACCCAGATCTACCGGAGACCAGATTTAGCTAAATTAAACACGCAAATCTGACACCCTTGACACAAGGGTCAGTGCCTTCTGTAGTGACACAGTCAGCAGTGGAGACTAGACAAGGATTACAACAGCCTAAAGACGACCAACTTAACCCTACTGTAGTGACATCAGTAAAATATGACACAAGTCACATGGCACAAAAGCAAACTATAAAAAGGATGAATATACTTTAAGTACTGTTAAAAGATAACAGATAACACAGACGGTTGCAAAGTTATGAGAGCAGAAAAATGAATCAAGTGCATTCTTTAACATGACCTCCATCTACTTCCAATGTAGGTGTCGCAAAACAAAAAGTTTCTAAATGTGTTCATTTCCCGTTGCAGTGGTTGCTGATGCAGTGCTTGCTGCTGGGAAATAAACAATGACCCAATCTGTGTTGTAGCAAAGCAATTCAAATGAAACAGAATATAAAAGGGCCTCTACTTACCTCAGAGTGTTTCTACAAATGCTGAGCACTTATGCGCTCCATCAAATCACATCCTGTGAAAGGTTACTCATTGGCTTACACTACACCGACTAATCTTCTCTGCAGTACATGTAGTTCATGCATTGGCACCACTAACACTGTATATAGTTGATGTTCTAGTCAAACAGTATCAAACTGCACACATGACAAAATAGAGAAACTGAACAGCACTACTGCCAACATAGGACAGCAGTGGGCTATAGGCTACAGTGTTAGCGTCAAGAGTCTCAAATAATCCAGAAAAAGTCACAGGTTCCTGTTTTCAGGTACCTCTTTCGAACTGACTTAGTGGATTCAATGACTAAATGTACTGATCACTTCTTAATTTTGTTTTGACTTCTGTTCAGTCTTATTTCTTATCTTCTGCTATATTCAGAATCATTCTACTGAACAGCAGGAGCCAGCTCAAACAGTTTAAGACATCTGAGCAAACTTTTATAATTCAAGAATGAGCAGGAATTCGCTCACCCGACACCACATTTATCTATTTTGGTATAATCAATTGTTTTTCTCCTGATAATTAAAAGAAAGACGGCTTAACTTAACAGGCTCCCTACAATTAGTAATCTGATCATAATGTAAAGGTCTTTCCAAATATTTTCCTTAAAAATGCAATTAGTGCTTTCTAAATATGCCCAAAACCTTTAAAAGTAAAAACTGTTGAGGCCAAGCTGCTGCCAAACTCACTTAGTGAGACCATTGGTTTTGACCCTCAAATGACCTCAAATTTTGGCAAGAACTGAGAATCCCAAAACACTAGGACAGAAAACCTCGGCCAGGATACGATTAAATAACATCTGCATTAAACTACACACCTGGAAAACGCTGCAATGTCATCCATTCAGTTGCACATTTCATAAACTAAGATTACACTCAACTGCTCGGCCGAGAAGTCGTGCATGACATATCTCCATCACTGTAACAGCCAGGATGCTAGAGAACCACAGTCTGAACTGCTGCCAGTCTGCATGCCAGCTCTGATCTGACGTCAAAAAAACAAGTTACTTTTGGCTCTCACTTTGTGGCCTTGACAGAATCAATTAGATCGGCTCAGACTTCCTTGAAGAACTGAGCAGGTAGTGGAGAAAGGCATCATGGTATTGATCAAAGTGAAAGGTGGGTTTTTTTTTGGGGGGGGGGTGTTTAAGGCGGGGTGGAGGGATAGAAAAGGATTCAACTGGAGACATTGGCCCACCTACAGATCAACACTATGCCTCTTGTGAGGGAGGTTAGAAACACGTGCACACAAAAGCAGGGTGCTATGTTAGCTTCAGTAGCATCCGTTGATGGAAATGCTAAGCTTACAATTTACAGCAGTCTGATTGAGCCCGAGAAAGAAAACAGGGAACGTTGATGATTCTGCAAACGGCGTAACTCTGGCAAAAGCATCCATCTTCTGACATGCTCACTCATACATGCAAACATGCACAGAAAGGACGCTTGAACTGCATTCAAGCGGCACGTCATTGCACTCAAAATGAGTGAAAACACATACAGACGGGAGATGATCCACACACCCATACACAGTACAGCTGAAAGTGAGAGAATGTGAGGCAGGCGGCAAGCTCAGCGTGAACAGCTAGCTTGTTGTGCCGACCCTCCATGCTAAAATGGTAGATCCCAGATTTCTCCCCATGCAACCTGCCACCAGCGACCATGGAGGCAAAACAGGAAGAAGACAGGAGAGGAGGGATGCAAGAGGAGAGAATACCCAGACCTTTTCTTTATCTCCTTTTCCTCAAAGAAGCCACACACATGAACATACAAAACAGATACATGAGCAAACACACAGGAGGCGGGAGGATGGTTGTGGTACTTACATGAGGACTCTGTGCCGAACATGGCTGGGCCGGGAGCTGTGATGGAGAAAGAGGAGGAGAAGGAGGAAGGAGAGGAGTTAGAAAGGGGAGGGTGAGAGAAAGAGAGAGGGAGGGAGAGAGAGAGAGAGAGAGGGGAGGTTGATGAGCAGGCAGCTACACAGCGGGGGTCATCAAAGCAACACAATGCAGCCAGCCGGCCGTCGCTGCCTCCCAGACACCCAGATGCCCCAGCTCTGCTATCCGTCGCTGCTGTAACAGTTCATCAAGCCGCCAAAAAGGGAAAAAAAAATAATCAAGTGGCCTGTTGGATGATGAAATCGATAAATACATAAATATTAAATAAAAATGAGCAGAAGTCTTTCGCAGGAAAACTGTGGTCAAATCCAAACGCCAGGATGGGGTTGTGACTAGCTATTGCATCTCTCTTATTTCTGCAGTCTATAGCCTCCTCCTCATCCTCTCCTCCCTGTCACTCTCTCGCTTCTCATTCCACTGTAGGATTTACTAATGAAGAGAGAAAGAGGAAGAGCGGGAGAGAGAGGAATTCCCAGGGAGAGGACAGAGAAGAGAGGGGGCAAGGAAAAACTAAAAGGCTGGTGCAAAGCTGCTGCTGCTCCTGCAGCCGCTCTAAGACAATAGCTATGCAAACAGAGAGTGACGTCAGGACAGAGGGGGAGAGAGAAAGAGAAAGCTGTAACAAGACTGACTGATTACTGACTACTGCTGCTAGACAGAGGGAGGGGAAAAAAAGAAGGCAGAGGGAAGGAAAACAGGGAGAAAACAATGAGAAATGGTAAAGAAAGGAAGGGGGAAATGGATAAAGGAGTGGAGCCAATAAAGAAAAGAAGAAGCCAAAAGGGGGTAAAGGAGTAAGGGAAGGAGGTAAAATCATAAGGTTGTGAAAGACGGTGAAGAAAGGAAGAGGTAGTGCAAGATAGAGAAAGGGGGGTCCGATATAGAGATACAGAGGGGGAGGAGGAAGACAGCTGGGGCTGAGGGGGCACTGAAGAAAAAGTGTGGGAAGCAGGCCAATCAAAATGGTTTGTCTAAAGCTAAAAAAAATAGCCAATTGCTAGAGATGCCACTGACACACACACACACACACACACACACACACACACACACACACAGAGACTGGAAGGAGCTGCAATGGGGGCAGGGGGCAGCAGTGTGTCAGTTCAACAAATTGAAACCATAATAAAGATCATTTGAGACTCTTGTGGGTTTACCTGCTGTTTAATACAAAACACACCGGTTCTGTTCTAATCCAACATTTAATGTATAAAAAAAAATGCAATCATTGTTTTTTCATTTTCAACAGCGTGACACAGTTTGAACTGCCAGTATTTCGAACTGACTAAGCCTTCAAAACTTATATATATTAAAAAAAAAGTCCATGGTTAATGGAGCAGTAACTCGCCTCTTTCGAATAAACTAAGTAAATAAATGATTTTATTTAGCATCACTAAATGCAGAGACTTAAACACCCATTCAATAATTGCAAAGCTTCACTATGCAGCAAAAAGACCCCTCACTGATGGATTCATGTCAACCGAATCCTATTCAAAATGTACATCTAAATGATTTAGCCGGCATCAGGCTGCACACAATCCCTGATGGTGTCGTAGTGAACCTGCTGCAAGTGATAATTCTCATTACTGGTGCATAATGTAAAAATTTTATGAAGACTGGAAAATGGGGCCTTTCACTACAGTAAAGTGCACACATAGGCCACTGCAGCAGTGGTCCGCATTGGACTCGAATGGGTACAGTGGTGAGTCTGTATAACCGCCCGCTAACCTAAATAAATGTCCTCGTGGTCCCTGCTGCGAATGGGGTGAAGCTAGCATGTGGATTAGCTCAGCTGCTGAATAGAGCATGTACCGATGGAGGCCTGTGCTCCTTTGTGTCTCAGACCCGTCGTCACCTCCTCCTCCTCCTCCTCCTCCTCCTCTTCTTCACAGGTCTTTGTCCTCCAAGCATATGCATGAAACCCCTTCTCTACTCTTGCTATGCTACAAGACATATTTACTTTAGAGCACATTGTGCTGAGTCAAAGCTTCGCTTATTTGTTTTTTTTTTTTTTTTTTTGTTATTGAGCAAAATCTGGAATTGGGTTTGGAAAACTTAAATTTCCACATTGTCTTTTTTTATTTAAATGGCGGCCTTGTTCTGCTCAAACTCCTGAAACTAGGAAAGGAGAACATAAAATGAACAGTAGAGAACAGACTCCAAGTCTAGTTGCGTTCAGTGAAGAATCTCTGAACTGTTGGACACTTTGTACCATACTGTATTTAAACTAAGCAGCGATAAAGGATAAAGGTAAAATACCTAATACCTAGATTTGTAAAGATTCACAGCCAAACAAATCCTTTATCAAAACTTGTCAACCTGTCATTCAGACTGTCTGTTGGGCTAATCTTTAAATAGTAGACAAGACAACAATAGAAGACTCCAGAAGGCGGCAAAGCAGAATAAATACTATTTTCAAGAGAAAGTTTATTTTTCAATAGATTATAGTCACCAAAGTTAGGTCCTAGGCCCAAAAATGTATGTCCGCATGGACTGTCCACAGTCCTGGTGCTCAGAAAGCAACTGGAATGTGTCTGAAAAAGATTTAGGTTTGACAGGAAGATTTGGAACTGGATACAGAGCCTATAAAACCCAAACTACATTTTTGGTGAATTCAGATTAACCAGCTGCAGCTGCAGCTCTCCACTAAGGAGCAAACAAGAGGTTTGCTTGCAGCAAAAGGAGCTCAGATGAGTCAGAACAGGGTTAATTAACGTCACAGAGCGTTGACCTGTGATGTGGTAAAAGAACTAACCTTTAAATATGGTTTAATGTGGGTTTTGGTTTCAGTTTGACAGTTGAAAACCATGGTATCTATTAGTGTCAGTCATACAAAACGTTATTCATATTAATATTATCATTGTCATTGGAAGAAGCTAGGTTCTTTCATTTCCAGGTTACTTTTTGAAATGTTTGCATTTTAGAAATTTTACATCTGCTCCAGATTCAAATCATGTTCCATGATCTACATTCTTAAGATATTAAAACTGTTCAAATGAATCAAAGTTTGAGAAGCAAGAACAATTGCCACCCAGCTGGTTTTAGAAATTCAACATTTTAGGATTGCATGATCGCACTTTGCTGTGCACAGCCACTCCCTCGGCCCTTGCTAAAGACATCTCCTGGGTAATGTTAATTACACGAGTGGGGGACCTCTCTCAACTCCTCCGTGAGGAGGATGTGAGCTGGGACCAGCGGAATATACTTATCACAGTAAGCCAGATCTGCTCTTGCATCAGCTTTTCCCAAACTTCTGCTTCTGACTGGCATTGGTATGAGCTGAATGGAGATCAAGTGCTAAAAAAGCAGTCATTTCTCCCTGTGGTTCTGCAAAACCCAGCTAAACACCCACCTGGTTTCTTATTATTAGCAACGGAATAACCACACTCCAAAATACACCATCACCATGTGTTTGAGTTACTGCTTTCGCACCGTCAGTCAGAGTAGCTACTGCCAAAATGTCACAAGATTCAGTAACAACCTGGGCTCCAACTACTTACTTCAATTCACAAATTTGAGGCCAGAACAACCACTCACACAGTATCTACAACTGAAGTTTCCTTCCAATTTAACCTAATTTAGTAACTAAGTTAAGTAATAATACATGCAGAATGCTTCTCTATAACATAAAGACATTTGGACAAGCAAGACCACTTTTCACTTTTCTGGAAAAAAAAAAAAAAAAAATCAAAAAAACAAATCAAAACCTCCTGCAGCATTGTAAGTTTAGTGTGGGTGTGAGATATTTAACAAACTCATAGAAGATGATGGGAGAGCATCATGCCATATAAAAAAACAGCCAGAAAGTAAAAGTAAAGACACATCAGTCTCCAAAACAGTTGGTCTTTGGTGATGCTGGAGAAAAAAACCATCAACTCTGACCTCAATCACATTTTAGGTAACACAGGGCCTGTGGTTACACACCCTGTCACTGGGCCTGCTCTCTCTGCCACGCTGATAATTAGGATGCAAACCCCACAACACCAACGAAGCCCAGGTGAATGGGGACACTAATTGAGTCAGACACTCGGTAATGGAACAATGCTGTCATTCAGTGAACACTGTACTTAAAGCAGTGGCCCTCGTCACCTCTCGTCATTGGGAACAGCATCCATGAGCCATTTATTCCTAAACAATACACACCTCACCCTGCACCCACGTCGATCGTGTACCGCCCTAAAACGGCACCTTGTCCAGGTTGCTAGGCAACTGAAAATAACAGTGAGGAGCGTGGCCATCCTGTAGCAAGACGAAAAATGAGTTGAAGGATAAAAGAGGATGGGGGCGTAGGAGAGAGACAGAAGGCCAAGACGAGATACTCCAGAAAACTTGATGTTGGCACTAGTGAGGTTAGTAGACATGAAATAAACACAAAGAGCCAAAACGCTCAATACTTCTAACCGCTGTGTGGCTGGAGTGCCATAAGCTACATGTCACTCTTATGAGACTGAGCAGAAAAGCACTTTTGTCCTTGAGCTAAAATGTCTAGCAGCCTCTAAAATTCGCCAGCCTCTATAAACGTTTCACTGGCTCAAGACATTTTAGCAACAGTTTGGCTGGTTTCCCACCAGTGTTTTTGCTAGAGCTGGCAATGCAACACAGCCAGTGGCAAATTTGCTGCTGGTCATTTCCTGACCTGATTAGAATGAATTCACAGCACTCAAAGCCAGATGATGTCAAAAAATTAATAAATAAATAATTGTGGTAGGATTGTGCTTACCACATCCACCATGCACACAACAACAGGGTCTGGCAGGCTTTTGATTAACCAGACCATCATCACAGTTCTCTCTTTTCAGAGCAACCAGACGGGACCTTAACAAGGAAGGCCAGCAGGCATTTAAGTACCTCCACTTGGTCACAGTTCAAACTAAGTAGCATTGCTCAGATAACTGGGTCAGGAGTGCTGTGGTTGTCACTGCTGACACCAGCTGGTCAAAATGGAGAACTGAGCTTCTTGAACCCCCCCCTAGACCTGCCATCACCCAAACATCAGCAAACGCTGTAACTGGATCAAACCCAACTATTAAAACTAAAACCACAGTCGAAATTTATAAAAATTATGTTTGAACAGCAATAGAACTGCATTATGTGTATGTTGAGGCCTGAAAACTATACTGCCTCAACCAGTGGTTCTCAAACCTGGTCCTCAAGGAATCCTGCTGTGATGGTTTTTCATCTAACGCTCCACTTTCCACTGATGATTACCTGGATTCGGTGTGTTCAATCAATCAGAAGCTACTGCTAATTTCACCCTTTGTCGTGTTGTGGGGAGTTGGGACTATCTACCGAGATCTGCATTCACTGTGCAGAAGCGCGCTCAGCTAAAGCGAAAACCTCCAGACTAATTTGGTATTTTTAAACCTAAAGCTACTGAACTGATTGTAAAATGTGCCTTCAAATGAGGATCACTGAATGTGGTGTCAAATTCATTCTGCCATGTAAATGATCAAACAATATAACCACCAGTGCTCCAAACTTGGCGTTGGCTCCCTGCTGATCCCTTCGCACATTATTATGATTGATTGGCGGATACAATTTCTGGTTCTCCTAACCTTCTGAAGGAAGGTTACCTCCTTTTACTCAAGTAGAAATGTCAGTGGGCACTAATCCTTTTACTACAGTACATTTTTGTTGTACTTTTATTTAAGGACAGTTTTTGAGTACTGCAATTTTAACATCCCACACATCCATCCACCATTTCAACACTCAAGACTCAGAGACCACATTCACCACATGCCCAATTTTATTTTGTAATGACTGTCCTTGCACCCATACAAATCTGGGAGCGTCCAATGCAACTCGTGCTTTTCCTGCTGCCACTAACCAGTTCCTCTTGCACAACTAGGATTTTGATGCTCACATTCCAGACTCAGTGCACCACAGGATGAATAGAAGCCGCATTTAACTTTTCTCAAGACCTATTAGATACTTTCTGAAACAAGCTACAATGATATTTATACAATCTTCTAAACACATCTTCATATATTTATCTGTTCGGTTTGGGACAGCACAAATTGTCTCAGGGTTTGCATTTTTGAACAATACTTCAATATTGGTGAAAGTGAAAGCAGCTCTACAGGTGCAAAAACTGTACAATTAATTCATCTTTATGTTTTTGTGGGGGCGGTTTCTCTATTATATGGCACAAACCAAATATTTGTTTTTCTGCTCCGATTTCTGTTGCGCTGTGGTTTGCTAAGTTCAACATCTGAAAAGAATATACCTGAGATTTCACCTGAAGAGTGTGATATTGGCAGATTATTAATTCCATTACAGTTTGCATATATGCTCACACAGTCAAATCTGGAGTATCTTAAGTGCATTTGAATACAGGCCACTGTACATGTCATTCATCAAACTGTCTCTGGATGCAAAGCACAAAGCCCGGATGAGGAGCAGAGGGTGGGGTGGTAACCACCTGCTTGGTGTCAGTGGCTGTGGCCATTTGCCTTGTCTGGTTAACTAATCCTTTCATTATGTAGCCAGCCACTGAGTTAATGTTCCATTTAGTTACAGCCAGCACCTGTGTACTGTGTGTACTGTTGCACAGAAAATACACAGGTTATGATTTTATTATTAAGCCAAACCTTGCTCCAAATGTTCATTCTTACACTCATAACTTAAACTCTTACTGAGCTACAGCCACATCTTAAGGATCTCCTTTGTCATTGTTCAGGACCCCTTTACATTTTGTGAGGGAATCCATATTGGATACTGGCTGTATTGTAATTCACTAGCAGTATGTTCGACATTTTGTACAGTCAGAGTGCCGACGCAGCAGCAGTGACCTTTCCCTCACTTGGCCTGAGCCCTCACTGGCATGGCGAGTCAGATACTAGAGAGCCAGCTGTGAGGGCTTTGGTTTGTTTGCCCCGAATTATCACTTTGGGTACTTCAAGGCAGAAAGAAAAAAAAAAAATCTAAAGGGTGATGCAGGATTTTTGATGCGAATCATCTCGGCGGGTACAGCTGATTGAATGGAGACAGACAGTGGACGAAAAAAAAACAGACGAACTGTAGCTTTTTTTTTTTTTTTTTTTTTTTTCCCCCCCAGGCAGCCACGTCTAAGGTCGGGCAACCATTTCTGGCAGAGATCATCTTACCAAAGTGGTGCCCAGGTTCTAAATAAAGGTTCCCAACCAGCCTGATCTGGCTTTGTGGTGGATGTCTGTGTGCACAAAATCATTTTGCTAACTCAAGGGGGTTTTAATAGATTGTTCCACTTTACCAGATACCAGATTACCAGATGTTGTTCAGCAAAATGTTTTCGCTCTGGATTTTATTCATGTGATGTATGGGAATGTCCTGCTGAACCATGAAATGACTAAATCTGTGGCTGCTCCCCCAGCCTTATTTGTTGGTCTGCTACCAGAGCTTCCACCCCATCCCAGAATGACAATGTTAGTCATTCTACAGTGGAAAAAGCCTTTCTGGAGGGGGTCCAATCTTCAAAAAGATTTTATTTTATTTCTATTTCTGATGCATGACTTAGTTTGTGAAGCCTGTGGAAAATGCCCAGAAAGAATCTAAAAGCAGATACAAGTTATGATCCTGCCAGAATTCGCCACAAAAGCATAAGAACACATCGTGTCTGTGGTCCATAAATATCTTTCAATTTTGACCTTTTGAGTCTCATAAAAACAGCAATGCCTTTCGCAGTCTTTTCGTTAACTGTGCCACTAACTGCGTATGGCAGATCATGGAAACATCAATGGCATCTAGCTTCTTTGGGCTCATCCGAGTGAAACCTTCAACTTTCAAGTTTAGGGTCATCATCTAGTACAGCGTTTCTCAAATAGGGGTACACATACCCCCTGCTGTCCTTTGGAGTAATGCAAGTGGTATGTAAGACAGTTTCATAAATCAGTTTAAAAACATTTTCAATGCAGTCAATAACTACCATAATCACACAAGCACGACCACTGGACCACTGCTGAGCAAGTGAGAAGCCAGTTTATATAATGAAATACAGATGAAAATCAAGATGGTTTTCATGGTTACAAAGTAGAAGCAATGCAGCTGAAAACTCGAAGAAAGAAGTGAAAAATGCCTGTATACATTGTTTTGTCTGGCCAAGTGGTGCTTTGGTGAAAGAAATATGTCAGAGGGGGTAGATTATTAAAAAAAAGTCTGAGAACCACTAACCGTGTAAAGGAAAAGATGCAAAAGGTGCAAATGATGGCGTGAGACTTTGTCAGATGGAAGATAATTTAGGCAACATCAACTATGCACTGTTACACACACAGGATGCAGATGCTTTGTTCTCTATGTATATTTATATGACAGTGGGTGATGGTACAGCTTCTAATGTTGATACCCACACATACAATGAGGGGCAGGCTAATGTGACCTTCACTGCAACTCTCCTCTCAAGAGTACATTAAGTTTTATGCACCCAAAGTTTGCGGCTATTAAAATTGTTTTAGAAGTTATTTCCAGGTCGGCTCACCAGAGACACTACACGCGTCACAAGTCAGGAGACTCTTTTACTTCTTCGATGATTTGCAACAGTGATGGTCTTCATTTATGTTGATGTGACTCGAGTTGCCCCCATGTATGCACGGTGCTACACAAACCAAGCTGACTTGCCTGATACATCACTATATTCATAAGTCACACTGATGCCCATAAACTCAGAAAACATGGGAAATTTTTTATTGATGATATTGATGAGTTACAATGCTGCAACAACACAGCACGTAGCAAAGACACAGTACAATCTGTCCCCCGTTTAACTAAAGTGCTACATATCAAGATTTCATCATGTTTTTATCTTTTTTTTTTTTTTTTTAATTATAAACGTTTTTAATCTACTTTCAGATTCTGGACCTGCCCTCTGGTGATATCATGTATGTTATTACCACAACTAATGGGCCAAAAATGGATGCTGAAACTGAGCAAAAGCACTCCCACCTATTTGACATGTCAACTCTGAATGTTTCAGTTTTAGTTTATTAGAATCCGACTTGTTTTCCTTTCTAGTATCTTAATAATTATTACAGAGAACATATAGAAAAAATCTCATCATAAAAAGTTTTTTTTTTTTTTTAAAAAAAAGACAATTTAGCCACAAGCAGCAACTAAAATACACCACAGTGCAATGCAGTCATAAGATATGAGCCATTTTGAGTCAGACACTTCTTCAACTTCTTGTTCTATTGTTAGGTGTAGATGTGACATGTGTCTAACTTTAGCCAATTGGAACTTTTCGTTCGGAGATTTAAAAAAATAATAAATTACAGCAAATATTATAGCAGTTAGATGAGGTAATCAGATTAAATCTATGGATCTATGAATGTGTGTTGACAGACCATCTGTCAACACCCACTGTCACACACAAAGAAGCCAAACAACAATTTGGCTTTAAGTATTCATAAGTTCTTCTTTTATTCTCTATTGGTAATGTTTCTCTGCTGCTGTTTGTAGGTGGCAAAAGTTGTCTGCATTGCATATGTCACCTGAGGGGATGCAACAAGGCCAGGCAAGTTGTATGGGGGATCCCAACTGTACAGTAATTCTGGGGAATACAAGAACCCACTAACTAAATTCAAACACGATGAGTCAAACCGAGAAAAAGTCGCTGATGTAACAAACGCATGGTGGTTTTAAAGGGGAATCCTGCAGTGTAAGGATCAACGTTTTCTTAACAAAAGCGTGAAAGGAGAACTAGGAGGAAATGTCAGTTGTGTACACAAGTGTCAGTAGGAAGAGGAAGTAAAACTGTTATCAATGTAACACATTTCACTGGGTTTAAATTTTGTAATAAAATACAGTCAGCCAGCTGTAGCTCTTTGGTTCAATCCCGCCTCTCACTGCGAAGACCGGCGCACTAATATTGGCAGCAGAGAGCAATTAACTGTATGTCATTAGTCAAGTTTAATAAGGGGAGGCCGTGTTGAAGCCATTTACAACCGAGGTCAAAAACTCCACTTTCATTCCCTGATGCGGCAGTGAAAAAAATAACACAGGACATCTGATAAGGCATATTTATCTTTGTCTACGTACACATTACATGCTTCAGAAGTATAATATTTCATGTACAAGTATTACTGAAATAGGTCATTTGACTATGAAAATGTGTTTGAATCAGACCTTCAGCATGCTCCCTTATTCAGTGCCGTGAACACAATCTGCCAGCCTTTCATTGTATACTAACAAGGCACCGTGACCCGAATTTTTGTAGAGAGCACAACTAAAAGAAACATTTTAAATTTGATGACACTATTAAAAACTGCTTTAATCCTCTATAATAGTACTATCTCAAAACGTTCCACTGTGTGTGACCATACTGTGTAAAAAAAAAAAAAGCTGGCAGTAAGCAGAAGGTGGTTTCAGGTTTGGTTATTGAATGTCACACGTAAAGGAAGCAATTCAGATTTCAAATATTCTACCTGTGACAAATAATAATACTGGCTACAGTATCTGCAAAACAAAAACAACTATACAATGATGTTACATTCATAAGCATTTCAGCAAATGTACTAAAATTACCCCAAATGCTATTTTCCATCTGCAGTGCCTGGACAGATTTTAATATTGTCTAAGATATTTCCATGCAAGAGATGATAATGTGAGAGTCAGGAGTACAAACACCACACAGACAATTACACACAAACCTCTAACACCTATGCTTTTGGTTATGACTGTTCAGCTCCACTACACACACACACTCACTCTCTCTCTCCTCAGCCTATGTGCGTCTGAAAGCTCTCATCTCCTCTCTAACTCCAGTAAGCTTTTTTGAAAGAGCAAATTCTTCCATCTGTTGCTCATCACAGGCTGCTGTGAGAACAACGACACACATAATGACAACTAGAGCAGCGATCCTGCGCTGAATGCGCTGCAGATTTAAACTGTACCGTGCAGTGGCCACTTTAGGATCCAGGGCTTTCTTTTGTCTTAAGTAGCGGTTGCATCGCATCTTCTACAAGGAGGAGGAGGAGGAGGGGGGGGATTCTTCTGCATTAGATAAGAGAAGGGGTTGGCAAACCAAGTAATGACCCATTAGGGGGCATGACTGACGTTGTAAAGAGACAGTGCATTGACTCATGATGGAGACAATGAAAAACAGTGCAACGCTCTGCTCTATTCAGTTGCCTTAATGGTGTTTGAGGAGGCAAACTAATTACATCTTATCTCGGAACTTATTGGTCCTCTAATGTGCATTTAACTTTAGCCACGCACGCTGCCAAACATTATGACTGCTAGTTACACTTTGCTCGTTAAGGGTTAGCCACTCACGCTGCTAGCTAACTGCTAACACGAGCTGGTTAAAGCAAAACATGGAAAGTTTACAAAAGTGGCCACGCTTTGAATGGCAGCGTTGGGAGTTCACTTTAAATCGCTCCGTGTGCGAGCTTACCTCAATTGGTGCACATACGAAAGCCGGACAAATCCGTATTCGCTGATCGCATGTCTCCCACCAGCCGTTGAACGTCTGTTGTTTCCAGCAGCTGTGGAGTGAGTGTAGACGTGTCTGTAAACCGGGCTGGCTAACGTTCAGCTAGCCGTCTCCAGTTAGCTGCCGGCTCGCTAGGCTGGACAGTTAACGTGAGCTCCGACCGCCTCGAGATGTCGCTGTCGCCGATTCAACCTGTAGCTCAAAAGTTCAACGAACTGACGCTTTCGGTGGGAAAGTTAAGACACAAGACGAGCAGCAGCTACCAGCCAACGATATGTTAAGTGCAAAACTGTACTTTATGTTAATAATGAAGGACCCACACAAATCTGCAAACATCAACCCACAATATTCCCTGTGGGTGTTCTGATGACCCTGCATTCAAGGATAAATAAAAAAGAAAAAGAAAAAAAAAAGTGGAATATTTACCAGAAACCTCGGCGGAAAAAACACAAATGGCTAAATGTGGCAAACCGTCTGGTGTTTTTTGTGACCTCAACATGAAGACTTTTCAGACAGGCACATGAATGGCAGCCACACCAAGGTGTAAACATGACTCATACTGATTCTGGTTTTAGTGGGTCTGTTTCTGCACCTGCTGTTAGAAACACATTTCCAAAGGTGAGAAGTAACCAAGTACATTTACTCTAGTACTGTGCTTAGATGCACTTTTGCATTATTTGAACTTTAGTAGAGCATTTCCATTGAAGCTACTTTTACTTTTACTCCACTACAACTTCAGAGGGACATATGGTATAAATATGGTACTTTTACTCCTCGACATTCATTTTAAACCTTTAGTTACTGGTTACTTTTTGCAGATGTATATTCTTAATTAATGCTGTATGATGCATTATTAGAGAATAACCAGCCTGTCATTAAACAGATTTTGACTTTTGAGAGTTTGTTGAAAAATATCTGGACTCGCCTCGTACGTTGTTATCAAGAGCATCAAGTTCAATACTATTTAATACACATTGTTTTCTTAGTGTAGTCTGTGTACATTTGTATTTTAAGTACATTTTAAAACCTGTAATTTTGTATTTCAACTTGAGTGAAGAATTTCAAGTATTTCTACATTTTGGTGGATGCTTTTAGGCCAATACATTTACTTGAGTATTAAGTTTGTGTACTATATTATAAGAAATAGACTTTGATTTTTCTCTGATGTATACGCAGTTTATTTCATACTCAAATATTGATCCTTTGCAGGGTGTTAAATATGAGGTTTTAAATGACAAAGGACTTAATTGGTTTATAGCATAGAAATGAATGCAACCACTCATTTTAAAATCAATGCCCTTAAAATTCATTAACTAAGGTTGTGGCAATGACTTTGAATACTGTCTTAGTACTGCAGCTTCCCCTGAAAACTTTTTTCAATCCGTTATATTGTGTTTAGTTAAGACAAAGTGCCGTGACGTTATTTCTGTTGTATAATGCACATTACCCTAACTTATTTTTCGTTACACCTCAAGTTTTCATATTTTTTGTTTCTGATTCACAGTAAATGGTACTAGGAAATATGAGTGAGTCAGTAAATAGAAAATTTGTCATTTAATGCAACATAATTGTGACTGAATTACAATTAATCTCATGGAAATATATCACCAAACTGACAGACAGGATGTTTCATACAGGTATATATTACAATATGTTGTTGTTATATAATACAGCCAGGTTCTGTTTTTAATAAAAATAAGCACTGGAGGAGAAAGTGATACATTTGGATTTTATTGTAAATTGGACATTATGCACATTACTTAGCGATTGATGACTTTGTTAATTAAGCTTGTTATGTGGTCACAGAACTCCCTCCGCTGGGTGAGAGCTCAGACGATGTCAAGTCAAAAAGGCAATTTAGCCGGGAGCGTTGCGAGCTCGAGATCTCACAAACAGAACAAAAAGTGACGAAGTACCAGAATGAGAGAACAAGAACATCATGTGGCTGACAGTGCTGACTGCTTGTGCCAAAAATACCTGTCGAGGAACACATTATTTTGTTGTTGACATTACGGGACATTAACTGTGAAGTGAAGGGAGTCGTTCCTTTTCGGCCATAATATCTGAGCTCTGGAGTAAATGCAGACAAAATTCCCCCAAAAATGGTTTGCTTCACCATCATTGCAAATTCAAACCATTTGTCAGCAGGTCAAATAAAAGGCATGGTCTCACTGGCACAATAAATATTGCACAGGTGACATTGTAATCATTAAGGGTATTGTTGCATACAAGTGTCTGCCCCCTTTCCTATGTCTTGTAATATTTCAAGTTCTATTTTCTCAAATTCAATTATCTCGATCATCATTTGTTCAATATACAGGGGAGGTGGTAACAGTATCTGTATAAAAGCAAAAGAACATCAATAAAAGAAAAACCTCCAATGTGACATCTGGCTGTGAGACCAAACCTTTCTTTGTCCCTGTTTCTCTACTTTTTGTACAAAGACTATACAACTATCCAGTCATGCAACATTGTTTGGGAGGGGAGGGTGAGGGTGTCGAGGGGGGGAGTTGCTTTAGTCATCGCTGTCGTTTTTAAGCGTTCTGCATCTCCTTGCCAATCTTGTAGCTCAGGATCTTGTTCCAATCGATCTTGGTGCGTGTCACAGGAAGCTGGCGGCGTAAGGCTTTGAAGGTAGTGTCCGACATGGCCTGGTAATTCTCGTTGATGGCCGTCTGGACGGAATGACAAAAACAGAGGAAGACAGAAACAGAAAGGGAGATTACAAAATAAATCAGTGAAATGAATTCAAATTAATTCTAGACTTTGAAATGTCTAGGTGCTGTGTGTCAACTGTGAAAATGCTTTCGTTTTGCAAATAAAACCCAAGATTAACAATAAATAAATTAGATTACAGTTTATGCATTTAGTTCCCGTAGCAGCTCCTGCAAGTTTTAGAAAGTCAAGTTTCTTTCTTTTTTTTTTTTTTTTTTTTTAAGTAAAAATGGAAGGGCAGATTTCTTATTAAAATACAACATCCATATTCATTAGTATGACTCAGCTTACTATCCAATGTAGGGTAGGAAAAGCTGACATCCTGAGGAAAATCGAAAAATTGACACGAGTAATACTCTGACTGTAAGCAGATGTTTGAAACAATGCTCTTTGCATAAACACTGGTTGAAAACCACAAGCTAAGGTGGCAATTCAATCTATCTGCAGTCTTAGTGAACACAGAAAATCAATTTCAGATCACGTACCTGATATTCGTTCTCTGCAGCCTCCATAATCTTAACAAATTCCTTTGCAGTTGAATCCTCTTTCTGAAAGATGGCAGAAAGAGCCACACATCATTTTAAGAGACAAAAATGCCATGAAGCAAAAAGACTGGGTGAACGTGCCCCCAAATCAAACCTTTCCACTGCAAATAATTAGTAAGCCACAGGAATGTATGTTAAAAGATCTGAGTAGACTGGGTACAGAGATACAATCCCCATAAATACATACTGTAAACAAAACAATAATGAAGACAAGATGTTCAGTGTTTGAGATTTCATCAGCCATATTGGAGTTTACTAGAATGGCTTCAAGGCCATCTGCTGACTGCTGTGGCTTATGTTTGAGGTTCATGCATTTGGGTCTGTGTATGTGTGTGTATAAAGAAAAGTCTGCTCACAGAAATTGACATGGTGTCCTGAACCTCTTTGTGGCTCACCAGCTGAACGTTCCCATCCTCATAGTAATGAACCTGTATGAAGATTGAAATGTAAAGACATTCGTTTGCTACTAATATTATTCAGCAATAAAAAACAGCAATATAAGCTGTGACAAAGAAATTCCAAGTAGCGGTGTCTGAAAACAACCCAAAGGGTAACAGCAGATTTTTAGCCTGCACACAACTCAGACAGACAGACATACACCCCATCACAGAGGGGAAGATTTTAACTAAATACCTGGATTTTCATGATTCCTGCCACTTGAGTGGTAGAGGGGGAGATGGTAAATTTCCATTCTGACCGCCAACGTCCATTCCTATGCAAATACAAAGAGGAAAATCTGTATTTTTGTAACTTTTATTTATCCATCTATCATAACCTTGCTCATAATCAGTGACACTAGGGCCTAACAATGTACTTCATTAGGGCAAATGTTAGTTTATGGGGATGGTTCGAGAGAGTCATGCAAACGTAATGTAAAATGTACACATTTATACACATTGCTTTGTGTATATTATTACATAAAAATGACAAGATGTCAACAAACTTTCTTATAACTATTGCTACGGTGTACAGGAACGAAACTAAATCTGCAGCTGTACCGTGTGCCTTGCTAAAAAGCCACGTCTGCTCCAGGAAACAAATATTTACCACACTTTAACATCTTAAAAAAAAAAAACAAATTCAAAAAAAAAAATACAAAAATCTAGAAACCAAATGTTATCTTGAGTTTTGCTAAGATTTTAAGAGACATACTGAGAACTACTGCTACCTGTTCTCACTTCAGTTATCGAACGACACATCAAATATTACTGTCTATGAAACGTTATCAGTTGCAAGATAATTTTTATGAAAAGAGAACTAGGCTTTTATCACAGAAGTAGGTTGAGCACTGCTCAAATTTCCAAAAACACAATCAATAAAACAACAATCTGTTCAACTTGTTTCAAGAAAAGCAGTTTTCATTTTTGTAATGCACACACAATCACAATGAAACTGCTGACACCAGATCCCACACAGACAATAGCTATTGTCCATTTTAATCGGTTTTTAGACATTGAATCAAAAAATAAAGAGAGAAAAATAAAAAATAAAAAAAAATCAATCAGTTGATCAATTTTACCCCAAATCTTCAGTTTGCACTTCTGAGAATGGAGGCTCACAGAGAAGCCGCTTGGATCATTAAACCTCACAAACCATAAGCCCAGTAAACAAAGTGGATTGGTGGTGTTCTTATGTAATTAGATTAACTCGGCTGAAACAGCTCAGATACACTTATGAGGGCAAACAAGCTAATACCCGAGAGTTAAGTGTGAATTAAAGTAACACCTTTGTCTTGCACTGTGACAGAACATTGAAGGCTTTGTAAGTGTTATTACCATTTCAAAATATTTTAAAATCACGTATAAATTCTAAACTGCCGCCTGGAATTGTACAAGCCCTGCTGGTCTTTCTGGGGAAAAAGAAGTCAAATGTAGCATTCTTTCACTTTACACAAAGCTTTTCACAAAGGCTATAATCAAGGCTTCATGCCACCTCTCAGAATCGAAAAACATATTATTTGACATTAAATTTAAGGTGCAAAATGATGGAAACGGGGAAAATAAATAAATCCCTTTCCGTACAACATACCAGAAGTTTTTTGGTTGAAATTGATGGCACTCGATGCATACGATGATGGTTTGATGTCCATCAATGGTTTTCCCATAAATCTAGAGAAAAAAACGGAAGAACATTGTCACAGTGGGTTCCACTTTACTGCTCTGTACTGGTGCAGCAAAGTTAATGGCTGGTGGTTAACGACTGCAAAAATAATTTCATGCTGACCTGTAACTTAGATAACGGAGGGTCAGTAGACGCAATTCAGCAAAACATACACACCATATTCACAGTACAAGTCTTTGCTCACTTTGCGTTAATAAACGAATAACGAAACAGAAGCGTTATGAAGCATCGTGCAACCATTTTAACGAATGGCCTACCAGCAACTCTTGTACTGTACTGGGCCTAAACTATGGAAATACCCTCCCTCTGCACATTAGACAGGCCTCTTCATTGTCCGTTCTTAAAACTCATCTGAAAACCCATTTTTTATTCTCTGGTGTTGGACCCCATATGTATTTGACTACATATATACAGCACTTTGGTCGGGTGCGGTTGTGTTAAAGCGCTCTATAAATAAAGTTGAGTTGAGGTATGTGTAGTTTTGATCACAACACTTTGGATGAATAAATCTGCTGTTCTCCACAAATGACTAAAAGCACATCAGCCAGACACACCACTCCATTAGGTGACGTGTGTGTTCATTCCAAAACATGCTGTGAGAGGTTTCTAAACCAAATCTTGCTGCAAATGTTCTGAGATGGTGGACTGGCAGACATAATCCGTGAGTGGGGACAGTTCATTTTTGGTTTTAGTGTATGCATGTGGATTGTTGAAAAGAAGTTACACTTTGGTGCTCGTCTCCTTTGTGCAACATGTCTTTTTATGATGTAACTCAGAAACATCAGATTCCCTTAATTGGCCATTAGAAAGCTGAGATAGGGCTGTGGTTGTAAAATCGCATTGAACAAATGATTAACGTTTCCCTTTACAGTGTAATCTATTGCTTTTAAAGACTAAGAACGATGGCAACACGAAGCAGGTTGGGACGTACAGTGCAGACTCCACTGGGATAGTGCTCCTTGACATAGGCCCTGACAGCTGTGTCCACAGCGCTCCTCCAGCCCTCCAGGGAGCTATCAACGTCATGGGGACGCGGGTCGCTGGCCTCCTTCCTAAGATGGTCAAACTTGAAGGAGATCTTGTTTTTGGGGTCCAAGACCCGGCCATTCCCAAGATCACCATGCTCTGTGATTAAGACCTGTGAAGAGAGAGAATGAGACATTGGATAAAAAATAAACATGAAATAAGAAAAGTCTAAAAGGCACAAAGTATATTTCAAAGACAGAAAAAAATAAAAATAAAGACAATTTCAAGAAATTAAAACTTAAATTAAAACACACAGCATGAGAAACACTCATTGATGAAATTTAGATTTGAAGAATAATGATGAAACAAAAAAAGACAAACAGTAATGAGAGGACAAAGGAAGACAGGGAAACAAATCTATCGTCTTCCACTTCAACACTCAGCCTGCTGGGTATCAGACAGGGGAATTTCAACCCGCAATGTGGGAACAGAGGGACATGATGACATCTTTACACAAGACTCTGCAATCATTATTGAGACAAACACAAACACACACACAAACCCTGGTGCTGGAGGAAGCAAAGGAGAGTGAATACTGGGACTTTTTGATCCTTTTATTCAATCACATCCTCCACTTGCAATGTCCATGAGACCACGATGTTAGTGCAATATTAACGATAATGGTAAAAGCTAAAACTGTACCAATCTCGTCTGTACACATACTTTATGTAGATGAATGGTAGAACCAGTTGGTTTCAACCCACAATGTAAAAGCATGGTTAGATATCATGTTGTACCATGTTCATTCAACTGTCATATTATATTTATAAATCTATATTCACAATACACTGCATAACAGTTTGGAAACTATACTGCTCTAGAAGAATGAGATACTTTTCCTCTTCATCTTTTTCAAGTTTAACATCAACCTTGGAAAAAGTGTAAAGATGCTGATTTTAAATTTGACATTTACTTGTTGTGGTACTGTAATATTGCTCATTGAGTACAAACAAACACTACAGCTTTCCAGAAAACTGTGTATGTGTTTATGAAAGACAAAGTCTCTAAACATATTGAGTCTCTTCAGTTACTACTCCACCTTTAGATAATTACATTCGTCTTCATCTCATGTAAATTGGTTATTTTGACTAACATACATTCAAAAGCCAAAAACAATTAGGACATATGAATCTAAAATATGATTCAGTCCCAGCCTGAATGAAAATTGCGAGTGAGACGTGATTGGGGTGGAGAGTGCGGGGAAGCAGCTGTTTTTGATCTATGATGCCATACAATCCCTCTTCTCAGTTGTACAGCTGAAGGTGTCAAAAGTGAAGAATCAACTCACCTGCTCTTCATAGCCCTCGATTTTCACCGGGGTAAACTGGTCCAAGTTGTACTGTGCAAATGCACTGCAAAAGGAGACAAAAAGTTTACTTTATGAACTTCAAACCTCTGTCGAACAGTGAACTGTGCTTCCATCCACACTTTCAAGTCCAATGTTTGCAAATTGTGAAAACTGTGCTCGAAACAGAGCTTTAGAGGAGGACTTACTGCGCGGCACCTTCCCTGAGAAGATTGTCATTGTTGAGCAGCAATCGCACATCTGAGGAGAAAAATGGCAGGATTATGGGAAAAGAATGGAAGAAGACAGGGTCAGTGAATTAGCAATGTGACAGACACATGCACAACTGCCTGCAGTCAGTCTCTGCAGCACTGATGCTAGGGGAGTAAAGCCGACATGGTAAATTAGCTCAGTGGAGCAGACTATAAAATCATATTGAGATGAAAGGGGAACAAGTGGCAATAGGGCACTGTGTTTTACTGTGTGTGTGTGTGTGTGTGTGTGTGTGTGTGAGAGGGGCTGTCAGGCTGTGATAAGAGGCAGACAGTCGGCCTCATTTTGCTTTGTGGCCACAACATTGTGAAATGTAACATTTTCTATTTCGGCTCCTGTTTATCAATTGCAAAAACTATTTTAGAGGGAACCTTCAGAAGATTTGGTCCATCTCACAAAACCAAACTGTATATGTGTATAAGTATGTTGAAGCCTATATTTTGATTATCTTTCTTAAACCTACTTTGAGTAATATAGCACCATTGTTGACAGTGTTAAATACGACATTATCAGCCTGATGCAAAATTCCATCACTTCTCTACAAATTTCACCTACATCAGCAATGTAAGAGTCCAAGACATTTTAATTCTTCTGTGCCAATTTCATTTTAGCAGTGAAACTTTTTTTTTCACCCAAGGCAGAAGTGGGATAGCAGTGAATCAGCTTCATCTCACATCTGCCTATGAGAAACTACAGCGTTTGCTGGGGCTATTTCCATACGCCTCAAGTGACAGAAATAAACCTATTAACTGCAAAGAGTCTGTAAACTAGAAAACAACAAAAGTCACCTTCATTCAGGTGCGTTTTTAATTAGAAATTTGCTCACTTAGATACACTAGAATAAGTTTGTAAATAAATATGCAATAAACATATGCCATCATATGCATTGGGTCAGAATGTGACTGTTCTTGTTTCAAGTCTAGGTCCTTGACTGGTTATTGCAACGAAAGCACGAGTGGAGTTATTAAGCCAGACAGTGGCTTCATTGCATTTAGGTTTGACTTATGAACCACATCATGAGTGAGCATACAAAGTACTAAAGAACTAAAATGAAGTGCAGCTACTGTCAACATTATTAGTTACATTACGTGTCTGAGAAGTGACTGTTTATTCCTCCGATTGGTTTTGCTAGAGTAGTTTCAGCTAGTGGGTAAGTTGTTGACATAAAGTTGTGGGAAAACATTATTTTGAGTTATAACGAGAAGCTAAAAAAATAAATAAATAAATAAAAACATATCTAATATTACACTAAGTCTATATTCAAATCACACCTGACACTGGTTGGTAAATATGTCACTACTCAGATCCTCTTGAGAAAAGTACAGATGTTTTTTCCCTAAAACTGTTGATTATTACTTATTAAAGTCATGTGTTTATACAGTTCATCAGGAGTGAAGTTCTTCTTTTTGACACTGCATTCACAGCTAATGTGAGGTTTAGCCCTAATGTAGCACATCAGGCCAAACAGACATGGACAAAATTATTGGTCCAAGCCCGGTAGAAATTGGGGTGGGTTGCGTCAGGAAGGGCATCAGGTGTAAAAAAAAAAAATAATAATAATAATAATAAAAGTGCTCACCATTGAAAACTTCGTTGAACTCTCCTGGTGGGGCATGGATGACAAAGTTAGCTGCTATGCGTACCTGCAAACAAACACACAACGTACAAATGGGTCAATGGACAAACACAGAGCTGGTCCATCTGCATGTGATGAATCCAGCAGTTTATTATTTAGCTTTGTCTCTGAGGAAAACAATATTCCAAAGGGAAAATCTTCATACTTTCGACAGATCAGTAAGTCCTTTCTATTTTTGATTTACATCATGTAGGTTATGTACTTTTAACTGCATAAACCTTATAATGCAGACCAGCCATTATTTTCACGCTGATGTTTTGCTGCGCACTGCAACCACACCACGTACGCTCTGTGGCCAACAGAGGGTGTAATCCTACCGGTCTGAAGGGTGGTGTGAGGCAGCTCTATGTTTCTGTCTACAGCACATGTGAACGCTCATTTTTTCTTCTCCTCACTTCTCATCTGCAGCTGCACCGCAAACACTTCCTGTTTTCAGGTCACATGTCAAACTGACAGCTAGACGGCTGCCACTCCCTCCCCCGCATGGTTTACAACCATATAAGGGCATAAAAAAATGTGCTGAGTATTCTAATAAGTACTCTCTCACTTGCTCTACCACTGTCTACCACTGGTAGGGTGCAGTGGCACCACCAGGATTCCCCTGGCCTCACAAGGTGGTGTATCAGAGGTGGTGTTCATATGCATGCGTGTAACAGTGTGTGTGTTTGTGTGCTGGTGTGTGTCTTCCCCTGGGCCCTTATTAGCAATGTGTGTATACAAGTGCTCCGGCACTGGTGCACAGATGCAGATTGATTCTTGCTAATGAGCAATGCTTTGAGAAAGGAAGGCACTGAGGGAGGAACACGCATGTGTCTGTGTGCATCTGTGTGATGGCGAGATCAAAGTTTATCTGCATTAGTCTAATCCTCTGTCATGAGACCATCATGACCCACTTATGCAGAATCCTCTAAAATTCGTAACACAATAGATGTGTGTACGTGTGCTAGTTGCAAGACACGCACTTTGTTAAACAGCTGGTGGAAAACTGTGTTTGTGACATTAACTCCCTGTGGGAGAGTCATTTGCAGTTGGTCACCTTCATTACACTGGACGTTTATTTATATTTATTTACATTTATACACATACGGTCTGTTGTAATTGGTCAGTATTGACTCCTCACTACCTAGTAAAGGCAAAAATTAAAAAAGATACCAGACCCGACCACAGGGCAGCACTGCAGCGATGTTCAGCCCCCCTGGGAGCATTGAGGGCATGGGAATCCGACCACCATTGAAAGCCAGCTGAGGACCACTGGCCTAAGAACTGATGCATTAGTGTGAGCTTGCCACATGTGTATGTAAATGGCTAGGTCAAACATATGACACCAAACCAAACTCCACTCATGCCACGATCTGGTTTCAATTAAGTCTATTAATAGAATTTATGTTCAGCAGGACCACTGTAATTATTGCTGCATTTACAGTCTCAAAACTAGAAAATAACATTACGCTACATCTTTCATTGTTGTCTCCAGGGTCCTGTCTTGCTGTTCCTAAGTAATATAATACTGTAATGATGTCCATAAATCCATTTTATGAACCTCTTCTCATCTTCAGGTTCGAGGGGCTGGAGCCGTACCCAGCACGCCCTTGGCAAGAAGCAGGCTACGCCCTTCACAAAATGCCAGTCTATTACAGGGCTAACACACAGAAAGACAAATACAGTCACACCTACTGGAGATTTAGTTTCTAATTCACACGCCTTAAGCAGGACACTGCAGCCTAATCACATTTCAGGAATTTGTTTCCACGCTGACAGAACCACAAGTCTGAATATAATAAAACTTTATAAAACTATGTGAAATTAATGGGTATTGCTTATGGTGGGGGGGGGGGCAATAAACAGCATAAAGCAAAAGACAGAATGGGTGAAGCAAGAGAGTGTGAGGTTTGTTAAAATGCACAAAAGGAAGAGGACAAGGATATTCCATTAACAGATTAGAAGTAAGACATTGGCTGTTAAGAGCCCGTTGAAAGCAGGGTAATACTTCCTCAGGTACCTAAAGCAAGTTCCACTAATGTAGTGAGACCAGGGCTACATCCTGCTTTCACAATTACAGGATTAAGACATTCGCTCCCCCAACTTGTCTGAGTGGGTTTTACACGTTAAACACAATCTTTTAATGTTTACAGTGATGCTTGATGCAAACCCCGTTTGGACATTAGGACAGGGACCATTTTGCCCAAGCTGACTTAACTTTTATGGAACAAGAAACCTAAGCTTATTTTAGTGCTGTTGCAACTGTAAGGTGCTGCTGAACAGCAAGTTGTGAAATCACAAACTTACTGTGCAGACAGAAGGAAGCAGCCTGCTTCATGAACTATTTTACTATCTTTATACCATGAAGGAATTTGTGCACCACCTTCACTGAGACAATGTGATGGTAGACTGATGTAAATATGGTAATTTGGCAGGTTTTTGACAACCCCTAAAACAAACAAACAAAAAAATAGTAATTTGAGAGTCTATAATTAAATCTAGTTTGAAATTTGAGACTCTTTGATGGAGATAATTACATTAGGGCTGTACTGCTAAAAGCTGAGCTGCAAGGTTAAGAGTTCCTTCCATTTTCACTCCGTTAATGCTGGGACACTTGGGAGGTCTGAGACTAGTTTCAGCCTTAAACTCTGACTGGCACTGTCTTATATTGAGTGCAGGATATTATGTTAACCAAGGGTAGAGACATGACAATTAGCTGGAACCTGCAAATGCTTGTGTGTGTCCCAACAACAAGACATTTAATACACAAAACAATTAGATAGCTGAGAAAAAAAAAAACATCCAAATGATTCTGCCTCAACTGTGCAAGACGAATTATTAACCAAATATTATGGCTCATAATATTTCCTTACATCTGAAAAGACAGGATCATTACACATGAATATCCACACTGTCTTATGCAGCAGGAAATAGAAGAGGTGACCACAGTTGGGTCATTTCACATCAACAGTTAAGCAGTAAGTGAGGCTAAAATGCTGCTATGTGCGAACACATGTTATTTATGTTTTTAATTCATCATCACCATTATCAGAATTATGGACAGTCTTCCTTTGAAATAAGGGCACAAGACTTTTTATTGGTATAGAAGGCAGTGGGCTGGCATGCAGGCCAGAACAAACATAGGAGCTGCAATTATAAAGATTAATAACACTGCAGCCAACAGACATACACACACAGACTAGAGAAACCAGGACCCCCTATAGCGTGGGATCCTTGAGTCTTTGTACTCTCTTCGCCTAGACACCAGCTGTTCCCTTTTCTTTCAACTTGCTCACTGTATATTCAACCTCATCTCACCCAACAACCCCTCCCTTCCTCACAGACACTCCCACTGTACCAACCAGGCAGCACCCTTCTCTTAATCCAAACGACACCGCCAGACACTGAAAACCACACATCCTAATCCTGGCATCAAAATCGCCTTATCATGCCAATCTAAATCCATAGAAAGAACGATACGACAGCTACAGACTGAGGGAATATTATGGCCCGTGGGCACTTAAAGCTGCATCGTCTGCCTGAGTTTGATCCCCGTCCATGGCACGCCTCCATTTAATATTGTAGATAAAAAGAGAAAATTGGCACCTTGAAACACTACACCAGAGACAAGGCCAAGAGGGGGTGTGGGTGAATATTGGGGGTTGGGTTATGGAAGCAATCATTTCTGAATAATAAGTCCACGAATAGAGGACGCCTGTGAGGCAGCCATAAGCTAACTATAAACGCTCCTCCACAAATCAAAAAGAGGAGGCGGCGGCCGGGCGGTTTAGATTAAATTGAAGAAATATGGGCACCGTCTGTGATGTTGGTTGTTGTTTCATTGAAGAGGGCTTTTCTAACGGTTAGGATGACGGCCATTTATACACAATATATAGCGGTTATACAGCCAACACCAGGGGTCCAGCTATCGCAGATGGTGCGGAAGACACCATCCAACCGGTTTCAAAATACCCGTGTCCTTTCAGTGGTTTCCAAACACTGCAGCAAAGATGCTGTTCTACACTGCTGTAATTATAATGTTAACCTCAACAAAACGGACACCTCGAAATTTAAGAAGTGATGTCTGTCAAAAGTTACACTTTTTTGTAAAACCCAATTTTAGTTCTTTTTCATTAATCGCAAAAAGGCTTTAAATAAAAAAAAAAAAGAAAGAAAATCGAGAATTCTCATGAACTGGATCGAGACACTAAGAACTACTACATCATAACTCTCCTGCCTGCCGTCTTTAACGGCATTTGAGATTGTTTTGCCTATTTTTCATTTAATTGTGTAAAAAAAATATTCTAACCCAGGCAAGAGACAAAAGGTAAATATCGATGTGCGCATCAATGTGCAGTGCTGTCTGCCATGTGAGATATTTTAATATGTTTTAATTAGTCAGTATAATTTCGAAAAGACTGGAAGACACCCGTTACTCACACTGCTGCATAAACACCAACTGTGATTTATTCGTGACACTGCAAAAAAAAAGTCATGTATTTCGGATGATTACAGCCTCCATGACTGAAGATACAATGGTATAAAGCTACTGGTCAATTAATAGGAAACCTCTTAAGCACTCAGGTTGGAATTAAAAAATAATGAGAGTAAAATGTGAGTTATCCACCCGACTATCAAGCAAGGATGCTTGTCTTGTTCTAGGCCATAAACAGATTAGCTGTTTTGATCTTTCAAGGTGTGGTGCTCTACCTGATTGTTAAGACAAAAAAAATACATGCACAGTTCTTTCCTCATTTCCATGTCTCTGACAATGCTGCAGGCACGAACAGACAGCCCTCCGCCGTCTTAGCATTCTTCATTTAAAAAGAAGATTCCATTTTCTGCAGCTTCGCCACTGAAATATGTTAAAGTCTGGGGCAGCTGTTCACGGGTCAAATTCAGATATGCAGACAGGGCTGTTTGAAGTTTCCACAAAACTTATTTCCAACCGGAGAACAAGAGACAAAATAAAATCAATTAAGTTTCTGATGTTAAACTGACTCATCAGGCAGGTGTACTAGTAGAACACATATTAAGTTCCTGTAATCTTTTTAATTATGTTTAGGATTTAGGATTTTTCTGTCATTCAGATCTTTGTACTGATCATATCATATGTACAGCCTGAACATACAGACAGGCCTCTATTCTGTGCACTTGATGCTGTGGATGCCTGCTTCTGTAACACCTTAGGGCCAAGATATACTTTCTGCTTACCCCAGCATATGCGTAGACAATGGCAGCGTTATGAGTCATTGCTCACATACAGTACTTTTGTTGGTAGTTTTGTGTGTTTGGGGGATTTTAAAGACAAACAAAAGCCACGGCAACACTCAAACAGGTTGATTTTGAGATCGCGGCAGAGAAAAAGGCAACAACCACATAAATGGCTGGCATGTGGATGTGAATAGCTGTGGACAGGGTCAGTAAGTCCCCCCCACCAAACCTTCTACTATTATCATTGTGATTTGAAGCTACATCAGGGTTCATTTAATACTGCCCCACCAGCACCATGCAGGGTGGCAACTCATGTTCAAATAAGATTTATTTGTAATGATGTGCAGAACAGATTATCTAAATCAATGCAGGATACACAAGGGTGTCATTTTGCATAGACATACCAGCAGTTAACAGCAAGTATACCTTAACCCTTAATGTACCATAACTACGTGCATTTCTTCCCCTAGTGCTTCCAGTGGGAATCAAGCCTCTATCAGTGGTATGTGTTATGTTGTTCTCTGACACTTAAATAACTTAACTTTGTTACGTGACTTGGGATGCTAGCTTATCTTACCTGCATCAGGCACCTCAGAGTACCAGTTGAGTGCATTTAGCTTCCTTCACTTTGTAAATGGTTTCAAAAGTGAACTAAGTGGTTATATGATGTCATTTCTCATTAGGGAAAATGACTGGTCCACGGGGTCAACTGTTGTGTTTCATTAGCCTGCGCATTTATCTCTGCTCACCAACAGAGGCATGTAGCTTAAGCATCTCTCATTATCTACAGCATTCTTGGACTTAACATACTTTTGATCGACGTTAACTGTGTTCTCGCTTTAATAATCTTGAACATAAGAGGATATCTTAACAGCACTGGCATCATCCTGGGCACAACTATGACTATAAATACATAGCCTAATCTGACTTTCCTTCTCAAACATAACACTTTTCACAAGATTACATATTCTCACCAAACCCCTCCAGTGTCGGCCTCCCTCTGAAACAGGAACAGAGGCACAGACTGCAAGGCACCTGCACAGACATTGCTTTTTTAACCATATTGTTAACAAAGCTAAAGGCTACTAGATCATTATTTTAGGTATTTTCTCACAGTAACAAACAATCAAGTTGACAGAACAAAGCACTTGTTTCTGGTTCTACTACCTGCCCAGGCACTTCATTACAAACACACTGACAGCAAACACATTGAAAAATGACAGTTTCCTGTAATCCTCTTGTGTGGTTTCTTTGCTGTAATCAGGAAGCGGTTAGGTCAGTGCCCAAATGACTTGAAAAGACTCAGCATTACTCTGTGTGTGTGGCAGAAACATGAGCAATACTGAGGCTGTTAAATCATTTACAAATGGAAGAGCCTGTTCAGTCATTCCAAATCAGGGAGCTTTTGAACATTTCTCACAGCCACAACAGCACAGAGACAGACTATATCCAGTATTCAACAGAGATGCAGTCTTGCCACCAAAAAAAAGGCACAGCCTCTATGAACTTCTGTAAGACTATCCATCACAACACCGTCTCCCAGCTCCAATAGAGATTTAACACTGAAAAGCCGTGATGTCAGATTATAGTGCATTAGGATTCCCACAGAAGCAAGCTTGCAGATTTGTCTTTCACCAGTCTCCGGTGGATCACAAAACATCATTTACTTTTCCTGTTATTTAACAAATTATGACTGGGCAGTGAAAAAGTTATTCAAATTAACTGCTCGGTTTAGGTAACTTTTACCCTTTGTCGGGTCGATGATGGCATTTATTTTCTCCCTCCACAGTTCTTCTTTGAGCAGCACTAAAAAGGCTGACTGGGGGGGGGGCACCAAATGGCCAAATGCTCTAAGCAAATGCATCAGAGAGACAGATTTAAAAGTACAAAATACAACTGTAGTGTTTGCATGGAAACACCATGCTTTTAATAGTGCAATATGCATATTGGTCCGATACAAATCACAGTCTGAGAATGAAATATACAGCTTCTACCAACTACTTCATAATATTAACTGTGACTGGTTCTTTACCAGTCTGCCTGGCAAGTTGCCAGCGATTACTCTTTTGGCTCTACAAACCCAGACGGTCTGGTCAAACACTGACAGTGGCTTGTGGGAACCACTGAGGTCCCATCCGCCTCATAGCATCAACATGTGAAGCTGTTAACAGTTTTAACAGATATTCATGTCACAGACACGTAACTGAAAACTATTAATTGAGATGCCAGAACACTACAAAAAACAGAAGACCACCAGACTTCTCAAGATCTGTAATAAAATGCTGATGAATGTGTCTGGATACACGTGACACAGTCAAACCTGCAGGTCAGGCTGATGAGGAACTAAATCAAATCAAACCAGGCCTGGGTCAAAGTATATAATGTAAACCACAGTGTGGAAAGGAAGGCGCTCACAACCATCTAATAGAAAATGTTCAGACCGGTTTTTTTGTGGTATTAACACTTGGTGGGAATTTTAACCACATGGTCATAAGGTACACATACCAGCTGCACGTAAACTCATCAAGAATGATAATAAAGCCATGAGGACAGTTTGCTTTTATCCATTTATTCATTAACTAGTTGTTTGTGTTACTAATCAGTAAATATCTAATGCATAAAGTGTTATAAAGCAAGTTTAAAAAACTAAGAGGGTGTGTTCCAAAGCAAGTGCAGTAGTCAAACCAAGAGGGATAAAACTAAATATCTAAATTGACAGGACCTCACACATGCAACTAATGGAATCTTCAATGTAGCAATACGATAACCGAATTATCAAACTCTTAATAATTATTAATAAAAACTCTTGTGAACTCTATGTACCTAAGCGAAAGGCAAACACACTAAATGTGCAGTGAATGCACAGTTGCAAGTGCAGGTAGGATTCTTGCAGAGCATGCAGTGTGAGAGCTCTTTTAAGGAAGTGAGGAAACGAAGAGCGCTAATACTTTTTAGACTGTGCAGTTAAGTAGCAGGGGTGTAATGGTTGCTTTGCTTACAGCCTATGTGCTACAGCTTTTGGTTACACTGCTGTTAAAAAGTAGAACTTTGGCGTGAGATCTGTGCACGCAGACCTTTAAAGTGTAAAAAGTACACATGTAAAACGCGTCGCACGTTTAATTTATCATGGGTCTTTCCCATCCTGTCGTAAGAGTAGTTCCCACATCTTCACAATGACTGAAACGCTACTTATTTGAGGTCTAATAGTTAGCAAGCTGGCTAATGGAAGGCCTATAGCTGGTGTCACACGACTAATTAAGTCTTGCTCTGCACAACATAATCTGACAATCCATTATCTCCAATACTTTATGGGAAACGCCAGAAAATCTGTGTGAAACAGCTAAAAGGGCGTGTTACCAAGTCTTGCTAACTGTTAGCGGGTTGTGGCTATGCTACAGTAACTAGCTAGCGATCTTTGGTGGAGGAAAACTTCCATGACACAAACAAGCAGGCACACGGGGGTGAAACGCAAAGTCCACAGAACCAAAGGCCGTGGGGGGTAAGCTTAGGCGGATTTATAATATCTACACGGGTCCTATTTTGAGTCAGGACCGTACAAGGAGCCTCCGTTTGAGATTCGCAAACGAGCGGAAGTTGAGCTAAAAATAATAAGAGCAGAAGCAGCAGCAGCGGCGGCGGTGCTGAGGCCTGGGTTTTCTCCTAACACACTAACACCAGTCGACGCCGGGATGCACAGCGAGACGGACACGAATGCAACCCAAAATTCCACCGCTACCGTCCACCGCTGGCGCGTCAACCTGTTATTAAATCGGCATCTTACCTTTTCCTCGTCGGATAGCTGCTCCTCATGATCCGCCATCTTTTCTTCCGGCACCACCAGCTTGTCAGAGCCCCGTGACGTCATCACATGGGTGGATTCCCAGCATGGTTCAGTTTTCAGAGTTTTGATTGATGTTCGTCATTAGAAGCCAAGAAGACTGGATCACTAGCAGGCCAGGGGCCTCAAAGGCTCCAACTTTACTCGATAGCCTTTCTGTGCACATGATTAGTACATAATTACTTGAGTAATTTATTAATGTATAATTTGCACTACAATCAACACCATGTTCACTTTACATCTTGTGGCCTCTGTCTTTCTGAAACATTGTGTATGAAAATGTAGTTTAGATTTGTACTTTAGTTGAGTGCATTTTCCTCACTTTGTAAGGCTGCACCCAACAACGATCTTCTTTGCTAGGACTGGCTGTCATTTAATAACAGATTGGTTGTTCGTGATTTCCTGAAGCCCACGTTAAAATGCAGTACTTTTTTCAAAACATCCCCACAAATGTTGAGTTTACAACCTGTTTATAAAAGAAGCCGACACTGGTGATTTGGGATGCTTAAACAAATGACTTCCATAACCAATCTTTTGTTCGGATGAAGCAAAACACAACACAGACACACTGTGCATGAGAAACATTTTTAATTCCAAGATTTTTAACACACAGAGGATGGGGTCCTATCGATGTAACTTTATTTTTAGGTGTGGTGCATTTCTGTAGATAAAAAGGCTGAATATTCAAATTGGTAGTGAGCGTGTTCAAGCAGAGATGTCTGTAAAACAAAAAGGAAGCATATTTCAAGCAAATCATTTTTGTGCCTTGCTCAAAAGCACACTTAAACTTTTGTTTATCATTTGTCTTCATTATCATAAAAAAAAAACCCTGAATGCCACATTGTGTACACTGCACCTTTAACCAGTAGATGGCGAGCTGAGACTACTTTCAAAATCTAGTAATGTTTCCTAAAGACTGCTCTATTAGTGAGAGGAGTAGGATCAAGTTTTGGTGTCTGACTCATTCCCTTTTGCACTACGAGCAACACGGATAACATGAAACTTAATACAAAACCTCACAGCCGCACACCGAGATGAAGACAGGCAGGGAGAAAATGAGAAAAAACACATTGTGTTGAATGTTTTTACAGATGGAGGGGTGAATGTTTTAACAGCTCAAACTATTCTGTTGAAGCACTGAAGGGAAGGAAGTCTGGTTGATTAGATTCTTGTAGACACTGAAGTATTGCTCATTGCATCTTCCTGACCCGAGCTATAAGACGCGTACATACATACATACAGAAAAACACAAACCCGTCTCTTGTGTTTGTATGAACATACGTGTATTTCCTCGAGCCGATCCCAGCCTCAACATCACTGACAGCTCCAACCTTTATTGTACATTAAAGCTAACCTGAATGTGACAAATTAAATAAGTTAGAAATTAAACTGATTTCAAGTTTTGTCCTCAAATGGAAAATGAGTTTGTGCTGTTTAACTAAAATGAATATTTCCCCGCTAATAGTAAAAATTCACATACATAGTTGCAGACACTTGCACCCAAAGAGAGTAAATGATAACGGAACTGCACTGTAATATGTAGTTTTTGATGTGTGGAGCCTTTTAGTCTCAAATTGCTAAAGAGAAGTGAAGCAGCACAGTTTTGATGCCATAGCTTGAAAATGTTTAATTATTTTAATCAGAATCAAAATCAGAATGAGAAAACTGTTTATTGCCCGGCACAGTTAAGAACACTTAACAGTACTAGGAATTTTGTCTTGGTGTGAGACGCAAACACATATTCTAGGATATAAAGTTAGAATGCAAAGGTGTGACACACAAGAAATATGAAGTATGTACACAAAGACAGAATACAATACAATAAAAATAAAATCACAAGACATGTACAGAAAGTGTACAACGGGAAGTAGTGCCACTTGAAAAGTGATTGTGACTGTCCACGAGTGGGGGAGTTATCTGGGGGGGATTTGGGCGCTGTGCAGCAGACTGCTGCAGTGAGGAAGAAACAGTTCTTATGAGGTCCTGGTCTTGATCTTGATACTAATATTGTAAGATCTAAATATTTAGTGTGTTTGTTTTAGAGCTCCAAAGTCTGTAAATGAACACCTCAAATTAAACTGGCACCTGACTGCAAAGTTCCTTCCCCCATCCCGTCCCCTTTCGCTCTCCCTCCGAGACTGTAATTTATCCATCTTTGAAAAGACTCTGTATTCATGTGATGCCAACAGTGGGGCTGTGTTTGTTTTGGTGGGTTCATTTCAGTACTCTTGTCTCCCCTGTATTATATTACTATTACAGGGTGAGAGCAGCGAGAGAAAAGATAGAAATCTACGTCTCACATCAAGCCTGGCTCTGTCCATGCTTTGACTTCCCTTTCATCTGTGACTCTGCTTTGAACGAACAATAAAGCGCGCTAATACATCATTACTGTCATTACCGCATCTGTCATTATGTTTCTACAGACACACAATTTGACTTTGTCATATTTCCAGTCATTTTAGTTGCTTTTCTTTTTGAACCTTAAATAAAAAAAAAAAGAGCTCTTGCTGGCTTTTTTCAAATCTTGTGTCGTCTTCAAATACTTAAATTATGATTAATGAGGCCGAAAATTGTCACTGAGTCTTTTCCTCCCGCCCTCGGTGAGGCCCCACCATCAGCACAAGTGGCTGAATAATTGTGCAGTTTCAGATTTGGGATGATGAGGCTGCTAGAGGCTCAAACCAGGGAATTTTAAAAGCCCTGTAATCTGCCTACAACTTGAATGGCCTGCAGTGCTGCCATTGTGTTGACATTGGAGCTACTCATCACCTCTGGGGACCACAAGGAGCATTGAGAACGCTGCACCTAAAAAAGAAGGCCGCTCTGTGACTCACCCCCAGCCCCTGGTTAGTCACCCCAGATACTCATAACATTGTTCCCTCTTAGACAATAATCGCCGAGAAGACTCAAAAGACGTTAAAAAGGTTGAGGCACGGAAGATGCCAAATGCAATAAAAGTAGCACAAGTTTTGTTTGCAAGTATCATTTTGGCCACGATTGTGTCCCTGTCTATTCTCCAGCCCTTTCAGTATCAGTGTGAGAAATGTATTCTTGGCAGCGCATCACAGTCTAAGGAGGTATTGCCATGGGGACGATTGATAATTTACGTCCACACCCCCTGACAGTATCTGGTGTTGTTTGCTTTGTGCCAGTTCAAAAGCTGCTGTGTTGAAATGCAGGCAGCAGCCATATAAATGGATGAGGGTTTAAGCAAAAAAAGGAAAAAAAGCAGAGGTTCAAACTTGCATGTCGGAACCTGTGGTTGAAGTTAGGATGGTGTTTTTTGGCAATTGCGAGGTGATTTATGAGGAGTGTTCTCTTAGCCCTGCAAGGTTGGCGATATCAGCCTGTCAGTCAGTTGCTCTACTCTGGTCCAGATTGACATAGAAACAGCTTTGCAATGAATAATAATGATTTTTTTTTTCTTTTTGGAAGACGTTCCTGTTCCTTCGAAAGTGAACCCTACTGAAAATTCCACCATGCGAACAGCAACTTACAGACAGATGCATTGCCTGGAAAGCTGCCCAGGTATTCATGGTTTCCGGAAGATGAATCATAAAGTCTTTAATGATCCACTGACTTGCACAACCAGCAGGGTTTCAACTATCCTGAGAAATATTGCAACTTAAAGTATAGTTGATGAACTGGCACAAAGATCTGTACATTCATGGTTCCCAGAGTAAGGTCAAAAGGAATTATGGTCAGCGTTTGATCCAGAAGATAATAATGCAAAAAGACTGTCTGGAAAGAGTTGACAACTTCCAGCTAATTCTAATGTCCCCCATCTTGTCAGTAGTCTTTGTCTGCCACCCCACCTCTTAAAACTGGTAGCATTCCCATCAACCTTGAAAATATTGGCTGACAAAAAAGTCTTAGACTTGGTTTTGCGTCTGACGTTGAGGACAGAACGCAAGACGGGAATCCTTTAAACTAGTTGTGGAGAATGTTTGAGAATCAGTCCGAGCTCTAAACTCTAACCAGAATTAGCCACCACAGCAAGGTTTCATGATGTCCCCCACACGTGTTACTGGGTCCGTTTTTGGTCAGGTCATACTGTCAGGGGTGGTTCTTAGGGTGGACCCTAGTGCAACAAGGAGAAAACGGCTTTATTTGCGATTATAGTAAAGAAAACAGGAACGAACACCTAACATGAATTCGCTCTTAAAGGTGGACGAAGCTGACACAATTTCAAAAACACACTGGGCCAAGAATGACCCCTTAACTCTGGGTTCCATAATTTCCTCTCATGACTGTAACTTGGTTCATAACCTTGGTATACAAGACAATCCTTCTCAGTGAATATATATACCTGGTTACACTGAAGAAGTCCGTGACGCTTGATTCAATATTCAGTGTAGTTCACGAGGACGTGATCAAAACATTCGCCTGCGTTCTCACAGGCAGGTAAACACATGGCTTGGTACATACTTATGCAAGGCGTGAAACAAAACATGGGCTTGGCATGGAAAACATTCTCTTTGCGATGGCATGGTTACAAGGGTCCGTGATGAACCTTGATTCCTCACGAGCATTTAGCAGTATTCATAATCCTTCGCGTAATTTATTTGATAGACAACAGAGAGAGTCAATAGAGAGCTGTCACTCACTAAACCAGAGTGGCAGGCAGAGTCAGGCCAACAACAACCATGATCGAGAAACTAAACTTAAACAAGTTCTACGGGAACTAAGAGTCTAAATAAGGGGAGTGAACATAGAAGTAACGAGATTAAGGCTAACAAACTAAGGCTTGAATGAGCTTATGAGGACTGAACAAAAACACCCAGACACTACAAGAAAAGGAACAGACTAAACATCAACGTAACCCTGTTAACGAGCTGAACATAAACCAGAAGACACGCTCAGAAAAAACGGCTAAGACACTGAATAAAAAAATCCAACCAAACCTCAGACCGAGACCCAGATTACAGCAACCCACATGAACAGGAGCCAGGAGTCAAAAACCATGAGACGGGTGAACTTGGAGACAGGGAGTTGCACAGGTGACGGAGACAATGATCTTTTTTCTTTCAGGCTGAAAAATCGGACCCCCCCACCACCAACCCTGTTCATGGCCTTCTGGAACTTCAGTGCTCCACTAAGCCACAGATATGGCCTTTCAACGCCAGTCTGGCTGTGATCACACTCCCCTGGAATTCTTCAGTACACCAGCACTCCCAGTCCTGATTATCGCTCATTTCACAGTGATTACATTTTTGTGTGAGTGATTGTGGAGTTATTCAACTGAAGAGACTCGGATAGTCAACGAGAGATCTGGGCATTGAGGTTTATGTCTCTAAATAGCATGGGTTCGATGCTAAATTTCAAAATAAAACAAACGTAGTCTCTTAAATAACATCCTGTCTCACATGTAAGAATCTGACATTTTTTAAATTAAAAAGAGACATGTGGTCACAGCAGGTAGAAAAGAAAACTTTTCTTAACTCGGCTCTAGAAATTTGGCTTAAATGTAACATTTTTAACAAAATCAATTGAATAAAATGCAACCTGAGGACATCAAGATTAGTCCAGGTGGAAGGGTCGAGGGTCAAGTTGGGGACCACTTTTATAATACACCAGGTTTTGTGTGTCTGTGTGCTGCACTTGGATGGATGCTGCCGTAAACTCAAGCGCCGTGAAGGTCACAGTGTGCAGGCTTCTAAAGGTGCTGCCGAGCAGATGAAGTACTCAAAAACTGTACTTAAGTAAAAGTACAAATAAACAAACAATAATGTACACTAGTAAAAGCATAAGTACCTGCAAAAAATTCTACTTAAGTAAAAGTGAGTAGGTGCATGATTTATATGTTACTGAAAGCATTAAAAGTAAAAGTGCTTGACTATTTTTTCTCTCTGTCCTTTTCTGTGGATGTGCTTTTCTGTTTTGAGTACTGCTAACACGTCAAATAAGTCTTTTAAATAAGACCATGGAAGAGAAAAAGGAAAAAGTGGTTTATTATGAAATGTGTAAAGTTCATTAGAAATGTAGTTCAAATGTAGTCAAATTAGCCATAATTAAATCTACTTAAGCAAAGTAGAGATATGTGAAAAATGTCCTCAAGAACAGTTACAAAGAGCATGTACTTCATTGCTTTTCATCAGTGCTCCTGAGGCTTCTGAGGTAAAGAGAAATGATTCAGTTGAGGATGTTTTGTGTTGATCTGCATTATTGTTTCGATATTGTTTTTGCCACTAATGTCGTCCTGATTCCGAGACAGCTCCATGTACTATTTAATACTGATTTTGCTGTAAATGCAACACGTGAACCACGTGAACGGTGTGCAGCTTTTTCAGGTTGCTTGAGGGGGCCAGAAAGTTGTGGTCTGGCTGCAGCCTACTCAAAACACAACAGAGGACACACTGCTCGGAGACATTATTGGAATTAGCGTCTTTTGGTTGTATGTCTCCTCTACATTTCGTAGAGGAGAATGGGACAGATGTAAAACTGATCGGTCTTTGTGTAGTGTAAGTCCTGCCAACGGGAAAGAAATTCCCTCAGGTCGTCTCCCATTTAATGTGAATGGACAACTCAAAAACAAAATGCAACTCGCCTACGAGAGAAAAAAAACCCCTCCCACAATTAAGACACTCCCTTGCGCCATTTTACCACAACAAAGCGTCCACTTCACTATCAGAGACTAAATTGTTTCATGCTGTTTTATGAACTCACCTATGAAGTCAAGTACTAAAAATCTGTGGCAGCCCTTTTATGACTCGCTGGATTGCAGCTGGATTTGTAACAATACTACTTCAAAGTTGAAGTACTTCTCTTTCATGTGGTGTTCCATTATTTTGTCCAGAGCATGCAGTATCAACAGGGGGTGCAAAGAAGCCAAAAACACATCTATTCTGATTCAGACAGCAACTAAACAGAGGTTTTATCGGATGAGAATTCTCATTGGAGGCAGCAAAGCTATTTGTGTGTGCGTGTGTGTATTTCTGGGTGCTTTAAGGGGTATATGGGTGGTTCTTTACCACCTGGTGCCATCTACCTCCCTGGTTTCTCTCAGGCCAAACCCTCATTAAAGCTTTGAGGAGTGAGCGTTGACTCAGCAGCTCAGGATGGTACAGACTGGCTTTGGTTGTATCTTTGATGTATCAAACACCCACCTCCTGTGGGACTGAGAAGTAGCTCTGTACTAACTGATACTGGCTAAAATTTATGTGGCTTACAATTAATTACGTTGACCTGAGGATCTCTGTGGTCCTTAGAAAATTTAAAAACTTCAGCATCTTTACTTAAAGGGCAACTTCACAGATTTTGAACCTGCTTCTTCGGCTCTAGTTTGGCTAGTACTCGTACAAAAATGCCACTAAACTTCCCACTGACTTCCCCATATAAAAATATCTCTCTACTTCTAGCTGAAAAATGCCTCCAGGTGACATCACTTGGAGGAACCTTTCAGTTCAGATTATGTTATCTTGTTGCTCACAATGTGGAGTGTGTAATCATGGTCAAACTGCTTTTTGAGAGCTCCCCCCAGATGACATCATCTGAACTCCTGATGATGAAAAACTCCTACAAGCTACTGTTAAGCAGTCTTTTATTTTGTAGCTGGCTGAGATTTAAAAAAAAAAAGCATTTAATTAATTGGAGAGAAATTTCACTAACTTTTACTCGAGTTGACCTCACTTATCATTATAAAAAGCACTACTCGGCCTGTGTTGACAAAGTTGGCGTTGATGTTTTTGGTCTTATCTTACTTTGGGCTCTGAGACAGAGCCTGGAGTTGTGGAGTTCATCATAAGATGTTTCCCCTAAAGTTGGAATAAAATATTTTTTTACTCTTCTCATAAAATTATTGCGACAATGAAAATTGAAAATGCAAATGAAAACACAATGAACCTTTGCAAAAAAAAAAAGCATGTGTGTGTTAGGGTCTCACCGAAAACACTCTCCGGTCCTGCTGACTCACTCGATGACTCCTGCATCGAGTTGAACTTTTTACTGAGATACAGCCACACCTGTCCATTCTTTGAACACGCGTGTGGCCGAGTTTTTAGTGTGCACAGCATGAAAACACAAATACCTGAACCTACACAGCTAGAGAAGAGATTTAAAGCTTGCTGGTGATGACACGAGAGGATTAGGAACAGGGAGTGGAGAGGCTCCCTTTCAGTTAATGTGCTTGTGTTAACGTGTAATAAATGCTCCAACAAAGGGAACTTTATGTTTGCAATTAGTTTTTAAGTTAAAATCTAATAAAAAAAAACAAACACACAGCTGTATTGCTAATAAAAGACAAGACGAGCCTGGCGTGGCAGGAGAGAGATGGATGTTTCAGATGAGGTACAAATGTGTGTCATGTTCGTGTTAGCTGGGGCTTAATTTGGATTTTACTGGCATAATTTGAGCCTTAGCGCAAAGCTAATGCAGCATTGTGGCTAAGGTGTTTACATCTAGTTTATGTTTTCTTGATATCCTGGAAAATTCCACCACAGCCGTGTGTGTGTCTCTCGCTGTCTGCAGGTTTTAGAAAGACACATTTTAAACTGTCGAAGACATTGTTATGTTGATTGCAATTAAATTTACGTATTCACATCACGATCAATAACTGTGTTAACCTCCATTCAGGACTTTTCAGTGCTGTAAGGCTTATGCTCGATATCCGTGTTGTATTGTTCACTTGTAATTTTTATGTAGTTTCTTCAAGGATAATGTGGGTCACAACCCAGACAGTCACGCTCTTTAATTTCAAAACAAATGTTTCTTTGGAATTAGTAAAAAACAAAAAAAAAAAAAAAAATTCACATCCTCATGCACACGTATGTTTAAGTCTGTTGAGTGACGCCTGTAAAAGCCCCATCACCTTTGACCATCACCTTTGATTTCCCTGCTCGACCCATTTAATGTTGTTGACGTGATTTCTTATAACTCGCAAATATGTCTTTGAGTAGTTATCATAAACCTAATGTAGCGTAGCTGTCTGATTTATTGTACTTTTTCGACATCAACATCTCGCAGGCCAAATAAATCACGTCAAACTTTGACTTCTTTGACATTTCAAATTACGCTGGGAACCAGGGGTGGCTCAGGGGTTGACAAAAAAAAAAAGATGTAGGTAGGCTGGGATTTGATCCTGCACATTTCTGCATCGCAGCCTGATGCTCCTCCCTTTGAGCTAGTTAGCCAGCACAAGCTCTGCACTGGCCCCTGTCTAGTCCCCCTTCCACTGCTGGGAACAATATTTTATTTCGCTGTAAATTATTTTTTACGCGCAGTGTTGACGCAAAAATGTGGCTGATATGCTTTTTCTCATTCATTTAACATACATGTCCTAAAATTATTGTGCAATGCTTAAATGAATGTATCATGGCCCACATACAGATTTAGTTCTCACATTTATCAAAATGTGACAGTAAAAGCCTGACTGTTATTGTCAGACCAAACTGAGTCGCCGAGCAACTGCGAAAGGACAAACTTCCCTTATGTAAAGGGAAAGTCTACACCACAGTGCAATGGAAAGGACAGAGGGCAACTAGAGGTGAAAGGTCAGGGGTCACCGCCACCACCCAACAAGATCAAAAAAGGGCAAAAGTCTGTGAAACAGGGACTAGGTACGAAAAAGGTTGCGAGTATAGAACGTGTCGACCCAGCAAGGGCAACGTGATCATCATGGTTTAAAAAAATCCACCAAACGTTGTCTGCATTTAGACATTTTCCAAAACCTACTCGTCTAGCGGCAGTGTGCTGTCCACTAACAATATTCTCCAATATGCTGCACTCACTATATGCAACGTGTGAAACGCAGTCCTGACATCTGCTTATTAAATCACAGCAGCACAAACTGTTAGAGCTGAAACAAAGGATGCACACAAACACGGGATAACAGAGTATAGCTTTATTACACTGACAAAGTTCATTTGACATTACTTACAAACATGTACCTTCAGGATTCTTTTATACACACACGTACTCACACACACACACACACACACACACACACAAGTTTGCTCAAGTTTGTACTATCGATTTCACAATAATCTAGCAGTAATGATCAGAAGCTAAATGAGCATCCACTCACATGGATCAGTCAGATGTGAAGCTCCGTGTGCCGCAGACAGACCCACATAGGTCCCTATGATCCCTTCTCTCTATTTACAAAATGGCAGTGGTTTGTCTTGAAAACAACAAAAATACACACACACACACACACACACACACAAAATGGATTCAGTGGCTTTGTTCACTATTTGTGGTGCTGTTCCACTCACTGCTGGTCTTTCCCATCGGACCAGATTTAAAGAGGAGGCCCACAGACGATACAAAAATATAGTACAGCAACTTTCTTGTCATAGCAAAACATTCATACCTGTCCATCAATGGCCCAGTCACATCAGCAGCCATTCACATATAAAGCAGCCAAACAATCTACTACACAGAGCAAAAAACGGGGCTTTGACCACAAATTATATTTATGCTTCCATCCCAATTGGGCATCAGGATGCAGTCACACTCACACACTGATGGGGGAGCTGCTATGCAGCTGGCCAATGCTCACCGGAGCAACTACGTTGGGGCTCAGTGTCTTGCTCTAGGACACTTCGACATGTGACCGGAGGAGCCGGGGACCAGACCAGCAACCTGTGGGATTGCTGGACGACAGCTCTACCTCGTCCCTGTGATGTGATCACACTCTTATCATTAAAGTATTTCTTCATTGTGATTTCAAACTGTAATAAAGATACTGAAGGCATAATAACAGGTGATACCAAGTACATTTACTCAGACTATTTCCATTTAGAAAGGGTTAGTGTACTTTGTATTTCACTACATGTGCTTGAGAGTTTGTTACTTTCAAGATGTAAAGTCACAATACAATTTATTATTATGGAGGACAGATCAACTTACCAGATGCTGCTTTTGTCCCACACGTCTACATAGTAACACAGATTTTGGTCCTATTTTAGTTCATTATTAAAAATGTTTGCTTTGCCATATTTTTCACCTTTGAAAGTTGAACAAATCTACACTGTAAAATCTAATTAGGATTCAACAGTGTTTTCTTTTTTATTCTATTTTATTGCTGCCTTTATTTGATAGTCCGTGAAATGGAGAGGAGACAGCAACACAGCAGAGGAGAGAGAGCTGTTGCTCAAACTCCTCCAGATGACATCATCTGAACGCCGACCAAAAACTCATTTGGGTGTTCAAAATCATTCATTTCAATTTACACCCTAAATATAAGCCATAGAAAGTTGAAAATACGTGCAGTTGCCCTTGAATGAAGGATTTTGTGTACTTCTACCACCTCTGCATAATGATGCACTCCTGGTTTGAAGATGAACATACAGTATCAAAAGGTTTTCCTTGAAGCTCTTTGCTAAACTTCTGACCAAAAGCGATAAAAGAGCTTTTACGTCTCTGGCATCACGTCGTTTGTCAAGCTGTATCATTCTGTTGGATAAAGCAGGTCCCATCAATAAAATGCAAGAGATACAAAGCCGACACAGATAAAGCCGAAACAGTTTAAGTGACTCACAAAACATTTGCTCTCCTTCTTCTTTTTAAGAACAGCTAGAAGCTTTCAGAGTTGTAGTGTTTTGACATGATGTGATGGGACATTTAAGGTAAAAAAAAAAAAAAACCACAAAAGGTGCTTCAGAAACATCAGGGGATTCCACAGCACAGACAGCTAAATGTCAGAAGATAATACAAAAGAAGCATCCAGTGAACTGCACACAGGCAGCAGGTTTTGTTTCCTGTTTTTTTTTTTTTTTACACATTCCACCTTCCACCTACACTGCCCTTCCCGACATCACCAACCTCCAGCCTGCTTTGGTTTACTCACCTAAGGCAGCAAAATCTATCACAGCAAGCTGCATTATCTCTAAGCCACACACACAGGTGGCACGGCGTCGGGTTCGCGGAGGTGGGAAGGTTTTGTACACGCCACTATGCATGGCCATTTGTCGAATATTCACATTACAAAAAGGCGAAAAGATCCGAGCCACATCCAGATTTTGTAGCACATGCCACCCAGAAGAGAGCAGAAACATGAAATCTATCTCACTCTGTGTGGGTACAGCAGTCAGTGAGATGAATGTGCTTCTGTGACAGTGGCTTTGTCTGCTGGAAATGTTGGAGGAGGCGTTCCTGTGCCTCGTAATTGTCTGACAGAAGACGCAGGAAAGGTGACCTCTAGCTCCCCGGGGTCGATGAAAGGTCAGAATGGTTGGTGGAAGTCATTAAGTTGAGCCTTATAGTTCATGGAGGCCCCTGTCGTTCAGAGATGCTTGAGAAGGTCAAAGGTCGTGGCTCTATGTACATTGAGTGAACAGTCAAAGCTCCAAAAACAGTGTCCAGTGTTTAGGAAGTACACACAATAGTTTTTCTGACTCTTCTTCCTTCATCCTGCCGTTCCTTCCCTCCACTTTCATTCTTCAGGTGCAGCAGTCTCGCTCCACGTGGCAAAACAGAGGGGATTGGCACGGCAAGGATGTGGAAGTGGAGGGTTCGGATGAGGAAGACGTAGAGGGGGAAGCACAGGTGTTGGAGAAGGCGGCGGCGGTGGCGGCGGCTGAGGAGGAGGAGGCCAGGAGAGAGGGGTAAGGGCTCATCTTGTCAATGTTGACGTAGGTGGTGTTGAGCAGGACATAGTGCTCCCCGCTGAAGCTGGAGAAGATGGAGGAGATGCTCGACACCAGCTCGGAAAACGAAGGCCGCCGCTCCGGCTTCGGATGCCAGCACTCGATCATCACTGTGTAGCTGGAGGAGAGGAGAGAGGAGTCAAGACCAAACAGAAACAGAGGAGGCGCATGCAGGTGCGTCGGTGCTCTTGTTTCACACAATCCCAAAACACATATATCACATCCGGTCACATCGAGTCGAGGTGCCGATGCAAATTGTCAATTCTGAACATTTGTTGCTTTTGCAAATTTTATGGAGCTGTAAATGAAATGTCTTTGAATTTCGTACCGTTGGTCAAACAAAACAAATAGCTCCAAGGTGTTACCATGGAGACAATTTGAATGTCTCCAAGCTTCTGTAATTCTTAGTAATGTCTAAGTCTGGCTGTCACACCTTGTTTTTCTTGTCTTTTTTTAGCCTCCTCTAAGCAGCGTACAGTTCTGCCTTTCCTCTCCACTTTTGGAGTGTTTCCATCTAACATTAAATCATCTTTTAGCCGCCATTTGAACTTTATCGCGAGGCTTTCACTCCAAAATGCAGTTAATGTCATCACTCAGTAGCTTAGAAGTCTACTATAAATTATCCCTCCCTCACAGGTGTTGTGCATATGAAATGGCTTCTGCCTTTAGTGATCAGCCCTGTGAAATCTGCCATTAACTGCTATTATTTTCTTTATTTCCTGGACTGGATAGAGTGACTGCACCACAGATAAAAAATTAAGAAACACGGCCCCATAACTACACATTCAAAGTGTCGGCCAATGACTGCTCCCACCCTGTGAATGATCAGGATGATGAAGAATTGCGAGAGTGTTTGCAGATGTGCATCACCTCCTGATGTCTCTGTTTAATTTACAGCTTGGGAACTGTGGGCCTCCCTCACCTGAACCCTCACACACACACACACACACACACACACACACACAGTGTAACTCATGTAATTCGCAAAGTATGAGCTCACCACTTGGCATTCGATTCAGAGTTTAATTGATAAGGACAACTCAGATACTGCAGTGTTGAGTGAGCTGATCTAGGTAGGAATACTTTTTCTGTAATTTCATATGATGTTTGGATAAAAATGAATGTACATTTTGCTCGGATTACACTTACACTTACAGTCAACGTGTTTTAGCAGCAGAAAACACAGCTTCTCCTAAGGACTGAGACTGACATTTGCTTCAGTGTTATGTATAAAGCATCTATCTGTTTTTTTTTATGTGAATAGATCCAAAGAAAACAAAAAATAATTTGACATAATATTTAAGCAAAATAAATAGTCTCAGCACTGTTTCCGAGAAGCTGCACTTAACTATGACAGCAAAAAAAAGAAGAAGAACAATACAAAATATGTGCTATTCTGGCACTCGGGTTTTGTGCTAAAGCAAGAAAATTGACTTTTGCTTGACCCACGGCTGTGATGACATGTAACGCTCAACTGAGAAGACTAAGGAGCTGTGAGGATGATGTATGGTCTAAACTTGGTGGGGTGGGTTGTATTTATGACTTCCATTGCATATACAACTCTTTCACCTTCACTGTCTCCCACCCCCGTCTTCATGATGTATTTCAGTGCAGCTCCACAGTTTATCACTCACAACAACTGAGCCGTGGCGCCGCGCTAAACGGAGTGAACGACAAGGGAAAAACATGTAGATACTGCACTCACAGGGCGTCAGGGCAGAACTCAGGCTGCAGCAGCCTCCTCCCCTGCAGGAGGAACACCGTGATGTCGAAGGAGTTCACATCGGAATATGGCGGGGCTCCACGGGTCATCAGTTCCCATAGCAACACGCCAAAGGACCACTACGCGAACACAAATGGAAACAAGTCCTTATTTATTTTTTATCGATTTGCATTACATTTTCTGCTGTAATGTAAATACAAATGGAACAGTGGCAGAGAGCTGCGAGCGAGGCCTCACCACGTCGGACTTGGTCGTGAACTTGTGTGTCTGCAGACTCTCCAGAGCCATCCACTTCACGGGCAGCTTGACCCCACTCTTATTGTGGACACTGTAGTATTCTTTATCATAGATGTCTCTGGCCAGGCCGAAGTCGGCCACCTTCACCGTGTAGCTCTCATCCAGCCTGTCGAGGCACACAGCCATTAGTTTCTTTTGGTTCATCTCTCTTCTGCTCATTTTCCCATCACCAGATTCCAAGGTGGCACATTTGTTAAATGATTTAAATTATTTTAGCATTTTTGTTAATAATAAATTGTATAATAACCGTATAACCCTATAGTGTCACAAATTGCAAAATATGTAAATTTGCTACACTTTTTAACTTTAAGTATTCATAAACAAATAATATGAAACTATTGAGGAGATGTAAAAATCCATCCTTTGCAGGGATAATCATGCTGGTTGGAACTACTACAAAATTCCATTGTGAAAAAAAAAATATGAAACCACTGTAAATGTACATAATAATTAAATTGGATCCATTTATAATGTTTCATTTATTGTGATTTATATCCGCTTCAGATTCAATCAGTTTCTCCTTATGCTGAAAGTCCTACAGCAGGTGCTGACCACCTTTTGGGTGGCCAATCAGAGTTTGGGAGTAACACGGGGTCTTCTGTTCTTTCTATTTATGATACATGCTCATGCAATACTGGACGTACAACATGAACTCACATGCAGTTCCTAGCAGCGAGGTCTCGGTGGACAAACTTCTTGCTGGCCAGGTACTCCATCCCTCTGGCCACCTGCAGCCCGAATCCCATCAGGTCTTTCACTGTTGGGTTCTGTAGGAAGCACAACCATGAAAGAAGCTGACTGAATTATTTTCACCTCATCTTATGCTGTGCTGACTGGTTGTTTGCATCATTTTTCTATATTATTAAAGGAGAGATCCCCATTTTTCTGAGTGGGTCCTAAAACAACAGTCAATGATGATCACAACCTGTCAAATGAGCACCTGATTGTTTTAGAACACACGTTACCAAATGCGATACATTTATCTCGTGTATACCCTTACATGTCCTTCATCGCGGATGAAGTTTCGCAGGTCACCGTGCTTCATGTAAGGCAGGACCACCAGTGGGGAGCCCTCTGGTGGCAGGCAGATCCCGAGAAGAGAGAGGACATTGGGGTGGCTGAAGTCCTTCATGATGATCCCCTCCTTTAGAAACTGGGACACCTCTTCCAGATCAGTGATGCCTTGTAAGAAAGAACCAAAACTCCTGTTTACTCTTACTTTATATACGATCGCCTAAGCTAAAGCGTGATAAAAAGTTGACATTTTAAACATACAAAGTTGTGAAGCAACTGGGCGATCTTTGCTAAGACTGCAGCTTCAAGTCAGGTGAAAATAAGGAGCAAGTCTGCTGTTGTGAAACCACTGGGATGGTCATTACATAAAGAATGTACCTTTGGGGAATAAGAATGATGATGAAAATCCCTCCCTGAATATCCTCACCCAGACCTGACCCATACCAAATTCCCATTTGCCAATTGCATCCCTGCCTCGGTGTCCTCGCACTTTAGCCTCACTCACTCTGCAGTAATCTGGTTTGGCTGCAAACTGAGGTGAGAGCTCAACGACACACAGACAGACCGAGACATTTGGTTTTCGGAGCCTTGATTTGAAGGTTGGGTAAAAAATTACTTTGTAGCAGTGTGAAGGATGCATATTGCTTTTGGCTTTTGGTCCTGCGTTGGTGACTTTCCCTTTTGACTACTTGTCAGAGCAATTAGTCTCAAATGTATTCTAATGTAATGTAAGAAAATCAAAAATGGTGACATGGTGCCTTAGGAAATCCCAAAACCTAATTAAAGGTTCAAATCCCAGAGGACTAAAGCCCTGCAGACCGAACTCATCATCCATCCCCACAGTGGTTGCTGCCTCCTGCAGTGACTGCGTGGGCCTTTCGTTCGTATCAACCAGCATCAATCTCCCTGCTCCAACTGACAGGTTACACGATTAGGCGGCACCCTAATGCCGTCCTCACCATCAGACGCTCATTCATCACCATCATCTCAAGCAAAGGATTCAGGGCTCTGATGAGATGAGATGCTTAATGCTATCGATGCGTCATGATATCATACAACAACAATGCAACGTTGGCAAATGTAGACTGGACTAATTATGGTGCTGAATGTAAATATGTATGGACAACGAGATTGTGTGTGTGTCTGTGTGTGTGTGTGTGTGTGTGTGTGTGTGTGTATTCTGGAAGGACTGACATATGGTTCTTCATTTTGCAAGATCATGTGTTGTTTTTTTTTTAAAACACTACTATACTGTAGATCCAGAAGCATAAAGCATCAATAAAATAAAAAAACAACTACATTCAGAGCTGTAATGAGAAGCTGCTGCACATGAAAATGTGTGAAAAATGTCTGAATGAAAAACAGGGCAGAGCTACGAAAACAGCCACGAAACTGCCTGTATGCATAACACTGTGTTCTGATATCAATCATGGGCAAAAGTGTCACTTATGTCTAAAGGGGCTGTCTGACCTATATGCAGTACTGTGCAGATGGTTTAGGGACTTAAGACTCATTTATCACATCGGATCGGTCCTACATTCATTGTGCAGCATGACAATGAGCAGCAAAGAACAATGTGCAGAGCCATGAACAGAAAACCAGATGCAACAGATGGAATGGCCCACACAGAGGCCTCAGACACCGAGTCTAAACCTCCAAGGTGCTTGAAACGAGGTCCCTTTGCTTTACTTTCAACCAGTGCTGTACAGGAAATTTCCACTTACGGTTCAGGGACTTGACGGCACAGTGTTGCTTCTGCCCGTCCGGTTCAAGCAGAGTGCCGTGAAAAACGCAGCCGAAGTGACCTGCAGGTTACAACATGATGGATTAGTCAGGATTATTCACCATCGGTGAGTTTTAAAAGCTCGTGTTCCAACCTGTAAAGAGCTTCCAAATAACATTTCTGAACACTAAACAAAAGACGACTCCCCGAAAGAACATTTGACAAGGCGATACATGAGATGCACCACTTTTAGTCCCTGTGACAGTGCATTTAAGATAGCTGTCAGTTTTTGGAAGACGCATCAAAGCTACAGGCACCAATGGAGCCACATTTCTTGCTGTGGTGGGTGTAAGCTTTGCTTTGTTCTAGCTGTGTGCCCCAATACCCAATGTTCTAATCACAAATCTGGCTGGACAGGATAACAAAGGAATCATAAGAAGCTCTGAATTTGACTCCTGAGTGCCGCCACCTGAATTTCACAGTGACAGAAACAACACTAGAGCACGGATGTGTGCGCTGAGTGTTGCTGCACACACCAGATTCCAATTACGTGGGAACATACTTGGCCAATAAATTTGAGTCTGATTCTGATCATATCAGCTGCTTCATGGCTTGTTGCTTAATGTACTCACCCATCCACTGAGTTTCTAAATCTTGCCCATACATGGACACAACCGTATGGCAGCATCTAAATCACCCAAATGTCTTGCAGGGGAGACATTTTGGCCCATTTTTGGATTTTGTGCAATCGGTCTTTTTCTCCACAGAGCCACTGTGACACAGACCACACATCTGCCAGTTGGCTTGGTGAGCAGTGAGCAGATAAAAAAAAAATATTCCTGTCTACTCTATAGCAAAGAAGAAAAAAAAAAAAAAAAAAAAAACAGTTTAAAACTGAAAGATTAAACTTTTTTTTTTAATGCAAATCAGCTGCGCAGCTGATTCTGTAACTCCACGCACTTGAAAGCTCCTCTCAAGTACCACAGTGTGAGGCACCGTTCACGAATACCCCACACAACCTAATCACTTATGCCAAACCCTCTTGAGTTATTGTGCATTTTTATTGAGTTATATCTCTTTTTTAAGACACGAGGGCTCACCCCAGACATGAGGCTGTGCAGAAAGAGAATGAGCGCGACGTTCTCCTATCACGTCCGTGCAGATGGCTGAGAGTGTTGGATTACAGCGCTCAGCAATGCACCCTGGGAATACTAGCTGTTAACAAATCATCCTACGCCTCTTTAAAAATCCAGCCTCTTTTCTTCGGGGGGTAATTCAGCCAAAGGCGGGGTAGACTGCCGTTTCTGGGGTCTTTTGTCCCCTCGATGCTGAATTTGATCTGTGGGTCTGAGTTGCCTGCTTAAGTGCCACAACATGCGGTGATTTTGTGTCTTAATGTCGAGCGTGCGGTTTGATAAAGGAGGCAATTCAACTTTTGTAAGAGCTGTACATAAATCTCAAGTTTTAATCTTGGCTTGCTGGGTGATTGTATCAATCGACATTTGGCCAGAATCCCATCAGGAATTGTTTGTAAGGAAATATGATTTTCTATTCATCCATACATGAATGCAGGAAGCCGGAGCCTCTTCCAGCTGTCACTGGGTGTCATACACATTCACACCTACAGGCAATTTAGAGTCACCAACTGACCTAACATGCATGTCTTTGGACTGTGGGAGGAAGCCCACACAAGCGCGGGGAGAACACGCAAACTCCACACAGGAAGCCAACGGTTGGCTGGGGGTTTTAACCGGGGACCTTCTGGCTGTGAGGCAGCGGCCCTAAACACTCCCCCACCGTGCCGCCTGGAAATGTGACTCTGTGTTATTTTTGTTTTTAATTTTGCAACTATCAAGCGACTTCGAAGAGTATAAAAAGCTGAAACGAAGAGTTTACTGTGGGCACAGCCTTAGAACGTACACAGTAGGTGGCCTTTTCGCAGTCGTGTGTTTCCTTTCATAGGCAGCGAGTTCGAGCATTAGCTATGATCCGATCTCTGTGGATGGAACAGCCCATCAGTAAATTAGCTGATATTAACCTCCACTGGTCATGAATACAGTGCATTAACAGTCTATGAGTGTCTGCACAGTACGTACAATAGGTCTGTGTGACACCGATCGATCCGACCATCCTTCATGCTTTATTGAGTTATTTACCCCTTTGTATTTAATTGTTTTTCATGATTATGCTCATCCATTTGAAGCTGGAGTAAAAAGCTTTAATTTGCTTGATGGGGCTCTTAATTGCACATAACTGAGCATCATAGTCCCTCCGTCACCATCAAGCATCACTGGCGTCTTCTGATATCGCTCCTACACTGGCACTTTGCTTAATGATTGCACAGTTCTGCATGTGCTTTCTAAAAGCCTGGACGCTGTATTCTGCATTGACTGGATCTCAAGATGACAGTTTCAGCTCAATAAATGTCGGCTTTGCTACTTTATTTTGCACGTTAGCAGACAGTAGCTCCTTCCTGGCAAAAGTCATTTGCGGCAAAATAATTTAGGCATTTTGAGTTTGTTTCTTTTAAATAAACTGAAGAAGAAATTATCGTGTCAGGAGAAAAAATAAATGCCCTAACCAAATTGTAAAAAACTCGATTCCCACACTGACCTCGGCCGATGACCTGGTTGAGGTGAAGCAGCAGCTGGTCCCTGGCAATCACCACGCGCTGCACCTCGGTCAGCAAGTCTGGGTGGAGACAGGATGGGTCAATGTGGACAGGTGCCATCAGTAAGGGCGACACCAGCTCACTCTCCATCCCAAGACCCATCCCCATTCCTCCACCCAGCGCTCCCAGTCTGGGAGACAGCAGCTCCCCGTTGCCTCCGTAGACTGGAGGTACAGCCCGGCAGGCCTCAGGCCTGTCAGTGCCCTGATCTGGAGAGGCAAGAAGCAGAGAAGGTCAAAGGTCAGTGACTGTAAGAGTGGGGCCTCCAGAGGTCAATTTGTGTTACAGGATCAAAGAGGGATGGCTATAAAGGTACAGAGCAATTTGACACTGTAATGAAAAGCTGGCAGAGCTAGAAAAACAAAGTTTCTGATTTCGCTCCTGTTGTTAGTGGAAAGAGAACAAATGCACAGAAACTACAGCCAAATTATCCAAATTGTCAGAACAGAAGCCTGAAGCTGACTTTCATCTACAGATTCTGCACCGCAAACTGTCCCTGAGGACAAGCATTAGTTTGTTAGTACATCTCTGTAAGCAGCAGGACAATGGCTCATCACCCTCAGGATCATAATACAAGGAGCTCCCACCGTGCCCTGAGGGTCCAGGGGTGACAGACCCAAAACCACAGGTGAGTTTAAAAAAAAAAAAAAGAAGTTTTGAAAGATTTGCCTGAACTGAGCGGTGTGTTTGAAACCTGACATGACCGTTAGACGAGAAGATATTTCCATTTCCTATGAAGTGACAGGAGACTGCAGTGGACACATCACCTCAAACAAAAAGGTTTGAGAGGCGAGTAGCAAGGTGACTGCACTCCTTCAAACTTTTATGTGCTACTGTAGCGTTATTATAAGAATTAAACTCATTTCCTATGTCGTATGTAACGTAAGAAGAGAGGAATCCCTCAGCTCTATGGAGCTTTCAAACCTTTTTAAAGTAATGAAAAATTCTTTTTTTAGTTGAATCTGCACAATATATTGTATATATTATTATATTATTTTAATGCTATTGTAAATGCAATGCGTGTAGTTTTTAATGTTCCTGCTTCCTAACTGTGTGAAAGGGGGGTGACACAATCTGAGAGTTAGCAGGAAGTGACAACACGGAGCATCTCTGCCGGGTTCAAACGCTTCCGTTCTATGCTTGTTAGTTCAGAACATGTACAGCATGCACCTCTAGCTCAGCATTCAGCCCCACAAGGAGGGAAGCAAGTAGATTGGAGGGAGGTAGAGACGTGGGATGGGGGGAATGAAGATGTCAGGTGGGATTATCTGGTTGACGTACCCTCCAGCAGGGTTGTTCTATAGTCCACTGACTCGTGGGAGACCATTTCGTTAGTGGGGCTGACGCTCCTCGCATTAGCCAGCCTGTCCAGGTGCTGGATGTGACTCCGGCCATCATACCACACCTCGGACAGATCTAGAGACAGAGAGGGAGGGACAGAGGGAGAGCAGCGGAGAAGGAATGATGGACACGTGAGGAACGAGTGGATGGAATTGTGACGGACAGAATGATGAGACAGAGGGGGTGAAGAATGAACAGAAAGAAAGAAGGAGGGGTGGGAGGAGAAAATTACTGAGAAAGGCAAAGCGTCTCACCAGCGTTTTCGCCCGCACACAAAAACTTTCAGTGAAGCCGCTCGGCAAAACAAGACCCAGCAAACACACGTGCACACAGGTTAGAAAAGATTAGCGGAACTCTTGTTGCCAACGTACATCACACACACACACACACACACACACACACACACACACACACACACACACACACACACACTGCAGGGCTGGGATCAAAACAAAACAAATCTTAATATTGTTGCTGCATTGTAGCATTATTGTCTCTCTCTCTCTCATTGATTTCACATTTAATGTCCATATATCTTATTCTTTCTGTTATTTGTGACAGAGGCACATGATATTTACAGAACATCACGAAGGTAAAACACTTTTCTTCTTGGGGAGTTTTTACAATATACACTCTCACACGATCTCAATGGACAAATTTCATCAACAAACTGGACTTAACCTGACTGACTAATATTTCAGAGTCGTGATCGTCTCTGAGGCGATAGGCGAAAGACACCGTGACATCAAGGCCGGTCTATCGCTAACATCTGTATATGTGGCTCTATTGGACTCTGCTCCTACCATCAATGTGTTTGTTCCTCCTCCACATCAGCAGCGTTCCCAGCATCACTAGCAGCAAAGTCACGCACATGCAGCCCACGATGAGGCCCGTGTAGTCCTGCTCCTGCGCCAGCATCACCTTGCCCAGATGCCTGATGGAGTCCGCCTGCCGCCACTGAAATAGACGAGGCGAGTGACTGTTAATAACAGTAACACAGTAATTACCGAAATCTACTCGGAGATCAGAAATCCCGTTTTGCAACGTGACATGTTTAGCGTTTAAAAGTGGCCATCAATGGTTATGGTGTCTCAGTTTTAGAACAATACTGCATGACAACGATTCAACCGTCTTCTTCTGTCTCATTGGTGGACATCAGTGGAATGTTACTGAGTAGTAAATGGCTTGAACTCTATCCAATCTTGCCCAGTCTTGCTGAAGGCCAGACCAATGGCAGAAACCCCCTGAAAACAGGCAAGTAGTGCTGATTGCTCCAGCACAGGCCTGAGTCAGACCTCAGGCATTTTATGACCAACGCCAAACATTAACCGTGATAAGACACTGTAGCACTAGAGACCAAACAAATGTGTTGCTGTGCCACACGTGATGCACACTATGTCATCCGGGGCATATTTGGTGTACACACAAACATGTAAATGCCATGAGGCTGGCCTTTAGACATCTCTCTCTCACACACACACACACACACACACACACACACACACACACACAAAATCGGCTGCCACTGTCTGAAGTGAGATTACATCAGTGATATTGCTTCTGCCATTATTGGGTTTAGTGGAAATGAGGTTTCTGCTGGTGCCTGCTGCTGCAGATGGGACAGTGTGCGTGGGCGTGTGCATGAAAAACGAGTGTCTGGGCATGTCTGGAGGTAGAGGATATATAATTGTGAAGAGCTGAGGGATATTGGTGGGCCCCTTCCCAGAGATAAAAGCTTGTTCTCTCAAAGCCAGTTCGCAAGTTCACCAGCGATGAGCCTGATAACGTCTGGACTGGGGCACGGAAGGAGACCGCTGGGTGCTATCTCTAAAACATGACATGAGGACGTCTGCAGCTCAGCATGTCTTATCTCCTATCCAATCTCTTATAACCTGCCAGGATGTTTGGAGGGCTGTTTATTGCGAACAGGGATGACAAATCTCACAGGTAACGTGCAGGGCACTGTGGTGTGGTTTGAAGAGAAGACAAAATCAGCCATGAGATGTAATCACTGAGCCACTGAGCCGCGAATTGTGTCAACACCAAACCCTTCACTTCCACAGAGGGCAGGCCGATGTCGTTCCAATACAGAAAATTGTGGGGTTGAATGAACACACAGCACTAACAAATCTGTAGGATGTGTTTCATGCAGCATTGAGGTGAGACTACAGTAAAATTATTAGATTTAACTGTGTTCTACGTGCACATAATACAAGTCGCCCTTCTGCAAAAGAACAGTCCACGTGTGCATGAGGCCCAGTGTGTGGATATGTTCCTCGAACATACCCAAACTACAACCCCATTTCCAAAGGATATGTTTTACACGTCGCCCCAACTTTTTTGGAATTGCGGTTATACTTCTACTTCCATTTGAGAAGCTCCTGAAAGTGAGCCTAAATCTAATCGCTACACCTGTACATCACCTCAGATGGGAGCATGGGAAGCTAAAAGCACTGAAGATCAGAACTTGTTCTCTTAAAGTGTCAGAATTTAATGTGTGTGTGTGCTGGGCCATACAGAATGTCTCCTTCTCACGACTCACAGGATGCTTGACATGCAGTCAAGTGACAAGACAGCTGGATGCTGAGCCCTTTCACTCAACATGCTGCAATAAATTCTCCCCGAGCTGCTTTTTCATTTTTTATTTTTAAAAACATTTTTTTTTTAATAAGGGACTGCATTAGGAGGACAGGAGGAGTTACTGAAGTGTCCTGTAAAGGATCTGGAACGCAGAAACAATGTAGTATTTCCTAGAGCGGAGAGCTCAAAATGATCCTGTTGACCGCTTGAGAGTTCACACGCTGGAGCTCGTCGTTGCCTTTTTTGTTTTAGAACTTATCATGTCACTTAAAAAAATACATCAAATGAAAATCAACACAGAAACTGATGACTATATTCTGCCTTCCTTCATCTGTCATCACTGTGTTATGTTATTGCTATGTGGTGAGTCAGCCTCCTCCCCCTCCTCCTCAGAAACAGGTGCCATGATATGATACGATACATTTTACTGCTGGAATTCCTTCTTTAAGCCCGATTATACAAACACAGAAGACGTTTCATATAAATGCATCACAAGATGTTTTATGGATCTCTGCTGTATTGTATTTGCTTGTCTCCAAACAGCTGTTGTATGGAGAATATTAAAACGCTGCATACTTTTGACTCACAGCATGAACACACTGTTCTGTTTGTTCTCTCTGGGTCTATTTTGTAGCTATATTTGGTTGTTATGTTTTTCTTTTAGAACCTGTTTGTGGTCGTTATGTCGTTATAACCTTTGGGTCATTTTGAAAGTTTTTATGGACTCTCAGCTCCTTGGCAATCTCCACTGTCCACGGTCCAAGGCCACGGTCGGCCTCTCTGTCCATTCCTGTTCGAACCCCTTTTCAGAAACAGATATGTCCTAACAGTACAATTATTGGCATAGTCTTTACTTCAAAAGCAAAATGAGCTAATTCAACTCACATGCAACTGAAATTAATCTGCAGCACGGGTAAACAGTTTAACACACCCTGATGCACACACGCCCTGCATCCAAACGCCACTTCAAAAAGCCTCCGAAAGATTTCCATGTTGACACCATGCGGAAACCCGGAACAAGACTTCTACTGAGTGGATTGGGGGGGTTGTGCAGGTGTGTGTGTGTGCGAGACAGAGCGTGTGCTTAGGTGTGGATGTGTAACTGTGGTGAACTGGGTGTCACCCTAAACAAAAGGCTATCATACTTCAAGAAAGTGTCTTTGTCGACCAACTGTTGCACAGGTAAAGATGAGGTGCGCACACACACACACACACACACACACACTCAGGGTTAGATGTGGCGTATTCTTGTGCTTGTGTTCATATCCAAAATGCAGCTTAACAAGACAAAAAGACCACAGTTTGATGATTCAGTACTGATGGGGCCTCCTCTCCTCTTTCTCCGGCGTCTCCACGTGTCTGTATATGCATGTGCAGCTGCGTCTCACCTCCACCTGTAGCTCCTTGGCAGTTGCAGCCTGCAGCTCGGTGGGAACGGTGCACTCCAGAGTGTTTCCCACCAGAGTCAAACTCTCACAGCTGCGGTTGGAAACAGTCAGAACCTGACACTTCATAGCCTCCCTGTCCATCCGGTCACCCTGGAGTGGAAGGGAAGGATGAGGAAAGAGAGGTCAGAGAAGGAGGGAGAAGGATATTATTGATCAGTTTTTATGCAGGGATGTGCTTAAAGAGTGAAGGTGCTACGTCTTTTAGTGAACCCAACATACAGTATCTGCTTGAAATGTGAAGGCGAGTGTTAAACGCCGCCTAACTTTGATGTCTCGATGTGTGTGCGCTTGTGTGTGTGTGTGTGTGCGTGCGTGTGCGTGAGGTGTTCAGGCGCCGTACGAAGTGTAGAGAGGCTGCATTTCGAACACACCCAGAGCCAAATTGTCTGTATGAATCACAGAAAACCCACCTCGCCAACGTAACCAAGTATCTCTTCATGCCCAAATAAAGTTCGGTTGTCTCAAATGTAGAAAGAACTCATATGCTGCTTTGCTTTTATACTGTTTAGGTTTTTTCCTCACTAATCTACACTCAGTGGTACATCATGACTTTAAATGTATTAATGATAAAACAACTGAAACGTCAGTCGGTACTTTTGGCAGAAATTACAGCCTCAAGTCATTTCGGGTGTGACGCAACAAGCTTTGCACACCTGAAATGGGGGATTTTCTGCCATTCCTATTTACAAATCCTCTCAAGCTCAGTCAGGTTGGATGGGGGCCGTGGTTGCACGGCCATTTTCAGGTCCCTCCAGAAAAGGCTCATTAGGGTTCAAGTCAGGGCTCTGGCTGGGCCACTCGAGGACATTCACAGAGTTGTCCCTAAGCCAAGCCGCTCCCATGTTGTCTTGGCTTTGTGCTTCAGGTTGTTGTCATGTTTTCATCTCTGCTTCACTCCACTCAGCTTTCCCTCAACCCCGACCAGCCTCCCAGTCCCTGCTGCTTGCATGACGGTGCCATCATGCTGCGACGGTGTTGGGGAGATCTGTGCCAGGCAATAATCCTCTCTCTGAGCTCTGCAGGCTTTTGACCTCATGGGTTTTGCTCTGATACTGTGCATTGTGCACAATAGGAACTCTATGATAGTGCTGATAACAGGCGCTCACTGTTCCCTCTACGACATTATCACAAACTAACTGGCACACGAAAAACCTGCAGGTCAAGTATCTTCTATCATAGAGCAGCTGGTAATAATATTTGAACCCTGAAGCAAAATCTAATAAGAAATTAACTTCATCAAAATAAATATATATGTAACCAAGTCACAGAAAGGTCAGAGTGGATGATGCAGGGGCGACTGGTTCTGGGCCTGAAGTACATATTTGACAAAGAGATCACAAGCTACTTTACTATTTACAGACCTCACATTATGTTACCTGAGTCCTAAACATTTCAACGCAGACACAAAAGGTCAGTAGGTGACACGAGTGCTTAGCTGATCCACCTGTATGCAGATTAGTTTAGATACTGTCCACACTTTAGCTGAAAACCTGCAGCCCATTTAGAATATTATGGAAGCAGAAGGCTTTAAACCTCTGGAGGTTTATTGTAGAAAATATGAAATGAGGTCATGGCAAAGTAAACTAGGTCCATCAGTGTTCATCATTATTCATAGCGACTGAAGGGGATGAGCATAAATGGAGCCTGTTGAGGCTGATGTGAGTAAGACAGAGCGGCTCACGCCCGTCTCGTGACCCTCTGTGGGACGAACAACAAACAGCCCCTCCAGGATCTGACTGGAAGCACACACAGCTATGGCCCATGTGAGTGTGTGTAAGTTAATGAGTGCGTGATGTTTGACGGGAAACTGTGAAAGAAGTCCAATTATTGTTTTTTTTTTGGTTTGCTTGTTCCATTTGTTTTCTGCACTCAAACTTGCTCTTGGTGCCTCTGTTTCTCTGATGCTCTCTCTGTCTCTCTCTCTCACACACACACACACACACACACACACGTTTGAATGCAGCAGAAGGCAATAAAGAGAACGATCACATTCCTTGCGTGACAGTTTGGGATTTTTCAATTTGACACAGAATGGAGGCTCGCACCTGTTCCTACACTTTCTCTCTCTCGCTCTCTCACCCACACCCACAAACACACACACACACACACACGGGACCATGGGAATTCTACAAACACAGGCACCCAAACCACTAATTAGCCCTGTTGCTTGAAATTAGGACGCACACTAAGACAACAGTTTGAGTCAGGTTTAACCAATGCCATCCAGGCTGCGGGCGTGACACTCTGCACGGCAGAGAAGCGTTAGAGAAGTTATTAAAAGCTGTCACACTAATGCAGATCACTCCAAATAAACTGTTATGATGAAAATTGCAAATGAGTCTCACGTGAGGTGATCAGTGGTGATAAGAGCCTGGCCACAAGCCAAAGACAACATCCTGGCTCCATCATGTGCTGCATACTATGGCAGGGCTGTCAATCAGTGGTAAATATTTCTTTATTTGGCTCTTATTGGCTGCCATTTTGGAGCTGGAGTTATCAGACAAAGCTAAACGAGCCTCACATTTGACCTTTGCTGGATGCCGTTGCAGGGGAGGGTTATCAGATGGCGTTAAATGTGGCCTGTCTCAGTGGGATGACTGGTACTGTTCCCCCTGGGGTGTAAAAGAGGGGTTTGTCTGGTTTGAAGGGAGGAAAAGGGGGAGGGAGGAGGGGGCAGATTTAGCATCAGGGCCAAGGTTAAGTCTGGGAAAAGGGAGAAAGAGGCACAAAAAAAAACAGCCAGGATCCCCTGCGAAAGTTCAGCGCAGCTGCCACAAACTGTCCAACTGCATTCAACACATGGAAGAAAAAAAAAACTGAAAGAAAGAAAAGAGGAGAAATATGTATTTCATTGTGTTCCTACAACAGGCTCTGGGGACTGGGGTGGCTTGTTTGAAAAGCAGCATTAATATGTCAAGAGCTTTGACCTCGGCAGGCAGAACAATGCATGTCAACAGAGAGAATACATAGAGAGGTACAGCAGTGGGGGAGGGGGTTAAATAATGGGAAACAAACTCCACTTCCTGTTTTTCTTTCAGTATTGTTTCCTTCCCAACTTGACCTGCACCATGGAGGACTGTGCTACGTGTGAATGTGTTTACTGGGAAACAAAGTACAGCGAGCGGCAGCATGAGCCTGGTTCCAAATAGTGAATTCACCTCATTCTGTGTGTGTGTGTAGACCTGTAGCAGTGTTGTACCCCCCTTCACTGGGGCAAGCAGTGGTGCAGCACATGTGGACGCTGGCTTCTGATTTCATGTGGTTGGGCTCTTGTCTCGCTCGTGCTGGTTGGTGAAGCCCTTCTTGAGCTTTTGCAATTTGCTACGGCACATAAAATGTCTGTCTTTTCTTAACAACCTCGAGTCTCTCGAAGGTGTCTTGCATTTCTGCACCTGCTCTCTATGAATCTAGCTAAAGGTGCACGCACAACTTCCGTTTCCGCGGGTGAAATCTAGAGTGCCAAACTTTGGTGAACCTCATATAAAAGGCCCCTTTTGAGGAGGTCTACTGTAAATACACTCTAACCTTGAGCTCCACAATGCTCTTGTTGTCCTTAGAGGTGAGTTTAGGGTCCTGGAAAAGGGGGTCTTCCACGTAGATCAAGTCCCATTGCTCCGTCGAGTACCCATCCAGGACAAATGCCACTTTGGTCACCACTGGTGGCTGCAGCGCCAGTTTGGCCAGAGATGGGGTGGTGCACTGGATGGAGGTTCTGTTCTCCCCGTATACACAGCTCTGGAACAATAATATACAAGTTAGGAAAATGCTACACCAGGGTTATCATTACAATCCTTCTAAGGAAAAGCATGCAAAAAACACACAATAACTCTGAACCGGCAGCATTACATCAAGGTTGGACAAGTGCTGTGTTGCTGTGTAACAGTGTGAAAGTCCTCAGGGTGTTCCTGTGAAATAAAGTTATCCTTAGTTCTTTTATACGCAATTCATTATATGACACGCCACCTGTTTTTCAGCCACTTCTGTGTTAACGCGTGGCCTGAGGGCATAACACAGCTCGATCCAACATGGGATCAACCTCAGCTAGGCCTCCCAGCTCTGCGCTCATCAAGACCCCAAGCAAGAAACAGAAATCCTGGAAAATATTAAACACCTTCGGTTCCTGTTTATTGAGGTGCGGCAGAGATTTGCCTCAGTTCCGGCCGAGAAAGAAGTGCCGAGGTCGATGCCCTCTATGTTTACGTGCGATTGCGCAATCGCTAGTACCGATCTTTAGTTCGCTGCCTAAAAGCAACGTCTATATTAAAAATGTGGTTGTGGTTTTTAAGTTCTTCTGCCAAAAGGTGAATCAGGCTCATCTCCTCTATTGTTTACTACAGTTTCACAAAGACACAAATTCCTACACATGTGCACAACACATGTGCTCGATGAGGGCAGCAAAATATTGTAAAACTATTACACAACGTGCTAAACAATAAAGTCACAGAGCCACCAACAGTTTCACAAACACGGGGTGGGGGTGGAACTGCATCCACCTGGGGTGTTACTAGGATCTGGATGTGGATCTGGGGCAATGTTCCCAGAAACGAGAAATCAATATACACAGACCAAAGGGGGTTTGGAAAATTAAGCACAGCGATCACAAAGCTGCTGTCGGTGCGATTTCACAAGCTGTCAACAGTAACAGCAGCAGTTGAGATGCAAATACCGATTAGAACATTTTCTGTTTCCCTCCTTTTTTTTTTCTACATGTCAACATACTTAGTTCCCAGCAGAGGCCAAGATAACACGAGTGCGAGTCCTAATCATTGCACAAAGGCAATATTGATGCAAGTGTGACAAAAGATGTTAGAGCCATCATAATTCTCAACACAGGTGTCCTCAGAGCAAACCAGACTTGTTTGTCTGTGTGCTGGTACACGCACAGTGTCAGCAGCCAACGATTGCATGTGTTTGTCTTTGGGGCTACAAAGGTGGATGTGTCCTGAGTCAATAACCCATGAGTACAGGATGTTAAGGAAAAAAAGCTGCTCGGGTCAATGTGCAATGTACCACCGATCAGTAAATCCAACACTCCCCTGAGGGACTATGAAAGTTTCTCCAATCACTGCAGCTTTTTATTTTGACCCTGAACTCATCATACGCCAACCGCAGCTGTTGATGAGAACTTGCTAACAATTAGGAAGAAACTAATATTCAATATTGGGATATTGTATATAACTGTGGGCATCAGTCTGGAGCAGGTTGGATGTCAGGGCAAAGGAATTTCCTCGTGCACGCGGAAACTAACATTGCTGTGAAAAACGAATAAAAGTCATCCATTGCCAATCTCCAATCTCAGGGTTGTCAGTTCGATTCCCGGCTCCTCCTGTCACGTCAAAGTGCATAGCAGCTCCCCCAACGGTGTGCGAGTGTGAATGCAAGTGGTTGAATGCACAACAGCGTAAAGTGCTTTCATTATATGACACGCCACCTGTTTTTCAGCCACTTCTGTGTTAACGCGTGGCCTGAGGGCATAACACAGCTCGATCCAACATGGGATCAACCTCAGCTAGGCCTCCCAGCTCTGCGCTCATCAAGACCCCAAGCAAGAAACAGAAATCCTGGAAAATATTAAACACCTTCGGTTCCTGTTTATTGAGGTGCGGCAGAGATTTGCCTCAGTTCCGGCCGAGAAAGAAGTGCCGAGGTCGATGCCCTCTATGTTTACGTGCGATTGCGCAATCGCTAGTACCGATCTTTAGTTCGCTGCCTAAAAGCAACGTCTATATTAAAAATGTGGTTGTGGTTTTTTAAGTTCTTCTGCCAAAAGGTGAATCAGGCTCATCTCCTCTATTGTTTACTACAGTTTCACAAAGACACAAATTCCTACACATGTGCACAACACATGTGCTCGATGAGGGCAGCAAAATATTGTAAAACTATTACACAACGTGCTAAACAATAAAGTCACAGAGCCACCAACAGTTTCACAAACACGGAGTCGGGGTGGAACTGCATCCACCTGGGGGGTGTTACTAGGATCTGGATGTGGATCTGGGGCAATGTTCCCAGAAACGAGAAATCAATATACACAGACCAAAGGGGGTTTGGAAAATTAAGCACAGCGATCACAAAGCTGCTGTCGGTGCGATTTCACAAGCTGTCAACAGTAACAGCAGCAGTTGAGATGCAAATACCGATTAGAACATTTTCAGTTTCCCTCCTTTTTTTTTTCTACATGTCAACATACTTAGTTCCCAGCAGAGGCCAAGATAACACGAGTGCGAGTCCTAATCATTGCACAAAGGCAATATTGATGCAAGTGTGACAAAAGATGTTAGAGCCATCATAATTCTCAACACAGGTGTCCTCAGAGCAAACCAGACTTGTTTGTCTGTGTGCTGGTACACGCACAGTGTCAGCAGCCAACGATTGCATGTGTTTGTCTTTGGGGCTACAAAGGTGGATGTGTCCCTGAGTCAATAACCCATGAGTACAGGATGTTAAGGGAAAAAAAGCTGCTCGGGTCAATGTGCAATGTACCACCGATCAGTAAATCCAACACTCCCCTGAGGGACAATGAAAGTTTCTCCAATCACTGCAGCTTTTTATTTTGACCCTGAACTCATCATACGCCAACCGCAGCTGTTGATGAGAACTTGCTAACAATTAGGAAGAAACTAATATTCAATATTGGGATATTGTATATAACTGTGGGCATCAGTCTGGAGCAGGTTGGATGTCAGGGCAAAGGAATTTCCTCGTGCACGCGGAAACTAACATTGCTGTGAAAAACGAATAAAAGTCATCCATTGCCAATCTCCAATCTCAGGGTTGTCAGTTCGATTCCCGGCTCCTCCTGTCACGTCAAAGTGCATAGCAGCTCCCCCAACGGTGTGCGAGTGTGAATGCAAGTGGTTGAATGCACAACAGCGTAAAGTGCTTTTAGAAACGTGCAAAACCATTTCTCAAAGGAAGGGATGGAGGCCTGTTTGCAGAGCAAATTGTGTGTGTAAATGTGCACAGCAATTGCTGAGAACACTCTAAACAGTTATTCTGACTGGAACAAGTTGCCTCTGAAATACCGCCGTAGTTGCCCGTATAAGCATCAAAACCCATTTGTGAACTATGGCTGGACCCGGCGTTAGCGTGGCTTTTTCGGCTTGAGTTGCAACTATTTGGGTGATTTCTCATGAGATACGTCTGCGTTTGTTTTGAGCTCAGTTGTATAAGTGTTACACTCTTAATATCAGCGGATGTACAAAGACTCTGACTGATATCTGGCTCCCTGGAGAGTCGCTCAGACTGCAGTAGCAGCAGCTCGGTTGGAGTGTTGTTGAAACTTCCTCATACACTTCCCTTCAGACTCCCCAGTGAGCTATAGCAGCCCAGATGGACACACACACACACACACACACACGAACGTGAAACTACATACAACACAATTCAGTCACACACACGCGTGCGCGTGAATGCACGCGTGTGTGTGACTGAGTTTAAAGGAGGAGCGCCAGGTTGCCTCACAACAGCAATCTAATTAACCAATGAGGAATGAGAAGAAAGGCACTGTGGGGTCAATCCTCTCCCCGACCCCATCTCCCAGGGGTACAGAGAAAGGAAAAATATCCTGTGAATTAGTGGAAACCTCAGTCAGTTTCATTGTTCGGCCGATGTCTCCTCTTATTTAGCGGGGAGGAGGTGAAGTGCTGTAGGTTGGGAGCAGCTGTAAATACAATTGCTCAGAGAGCTGGGCCGAGAGCAGGCCCCGAGCTTTACTGCGGGGTGATGAGAGAACCAGCGATCCCCCAGTCGTCCACCGTCCCTGAAGGATCATTAGCGTAACAGCCTGCGAAAAAGCCAAGTCATAATGAAGCTCCCACGTACGAAAGTGCGCGTCAAATCTACAGTGATTGATAGCAGTGGAGTCTTATGTTGTTTCCTGCCACGCTGTGTCATATTACAATTGAATTTAAAGTTAGGGTTCCAGTTGTTTTGCATGTTTTACATCTCTGATTAGAATTCACTCTATTGTTTTAGTCATGTGCAAGTAATCAAAGTTACTGTGAGTTACAGAATGTCACGCACAACTCGGAACCAGCAAAGTCCCCGAGATCTAACTAAGTCCTTTGGACTGAGCCTATGCAGCCGTTATTTTGGAGGGTCAAGCGCGAATACGCACGTGACAACTCTGTGGTTTGTCGACTGGGGTATCTGCAATACGCACAATGTTTCTGGCAGCTCCGTTACAGCCAAAGTATTTCAAAAATGTGATTCTGTGAGCAGAGCGACGGCTGTGTTTGCACGGTGGCAGCGGCGCCAGGGAGGGGTTGTGTGTGGGCTGAGCAGTGCCAGAGAACAGTAAACGGCTACTGTTCTTTTTATTTTAGCACCTAATCTAGACAATGATTAACTGATGGCCATTTTCTAATCCACTTACAACCCAAAACGTGCAAACAGCCCCCCGGGCTGCTGGTGTATGGTGCATGGAGTCCAATCGTAAAGCACAACTGCACCTTAAGGTTCGTTGTTCTAACGTGTCTCTAGCCATTGTAGGCAGTGATGCCATGATTTGTCATTGATTTGTGTCTTGCTGCATTCACGGGAGTTTTGCATCGCCCTTGGGCCCAGAATGAAGTCGTCTCATCTCATCACGCTGAGCATCTAATCTGCAAAGCCAATGCCGCACCACAGCAGCGTAGTTGTGCGTTTAGCAGTGTTTTTGTCCAAATATCTATCTAGATCCATCGATAGGGAGCCCACATGAGAACACAAATGTCCTTGTGACCATTGTTTTGACTCTCTGCCCAGTGAGCAGCTCCTCCACTGAAAGCTTTGAAGCACCTTGACTTCTGACAGAGGGGGAAATGTTACTCATTCACTTTCATTCAGCTCCTTCTCTCAGATCCTCTCCCCCACCCCCCTCCAGCTGTGGGGGCATGGGAAAGGAAAGAGGCAACATGAAGCATTCAGGTGTCAGCTGGGCCGACTTAGCCTGCTGTGCTGAGATAGGAAGAGGGGCCCGATGCTGAACCAGCCAGTTTTTGAATGCAGGCGACAGGTGGCTGGCTACGCTGACTCCTCTTGTTAAACCAAACTGCATGTGATGGTGCAACCTGGCTGAGCGGCGATGGTATTTTGGTGTTTTTGTAAATGTGCGACCCCCCTTTTTTTTTTTTTTCCCTTGTGACCATGCCAGCTTTTCGTGATGGATTGCTGAAAAAACAACTCTCTTTCATTTTTGTGGGAAAGCTGAGATTGGCTGAGACCTGGCTTTACTGGAGATCTGAGATGCAGATATCAAGTCAGCAGTGGGTGTTGTTTTTCACGCTCCGGCTCCAGCTGAGACCTCCAAACCAAGGCCTGACGTTAAGAAGGTCTCGGCCTGTTCCTCAAACCGATCCCACAGACTCCTGTCAAACTGGAAAACAGATTTCGCCAACTGAGCCGAACATCATTTGGCTGCTGCGGCTTCTCTGTCGCTGACCGAACTGTTTCATGGCCATCATTTACGTATGGACCCAACTCCGGAGGCATGATGGGCTCATATTACCCAGATCGCCGTTTCGCTGCTGCTGAAAACCTCTGGGATGTCCATAGTTGCCTCTATTTTGAGGGGTTAAGACAATAAGACACTTATACTGTCCCTTCCCAGGCCGAGCTTTAACTCATCCCGTTTACTGGAAGGAATTTAACAGGCGACAGCTGGGGCCGCACAGGGCATGATCCCGTGCTAAATCATTAGTAATGATAGACTCGTTTTATTCAGGCCGCTCACTTTATGCCTTCTGCTTCTCTCTAGAAAGCTCAGACATTTTTGCTCTCTCCCTCTCTCTCTCTCTCTCTCTCTCTCCCTCCGGTCTGTTGTTCCCGTTTAAACGATCTGGCTGCAGCAGACGGCATTCGAGTCAGCGGAGGACCATTCACTCTTTACACTTTAACACACGGATGATTTAAAAATCTCACGATTTCAACCTTGCACGGTTTAAAAGACAGTCGTGTAAAAAAAAAAACCCTGTTAGAGCAGAAATTACACCCAACCTTGACCGTCGCCCTCAAGGTACTGCAGGCGCCAAGCGCACTGCTTTGTGTTGTGTATTATCGCCGAATATACGTGGTGAAGTTTTCCAGGTTTGTTACTTCTCCCTGGTTGTCAAGGCTCCTTTCAGTGCAGTGGTTTACTTCAAACATCTGGAGCTTTACAGTATACTGACACTTTCATGGACATGGACAAAATGACGCCCTGCAGAAGTTTTTTTTAAGGCTGAGTTCTAATAATGCTTCTCATCTCCAAGCAAGTGACAAAAATTGCATTGCAGCTGATGTGAGATAAATGCCAATCAGCCACAACATTGATACCACCTGGTCTGCAGCTACTAAGGTTCATAGGCAGCAAGTGGAGAGACACTGGGCGTTCTGGGCGGCTTTTTTTTTTTTTACTTTAAACAGTTTGTTTTGAGCTTCATCAATCCTGACAGACAAACAAACTCCTCTATCTGATAAAGATGCAAACATTCACACACAAGTTCCTACAGTCGTCCCCAGGGCAGGTCCACTGCCGAGTGATAAGATGTCTCGATAGCAACTGCTAAGAGTAGGAAGAGCGGTAGACAGGCCAGATTTTAGTCAGGTGGAACAGGGATTGAACCGGTGATCTTTAAAGCCCTCGAGCGTCGCCCGTTCACTCTGTTCACGTAAAACGAAGCCTGAGCTCGTCAGGGGCCCAGCAGGCACTAACCTGAACACAGGTCAGTGACCAGGGAAAAGGAAACTGAAAGGTGAGACAGTGGAGTGTGTGAGACACACAGAGGGAGACAAACTGCAGAATAAAGGACTATTCTGTCACAGGATTTGAGATGGACGTGTTCCATGAGTGTGTTTGTTCTCCATCACTGTGTGTGTGTGTGTGTGTGTGTGTTACGGAGCATATTATTATCTCCTGACTGAACCTGCACCAGCGTGTGCCTCAGTATGACAGATAACATCATTACAAAGCCCTGCTTGTCCTCAAACCGCCTTCCTAAGGCAAACATCACACACACACACACACACACACACACACACACACACACACAAAGGGCATCTTCCTTTGTTATGAGTTACTAAGAAACCTTTCGGCCTGTAGTGAGATGCAAGTTGTTAAAAGAAACCTCTTGAAATAGTTGGAAAGACATTTTTTTTTACTCACACAAAGCATGTAAACCTCTTTATACAGACATTTGTCACTGAGAGTAAACAGAGTAGCTGAGAACAAAAGCGTCTCAGTTACTCTGTTTTCTTTCCGAGGATGTAGTATCAGCTCAGCAGCAACTGCGATGAAACCCAAGCTGTGAGACCGTTGTCCAAACGTGCTATAAGAGTGGATCAGAAGGTCACACAGAGGTTAGTATTATAACTTCAGACAGCACTGACTCTTTTAAGGCTGTGATAAAACCATTAGCCAAAGAGATGTAGCTGGAAAACTCCTTTGTGCTCACTTACTATGTCGGAGTTATGCATTGACGATGCTGCACCTGGTGCTGTTAGAAATGCACCAAAAAAAACAGAGACTGAGGAGATGAGCAGGGATGTGTAGAGAGGGTGGTAGCAGGGGACTCAAGCCCTGCTCTTTCCCCAAATGAATGAAAGGTGCCCCTCTCAACATTAGCAACTCTCTGGTGTTTTACCTATTGTTCCTGATGCCTCAGCTCTAATCTTGCAGTACTCTAAGAATATTTTTGTCAAAGTCCAACAGAAATAAATGTGCATTAACTGCATGGGTGTTATGAAGGAACAAAAGATCTCTGCACTGTCCTACTGCAGGGGCCCATTTTTCTTCCATGTGTTATAAAAATATAAAACAAAAGTAGATGAGAGTGGATTTCTGCCCTGTGTGGTCCTCTTATAATGCATAGAAGCTGTTGGTGTCCAAGTCTAATGCCTTGGTTTTGTCAGTAGCACTAACGCAACCTCAAAATGCCTTTGACTTACGACCGGGTTGACAAATTTCAGACAGCGTAAAGGCCTGCAGATGGCGTGGTGAAAGGCTGCCGAGTGTCAGGGTCAGATCGTTTAAAACGCCTCCAGCCTGTTGCTGTGAAGTCCATTCTAACGGAGTGATGATGTGCTTCAGGCCTGCATGTGTCTGTCTCATTTTCCTGCACTAAGTAGAATAAAGTCTGACGGAGGCGAGCAGAGCCAGAGCATCCTAAAGCCTTCGCGCTGTCAAAGGTGACAGTTGGATCCTACAGATCATCTGTGGATTTTCCATTTCCTTTATTCTCATGTTTGTGAGAGACTGTAGCTGTTTTCCATTGTCCAAAACTCCCCTTTTCTTCTAAATGGTTCCTGGGGAGAATAGTGTGTATAATGACCAAACCATGCATGTGACAGCAAGGTATTTGAAAAGTTTCTTTCTCCATTGTTCCTGCTGGTCATGAAGTAATGTTTCTAAACCAAGCAGACCCCAAATTTAGGGACAAAATGTTTCTTTGGCACTTTCAGGTTTAGGTTTCCATTGCATTTTAAGAGCAGCAACAATTGGACCTACACTTTATACGAAACTGAGCAAACATCGCACACACATTTTAAACTTCAAATGATCGATCCACATTTTCAGGATATAAAACCCCTTCTTGTACTCACCACATGGAAGACCTCAGCATCCTGTCCGGTGGTGAGGACCATCTGGGGCTGAAGACCGGACTGCAGGAAGAAGCCGTGGGCCGACACTGTGCAGCCTCCGCTACAACGAGGAGGATGAGAATGGATATTAGCATTAGCACCAGACTGAGACACAGTAGATCCCCACTGGGAGGGACCTGCTGTTAGCATTAGCAGTTTAGCCACTCATCACCTCCCACTCTTATCCTGCTAAAGCATTAAACTGTCTCGGCTCATCCACAGATAGCCTCAGTCAAATTTGCCTTTGCTTTCTCTCTTTTGAACCTCCTCTTAAGTGACGATAGATGCATGAGCTCAAATTTGGAGACAATGAGTTGAGATGACATTGACAAAGAGTGATATCCAAACCATTCCTGCAAATCCAAAAGATCTAAACCGTTTAGTGCAGGCCAGCAGATTCTGAAAACCACTTGGACTGGAATCCTGAACTGAAATACAGGCTCAAAGACCTAATATGATGAAATAAATGACTAACCTGACGAAAGAGCGAGAGGGCTGGATGCTGTTGATGATGGGGTCTTGGTTGTAGGTGAACAGCACTGGGGCAAGGTACTCCACACCATCCACTGTGAGTTTCACAGGTTGCGCCGTGGGAACGGCGTGCGGTGGCGTCTTACAGGTCAGCATGGTGGACGATGAGCTGGGGGTGGAATTCAAGATGACATTCACAAGAAGAAGCAGGAAAACTCAAAAGGCATGAAGACAGGTGTGGACTGACCTCTGGATTTTACAGACTGATCCCCCCACTGACACTTCCTGTTTGTTTCCAGTATCCAGGAAGGTTCCTCTGATGGTCAGCATGGTGTTTCCCGATTTCGGCCCAAATGTCGGGAAGATTTCGTGAATCATCGGGTTCTGGGTGGAAAGACGACCAGGCACTTAAATACTGCTTAGATTGTTAATAAATCAGACCAATCATTGTCTGAGTTTAAGTCGCCAACAACAGACTGTAACACTGTGAGAGACATCCGAAGATTGAATCATGTCGTACGGATTTCTTTTTCTTGGTTAGAAACATTTTGCTACTTATTATTCTTCAGTCTGTCTGTCAGTCTACAGTATCTTCGTCCTTACGACACGATTCAATCTTCGGATAACCCAACCTGGATGACACTGACACCGATTTATACATGTTGCATAGAACAGATTTAATGTTTCACGACGTGCCCTCAAAGTGACGGAAAAACAGTTCTTACCACAAAGGTGAAGCCCTCCATCTTGGCCACCATGTGGCCAGAAGTGACCTTCACTGTGTGTCCGGACGGGGTGAAGTTGCCACTGAACACTGGGGAGCACTGCATTTCAGTCCACCTAAACAATGACCCACCCCCCCACCCCCAAGAAAAAAACACAACACACAGACCAGGCATTATAGTCTGACACAGCCTTCAGCGTTTATCCTAATTCAATGATCATCCACTGCCCTGCAGAAATGCACAAAGTGGTGATGTTCATCTGGGATTGGGTACACTGTGTATTTTTTTCCCCCTCTTCATTTGAAATGAGCTTGTTTGTAGCAAAAAAAAAAGGGACTTTTGAACGGGACACAGCCCCAGTGGATTTGGGTAAGTGGAAAGTCTGGATGCAGCGATTTTTCCCAGCAATTTTTCAGTTAAGGAAGTCATGTGTTGAGTGTGGTGGGCTACAGGACAGAGAGGAGGGGGGGGGGTTAACATTCCTCCTCCAACACAATAACCACTATTAAAACGGCTGTGCCCCTATAGGATTCTAGTCTACAGGTCCCATTTTAAAATTGCACGCACAATACACTGATCAGCTACATCGCTGAGCTCCACGTGGTTTGTTAGGTTTGTCCACGAACGTCTGAACAGAGCATGGCTTACTGGCATTTTAGGGTCAATACAAATGTGTAAGAATCTGTTGGCTCGTGTTGTCCGTAGAGCAAATCAGCATGTGGCTGCTCAGGCCTGAAAGATTCTGCTCAGCCACACTCAATCACACAGTGGATCTCAGGCTGACTGACATATCCTTAGATTGTCTGCATTTATAATTCAGACAGATATGAGACAATGGACTAAAATGAAAAGGCACGAATAGGGAGTAGCCCAAATTCCACTGAAGCTGCTTGTGTGACACTTTAATGAAGTCATTACTTTAATATGTCACCTGTCTGCAGCACATCTTGGTCACAAGGTGAATATGGGGAGAGGCCTAAACAAACATCCACACACCTGTTGATGTTGTCTTGTCTGGGCAGTTTGCAGGGAGCTCCAGCCACCTCCACCGCCACATGAGAGGCCTTGAAACTCTCCGTCTTGTCGAAGCCAAAGTTGTGCCCGCAAATCGTCACCACGGTAGAGCCTCGTATTGGCCCAGATGTCGGAAAAATCTAACGGATAAGACGAATGTTAACCTATGGGACTTTTATATTCTATACATTTACCAATTTGAGTTCATAACAATAAAATAATGAATCTGTGTTCACCTGTTTCTAACCTTATCGTAATTAAATCAACAGTACATCTGTTAAAAACGTGGAGTTTTGCATCCGAGCTCATCAGATAAGCGCACAACCGCATAAGATAAGTTTCATTTCAAAGAGGATGTTGGTGCTGCTCAACCTCCCTGTCATCGCCGTTCTAAGAATCTCTGTCTATTCCGTGCTGTGTATCGCTCAGACTAAGCTGTAAGGCATCGGCTAAATGCAACATGCAATATGATAATTATTAAATCTAGGCTGCTTATGGTAAACAGCACTTCTCGGTGATGCCATAATCATCTACTGATTATAACAAAGTACTGTGCATAAGTTATTTGAACCCTTTGAAGTGTGGGGTATATCTGGTCATTTTTGAGTACTTCAGATTTTACCTTTATATTTTGCATTAAAACTCTTTACCACGCTCACCTGTGGGACTTAACAGTTCTTTTTTCATTTTGACACACTGTATCTAAAACCACACAAGAAACAGAGAATCTGAGTAGAAAATTGCACATTTGTTTAACATCTTCATGTTGCAGCAAAAAAAAAAAAAAACAAACAAAAAAAAACCAAGAAACATTTTAAAAGGCGAGAACATTCGAGACGTCCTAATTTGAGCAATTGAACACACGACCGTTTATCATAACTTTGGGTTTACTTGGCCTATTAACACCATTCAAATAAATCAAGCGTCTTCCTGCTACGTTATCCTAAAGAGACCATGTGATTTGGATGTGCCAGCGTGTCCATCATCTCCAGAGGGTTAATGTCATTTGTCATTCGTAATGTCATTTTTTTATCCAAATGACATTTTGACACTGTCATTTTGTTAAATTTGAAACAAATATTCGGGGATTGAATTCATTCAATTTCAAAACCATTGGCACTGCATGTATCTGATATCCTATAGACAGCAGTAAGGACACTGGCTGCTGTCGTATAAAGAAGTGTCCATGGAGCCTTTCTGCGGTGAGTTGCAGCTCAGATGAAGAGGCGTTTTTTACAGCGTTTGCAGTAACAATCGCTGTCCCATTGAGCTGCTGTTGGGTTTGCTTTAACGGAGGCCAGCATGGGGTTGGAAGGAGCTCAGCAAAGTCTCCCAATGTCAGAGTGGTGTACGAGAGTACAGTGCGGTTTTAAAAGGTTTGCTTTCTCAGGAAGGACCGTGACCTTCACTAACTCCACACTGCAGCATAAACATACTAAGATCAAGGGTTCAAAAGACAGACCAAGGTTGGATTTTGGAAGAAGAGGAGTGAGGGAGAGTTTGAGCAAAGTTTAAACCCAGCGTGATGGGACCACATGGTAGGAGTCCCAGCAAACTGAGTCAGCAGGAAGCAGCAAAGTTATTAAGTTTTGCTTTAATGTTCAGGTTATGTGCACAGTGTTGAAACACAGAAGAACTGAGGAGTTTAACGCACAAGAAGGAAATGAGATGAAAAATACCTCGACTGTCATCATCTTTGGATTTCAAGAGATATCTGAGGCTGATGAATGAAAGCAACAAGGTGACCTTTGCTGCTGTGGTCGTCACCATGGTAACCTTGGCACTGGAGTTACTGTACCTTAGTGATGACAGGTGCGCAGTAGTCCTGGGTCCAGACGGAGGAGGGACACTCTTTGGCTCTGGTGCAGCGTCCATCACACCAGCCACATTCCGTCACTCTGGACGACAGCAAACAGGAAGTACAGGTGGTCAGCTGACCACAACCGGGCCCAATCAGAGGGACCTTTGTGATCTAGGAGGAAAACAATCTTACGTAACGTAATGTGTTTATTCTGACATCAGTAAAAGACAGAACCAGGCCATGTGACATTTGGCTCTTCGTACACTTGCGACATTGAAAGCACAACTCTCGAAATAATTATAGGAAATCACAGTCTTTTGTGTATTTCCCCTCAGACATAAATGGATCTCAAGAGGAAAGCAAAACATTTGGTTCCAGAGCCCTGCCGGTAAGCCTTCAGGAACAAAACTCTCTTTTATCTGCTGGCTCTGCTCCACGTTCACTCTTCTAAACTGTCTGAACTGAGTGTTTGCAGCAGCCATCTGTTTTCTACATGATGCAACATCCTTTAAAGCACTTTGCATTTTGCAGAGGAGAGAACCAAATGGGAAATAGGTAGGAGGTGGTGAGTAACACACACACACACACACACCTTGTTTCCTGTGGCCATTACCAGGGCCCCGGCTGAATGGTTGTCATGGAGCAGTGCCACGCTCGCAGAGACGGGTCTCGAATCCAGGCGGATGTTGACATGAGGAGAGGCAAATCGGGAGAACAGCACCTAGAGGGAGGAGGGAGACCAGATGATTGGAATACAGAAGAATTCATATCCAGCTTCAATCTTGTCATAACTCCTGCAAAGGAGAGGAAAATAACAGGCAGGTTCTCAGACACCATTCACGATGCCCTAGTAACAAGAATACTGTTTACTGAGACACTTTACCTGCCTGCGGACAAACTTTAAACCAGACAGTCAGGTAACTCAAGGACAGAGTTCCTTGGTGCTGATCAACAACCCTGGATTCAGACATTTTTGGCAGTTTGATCCCTTTAAAACAATAATCTAGCAGCACACGGGTCAGACGAGGAAACTTGGTTGGCAAGTCAGATTCTCTTCCCTTGTGTTTATTTGGAACACTTTAAAATGTTGGACACTGGCACACACACACACACACACACACACACACACACACACACATAGATTAAGTAAGAAGGCAAACACAAACCGAGCATTGATAGTGAAAATTTGGAAGATGTAAACAAGTTTTTTTGGCACGGCCCCAGCATCACTTGACAGGGAGTTGGTGAAGGAATGTCAAACAGACTGTGTCATCTTTCCCTGAGTTTGGCTTATTTCAAATTGGTCTATTTAGTAAAGCTGTGTTGAGGTGCAGAACATTTCTTCTTATGAGGGGTGTTATGGTTTTTTCATCTTGCTTTCTATGGCTTTAGTTTAGGGTGTAAATGTACATTTTGAAACCTCCCTCTGACCAAACTATCTTCCAATATGTTTCAACATTATTCATATTATTCATAGTGTGAGCAACGAAATGACGTAATCTGAACTAAAGGTTCCTCCAAGTGATGTCATCTGGCAGTCAGTTACATGTACTAACCAAACTGGAACCTAAAGAAGCTAATTCAGTGTCGGTGAAGGCCTGTTTTAATAAGGCCTCAAAGCAGGAAAAGTGCAGCGGTGACAAATAACCCTGATGATGTGAATGTGAAGTCGTCGCCATGCTGGAGCAAGTTGGAGGCTGTGTTTTGACGTTCTGTCAGGACTCTGGAAGTTCTTGCCTTAAGTTTGTTTGCCAAATGAAACAAAATGTGCACATCCTCACAGGGTGGCGCCCCCATCCCCCAACAGTTGGCAAAGCCTCACATAACTTCACATTCTCTATTCGATGTCTCCAAACAACTCCAAAGTGGTTTTAATAGCATGTTTGTGTGCGAATTTTAATGCGCAAAGGAGAAAAATCATTGTGAAGTGGCATCATTTAATTTAACGGATATGTTGATCAGCTCGCTTTGTCCTGGCGACTGCACACAAGACATCATCAAGATAAAGTGTTTAGTTACAAAAGTGTTCGTGTTTGCTTAAAAGATTTAACATCCTAAATTGTTCAAGTTAAATATTATCTATGTATATTTGCTCCTTACTATTAAGCTGCCATAATAAACGTTTGAATATTAGATTATCTGTCTTTAGTTCAGGGAGTTGTGAGACCAACAGAACCAAAGTTGAAGCTGCAGCACAAAACACTGTACTCTGACATGTCGGGAGGTATTTCACACACACACACACACACAGACTAAAATAAAGAGGCACAAGTCTACGCATACATTCTGTACTTTCTCACTCTGTCTCGCACAAGCTGGACTTAAAAAGAAGACCTTCTGTAAAAACACACACTAAAACACACACGTGTTATACACACCCTCTCATGCACACACACCTGGAACTACATTTAGCATTTGTGGTTACGTTGCAATTACCTGCAAACACAACAGAACAGGATCTCTAATGGGGTGTGTGGCTGCTCCAATCACATGGAGCCCTTCAGAATGCAGCCTTTCCATTATCACACACACACACACACACAAAAAAACCACACTATCTATCTGCCCTGTCAGGTTAGAGCTGCAACGCGATGCACGCTCCCAAAACAAAGTGCTGCATTATGGCGTCGCCTGCGACACACTGACGAGGGAATATGTAAGTGTGTAATGTACTGTGATTAAAAAAACACTAAGCACTTTATTGCAGCACCTCCTTATTGTAACTTATTGTGTGTCAGAACATGCAGCAAATAGCTAAAACACGATCCATTGTAAAGTTTAAATGTGATTTTGCTAAGTTGGCTGGTGCTCGCCGTCGCTTCACCCTAGGAAATGCCTCGTTTGCCAGCGTCATTCCTCCCACTGTTTGAGCCTCACCATCAACGTTGGCTTTGTAACAGTGAGTATAATGGGTGGCTTTCCTCTGGGGAGTCTATACAACAAGCATCTCTCTGGAGGTAATAGCAGCGTAAATGACTTCTTATTGTATTAAGCATGCCGGGGGGAAGTTTGGCCTATAAACACGGCCGCTGTGTTATTCCCACAGTGGCCAGAGTGAAGCCGAGGGAAACGCGGAGCCGGAATGGCGTCCGTCGGGGAGAACGGGGCTCTTTTTCTATCACTGCTCCGGCTCTGTGCTCCCTCTTGCACTGCCCAGTGGGAGCGAAAAGGAAACTGAAATACATGAAAAGTTGACAGGTCCTTTTTGCGGAACTAACAATGAAACAGCCTGTCAAAGCAAAGAAGGCCACCTCTCAACGAAAGCAGGTGGGCCGGAGGGTCGTTAGTTCAAGTGTGCGCGCTGGAAACACCCCGGGCAGGGAAAGTGAATCAGTCTCATCTTTATACAGTTATCATCATTTTCTTCAGCAATCACATGTTACTCGGAAGAACGGAAAAAAGGGAAAGGAGTGCACGTGAATGTCAGTAATAATAAGGGGGGGGGTATATATCTGTACGACCATAAATTAATATAAAAATCAAAATGACATTAAACGTCAGTAAAGGTCTGTTACAATGTTAAAATATCCATCTTGATAGAAGTTTTATCTTATTAACAAAAGTGAAAAACAAACAGCTTATACCTTTTGTTTAATGTAAATCAACGTGTACATATCTAATATCGACAGTCTCTCATTTCATGATTCAGACTATTTTATGGGAAGTTGACATCTATGATGCCTTTCTCATACTGAACTTGCTTCTTTTGGCTCCAGTTTGGGTAGTAAATGTACAGTAAGTACAGTACAGAATGCTAAAAAAAACTTCCCTCTGACTCCTTATAGAAAAATCTCTCTCTGTCCTTCTGGCTGTAAAAAACCTCCAGGTGACATCACTTGGAGGAAGTTTGTAATCATGGTTAACCTGCTTTTTTTGAGCTCCCCCAAATGATATCCTCTGAAATCAATCATGAAAAAAACTCTGAGTGATGTCAGGTATTTAAGTATAGGGATTTGAGAGAAAGGTTTAAAAGCACCAACGTACATTCACATTACAAACTAAAGCTATAGAAAGAAGTGGCTCTTTAAAGCCAGGTTGGAAATAAATTTGAACCTCTAAACAAATTTCAGCTTCGAGGATAAAATTACTTAATAGAATTGAGAGTTGTGCAGTGCAGGACAGCTGGTCTCCCTTTCAGTCCTTCTAAAACCCTTCAGCTAAAACAATGAACTCGAGCCAATTCAGCCGACCAAAAAAAAAACAAGAAAGAACTGAAAGAGAGTCTGAGAGTAGAAGGGCGGTGGGGGGGTGGGGGGTTTAATGGTGGAGAAACACGCAGCAACAGCTGCAATGGAGGCTCAGCGAGTATAAAATGCCGTGCGAGGGAACGTGTCAGCGAAGCCCGCCGTTCAGAATTAACACGCTCTTCTGCTTGTAAGCCCCCCCCCCAACCACTACCGCCGTTATTACCCTCCCTCTCCCCCCCCCTTTCCGTGCAGCTGTCGGTCCCTTCTCCACGTACGTCTTTCTGTTTTTTCTTCATGCATGGCTTTTCGTTCTTGTGTTTCAAAAAACACGTGAGGTAATTCAGCTTTTACTTTTACGTGTTTCGTTTCATTCTCCATAGCTTTTGCTTCATCACTCAATTACACTTCAACGTGCATCTGCAGCCACTGCATGTGTTCATTGAGTGGATGGACAAAACATCCTAAACTCCACATGAAAAGAGAGGACAATAGTGAGTCATAGTCCGTGACTATGTCAAGTCAATTAGGTTAAATGATGAAATGCTATGACTCTCCTAAACGAAGCCAAATCCTCAATTGAACTGCTCTAAAATACACACATGAATTGATTGTGTCAGGTCTTAGTCTAATCACATATAATCCACTTTCCATGCTACACAGTAAAGTATTTTAATGGCTATTTTTGAAATCCAGTTGCCTGTAACACCATAACTAAACTTAACTGAATTTAGCCTAAAATGAATCTACATATCTGAGCATATTTGACCTGCGACATGCAACATCAGTAGTTCTTTGGAAGCCGGATCCCTCAGATCAGCCCCTGAGAAGACTGTAGGGTTAAAACCTAAAAAGTTTCAGACAGTGGACTGTGTTTGGCTGTAACGTGGCCATTTGCGAGGCTCACTAAACATGGGCCCAAAGGTAATTGTGCAACCAGAAAGGTCCTAGCGCTTGGTGATCGCTTCCTTAACCTGCTTCTAGCAAAGCACCTGCCGCCGACTCTGCAGGGCACTTTCACTCCTCACGTACCAACATCCTGCCACATTTACATGAACAATAACAGGGGAGACTGTAACCTCAGGGGTTCTGCTTACACCTAACGGCTGTAATTTCACAATTGAATTGTAAGACATGGTTACTTCTTCTATGGTTACCTGTATGTGGCGTCCATCAGAGGTGCCCAGGTACGCTACCGCACGACCATGAACTAGCACCACGTTGATGGACGTAACCAAGGTGTTGGTGAGCTCTTTGTGCCAGTACTCCAACCTCTGGACAAACTGAGTCACCTGCAGGCGGTAGTTGCCCTCTCTCCCTTCATGGGTTCCCTCATGTGGGTCGCAGTCATCTGAAGAAGCCTGCAAAGAAAGCACAGGCATTTAACGGAGAGAAAACAACCCCCAAGAATAAAACAGTAAGAGGTGAGAGAGGGCTTTGGTTTATGAACGCGATGATAACATCACTGTGGTCATGCTTTTGTTTTGAGAAAGTGCACTTCAGGGTACTTTCTGGAACTCATCAGCAGGACTGGATCAATTTGTCCAAACATACTGCCCTCCTAGAAAAAAAAAAGTACTTGTTATATAATATCATGTTGAACTATCTACTTTCATATCTAGCCAGATGGGGGAGCGTTAAGAGCCAAACCTCCTAAGCCGCTGTTAGCTCCTCTTTCATCAGGCCGTGCTCGTAATGGAGTCTCGGCATGATAGTACTGCGCGGGCAAGTACACGCTTTGTTGAGTAGAAGTTTGTGGAGGCAGGATTTTCATTCCATTAGCTTATTTCTCCATTCAACTGGACAACTGGGCTTTTTATCTCCTCTTGCTCCACTGAGAAGCACTCCAGTTCCCCTATTTTGCTTTTCAAATGTCGCTGGGTTGTACACATTGTTGTGTCTGGAGCCTTTGGAGCATACAGTGAAAGTACAGACTGCAGCCAGTGCTGGATTCAGTGCCTTCTCTCACTAACCCCCTTCCCCTCTCCCTTCACTACCCAGACCTGTGCTCTCCGTGCCCTGGCTCTTTTTTTTGTTTAGTCATGGCCTCAGGTTTCATTAATTATTAATGACCCACAGGGTGCTGAGGCCTCTTGTGGCTCTTAAAGTCCTTGACCTGGACGCTTGACCAGGCCCGAGCTTTGTTTTCACAGCTTCAGTGGACGATGACCTCTCTCCTCAAGACGGGAGGGGGGAGGGGAGGGGAGGGAGTACAGGTAGAATGATTATGACGACTTGTGGACACCTTCTGTCAAACTGTCTCACATGCAGTTTTAGCAGGAAACTCCAAAAGCAGAGATGTTTGGGACCTTACTCTGACCTTTTATAGCAACTTCAAGGGTAAAAGGCTGGTTTTAATCCCTCAACGAATCAAGATCTCACTCTGACGCCCCGTTAGTGCAGGCCAGCTTTGAAGGCGAATAGGACAAAGGAGGAGCAATAAATCAGAAAAACGTTACCGAGCTGAGATAACAAAACCGCACAGGGATGGGGGGAAGCAGAGAAACCTGGCAAACTGTCAAGCATGCAGCAGCAAACCCTAGCTAAATTAAATGTCCTCAAGGCCGGCGGCTGCCGTTCGAGAGACAAGCCACATTTTGAAAATGCGGGGAAAATTTGGAGGAAATCGAAAGCTGGCAGAAAGGTTGGATGTGTGAATGCCAGATGCACAGCTGGGAGACGGTGCAGCCAGCTGATCTGCACTGTATTACCCAGTGTTAAAAGGAGAGGAAATAGCACAAAGAGGATTAGAAATGACAGCTTGAGACTGAAATTGATTGGGAATGAGATGAAGATGTGGACACGTAGCAGGAGATGAGGGTTTGAGTCTGAGAGCTAGGGCAGAAGAAACTTCTCTTGAAACTTCGTACAAAGCCTTTGATAATCGAACCTGTGTGTGTGTGTGTTTGCATCTACTGTTACGACGTCCATCACACTTCAGGACAAGCACATATGAAACACATGATCCTGTCAAAACTATTCTACTCCTCAAAGCTACAGCAGATAGAGATGTCATCGCTGCAGAGATTATGCCACGCGGCTCCAAAAACAGGGCCCCCGGGCTGAATATTTTCAGAGGAAACAAACAGGAATTTGGAGTGTTTGTTAAAGCGGAGCCGGACGATGGGAGGGAGAATTGAAAAGAGGGTCTCTGAGGCATTTGTCTGCCGCTGCTGAGGTATGCCTGAGGATCAAGGCGATGAAATTGGACAGAGGAAAGGCTGTTTTGACAAGCTTCGTTTGAAGTTCTGGTGCCGTTCTCCTTGGCTGTTTCTTGCCACGGAGAGTTTAGGAAGACATCACGCAGCCATGGAGGCAAACAGCACCTTCAAGAAAGACTAACATGAAAAAGAGTTGAGTAGTTCACAACAAGTTTGAACCAACAATTACCGAGAACCATAGAAAATGTAATACAGTAAATTATTTCCACTATGGACATGTTGAGGAGTTTGACCCAAGTATTGTTTGAAAGTTTTCTGTAGATTGACTCAAATAAGTCATTTATTTAAGGATTGTGATCCCTCTGAACAAATAGAAGATGAATTAACACCGTTCGCAATGCTAATTCTTACACGCTTAAATGCTGTCTACTTTGATAGATGGCACAACATCTCTTAGTGTCAGGTGAGCGTCTGGACAGTTTCTAACACTGTTAGATCAATAACTCCTAATTCCAGAGGAATCTCTATTACGTTCACCTATTGGAAGATTTACAGCGTTTGCAAGTGCTCCTGATGTTTTACATCTTTCGGGCCATTTTGCGCCTTTCAGCCGTGGAACAGCCACCGTGGGGCAGATACGCGAGACACCGCACACCTTTTGGCCCATACTTAACCAGCAGCCATTGTCCCCAAAACAACAGCGTGGTGATAGGGTTTCGGCATTGTGGAGCTCCTGAACCCTGCGGCGCTGCTCAGCAGAGTCAAGAGGGGGTTGAAAGGTGATCTGCGTGGCTTAATGTCGTTTTCATACTCTCACTGTGGCCCCTGGGTCTTGTGTGAATACATACACTAATGCCCGAATTATAAACTGTAGACTGGGTTACTAGCGAAAAGAGGCTTTGGATACAAACACCGTCGCCACCGTGCAGATATAGGGTAAGGGTACTCTGGCTAATGTACAAAAATACACATTGTGTTGCGGAGGCCCAAGCACACATGCACAAACCTGTGGCGTCGATCTTGTGGCTGGTCTCTCACTGGAATAACAGAACTTTGACCCCTGGATCACTCGGGCAATTGTGCACTGCAGACAGTGGAGCGGTGTGGCTGTCATCGGGGTGTGTGCAAATGCATTTTTTGGAGAAAGTGAAATGCAAAGGAATGTGCAGAGCACATATGGGTTAATGCTTCTGTGTGTGTGTGTGTGTGTGAGAGAGTTTATAGTTGCATCATTTTACAACACACATAGCAACACTCCACCTGGACCTGGGGTGCACGTTACTTTGCAACCTGACTCTCAGCAGCGGTAATAACCGTGATGAGTGTATGTGCGTGTAAGTACACAGGTGGCTGGTGGCACCAAGCACATGCAGCCATGTATTAATGCATGTGTGTGTGTGTGTGTGTGTGTGTGTAAAGGGACCGTCAGGGTGTTAGAGACAGTTAAAGGCGTGAGTGAAGCTGACAATAAGGCGAGGACAGACCCTGGCGCTCAGAGTGCAGCTGGCCTCGCCCTCTATTGGTGACCCCCACCTCTCGCATTCTCAGATGCAAGGCAGGACTTTGTTTATACTTTCTTTGTTTCTTTTGGAGAACAGGAGGAAAATTGCCTCACACGTAAACAGGTCCAACACAAGACAAGGACAATGAGAGATGACAGACAAACGAGACATCTTGGTTTTCAAAATAAGAGACGTTGTATATAAAGAAATGTCTGCATGGACATTCTTAGCTTATGAAGACTTGAGTTCTGATAATATCGACACATCATTTTGTCACAATAGGCTTCAAGTGCAGTGTTTAGCCTAATAGATTGGACCAGTGGGACCTGACTGGAAACTGTGAGGCAGGTATGACAGGTTTGCTGCTTGTTACCTGACATTCTGTGTGACCAAAATGTATTAACAAGTAAAGAAATTTGACCTCGGGTTCATTCAGTTATGCCTCATGTATGAATGTTTTCTAAAATAGAAAGTTCTGGAAATCACTCTCTGGTGGCTGCTGTCTCGGTGAAGCAGCGCAGAAGCAGTGAAGGTTTCTGAAATCACAGGTTTCATGTAGAATTACCACGACTGCCGTTTGCGTCTGAGCATCTGAGGCTGCAAACACCAGCCACTCGAAGGTCTCAGCTCTGTGCACGAACGCTGACATAAACACGTGTGCGGCGGAACAGCGGCAGCGGCAGGCTGCACGCTCAGGTTTGATTTAATCTAGTGCCTACATTGTTCACCATAAACCACAGGGAGCTTCTGTTTCGCACACATGTCCAAACACTAAAATGCTGGAGAGCACATTCAAAGGTTTCTCACCTTTCCCATCAGCTGACCTTTCTACCGCAAAGGAAAATGACTGTGTTCAAAATAATGTACTGTGGATGGATGTGCTCTGCTCACTAACAACATGCCATTTGCTTTTTCATGCTCGTTCCATGAGAACTGCAGAGCCTGGGAAACTTTTTCCAGGCGAGAACTTGTTCAATTTGACACTCGCAACTGTCAGAAATAGCTCCCAGATTGAGTTGTAATCTTTTTCCTTATTTGCCCAAGCACAAAAACAGATCGCTTCCTTTCGAGAGACGTCTGACCAAGAAAAGTCACGTACCACTGCCAGGAGAAACTCACTCGCTCGAAAATAAAATCTCATTGTTTCATGACAATGTTACACAGAATATCCCACTTTCCTCACAACGCTCCGGTGTTTGCCCTTTGGCCCACCTACTCCTCACAACCTCTTTCAATTCTTCTTCTGAATCACCACCTTCCTCTTTTTTTCCCTCCCCCACTCTATTTCCTCACCTCCACACACACACAGAGAACAATGAGAACAACTCCCATTCTCTAAACACCACTAACTGTGTGAAACCTGGCTGGTTGAATGATGATGCTGCATCCTCCGTCTCCTCTTCCTAACAGACCAAAATACCATATCGGAGCAGTTACATAGGGTAGATATTTCATCGTGGCTTCTTTTTTTGCATGTATCAACATATTTTCCTCCTCTTCTTCACAGAAAGTGGGGATTTATGTCATTTAAAACAGGAGGGAAGAATGATGGGACTGCTGAGTTTGGTGATTGGACGCCAAGAGACAATATTTTTGCCGTCTGAGAACCTCTTTGATTCCACTTATCCTAAACAGCACATTCTTCAGAGGAGCTTCCCAGAATTGCCCTCTTAAATCTACATTTTGGTCAGACTGACACAGTAGTTCAAGTTACAGTCTGCACTTCAAAGCGAATTAGAAGGTCGACCCCTTGATACGTTCTTACATTCACAGATATGAAATGAGATATTAAGCGATGTCCAGATTGAAAAGCTTCTGTGATGGATCGTTAAGTTCCTATCCTAGGTGTTCCATAAAAGCTCTTGACATATGAGATACATTACACCTATAAACCTGCGCTTGTCAAGCTTGGCTTCCATTTTCCCGTCGAAATATACAGTTAAACACTTCTGCTGCACTCGTACTATTCTCCCTGACATTTATTCGTTTACATACTGACATCAGGTCGATATTTGTGACATCTGGTCTGAGGATGCTGTGGCAGGGGCCCTCGGAGTTCTTGCACCAGGATCACAAGTATTGTTTTCTAGTACAATAGACAGTTTCCCAACCATGTTTTGAATAGCAAGCTTTGGGAATTTTGGGATATCAGTATTAGAGATTTTTTGTTGTATCCCAATATGCTGGAAATGTGGGAACGCATGCAGATTGCAGTGTGATTTATATTATATATATATATATATATATATATATATATATATATATATATATATATATATATATATATATATATATATATATATATATATATATATATGTATAGTCCCCAAGAGTAAAAAGGCCTACAGGGTTAAATGGATGAATATGACTGTGCACAACCCCAAAGACCCTGTCCTAATACTTTCTGACTGGAGTGCAACTAAATGAGTAATGACACTGGGTAATTATCACTCCGCATCATGCTTTGCCCTTCCAGCCTGCATATTAGTCTCTTAGGACATTAGTTATGAGATTTAACGTCTTTCTGAGGTCAGATCAATCTCCAATCTGACAGCTCGGCGGAGCAATCAGTTGTGTATACTGAAGCAGCTGCCATTCCCACATGTGCTCTGAATTACAGGAACGCATGAACCTGAAGGACGGGTGATTTAGTGCAGAGGCCACTTTGGAGAGTTAGCACCAGTCATTTACATGCACGACTTTATTAGCATTATCATTACCTTCTACTTCTGATTACTACAGTATACTCAGAAGGGGGTCGGGGAGGGGGGTGGGGTGTGTATATCCTTACTTCAAACTGAAGTAGAGATCCAAAGTGACATTTTTCAGAGTTATTCGGCCAAATCTCCTCTTCCCTCAGAATGCCTGCTGTCTAGCAGTCTGTAAAAATCAAATCCATCCACCGGTGCAGACACTTGGCAAAACCTTCACAGTGGAGATTTCACTGTGAGGCACACGTGGCTAAAAACAGCTCCCCAGGCCTTCTCACTACCATTTAAAGACTATGAGTGTTTTTCTGCCTCTCTCTCTGTTTTTTTTGTCTGAGATATAAGAGGCAATTTTCTATTCTGGAGACAGGCTGACCTGCGGGGCCTCGTTCATCAAAAGGTAACGCAGGGAAACAACAGCTGGAGAGCTGCAGCCCAACGGCAGCCGTTAAGGCGCAGTCAGATAACCTCTGGTTGTAAACTACACTGGCCTGCGCAGCAGCGAGGCACCTTATCAACTGAAGGTCAACAACAGGTCTAAACACACAGGCCTCCTCATCTCGGTTCTATCCAGGAAGAGATGAGATCACTGGCAGAAACGTAGTGGAGCTCAGATCAGAGCCAGATGAAGAAAACCAAACAAAGTGCCAGTGACTGTGCAAGACAAGGAATCTGAGATGTAGCGTGTAAAAGAAAAGGTTCCTCAAAGGGAATGCACTGCTCAGCTGCCCAGCCTTTCATATCTGTCTCTTTTTAATAAGTGACACGGAATAGCATATGTAATATTCCAGCAACTTTGCATGAACGCCGACAGAGCTGGAAGTGAAGGCAAAGTCGCATGCAAACAAACAAAGCAAACCTCAACAACAAAAAAAAAAACCCGACAGAAAACAGACATCGTCACTATTCCCCACGTAACATGACAACAGGCAGCTATTTGTGCAGGACACTGCATGACGAAGCAAACAACACACAAATCGACGTTGCCTCTGTCCTCACAGAGCCGTGGCCGCTCATCGAGGTACTTTTTCACACTTGTAAAAAGACAGGCCCACACACTTGTGCACATTCATCAAAGATGATCAGGGATCAGCTTGTGCTCTCACTCACTGAGCCCACCGAGCCGGAAGCCAGAACTTGTAACGTTCAGGACTGGAGCTCAGTGTTCACACTTCATGAGGATCAAATACTCAGTTCCATGTTTCACTTTTGAAAGTCGGGCGATGCAACAATTATAGTTTCAACTTGACGTGAAAACAAGCTCATCAATGGCTTTCGACTTGTTCCATCAGGGGTCACCACAGCGGGACATGTTCCGAACGTTGACTTGGCATGAGATTTTACGCTGGATGCCCTTACTGCCCCCAACCCTCCCTTTTAAAAAAATCCAGGCTTGGGACCAGCACCAAGGTGGTCGTTGGTGGCTGCGTGGGGCAACACCTGGTGGGGTGGGATTCGATGTTATGCCACTGAGCCACCAGGCCCCCTTGACTTGAGAGCAAACTGCTTATCCAAGTTTCTCCAAAAAGCTATTTAGCCACGTTTGACAACATCTGTTTTTGAAGCCTTTATTAAGACTAAAGTCATTACTAAAAAATCGATCTTCTCAGGTGTGAGGTTGCCTTCCTCCTTCCTCCTGCAATGTGTTTCAGGCCTGGATCAATGATGAGGAGGATAAGAACAATCTGTGGCGTCAACAGGGTGAGTCTGTGGACAGAGAGGTGAGGAAGAGGGTTTCTTCTCAGTTCGCCTCCATTACTTAAGTACACATTCAAACCAAATCCTTTGCTTGCATTGTGTGGGGATTACTGGCTGAATGGAATGGGGTCGGATTAGTCCTGAACTGAGGTGAAGCCTTCCTGGCATCCACTCTCTCTGTGGATGTGGATTACTTTAGTCTGTGTAACTTTTATCAGTCCACCAGTGGAAATTGAGCAGATTGTCCATATCAACAAAGACTTACAGGGGTCAGTTCATCCAAATGGCATTTGTTCTAAGGAAATCTCTCCATACAAATGGTTTCCATACGTCAGATTCTGTAATATAACTGCAATTGAGCTAGTTTGCATCTAACATAATCAATTGGCTGAACGATTCTGTCCACGTGTCTTGGTATCAGCCCCCAGACTCTGTAAGGAAACACCTACCACATCGGAATACTGCATCCTGTGTGCACTCACTACTACCAATACTACTCCACAGGCAAATGGAGATGAGGTAAGCTTTCATTTCTGTTTCTAGCATCAGTGACCACAGGCCTGCTGGGATCATTTGCTGCTCTGGTGAACTTTGTGATTATGAGCATTTCAAAGAGCCAGACTTAGACCTCATGACAAAGCTTGCAGGATCCAGAGCCAAGGAAATGAGAGTGATCCAGGGTTGAGGTGAGGCCGACGCTCAGGTCAGCAGCAGCAAGAGAAAAGGAGATTGCTTTTGGTCCTTCATTGGGAGCGAGGGGGCTGATAGATAAGCATCCACACGCTTCATCTCAGTAGAAAGCAGGATATCACTACGTGGTGAAATACAGCAGTAGGAGGCATGCAGCTGATTAGGAAATAGCTCGAGGGCCTTGACTCATGAGCTCAGCGGAGCAAAGCTCCTCCGTGTTTGACACTGAGCAAGTGTATCATGAATGGCTTCTGGCACTTTTGGCAAATGCCTCCACACTGGTAAGGAAAATATTTCAGATGTCCAATCAGAGACGAGTCTGTGAGCAGGAAGAATGTATCTCATTTGCGAAACGGTGTCAAAACAAAACAGAACACAACAAAAAAAAGTCATGACTCAGCCACTATTGTTACCATTGTACTTTGCGTAATTGCCTGGAAACAAAGTATATACAAAGTATCGCTTCCAGTGATACGAAACACAGAAAACGAAATCCTACATCCGAAGATGAAAAAAAGATGACGGAAGAAAAACTATAAATTACTGTTTATCCGACCGAGGTGTAGTGACCACTAAATATCTTATCAGCTGTGGCCTAAATTTAACTGTATTGGCTGATGTTGGCTGGTGGTAATTTCCCACTTCTTTTACTGGAAAACAGCTTGCAGGCACTGGAGGTTTGCACATTTACTACTCTGCTCGTTATCTAGGGAGCAAAGATAAGATGTGCATACAAAACCTGCATGCAAACGGATTCACACGCACACACACACACACACACACACAGCTTTCCAGCAAAATAAAAAATAAAAAAGCCTAATGATTAACTCTGAATTAAAAGCTAAAGAATGACATTGAGTGGATGTAAAATCATGCAGAAAATTGCCAGGAAATGCCTGCAGACATGAACAGGCTCACACTGACTCCATACTGGGATACAGGGGCGATGTTGAAATAATGATGCTGCAAGCGCCGCTCGGCAGTTTAATCTTCTACTATCAGACGATTGTGAAATGTGTTATTCTGGAAGATGAGCCTAATGATCCACGGTAGCGCAAATCAACCTGTGGTCACACATGGTTGGCACGAGTTTACATTTATGCTTGAACGAACAATGACATGAGAAGTTTGTTTTTTGCCTTTTTGTTCTGACGTGCCATGCAGACGCTGTACCAACTTCTCCCTCGCGTAAGAGGAACCTGCCTGCACATGGCTGCCAGGTGACACAACAGTCCACCTGAGGGTGGGGGGAGGGGTGGGCGCACAGCTGGCAGCTCTCGCGAAAAAACACACTGATATGCCGTGTCCCCATTCAAAGCCGAGTCACAGCACGTACGTTCAAAATCCCGAACATCATGGAATCATGCACCTCTGGGTTCACCGTGACCTCAGACTTCTCTCCACAGACCCCCCAGGATGTTAGAACATGTCAACATTAGCTCACATTTGTTATTTTTCTGCTTGCTGCACCGTAAAACTTCTTTTGTGACTTTTCGCACCTTCTGTTTTTTTCTACCTTCAAATCAACTGACTATTATTTTAGCGCTAACTGAGCCGTTGATTTTCAATAAGAAAATAAATATTAGTCATCATTTTTAGCTTCATCCAAAATCCAGAGTAGAATTGTCCACGTATTCAAATCTCTTGTTTGTCTGTGTAAAAGCCACAAGCGTCACGTCACACACATACAGTCGCAATGTGATTCTGTTCATCACAACATAAACACAGTGCAACTGTAAAATACATCCACTGTTTCCGCATATGCACCTTCAGTACAAACACTATACAGCATGTATATGTGCATGTGCATGACCTACAGCAGTAGGTCTTTTTCTATGATATCAGAGAAGACAGCAGATGATGATTCCTTGTTTTGCTGATGTGGGCAAACTGATCTGACAACAACAAAAACAACAACCTGCCACCAGATGCAGCCGTTTTGTCCTGCTGCTCTGTGTGCGAACGCATGTGTGAACATCGATGGTAAATGCGCGCGTCGGTGTGTGTGATACTGTAAAATGCAGGTCGAATCTCGTTCTCATTACATTACACTAGTCTCTTTATCAAAAACCGAGGCGCGCGGGAGGGACAGGACAGTACAAGAAGTCTGCGCTTTCATTCTTTTGTTGATTCCCGTACGCTGCTGGAGACGCGCCCGTCTGCTGAGAGCTCTGCACCCACTTCAGTGATGGCGTGGACAGGCGCGGGCATGACATCCTGTGACACCTGTGGTTGAAAAACATTATTTCATAAAAAGGCAGTGGTGCCACTCATTTGCCGATTTCCTCTGGGGTGTTTTATTTATCTTGCCGCATCTTAAAACTGCACAAAGTTACTTGTGGTGTTACTAGGAGTCCAAGTAAAGCCTCCTATTCTGTTCGTCTGATTCATGCAGTTGGAGGGTTCAAAGGAACAAATACCAGCTCAGTGAGGGCATAAGCAGGCTTGGGCATGTGGGGCTCAAAACCGTGACCTCCACAGCCAAACCCACTGAATCAGCAGCACCACTAAGAGATTTACAGTGTTAAGTACATCTATTGTCAGGCGGCTGCGAGTCTAATCATCCGAAACGCTAACACTGTGGAAACCTAGAGTAAATGTACTAAAAATCTGGGGCACATTAGGTGATGATTGACTGACTGATCAGTAATTGCTGTTATTACAGCACATCTGCTACACAGGGGGAGATGTTGCTTTTGAGGCTTTGTACATGCAGATTGTAGTGTATTACAGTAGCTGTAAGGCAACTGAGAAAGTAAATATTATAGATTATGACAGTGAAATACAGATTAAAGGCAGATGAATGGAGACTGAGGACAGCTTGTACCTCTGTGGTAGGAACGATGCAGCCATTTCTGGAGGTGCTTTTGAGGCTTTTGGAGATAAAGAAACAAGGAGAAACAAGTCAAATACCAATTGCAATTCAAGACGCAGGCACGTTGTTGCTCTCCATTAAAAATCATATAGCATCATTGTTAACTTTTAAGGATATGAGTCAAGAAAAGCGTTTTCTTTGGCTTGTTTTGGCTTTTCGGGATAATTTTATATCTACAGTACCTTAACAACCCACTAAACCTTTATTTATCTTCTACTAACAAGGACAATACCTTCACTTTGATTTAAGTTATTTTTTTCTTTTTTCCTTTTCAACAAAAGTTGCTCCGTGTGTTAAACACTGGTCGCCGCCACATTTGTTTTGGCATATGTGTTTCATGATGGACTTGCCAGGTCTCCCATGAAATCAGGTTTGCTATTGGTGACAGTCTACCTGCTTAAATGAAGATGCTACCCTGACCTGTCAGCAATTCACTTTCTATTTATTTTATAAACTTTTCCGTCTTACTTTGCCTCTGTCCTAGTGCACTGCAGAAATAAAACAAAATCCAGTTAAGTTCCATTTCTGCTTTTGTCAAATAAAGGTTCAAGTGAACTGACAAATCATAGATTTTGTGTAACTCTAGAACCAAAAGAAAGAGGAAAAAAGAGAGAAAACTCGGAAAAAGCAGCAGTGAGGATACAGAACATACCTTAAAGACACACATTTGCACACAACTAATTCCTCTGTGCACCAGCTGGGGCTGTTACAAATTCCACATACCACTACAGACTACATGTTGCATATGCATGCTTTTTTGTTTATTGGCCTCTTAAGGACCTCCAACAGGCACAAACCTGCGACACATTCCTTCCTCTGCCTTCTTTTGCTATGCACTGTATGCAAAGTTCTTAGATAAACTCAAAGGGCCTCGGCATTTAGAGCTGGTTTATTAAAACAGACGAGCTAATTAAAATGACTGTCGGTCAAAAGCGTCTCTTGGCCCGGAATTATATTACACGGGCAATAATCAATCAGGCCAAAGATTCAATTTAAAAGCAATCAGCATTTGGTGGGTTTTCTCAAATCAATGGTAATCCAATGATAATTCTGACCTCCAATGTGGCTGTTCTTTATTTTTAGTCGCAAATGTTCCTGCTCCCTCAATAGACTTATGGGAATGGGTGCCAAGCGTGTTAGAGATGCTCCAAATCCCTGCCATGGTTCTGCACGCTACATTACCCGGGAAAATGGCCTTACGTGTTTTTTGAAGTGATACTGTCAAGCAACAGCACATTCTGGGGAGTGTTTTTGACAGGTATTTCTGTAAGAGGTGCAGAGCTACGGGAATACACAGCCCTTAATCTTTTGCTCGGCGGCGGTGATGCATCCCAAAACACCCGGAGATTCATAGGAAATGAAACATATCACAAAATGCATGTTGAACTGCACCACAAAAGGTAGCCGGATACAAAGGTAGCGTCGACTCACGGTAGAGCATCATTTCCTCGGCTTGTGCTTTTCATGGAACCGCGAGCACAAACAGCCCCACAAAAAGCTACAAGATCAGCAGATTTGCTCCATCACGCAGCCCAAAAGAGAGCCACTCAACATTTATCATGTCTTGCTGCCTACAACGCAGTTAAGACGCACGTCTCAGCTGACAACCACCACTTAAAAACTTCAAACATGCCCTTGCTGTACCCTGAGCGTACAACCTCGTCCAGATCCCTATTGGGAGTTTTCCACTAGAAACCCACAGTTTGGTTGTGCAAAAGACAAAAATAACCTCCTGCGTGCTTATGTGTGCCTCCTCTGAATGTTTGGGCTTATCTCTCCCAAACCTCGAGATAACAGGGAGTCTACCTGCCATATGCCACTGGATGCAAGTCATAAATCTATTAAGCCGTGCTGCGATTAGATCATTTGAGCATTAGATGGGCAGTTGTTCAATGGTCGTTTGTCCTTACAGCTTGTTTCTTAACCTGGCAGCTGAGGACAAGAGGATACAAGCAAGGCTGTGAGCAATAAACAGAAATTTGACAACAGCTTCCCACTCGCACCGAGATAAAAGCTCTTTTGGCTGCGAACTATTCAGCACTTGACCTGCTGTGTCTGCGTCTTTGAAGATGAGAAATGGGAATATTTTGAAGCAGCAGATTTTTGGGTCATTTGTCTCTGCTGACTCCTTCAGAGGAAAAAAAAAGTTGTGGTGTCAGAGCTTGGGGTGCTGAAAAAGTTACTTCTGCAGTGTGTGCAGATAGTCATACAGCCGTGAGTCAACTTCATTTTAAAACCTGCTTTACTTTAAACTACATTGTTTGCAGACATAGCAAGAGACATACTAAGCAGAGTCTAATTATACAGCACAGAGATGCTCCTGTACCTCCAGCAAAACTGATGTCATACCTCAGTTCGACCCAGTAATCAAGTGAGTCAAGAGGAAAGAATGTCTAACACTGGAATAGAAGACTCTCACTCTAGAGTAATCAAAACAGCAGTTTTCATCCCGCCAGTCACTGTCAAAGAGGCGGAAAGAGAAAATTACTGTTTGGGGTGTCACGAAGGGAAGCTTTGCTCAGTGCACATCACTTGGCACGATGCATTGTTTGATTTGCAACGAGACGATTTTTCTCTGCACAGCAGCACAACAGGTTCTGAGGCCTGCTTCTGGCTCTCGCACGTTCCAAAACACCGCAGAATCTGTTCGCTGTTGAAGCTTCACATCTGCTCACTTAAGACAACGAGAGCCAGGTGACCTGTGGTTTTGTTTGGTGGTCTGTTTTCCATCTTTGTACTTTATGGCTCCCGACAAAAATGTGCATCACCTCAATAAAAGATCACACAACATTAGCATCCAGCCCATCAGAGGTGTTAGTGATGCCACTTCCACTTTCCCACAGGTGCTGGTAACAGGTGGGGGTCATAGGGAGTGGGCTAGAGGCCTCACCGGCGTTGCGGGGTTGCTGAAGTGGGGGGAGGATCATCTTCCGCCCAGCTGCTGATGCCCTGTTATCCCCAAGCCATTCATCACGGCTCGCTGAGAGCCAGATATGCCATGCCCCCAAACCCCCCCCCCCAGCATTCCTGCCTTTCCCCTGTGGATCTCCAATGCTGATAGCTGTCAGGACTGCACTGAGGTACCCAAACACCCACCTACCATGTAATGGTGTGTATTTGCAAAGCTGGTTCGAATCCATTGTAAGACATTCACCACATGTCGCCTCTCAGGTCTCTCTATGATCTATTCTGCATCAAAGGAGGCTTCGGGAGCACAGCTCTACAATAAGACATGTTTTATCTCCTGTTGCCTTCAGCCATATAACTAACTTTAAATGATGAACATCAAGAGTTATTGACTACTAGCAGTGCTAAGCGTCCACGAGTCGGGTTGTGGTTGTTTATCTCGGCGGAGTAAAGAAATGCTCCACAAACAAAAAGAAAAGAGAGCGTCCATCTACCATTTACCATAAGATAACAAAAAACACCCTGTATAGTAACACAAACATACTCGTGTTGTTAAGAAAGAAGCCTTTATCAGGTGTGTTACTTCTGTATCCGCTTGCACTTTGGCAACCGATTCAGCGATAAATACATCCAGGATACGAAGGTAATCCACCACCTGACTGGTGATATGAAGTAGCCTAAGTAAAGATGAAGTCACAGAGGGGGCAGGGTGGTCGACAGTTAACGTCATGTCACTATTGATCAGGTCATTCATCCGACTGATTGGGCTAACATTGATGGATTGCAGGGGAGGAAGTATTGGCAAGGTAACAACTGGCCCCCTGCAGCACGGAGAGGGGGGAGGGGCTGCTACTCTAGTGCAGTGCATATCAGCTGGAGCAATCGTTACCTGGGTAAAGTGCTAACTTGCAGTGAGAAATTCAGAGTGTTTACATCCACATCAGATGACTAGTCAGGAAAAAATCCAATTTTTCCATAATGAAAACAAGCTAAAGTGAAGAAATCATATTGAATCATTGCATTTGATAAGCAGCTTTCTGGTTGAGGTGTCATGCCAACCTAAGGTTGGAGGACTAGATATGAGAAAGGAGTCCTACAGTGCTCACACAGGGATGTAAACAACCTCACATGACAACCCATGAGCACAAACAGGACATAAAAGACATTATGAAGGACTTTTGGAGCACTTCAAACGCACGTTTCTGAAAGGGAGACTTGCTTGTACAGCCCTAATTAGATTGGTCAGAGATCAGGGGACAATAAGGAGAAGGTCATGCTTCAGTGTCTTGCTCAAGGACACAGCAGACACTGACGGTCTGGAACCGAGACCACCCAGAGACAGTCACTCTAGCAGAGCAGACAGAAAGCTAAGGCCTATCACTCTAAAAAACGAAGCCATGGATACAACAGAAGCTGGATCTACATCACTTTAAGGACTTGAATAAATGTCCTTTTGAAGAATCAGGTTACTTTTGCCAAAAAACCAAAAAAACCAAATTGAAACTCTGCTTTTTTGACATTTGGGAAAAGTGCAACATTTACATTCAAACAAGAAAAGACAAATGCAAAGCGTGATTTCTACAATATCCAGCCCAGCCCCCACTGACTGTTTACCTGATTGTAGCAGGACTTCTTGTCTGATCCAGTGAAGTGATAGGGGTCCACCGTGTTGCACTTTTGCATATACATCTTGAACATGTTGTTGATGTGCTTCAGCGACATGATGCAGATGGCTGAATTTGGCGTTGGCTCAGGAGAGTTGGGCTTTCCACGTGCGAAGGCGGCAAACAGCACGTCATCCCCCTCGTCCACCTTCAGCTGCTTCTGCAGTTCAACGTCCCTGCCCACCTTGGTGACGTGAGCCGCCTGCAGGATGTTGAACACCATCACATCTTCCGTGGAGCGTCGCCGCCTCTTATCGGTGCTGATGCATTCGAGAGGCATCTCCACGTAGCGGCGGATGACCAGGTCTGAAGAACACATACGAACAATGCGGGTGTGGTAGGCCTGAGAGTCTCTGCTCACCTGCTGCACGGTAAGGAAATAGGTGAAAGGTCCACTCTGGAACGAGTGAACGTAGCGCAAGTAGTAGTTCCCACGTAGAGTTGGAAACAGGTCCATGTATGACCCATTGGAAAAGAAAGTAAAGCCATTTTGACTGGTCTTCATCTTCCGCAGAGAAATGGTGTGGTGATAGATTGCAGTGCCTGGAAAGCTGCCTGAGCCCGGGATTTCAGAGTTCCCAACAAAAAACTGGATGACATTACTTTCCACATTGAGCACCTGGGAGCCTGAGGGCTGACCACAATATCAGAGTCACTGGGTTGACCCTGGCCTTCTTTAACCTTGTCAGCGAAGCAGTAGACATGTTCATCCACGGTTTTTAGCTCAGCATCTTCATCCAGAACGTGACGGCGGCAAACCCCATTGTCGGCCGAGCCGCAGCTGTACAGCCCTTTGTCATACATGTTTTCCACCACCAAGGCAATGTTGTGATTGTCCACTCTGCCTGTTCTGGTTGGCGTCTGGCCGCAAGTCTCGTTGGCGAGCAGCGGCCCCGTGCGGTACTCTGACAGCTTCTTGAGATCCGGGCCCAGGGCGTAGATCCTGTTTACAGCCCCGACATAGATAATCCCATCCAGCGTCACCATGTTCTGGATGGGGAACTCTGCGGTGAACGTTGGGAGCTCGTAGGTTACGGAGAGGTTGAGTTTGTTGTTCTCGGATGATTTACCGCACTGGCCCAGCACGCTGGGGCCCTGGGCCCACAGCAGCATGACGAGATGAAGCAAGCCCAGATTCATCCTGTTCCAAAAATAAGAGACATGAGCAATGAGTGGTTAAAACATCCTCGCAGGAACACAAAGAATTCATCACATTCATCATAGACATGTCTAAATAGGTGGCCTCAATTGTCTGGAGTGTGAATGTGGGGGGAAAAAAGAAACAAGGCCACTTGAAAACCCCTTTATAGACGGATCAATAGGACTGTGACAGCGCGTAAAACCAGGGTTTAATCACTCACCACAAGCAGCGAAACCAGTCACACTGAAATGACTGGACACAAAGCTTTAATATCAAGCCTCCTAATAATGTGTGGTTCAACTTCTGCATCCACTGACCTTAGGAGAAGCAGCAGTGGGACTGCTCAGCTCTGCTCCCAAGTGACCACAGCACAGGGCAGAGCAGTGAATCACCCAGAGAGGAGGCCAGCTCTGCAGGGCAACCGTGGGTCTAAGTTTAGACGGCAAGAGCCCAAGGGAGCAGAGATAAACTCAATTAAAACAGAAGAAGTGGAGGAGGGGGGCACCAAGGGAGAACCATTCTGCAAAATGATAAATAACCTCAGTAGCTAAATGGTAATCCAGTGGGAGACGCTTTTAGTGGCGGGACGGGGAGGGAAAGCGTGAGAGGGACACCAGAGAATTTGCAAAATGTGCATCTGCACGTGTCCTATTTGGATGTGGTTTCATTCCCAAACGTAAAACAAAACAAGGCAATAGCATCGAGCACAGCAGGTCTGGTTTTCGTGTCCCTGCCCACAGTGATGCATAAAGTCACTGGAAATGCTTGTGTCAAGAGTCTCACAGTTAGTGGACCGTTTATGTTTTGGAGCAAGTCTGAGGTACAACGTTCAGTTTGTCACATGTTTCCAGGAAACCGACACAACCAACAGGTGCTTGCAGGGACTTAAAAAGAAAACCACTAATAGCTATAGGAGCCTGAGGCAACACCGCAAGAAAACAACCAAGATGATAAAGTGTAATTACGGCATGTTAGGAAGCACCAGAGACAGATTTCCTTTATTAAGGGGATGTGAGATGACTATCAACTTGTTTTTGGTCTAAAATGATGAGTAATAGGGGAACATTACTGCGCACCTGCACCAAACGCAAGAAATCCACAGCCTCATCGCAATGGGAAACAGTGAAACTGTTTTCAGTTTGAGGAAAGTGACTCATGGCAAAAAAGGTCCCCAAAAAAAAACACACAAATGGGAAGAAGCCAGAAAAAACATGCTTCAAAACACGCTCTTTGCTGTGACCAGAGGAGGAGGATGGGGGCAGTGAGATTCCAAATCGAGAGGACCTCTCTGCGTTTTTACGCACGAAAACACTTCGAGGGAAATTGAGAAGTCAATGCAAAATCTAATCAAAATCTGAAAAGAAAACCTCACCTGTCAGCGAGCAGCAGTTCTGTCCGTTCTTCTTGTTCAAATCATATTCCAGTAGTCGCTCCAAAGAACGAGACTTTTGGACTTTCTCATCAAGTCCACAGTGGTCGCAGCGGATTTTGCCTTTTTCTTCCTAATTCTGGGAAAGTAACTCCGAGCAAAAGGAGTCCGTTTTTTAAATGTATTTATCTTTTAATGTTGATGTTTCCAGTTGTCAAACTCCGATAAGTTTCCCTCCAGATGAAAGCTGTGAGACTCAACCGTTACTGACCGCGTCCACACGCTGCCGCCGCCACCGCTCTCTCACAACTCCGTGGCGCGTAAAGCTCCGCCCCTTCTCTCTCCAAGCTCCGTGACGTGTCCAGGTGCTTGTGTGTGAAGCCCCCTCGCGTCTGCGGGGATCAGGTGGGACACACACACGCAGGAAAAAAGAGCTGTAAAACTGAGCAAACACTAAATTGTGAGTTCGGATCATGTGGCACCGAAACACCAATTAGAAGAAAATCAGTTACAGAGAAGCATCACCGAATTTTGGGTTTGTGTTATTTCATGTAGAATGACTTCACAGACTTCGTTTGGAAGCTCTTTTTCAAAAACGGGCAGCTTCTCCGAGGGAATGTGTCTGAGGTTCCAAACTAATAAAAGTTGTTTACAACACACACTTTCACTAATGCGTCCCCGGGCCCACAGAGGGAAACAAAAAGCAAGACCAAGGTCAAATAGTCTCCGTTCCGTTCCTTCAGGACCACCTGACTCTCTTTGACTCACTCTCCTCGTTTTCATGTTAAAGCGACTCACTCAGCCATAAATAATGAGCTAAGTTATAAAGGCTAAACCAACTGTGTGTGTGGTGTGTGTGTGTGTGTGTGTGTGTGTGTTTCAGCCATGAATCACAGCGGGCAGCACAAAAAATTCCTTTGTCCCACTTCCTGAAAGGCAGTTAGAGCGAAACCCTGGAAACCTTGATAACGGAGCGCGGATGGATAATTAATAGGTGCAGAGCTGCTGAGAAGTGGACATACACATTTGACATCATGAGACAGACACGCAGGGGATGAGTGCGCTCAAGTGGACAGATGAGTGAGCCAGTGACGTTTATGACATCTTCAACTTAAAACTAGACATAAAATGTCTCTGGCTCTGAGTCAGTGAGGTGTTCACGGTTTCCAAGTGCGTAAGTCTCACCTACAGTTAAACTGTCTGGTGTATTCATTCTGAGAGCTGAGACTGGCCATAGACGTGCTCTCTGGACCCCGCCCCTAAAATGTGTCCTTCTGTCTTAAAACTTCGCGCACTTTACAATTAATTACAATCAAGTTCGAGCTGTGAAATCAGGCAGTCGACGCGGATGATGTTGCTGTGTGAGAGCATCACCTACAGTCGATGCCCACAAATGTCAGCTTCAGTGTGTGTGTGTGTGTGTGTGTGTGTGTGTGTGCGCCCTCATAAAGGCTCACTGTCTGAAACGCTGCCCATGTTGGGAAACGTCTTCACTCTCTGTGGCCCCGTTTGTTTTTCCTCACCTCAGGGTTTCACTGACACCGTTGCCAAGGGGTGTGTTCGTGTTCCAACACAGGGTGTGTGTGTGTGTGTGTGTTGTCTGACTGTGTACCCTCTGGGGTGTGTCCGCGTGGCTGCAGGCGGGGAACAGCCCTTAAGGAGGACGCGGCCGCGGCGCTGACCCTTCATGCAGAATGCGGAAACCACAGCGCGTGACACAAAGCGCAGGAATGGTCTGCAACTTGCAACCACGCTGCACCTGCATCGGGACTGCGATTCCCAGTCTGCTATCTGTTGGTTCTCTGTGTGTGTGTGTGTGTGGCGTGACGCACAGAGGCTGAGGAGGGTCAGTTCACCCAAAGCGCAAAATACATAAACGCACATGAACACACTCGCACACCTACACGCACGCAGCATTGTCCAAAGGCTGTGGACACCCGTTTGCATCGTAGTTGGATTTTTCATTCCATTGGAAGAAAAACCCTGTGCTTCAGTAGCACTGACATGTTGACACTGCTGTGTTTCTATCTTTGTACGAGCAGTTTTAGGAAGACTCTCGCATGTCAACATGCCCCCCATGCATCCAGTGGCTTTCCCAGTTTGGTTATGGACATATTGGCCACCCCGCACAGAGCCCTGACCTCCACAGCCTCTAAAACCTTCGAGATGATCTGGAATGCGGCCTATGTGTCACGTTTAATTACCCAACATCACTGTTGGGCCTCAACTAATGCCCTTTGGCTGGAAGGGGAGCAAATCCCCCAGGTTCCAAAATATTTTGCAGAGCTTTCCTAGAAGCCATTTTAATGCCCAAGATTTGGAGGAATTACATGTTCAACAATGGAGCCTTTTTTTTCTTTTCAAACTCTATTTAGTCAGGGAAGTGTCACTGAGATAACATACAATTCGTTAAGTTATCGTAGACAAACAGAGCAGTTTCATGTGTGTCTTCAAAGCCGCATGGCCAAGTTTAAAACTGACCCTTATTGTGACGCCATCTGCTGGAGCTGGAGGTGAGCACATATTGTCGGTCCACTGACAAATGAAGGGAGCCGGGCTATGTCCCAGAGAAACAACAGTGGACGTGAGCAAATGATAATCAGGGGGCAGCAGGGTTGCACTCTGCCTCAGTTTTTACTGTTTACGCACCCAACCCTCGTCCAACATGGGTTATTTATCACCGTCAGGGTCAACACAAACCACGAGTAACTGCTGACCCGTACAGTAAACTCCGATGCTCTAACCTCTCATTTTGCAGATGGATTCTTTTGCTCTCACAGTTCCTGTAGCTCCCAGACGAAGGGGCGACAAGAAGTGTGCAACCTCCAACCCCTGTATCTCCACAGGCAGATTTCTTCTGCAGGATCCTTTCAGTTCATAACAGATAATGGCAGCTGTTATGTGACAGGAGGAGGTCAAGGGAGGATTTCCCAGCTGATGCCCTTGTCTACAATGTTGAGAGAGGACTTTAGTGTCTGCTGATGAAGGCTGCTCAGAAGATACTGGGTTGTCCACCAATTGTGAGTATGGCTGTTCAATCCTAAGCTCCCCCAGTCTTATTGTCCTTGGGTAGGACAAAGCCATGGAAACAATTTACTTTTTAACCTTGAAGAAGAATCAAAGTGGGCTGAGCGTTACGAGCCCGTCATTCAGCAAAAAGGTGTCAAACCTCAGAAAGAATCTGACGTCAGACTCCTGCAAATACACTCTCAAAAGTCATTCAGTAATTCATGTTTCCAATTCACCGATATAAAGCCAGGTTTTAATTAGAAAATTTCCGGTCAATTTCTGCATTCATCCATGTCAAATAAAATGTAAGGACGTGAGTCCTTAAGTGTTAAAGCCTTTTCTTCTATGGAAAAAAAAAACTAATTGGAAAAACCATTTGGAGCAACTCAATATTTTTGAGTAGTCAACTTATAAGGCCAGTAATTAAGTGGATGGTAAATAAAAATGACACCAGTTGTCTCTACGCAATAGAGTTTGTTCCCTCTGCTTAATTTCACCAGACATTGTCATAACTCAAAAAGTTGCATTAATTGTATTTTTTTTTTTTAGCCAAAGCACCATTTGTGCAGAGCAGAGGGAGCTGCTGCAGCATCATTCATTTCAGAAGGTGATTTATTCCCATATTCAGGCTTACATAGATTTTTGAAGAAGAGCTAAAGAGATACATGATGTCCTTGTTTTAGTCCTTTTTTATTCACCTCTAAGAGAATTATTTAAAGAAGTTGTTAATATAAATGAAAGATTTGATGTAGTCTTAGTTTAAGGAGCTTCTTTCATAAGCGCACATCTTACTTCCTGTTGACCTTATGATTTCCTGACTAATAGAACTTTTGCCACCTTTCAGACATCAGACCACTCTGCCATCAGCCTAGACTCCATGTTTTTATGCCTGGACAGACAGATCAGTGCTCCCATCTTCCATCACCTGTGTGTTGATAGGGACACTCATAATGCAAAAGGAACTCAAAAGATGATGATCTCGCGCATCACAGGAAATGGCTCCCGAAGCAGACGGCAGAGCAGAGTGTCCATCTATAAGTTGCCGCCGTGTCTTTATCTGCCGGCCCGTCGAGTCGTGGACGGAGTCACAGCACAGCTTATATCAGTGGATGTTCTCAACAAAAATTAAATAAAAACTTTGTTTTTCCATTTCTTCCATGTGGTTGTTTCAGGCTAATGAGACCTGCTCAGATGCTCTAACATCTTTAATTTTGCACAGAGCAGATCACAGTGATGTACTGCTGAGAGTCAGCAGTAAAATGATCATGCTCGCTCCGCTCTAGTTAAAAAAAAATGCCATAGAAATACAGCAAAAATGATTATGACTCAGATTTCTGTAAAATCCATTAACATCCATGTTGCATCTGTAATGGAATCAAATTCTAAATATGTGTACAAGTATCATAAAAGTCTGACAGAAAGTCTTCACTGCAGTCTGTTGCTGTTCTCTGTGCTGTGTCAGTCTCGTCCTATTAAACAGTTTAAGCCTTCAAGAGCTCTTAAACTCTCCCACTCGGGCTGTTTACGTGTGGAAGTTGGATTAAAACAAACCACTCTGTCACAGGGTTGTGTATGACAGTAGATCCAAGTAAAAGACAGTGAGAAGTTGGGGGGGGGAAGCCAACTGAAAATCATTCCAGGAGAGGGGGCAGAAGGGACCTGAGCTGAAAAGACTGCAAGACGAGCAAACACAAGGGTGCAGATTAGATAAAACACAGACCGGTGAATGAGGAAAACTAAACAAGAAAAAGGCAAAAGGAAACTACACTGGCAGAACACAGACAAAGCAAACTAAAAGAAAAACTGAACCGGGAGCAAGCTGAGGGAAATGGCAGAACTAAATATGAGCAAGTGTGACAGAACTAAGAGATGAACATGAACAGGACTAATGAACCAAAACTAAGACAAGTCTGAACAGACACTGGGATAAATGGTTACCAGGGAAAGCAAAAGACAAACTGGCAACAGAGTCCAAGGGATGAGAGTCAAGTAGAATCAGAAGGCTGTGTGTTCTCTCAGGGAAATACAGTGAGGATCTGACAGGAAGTGACTCTTGCTGGGGGTTTGAATAGACCGGGGACACAGGTGAAAACAATTAGAACTAAATGAAGTGTGTGAAGTTGCCGGAATGCACAATGGGAACTAAAAAGGGGCTACAAAATAAAAGCCCGGAACAGGAAGCGAAGCTGAAGGGCCAGCTCGAGACACACCGATGGGCCAGTGACATCACAGCATCTGGGGCTGTGTGCTGCCTGTGCGTTATTCACGGGTTCCATCTTACACTAATCTGTTGCTAGGACTGACTGTGTGTTTCACAGTGGTGCTGAGGACAAACATTGACCTTGTTACTTTAGGTTTAGCTTCATGTTTATCCTTTTCTAATAACGTAACATTTTAGAGAGACTTTAGTTTCTGTCGATCATCAGGACATGAAGGGAGCAGAGGATGTTGTTGTGTTACGTTCACAGCTTGTCTTTGTTCTGCAGGCTTTGAATTAACAAACGATACATAAGTCAACTCTGGACACATGTGAAGATGACAGCAGCATTTTGGTCACTTATCAAGACAATCATCAACCGGTTTTCAGAACAAAACACTTTTCTTCTGCAGCTGAGCAGCAGTTTCCAGTTTTTTCCCATGTAACAAAAATAGCAGAAGATTTCACAGTGTTTCTGGCGACATGTCAGAGGTTTAAATAATTTGTCCTTAGTGTTCATTGAATACACAGCGTACAGGTCACAATCACTGAAGATATTTTAAACCAAATAAGCATCATTTCAATCGTGTGATCCATCATTTAGCCCATTTTATTTAATGAAAAGAAGCCATTGTGTTGTTTGGTTTGGTCTCTGTTGCAATATTTAAAATGTTATGTTGATTAAAATAATCAAAAGTATAGTCAGATCTTTTATTTCTTCCTTTTATTCCTTTCGCCGGTTTCAAGTTATTTCAGGAAAAAAAAGTCGGTTCTTCTCTTTTTGTGGAAGGGAACCAACAATTTAGTCCACGTCTGCACTAACACTTGTGTATAATCGAGCCCAGTTCCTGAAGCCTCTTTTGTCATTTCCCTCCTTGGAAAAATGCCCTTGCATGCAGGGTATGATGTGTAGAGCTTCCAGTTCGGGTGGAGGGACACAGAGGAAGAACTGCAAGAGGGAGAAGTAAAACAGCGCCACCTATAGAGCGAATTGCAGGCACTGAAAAGACATCATCCAGGGAGAGGATGTTGTCTCAGCTGTTGTTGAGTGGCGGCTAGTGCTGTGGGAAGTGCAGCGCGAAAACAGCGCTGAGCAACCAAACCCGAGACAGAATCAACTAATGAAGATGTCACCGACTCATCCTGAGCGATTTATTGCAGGCAGTCGCGTCATGTTGAACTCTGCACGTAGATGACTTATAGTTCGACTTACTGGATGGAAAACCAGGTGTACTGGGGGGAGGAGGAGGAGGAGGAGGAGGAGGAGGAGGAGGGGGTAACATCTGGAAGGGGCTGGTGCGGTGGACGCGGAGCCTGAGGCCAGTTGGAGTTGTGCAGACCTCGCTCTTGCTGGACGTCATAGCTGGCTTCATCATAGCTTCATCATCTTCACTGTTGACTCCAGGAACAGCTGAGAGAGAGCGGAGCCAAAAAGTGATTGAGATTGTTCCTCTGACAATCTTGGATGTGGGATTTTCCCTTTGTGTGTGTGTGAGTGTGTGAGGTCCTGTGTTCACCACAAAGAAGCTTCTGTGCATATTTAAACAGTTTAGGGGACTGGAGGGAACAGAGACCGTGTGAGGTACAATGAGGACACAACCATGCACGGTGGTACAAATGTGGTGCAGCCATGAACAAAATCGAAATCTTTTCTAATGTCTTTTGTATTTCAGGGCTCCTGAGTGGCAGAGAAATTAATAATAATAAAGAAAATACAAATGCAAACAAGGGCTGTGAGCAAATAGCAAAGAGAGGCAGCAACTGAAAGAACAGCGAGCTGTGAGTTCTGTTGATTTCCTTTTGTTGGACTGAAGAATGTGGAAACATCCTGCAGACTGAGAACGTGTGTGTGTGTGTGTGTGTGTGTGTGTGGGTCGAATCAGGACAGCAGCAGCTTCCCTGAGGGTTTGTTTGTTGAAACTAAATAAAGAGGACATGCTGGAGAACACAGAGGGCAGTGTGTGTGTGATTTGACCCAAGAAACTGGCCTCGTAGAAACTCTGAGAAATGCATTTCAGCTGCAGATGTCTGTTAACAGATCAAGAGGGGCCGGAGCTCCTCTGGACAGTGGAGGAATGTGCAGCCAGCGCCCACTGATGGTCTGTAAAAATCCCAAATATGGTGCAGTTGAGATAAATCGGCCCAAATGAAGCAAGAACGGGTGAAGATTCATGATCCATAAAGTCATTATTTGTCTTTAACTTCAGCTTAACTTCACAAAATGGCAGAAACTGTGTCTTCTGATTAGGGAATGAAGGACACACACCTCCGATCAATGTGCACAAGCAAAAGTCAACACAGAAGTGCAAACACACCTTCAAATGGAACCATAGAAAAGCTGAAAGGGCCCAGCTGTTTGTCAGTCAGGAGTCAGGGCTTTACACATTATACCTAAACAAAACCCTGTGAATGTATCACATGCACCACCACGTGGAAGGTGAAAGTCTCCGCACGGTTGGTTTTGTCAGCAACAAATCCCACAGAATCGGCTGTGCGAGCAAACAGCTGCTGTCCTCCGAGGTGGCTGAAAGCTACGAAGTGGGATCATCAGGACTCTGACTTACTAATGAAGACTTATGGAGAGTGACTGACTCATGCCGCCACATTTGTTCTGACAGCCGTCTGCTTGCTGATTCAGTTAGTTAAAGACACTTTTAACCTTGCCACTTAACTAGTTTGGTCAAAAGTGTAAACTAGTCAAGCTAGTGAAGGCCGAAATGCTGACTAGTTGACTAATTGCAGAAGATTGTAATGTGGACTTTGGGGAAGAGGTGTGGATGGAGGCATCCGATTGGCTCTCCGCTTCAAATATACAAAAAAACCCCCCCAAAAAAACAACAACCAACGAGTGAATGTTGTGGATCTTACTTGCCCTAATACTAATGAGGTTCAGCCTCACTAGTTAGCTAGTAAGGTCAAACAGGCTTCACGAGGTAACTAGTAAGGTTTTCGGTCTTCACTAGTTACCTAGTATGCACAGCTAGTAAAGTAGTAAGCATTTTGGTTCAACTAGTAGGACCAAGTTGATCACTAGTGTCCACAAGGTGCACAACTAGTAGAGGAAATGTAAGTTTGAGATCAGGCATATGTAACAAATGCTGAGCCAGTGGGGTAGAGCCTGACGTCAGCACGGGGTCTCTCTGGAACTGTATCAGTGCACATGGGCTTTGAATGAGGTATCCAGCAACGACATATGGATTTAACAAATATGTCCACATACATTTGGTTAATATACATTTCTCAATTTGCACCACCAGAGGGAGCTGCTGGACTGTTGAAAATGTACAAGTGAGTCAAGGGGTCACTTAAATCAGGGCATAATGAAACCCTATTTAATTTGTTCCTACCTTCTAATTTTAGAAATATCCACACGCTCATTTCTTCAGGGGTTTAGAGAGTGTAATGGAAATTACATTACTACACACAGATGTGCATGATCCCGAAACTATTTGGCTTCATCGAAGCACCGTGCAGAGGTTAAAAAAGCATAACGTGCGGCAAACGGAATTTTTGGAAAGTGAAATGACTCAAATGTCTTTAAGGATTCACGTCAGAAATATATGGACACTTTGCTTCGGAGCTGTTTTGGCTCCAGTGTCAAAATATCCTAAAGCTTCAGTTTTCTTTACATGAAGTTTTAGATGAAGGCTCTTTTTCCCCCATTTTTACTTGACACTGCCCCTCACAGGGTTCATAAAAAAAAAGGATTCACTGCAGCCCGGTGCCTAACGACAGCGTTCAGCTGCAATGTGTAGATGTCCACATACTTCTGGCCATGTATTTCTGAACGGTGACTCAAGTGTAAAATCACACCAAAGGCACAAATAGAGGACAGCTGTCTATTTTGCACCGTAAATTGAAACAGATACATCAAAACTGCATTAGTTATTAAAATAAGTCTTGCTCTTCTCTATTGTTTCCATTGTGTCCATGAAAATAACTCACGAGTGAATAAAAACAAAGAACCATTGTTTAGTCGACTTGACCTCATTCTCAACATGTTACTGATGAACAACACAGTTTAGAATTGGGAGTCACGCTTTGCCTCAGGCTGCATGGTTATGTTCCCGCCTTTGGTGTAAATGAACTTGGACACAGTTAAAAGACGTGAACCCAGACTCAGGAGCGTTGCCCAACTTTTATTTGTTTGTCTGGTGTTGCCATGGAAATGTTGTGCCAGGCTCGGAAAAAAAAAGGCTATGAGCAACACTACAGGTTCTAAACGAACCCATCAGATACAGAGAGGGCTTGGTGTGTGTGAGTTTTTTTTGGGGGGGGGGTCACTGCACTGCTGCTGGAAATTATTTCTCAGCTGCTTTTGCTCTAACTTCATTCTTACGTGTTTTCCATACGCAGCTTCAACTGGTGCTTTCCTGCAGGACACGTGAACGGATCCAGTCACAAAGCATCAACTGTGAATCGCTACACAATTAGATTTGCTATGACTCAATATCATAAGTAAGAAGAAACTAAGTCAACTGCTGTTCATATCTGACTTTCATGGAGAGGCTCACGTTGTTTGGTGATCAGTTTAATCATCTTGGTGCTGAAAGTAGATTCAAAAAAACATCTGCACACTGGATTATATTAAATTTTAATGTGCACAGCATGATATTGTACAGTAAAAGCAAAGAGGGAAAAACATTTCTTATAAAAAAATACCTTTAGAGCTTAAAAAAGCATTTCAAGAAAACAGGTGCTATGATATTACCACCCCTGTGTGACGACAGCAGGTAGAATGAAAGTGACAGAGTCGAAGCGAGCTTAGTATCTCCCGAGCCCCACCCTGCATCATCCCTCCTCCTTTATCTACCTCTGGGGCGGGAGGCATCAGTCCAGAGTCAAGAAGCAGGGCAGCAGAACATAAAAAGAAAAACAACAGATTCTAACCAGATATCAAATAAAAACGCATTCAAAATCACACACGCCAACTCACATTAGGTTTATTCCAATGCACTAACCTGTGTAAGCACCACAGTGCGATAGAAAAGCCTCCGCACAAGCTTGAAACTGCACATCTTCAGTGCAAAAGCAACTTTTAGAAGGGAGGAGATTCTCATTAGCGCTATTCACTTATACTTTTTCCACAGATCAGTGCACTGGAATGAGGCCATAGCTACGAAACACTCACACATATAAGCTAGAAAAACAATGACACTGAAATGAACTGTTTTCAATTCTTCATATTCGTAGTGTAGGAGACAAGTCCCCGTGGAGCTACGATGATACGCTCAAAAAGCACCAAGCTTCACTGGACAGTCATAGACATTTGTGTTTAAGTTGGAGGAAAGAAATCACGCTAACATTCTCTGTCACACACTCGGCGGGGAAACCTGCAGTGAAACGTTCGAGGTGGTAAGTGAAGAAAGGAGCTGGTGCGGAAAGCCGAGCGGGCCCAGATGCAGAGCTGCATCTGGGTTTTGGGGTTTGGTGGTGGTGGGTGGGGGGTGGGGGGTGTGGTGGACGGCGAGTTGCTGGCAAGGTGACGCAGGTGCATGCAGGAACGAGAGGGTGGGTTCAGTGTGTCAGACTGCTGGAAAGCTGGGCCAACAGGGGGTGGGGGTGTTGGGTGGGAGGTTGGCTTTTTTTCACGAGCTGGAGGCAATGTGGGGCAGTGGGAGGGGGCGTCGCCGCACTGTCCGGCTTGTGGGCTCTGTTTCGTTTGTTGCTGAGTCAGATAGAATTTGGCAGCTGCTCTCTCTTTCATCCCGCTTTGACCTTCCTAACCCCAGCATCCCACCATCCCGCCCTGCCCAGAGAATCCAAAACAAAGAGAAAACAAGAGCGAGAGACAACAGCGACCCCCCCCCCCCTCCCCGTCGACATACTCAGCTCAGTTGCCTGCTTGACAAAGTTAACAGTGTGGAATTTAAAAAACTACACAAACAAAACGACAACATAGACCCTGGAGAATGAGCGTTTGACTTCCTGTGCCCACCTTTTTGGTGACACCAACACTGGGGGGGGAAAATACAGCGGGTGAAAAAAAGGTGGGCCGCTCATCCCCTGGAAATATTTCAGCTCTGGTTAATCAGAGGTCGGATTTTCCTTTCCCTCCATGCGTGTTTCTCCAGCCCTCCCATCCTCCCCACCCCCCTTTCCATCAATCCTCCTCATCTTTTTTTTTCTTCTTCTTTTTTTTTTTTTTTTTGGGGGGGATGCTACACCTCCTTGGTCATGCGGATTCGGATGCTGCTGAGGCACTTGCCCATGGCTTCGTACAGCGGGTCGCAGAAGGTGTGCACGCAGATGGCGTAGGTGCGACTGAGGCAGTGGATCTCGATCAGGTAGCTCTTGAGGCACGGGACAACGGCCCAGATGTGCACGAAGGACAGGATGGCGAAGAAGATGCCCCAGATGAGCGCCAGGGGGATGCCGACCAGCGCCGTCAACAGCCGGTAGCACCAGTACTTGGTGACGGTGAAAGTGGTGAAGCTGGCTTTCCACACGCCGTCAAAGCTGTAGGTCCCTGCCGGCTCTGCGATCACGTCCTCAAAGTCCACCTGGAGCAAAAGAAAACTGTGAGAACTTGGCACATACACTCATTCTTTATTTGATGGTTAGTTGATACTGATACTCTTTGAATATTTCCCAGAAACTGATTGACCTATTTGCAAATGAAGGTTATCAATCATCAATAGAAACGTGTGAGACTCCACAAATGGATCACGTCTGCCGGGTTGACACTACACAGTATTTTGCAGTTTGCAGCACTGACAATAAACATGCGACCTGTATACAGTGAGTCCCCAGGACACCATCCACACACACGCGGGACTCATCCCTGCAACCAGTCGAACCCTTCGTTATTTTCAGGATTTCACAAGAGTTTAGAAAACTTTCAAAAGTCTTTCAAAACTTGAGCTCATTATTTCCACATAAATCAGCTGCACTCACGCCAAGCAATGTCAGCGCGCAGAGATGGAAGATGGGATTTCTGAAGATTTACATCTCCCCTCGCAGTGACTGGTACACAGTCTAACCGCCAGCATCTGCCACGCCCCAAAAATACTGATTGCTACACACACACTGACTGCTTACTGCAAATCAACTCCAGGATTCTTTCTCTCCAGAGTCTTGAAAACAAGCATCTCCATTCTGGAGACACACACACAGAAACAGTAGACGAAGAGAAAGAAGAGAGAGATGTCCCCCAAATGGACACACAAAGGTGTCAAATTGGCAGCTTTTTGGTTTCATTTTTTTTGTAGGTGAAATGTCGAGCACACATGGCCCAGATGAAGCAAACAGAACATCGGTCACTGTGTCACTGATGGATACATGTAAATTATCAGTGAGGATACAAATCAGCTGCTCAAAGCTTTTACGCGTGCTGCTCTAAACACGAAATGGAAAAATCCAGTGGTGCACAGGAAGTTTCACATTTCTGGTTTGCGTGGACTAAACAGAAGGAGCCCGGCGCCATTAGTGTGAGCAGCGACGGTCACCACAATGAGGTAAACAACAGGACAAGACATCCTGGTGCTGCCCCCAGTGTTTCCTGTCTCCACCTCCCATTAGGGGGAACCGGGACGCTCCACATTGTAAACACATCTCTGGGGTCTTTAATGGGACCAGCTCTGCAAGTAGCTGTTACCTGAGCAGTGCTGTTTAAGGACCAGAGTGAAAAGTGCCAACCTACACACTGTAAACACTCTCCCCTTTCCTCTCCACAGGCGTACGAGCACAGAGTCAATATTTATTTTACAGTCACTTGGTGACTGGGTCTCGTCTAACAGGCCGGTTGGGCTGCTGAGGGCTAATGGCCTCAGTATCCATAAGTCATGCAGATATTGCCCAGTGTTAACACTGACAGTGAAATGGAAAAGTGAAGTGGTTCATTCCTAAGTGAGATACGAACCCTGGTCATCTGGACCCGCTGGGAAACAGTCTACTGTCTCCTGTAAACCCTAATCAGCTAGGTTTCATCTTTTCAAGCGTATTCAAGCTAATATTGCATCTTTCTAATTGTCAGAGCTTCCAAACAATTTGAAATGATGAATTGATTGAATTCCACTCAAGTCAGAAACAAAACAAGCGTAGCAGCAGACTTACCAGCATGCATTGTTTTAGACTTTATACTCTTTTCTTTTTAAAGCCGTATGCAGTAATCTGATGCTAACCCTGATGTTGCTGAAAATCCTTTCAGAATCTTACTTTTTACTCTTACTTTGACTCTTCCGACGTGCGATTTCGACCTTGCATCATGCTTCAATTATCATGGTATTTGATAGGATACGCACAGCTCTGTGTGGAAGTATTTGTACTGTTTCTTGCACAAAATGGTTCAGCAGGTTTTGAGTCGGATCTTTTTACTCCCAGCAGCAGCAGCAGCAGCAGCAGCAGCAGCATAAAGCATCTCTCACAGAAAAGAGCTGAAGGAGTCCTCTACAGCGTTATAACATACGTCTGACTGCAGCCACAAAACCAGAGTGGAGTCCATTTGGTTTTTCCACAGCTACAAATTTTAAAGTGAACTCACTCTGTGCCAGTTTCCAAAAGTTTGATTGAGGCTAAATGAGAAGCTTCAGGTCTATTTTCTCTCCAGCTTTTTTGGAGCTCTAAACACGGTTCTGTTACGCAACATTAGGAGGAAATTTTGCCATTAAATGTCCAGTCTACAATGCAAACAAGCCTCGAACTCAATCACTTTTATGTGCTGTATAAATAACAGTGAGGACCTCTGATGAAAAGAAATTCATTTGTGATGACTAAATACAAGCATGAACAATAAAACTCTGCAGAAGCTGAGTTACACTGAGTCAAAGTGCAAATCTTTGGCGTCGTGTCAGAGGTTTGATGTGAAATAAGGGAGTCAGCAAAGTAAATGAGGCGATGTTCTATTTCCAGGGCGCTGTCTTCAATAGACAAAGTAGGTCCATGGGGGACAAGATCAGATCATGGTACATGGTTTGACAGCTTCTTTGGTTCGGTTGCTGACAGGCACCAGAGACAAGACCAGCAGCTGCAGGCCAAACTTTAAATTCAGCTTGTTTTGCACCAAAAGAAGTTCAAACACAAGTGCACTTTTGATTCACAAGTCATCTTCAAAACAACTTGTTCGAGGTTGCCTGTGTACTCTATGTAATGATACATTAACCCATTTTGAATTTTGCGTGACCTTTAAATGGAAGCAAATCCCACTGCAATGATTTTGGAACGATTCTTCCTCTGTGTCTCAACCCACAGGGGGGGTAGTGTAAAGTTGTTTAGTTCTGATAACGGCCCAGAAGCCAACAAAGTGGACACATGACATTCTCACAGTACTGAACTCTGGAACCTTTGATCCACCGTCAACCAATCACAGGCTTTGGAGCTGCAGAGGGAGTATTCCATTCCTTTTCATTTGACCTTAAGGAGTTTGAATCTGCTGCTGCTGGAGCTCCAACTTCTCACAACTCCCTCTCAAACATTTTCTCCAGTGGAGGCACTGCACTGACCCCTCCCATCTCTGCTATATAAAGACCCACGGCTTCTCCAGAGGAGGAAAAAAAAAAAACGCTCTTTGCCGGGCTGACTCCACATGCATGCCTGTAATGGAACTTGTTTGATGTGGCCAGGTGATTGAGGCCAGCTGCAGCTGAAAAGCTTGTATTCCTTTGATTATGTAGTGTGTGTGTGTGTGTGTGTGTATACGTGCATCCAGTCCACGGGCCTTCACGCAAACTATATGTGCATTCGCGTGTGAGTGCTGCATATGGATGCATGTATGTCGTCACGTTGGATTACAGTAAGAGGCTTGCTGGAAGGGAATCCCTGCCTGTGCACAGCAAGCACACGCTTCCACTTGGCAGAACTGTTGCTCTGACCTCAAAGCATCTCAGAGCGGCTGTTTGGGAGTTTACAGCCAAACTCGGTTCTCATCAGAGGTAAAACCAGCACATTTTGAGTCAGCGAGGCAAACGCAAAGTTTGAAAATCAATCAGAGATTCCAACCCCTGTAACAAACACAAAGTCTGGATCCAAGTTTAAAATCTTTTAACAGCTTTTGCAGACAGTGCATGTGATTTCACAGCATTTCACCAGCGGTCGGTTGATTAGAGAGGGGCGGGACATTCATTCTGAGACCGCAAGGAGAGTCTGACTCACTGTCACAATGCAGGAGAGGGTTTGGGTTGGGAGGGAGAGAGAAGAAGAAAGTGGTGGACGAAGTAGAGACAGAAGGAGAAAAGCAGAAAAGTGGAGAATGAAGATCATTTGCTAACAAAATGTCTCTAGTTAAGTTCAGTCTGACCCTCGGAAACCAGGCTCCACTTCTCTACAGTCATTAAATCTTTTTCATTCTATGTTCGACTGTCAATGCTGGAAGAATCGTCGGCCATAGACACGTTTTTGTCCTGAGATTTTCCAAACCTACCTTCAAAGACACAAATATGAAATGATCACGTGCAGCAGCATGAAAATCTTTCAGATGTTTCACAGATCAAAGGCCTAAATGTATGTTGTAAGAACACTGAGTTTGATTCTATGTGAAAGTTTGATATTGGCATCTGGTGCAAAACTGTATTTAACATGTCAGTCTGTTCACATTTGACATATGTTATGTTTTTTGAGGTATGTAGTAACTTTGGCAACAGTTTCCATCAAAGCTTCTCTTGGCTTGAATTTTTCCACCCAAAAACTCAATGTCAGCATGTCAGGTATGAAAAGCCACCTATGGATGTTTGTTCCCTCAACGCAACTGCAGGCATGTAGGGAGGAGGAGGGACAAGTGGAGCAGAGCCAGGAGAGATAAGGAGAGGTGAGGGATATCCCCTCTAACCAACCACCTACTTGGGTGTTTCCCTGTTTTAACAAGGCAAACTTGAAGCTTTTCAGGGAGCTGACTCTTCCAGTCCCACGCTGTGACACGTTTGACCCCCACTCTGATGTAAAAACCTGCCCCAGCTGGAGGGCGGCTCAAGCGGCTGCTGCTCCCCGCCACAAAAAAAAACGCGGTCGCGTCAGGTGGTTGAAGCAGCGCATCTAGTCTGCGGCTACAAACTCCGTCTCCCTGCTACGCCTTTAAACAAAACAAACACCCCGTGTTTACGCCGTCGATTCGCTCTCTGATGGAAAGAATTCCCTTTCCTGAAAGCAAGGCGTGTGGTACAAGGACTGTGGGAAACGTGCGTTCCAACAACAGGAAATTCGCAATCTTTCCTCTGTTGGAGCGATGGATTTCAAGCGCGCTGCTTAGACAGACGCACGGCTCTTTCCACATGCAGACTTGTCACTGTGTCGCCTCAGTGAGCCTAGATTTCTCTCCAAAGCCTCTTCCTAATAGGGGAAAGTTACCGAGAGGCTACACTGCTTAAACCACTCTGCGCAACTGTGCGCAAAAGAACCGTGTGCGTCTCTGATGCGCACCGTCGCACTTAGCCCTGGTTTGACAGGTTTTAGAGTTGAATCCCCTTTACTGTCAAGATAAGTAATGTGTACACGCTGATACTCTGCGTTGGTTTATTACTGTATAAAGAAAGCTCACAAACACTACACTAAAGTGTTAAGTCGCACAGGTTTGACTCACCTTGACGACGTCGTCGTTTATGTGTTTGGGATCCCGGTTTACCAGGTCGATCTCTTTCGTGTGGACGTCATCAAACGTCTTCTCGTTCAGACTGTCGTTTTCCATGGCTTTGTTGTTGGGTTTGTAAATGTTCCCTTGTTTTCGGATGAACGGTGAATGCAGAAACTCCTGTCAGGAACCGAGGGAGGAAGAAAAAGCCGAAAGTTAGGAGGAGTAGGAGGGACAGTGTGCAGCGCGCTCAAAGGGGAGAGAGACTGGAGCTGCGAGTTGCCAGGGATGGGTTTAAATTGATAGAAAGTAAAGCACCACACCCCTTCATCCAGCCGCAAGGGGTCCCCACCACCCAGACGTCCAACATCCCGACCTGACGTTGGCCTGTGAGCACGGCAGCGTTTTTAAACATAATGCGTAAAAGCCGCATGTTCCAAACGTTAAGTCTTTTGTTCGGACATTTTATTTGGACCTTTTTTTGATTAGATGCTGGCAGTGAATCGCATTAATACGCTGCCTTGTAAAAAATAGGTTCGCAGTTAATGTAAAATTGTTATGGTTTCATTTTTCCATCGCTTGAGAAACTGTGCGTAATGCTCCTCACGTCTCCACAGTGTTCTTCTCTCTTTTGTGAATCTTTTTGGCACATTATGACTTACACTCAGCCCCATGGTCTCATTTATTAGTGCTAAAACACGTGCGTATTGTGTGACTGAAACGGTAGATGAGTAAAAGTGCGTGCGTGTGTGTTTTTGCTGTCTTCGCGTGTACGAAAACTCCCAGATCTCGTGCGTAAAAACCAACAATTTGTTGCTTTGGTAATAAGAGGTTTAGCCGGTAAAAGCTCACCCCCCCATGCTAATGCACTTACTGAATACCCCCCCCCCACACACACACACACACAAACACACACACACATTCTCCCACTTGGTGTGTGTGAGGCGTTCGGGATCGCGCGTCAGAACTAAAGATAATGATTGAGACGCGTCGCGCTGGAAAAACAGCAAAATGTCCTTCGTTAATGCAAATCGTGAGAGTTAATAATCATCCCCCAAAAATAAAGAAAATAAATAAATAATGAGTGTCAACTAAAAGTGTAGCAGCTGTGGAGGAGAGTCATACTGTACCTCCTCTGTTTCGCCGTCCTTTAGTCCTCCTGTCATGCTGTCCTCAGGTTAGAGAGAGATGAGAGCGGTGAAAGAGACAAGAGGACAAAGTAGGAAGCCGAGTGAGAGGCGTGGAGACAAACTGAGAGGACCGGGGCTCCTCTCGGGGACCCGTAGTGATCTAATTCCTGCCCTTTTTTTTTCTGTGAACGTGAGTGGAATTTAATGCCAGAGCTGTGAGGGAAACCTCCGGACTTTCCTCTGATCCCGCACAGGCGCCTCTTCCCAGCCCCCGGGACTCACCTGTGAGCCGCGGAGAGACAAGACAGGGGAGCCACAGTGTTACCTGCCCGGCTGCAAGGGAGGGTGACGTGGTCTAACGCTCAAAAGAGTTGTTGTTGTAACTTGCGTGGAATTGCTTAATTTGCGGATGGAGGCAGAGGATAAAACCCCTTTTTGTTCAATGAAATGTGGGCGTTTATTTAGCGATGTCAAAGGTGTGGACGGCTGCCATCGCTGGGAGCAACGGTTAAAGTGCAAAGACGAGGCAACAGACTTGAAAGGACTTCACTGATATCGAACCAGCTTCTTTTGCTTCTAGTCTGGGTGATAAATGTTCATACACGCCATTAAACGTCCCACCGACTTCCCTATATTAAAATATCTCACTACTTGTAGTCGGAAAACGCCTCCGGATGACATCACGTGAAAGGAACCTAACTAACATTTTAACCCATGTAGTTGATGCACCTTCAGCTTTCAGAAGCTGGGAATCCTGGTCACTCGGGTCTGTTTACATTCTTGTATCAGCTCCGCCTCGATTGACAGCAGACACACTCACAAAACACTTTATTTGCCGAGCAGTGAGTGGAACAAGGCGTTTGTGCTATTTGTTTTCCTTTTTCTTCTTTAATTCTTGTGACTTTGGCTCAGTTCCTACTAACAGAAATGAAACCCACTGTGTTGAGCATGTTGAGCATCAACGTCTCCTGGATTTCCAAATTTAGAAAGAAATGGCCACTGCACTTTTGCAAGAGCTGAAAAAGAGGTGTGTCGTGCAGCAGCTGTGCAAGTTGTTTCTGATTCCTTTACCTTTGCCCTCTTTGTTTTAAATAGCCAGCACAAAACCTTAGCTCTTCCTGCTGAAAAGCTGCAAACTGCAACAATCCGTGAGCCCTCTCACACATGTTTGCCACGTTATTCACATTCACAAAACGAATTATATAAAAACAAGAAATGCTTTACTGATTTACTTGAAATAACCACATGAACAAACACTGTAAATAAACATATTTTTGAAATTCGTGAAATTGCGGCAAAGACTTTTCATTGGGCTACTGCAATGCAATAATATTTGGAACTACAGTCCATAAAGCACAGCGTGTGACTTCTCCTGAGGTCTTCACCATCCCAGCACAACACACGTGGGGGAGAGGCACTTTGAAATTTGAATATACTGTAGTATATTCTAGTATTCTAGTATTAGTCAGAGCAGTAAACAGGTTCTCAAACATGCGATTGTGTCCCAGTGCCTGAGGCGTTTTCAGTCACAGTTCACGCTCAACATCTGGATGACCTTTTTTGACCTTTAAACAACTGTTATCACAAGCGTGGAAAACACCTCACGGGGTCCGTGCGGCACGATAGTGAAAAGTCTAACGATGACAGGTGAGCAGAGGTGAAGAACCAAACACAGGATAAACACAGAATGGTTATGGCTCCCGTTTGTGCTAATCACAGATGCTACAGGCAGCTGAACGCGTCCACGTCTGGAATCACTGTGTAACCATAAAAGTCTGAAGCCCGTCAGAATCAATAAGGGAGTGTTGCTGCCTGATATGAGCATCTTGAGATGGTCCTCTCAGCTTTTTTGTGATGGCATGTTTGGGAGCTGCTGTGGTTTTTGACTAACTTTCTAACTTTTTTCTAGCGTGCAGTGGACACGCAGACATTTAAAGAGCAGGGTTGCCTGCAGGACCTTATGTGAAGACATCTGTTAATGAAAACCAATCCAGACACGTTCATATGTCACTTAAGTTCATTTGCAATAAAAAACAAATTCCATTGTTTAGTTTGAGGGTGGGCTGTGACGGGCTGGCTGCATCGCTGTAATGCAAGGCAGGTGAATGCTCACTTTGGCAACGGGAGTCACCGACAGAATGTAGACTTGTTTTTAAGTTGACCTCGGTGACCTTGTGAACTCTAGGTGTGGATGCTTAAATTCAATGCGGGAATTATTGGCTTGATCTATGAGAGGTTGTGCAAGAAATTCTCAACTCAAGAGACCAAAAGAAGTCAGTGTAAAGGGATAGTGCATCAGGGTAATGCAGTTTCAGAGGTCCTATGGACTATGGAAGACCCCAAACCCCAAGAAACGTGTTGCTGAGTGACTATTCTGTGTGACAACTTAATGGAGTGGAACAGACACAGATGCTGTGCAGGCCTGCAGGTCCGCCAGCGACGCCTCAGGTCATGTTCCATCGATCCACAGCTCGTCTTTGTGTAGGAAAGAGCCTTATGCAACCTCGGCAAAGTGATTTACGAGACACTTTTGGCATTCAGCTGCATAACCACTCATCTCCCATGACAGACAGAAGAAGCCACACAAAGAGAAATTACCTTGAGAAAAAAAAGAGCTTTATTTGGGGCCTAATGAAGAAAACATTTGTCCACAGTCGCAGCAAAGCAACTGCTTTGCAACCAAAGACATTTTTTTACTGACAGCATGTGAGATGCATGTCTATGATGTACGACATTTGAAACATAGCTTGGTAGAGCTGAGGTTGTTTAGTGCTACATGCTCTTGCTGAGGAGAGAAAAAGCTTTAGCCTCACACCTGTGTCTTTCACTATTGCACAACCCTACGTCCAATTTGCTCTGGGAGTTGTAAAAAAATAAATAAATTAAAAAATCAGCTGGCAACTTGTCAGCAGTCTAACATCAGTGAGTGGATTTAAGAAAAAAAACTGTGACAGGGCTGCTGGGCTTCAGTCATCACTTAGAACCATAACTGTTTTAAGACTGTCTGTCTGTCCACCCATCTGTCCATCCACCCGTCCGTCCGTCTGATGACCCTGTGCAAGGGAGCAGTGCAGGCCTGAGCAGAGTAGCCCATCGAGCTGGAAGAGGACACACATGGAAGGTTTCCGGGGCAGTGTCTGATTCCTTTATAGTTGTCTTGGGCCAATTTTGGTGGCTTCTGGGGGCCACTTGCTGTAAACCAGATTGGTTGGGGGGGGGGATCCTCACGAACCGCAGACTTCGGTTTCATATGCCCCCTTTGTAACAGTCAGCATTTTAATACAGAGCTCACTGAACGTAGGTGAGACACAATGGATCAAATGTAAAGTTCCGCTCGTCCACCACTACACAGCTGCTCTTTGCAGCACCACTGCACACAACAATTAGCCACTGGCCTCAAACCAATGTGTGAATCCAAAGTCCATTTGAACAGAAACGTGAGAGTGCTAAAGTCGCCCTGTGCCTACTGGAGGCGGAAACAGCCAATAGTTTGCAAACGTGTTTGCTGTAACCTGGCGATTGTATGTTAGAGGTTGTGTATAAGTACTTCTGCACTCGAATGATGAACGGAGCTTTAAATGGCGAATGTCGTGTTTTTAATGGCTGCACTGATTTGCATACATCCGATCAAAAGAAACTAACAGTGATACCAATAATTAAAGACGGGAGCAGTAATCTTTTTTGGAAAGTAAAGCATGTGTCATTGTTGCCACGCGTCGTTGGGGGTGTACAAGCGAGCACCTGACAGCAGCTCCACAACACACTCTCCTCTCTCTCTCTCTCTCTCTCTCTCTCTCTGCCGCCTTCAGAAGTGTTGCAGGCTTGTACCTAAACCTCAACTTTATCAAACCCCCTGAAAACGAACACACAAACAACCCCCACCCACCCACCCATCCTTCTGGCTGTAGAAATATACCAAATGTCAGCCCACTAACTACTGTAGTAGTGTTGTAGCCAACGACAAGCATGTCTGCATGAAATATGAATGTACCGGAGTCTCAGCACAGACCAGGGCTTCAACCAACCACACTCTGTATGAAACATGGACCTTCATCACCCTACAGTGAAATGCCAGTGGTATCCTATCCAGAATTGGTCATAGCATTAACAATAAATTAGAAAGCCGCATCTGATGATGATATGCGTGGACATAATTCATACTTTAAATATGAGTGTTGCATATAAAAGCACATGGCCCCAGCAAATTATCCCCAATGCACCATGAGATCACCACAAAGATACAATAAGCTTGCAAATGTGCAACAAGCTGCATCTTAGCATTTAGCTCGTCTTCATTTAACACATTCAATTTGTGTTCTTTGAAATATATACAACATATATATGTATATATAGAGAGAGAGAGAAAGCAGAAATATTTCACCTCGCAGCAAGTCAGCAGTGCAGTATGTTAATGATCACACATCTCTCTAAGCAACATAGGAATGACAGGAATGTTTCTTTTGTCACAATCAGCAAAACAACTCAATTTGTGTGTGGCGTCCATGAGCTACTTATAAAGCCTCAAACTGCAAAAATGTTTGTCAGAACCACTCATGTTGTATTGTGCACTGTATTATAAGCACTGACAACGGCCGGGGAAAAATTTGTTGGCTTGCAGGTGAAGTTAAATCCAGGTATCGAGCCTCAAAAAGTGAAATATCTACTGCAGGCTGGCATATTCTCGTTTTAACACAGTGTTCGTGGTGGTTCTACATGTACAGATATTCAGATATTCTTCTGAACTTCAGTTTAAAATCATTTCATTCTACAGCTGTAACTTGATTTCACGTTTTACTTTATAAGGAGCTCATGTGGTCCACAACAGGTGCCGTTCGCCGCTTTGTCTTTGACGCCAGTCTGTCCTACATTTCGGTCTCCTCGGGGACAGAGCGGTGTCTGCATCAGTTTTGCACAGTCTCCACCTGGATGGAGGCCAGGCTCTTTCCCATGCTGTGGAACAGTGGCGAGATGAACATGTCCGTCAGACTCCTCCACACTATCTGGAAGGATGGTAAGAGCATCATGAAGCTCTGGATCACGGGCATCACCAACCTGAAAGGACAAGGTCAAAGCAGGGTTTGTTTTTTCAGTCTAAACCATAAAGCCCTCAGTATGTTCTTCCTCTTTTTATTTCAAACTGAAGACAACTGTTTTCTCTTTGCCAAACGCTGTGATCTACTGCACAGGAGTTTTCATAAAACCTTTATTCTGCGTTTCATCCCAGCCTTCGTGGCCTGACCTTTTTAAAGCCCACGACTTTATGTTCACATTTTGTTTATGGGTCCATTATGCTCAGTCCATTCTTCAAATTCCCAATTTTCCATCCATATTTGGCTGTTTCTGGACAGGCTCCAAATTCACACATTTTAGGAAGTTTTCTATTTGTCCAAAGTGAACACTCCCTTCAAAATAGCTTGTCTGTTCCCTTAAAATCAGAACAAAAACCGCCAGGCCTCTTGCCTCGCTCATCAATAGTGATAAGAAGCCACCACTACCCTATTAATCTGTACTTCAGCTCATCCAGAGAGAAACAGTGGGGTAGAGGGTCCTGCAGGAACCAATTCACTGATGTTGCTTTGTTTTGGTAAACAGTGAAAATTGATTCCATGGATCCAAACGTAACATAAGAGTTCATTTATATCTACTACGTGTTGCCTGGTAACTAAGTTTAATGTTAGAGCCGCGTCCCCTCTCTGTAATGTCCTCTCCTCACATTCCAGACATATCGACCTGCTCAGATGCACCACTCAGTCCTCAATCCATAGATGTCCCAAGGTGGTGTACAAACATGCAGCTGAAGGAATCACTTGGAGCTTGTGACCTCACCTATAGGGGAAAGGCCATGTGAAAGAAACTCTACAACACTCTGCATCTGAAGAACGTCCCATTCTGGTCCCAAAAATAGGCCTCAATAGCTGCTGGACTTTCCAGCACTCTGGCAAAGGGCAGGGGGGGGGGGCGTTTTTTTAATTTTTCCACTACTAGTGAAACTCAACATTACTCCCAACTTTCCACAGAGAGCTTATTCCTGGGCATCAAACGTTACTTTGTGCTGATAAAGGGCTAACGTATGTGCACAAACCTGGGGGCACTCGGTAAATCTCCCTGTGAGCGAATGGATGGCAACGCAGCGACACAGTTAACCAAACAAATGCTTGAAAGCAAATGGCCAGAATGCTCCAATGTGACATCACATGGGATTTTAACTGTAAAAAGGGCGTTTTTGTAATGAGGCAGAACAAGAAGCAATGTTCCTTTTTATGTTCTCCACAGGGATTTCAGCTGTTTTCGGTGCAGAAACCAGGGTTTTAACTAATAATCATCATATTTTAATAGATGTTTATATCATTATAATGGAAGAAATCTCTTGCTTCTCGTATGATGGGTTTACTGAAACAAGAACTTAGTATGTTCCATTGTTATTTATGTCCCATGACATTCACATGAAAATTCTGATTCTTGATCATTAAGTGGAGACTAAAACAGCGAAAAAACAACGACAACAGAGCAGAGAAGGGGTTTCATACCAGATGTGGATGCAGCTGAGCAGCCCGAAGAGCAGGCCGAGGATGAACGCCATGGGCACGGCCAGCAGCGCGGTCAGCAGGCGGTAAAAGATGAATTTGACCAGCTCGAAGGCGGCGTGGCTTCCTATCCACACTTTGTCGAAGCTGTGCGAGGAGCTGGGCTCCGCGATGACATCTTCAAAGCCAATCTGTCACATCACACAGCATCAGGGAAAGAACAGGTTTCAAAATGAGCACACACACACACACACACACACACACACGAGCGACTGGCAGAAAGGTGCGCGCGGCTTCCAGGTGTTCACGGTGCGGGTCAGTAAAGGCGCAGCGTAAACCGTGAAAACTATGAGGTGAACGTGGTTGTAACCTCTGCTTAATCAAGTTATCAGCCGCTTCCGTCTTTAGTTTCACGCTCAACGCCGAATTCCAAACAAGGTCCTGACTTTACCTTTAAGTGCGCGTTGACGTCGCCTGGATCTCGGTCCGGCTCCGCAGAATACACCTTCCCCTTCTTCGACAGAATGGGCTCAATCGACCTGTTGAACTCATCTTCGCCCATAATGACTCTGGTGTCCGATTTCTCCTTCTCCAGACCCATGGTGTCAGGCGAACGGCGCGGCTGCTGATGGTGCGCTGCGCGCTCTGAGCCGGACGGAGCGGCACCCCGCCCCGTATGGAAAGCAGCGCCGCGTGGGGCCGAGGAGACACAACAAGCTCGAAGCGACTTCCCGTCGATCACTGCAGCCGTGCACTTATGACTGAGGCTGCTGTGTGAGCTGAGGGCTGTCAGTTCGGGAGCCCCGGAGACCCCGGGGCCTCACAGGGGTTAATGGCAGCTCAGTGCACCAGCCCTCCACAACCATGTGACTGAGCTCGGTTAGCACAGCGGAGCCCGCGGGGCATTTTTGTCTTTTTACAACTGAAAGAACCACGTTTTGGAAAATAACACCACTTTAAACCTGATTATGTCTTTGGACTTTCACAGCACTTTGAAAGTCAAAGGTCTGGTTAATATGGATGCTTCAAGCTGTTCGGCTGATTTGCCACTAATGTTCTCTTTGGTCCGTGTCGATTTATTGCTCTGTGGCTGTTTCACGCCCTGAATGCACCAACCAGCCAACATTGTTAGAATAACTGCAGTTCTTCTGGTGTCTAAACAGGAACCACAACAGGAAGACTGATAAAGGTTGATCTCATGGCAACATGTGTGCAGGGATGGATTACAGAACGGAGACCTCGCAGGGGACCGTGGACAAATGATGAGAAGATGCAAAAAAAAAAAACATATGTAAATGATCCAAAAACACACAGAAATCGACATCTTACAACAGGTGTAAAATGAGCAGAAAAGAAGGGGTGGGGGGCTTTTCTCCTGACTGTGCCCATGGGCCCATTTTCTTAGAATTGCTCCATGCATATACGTTGATGATATTTGTGCACATAGTAAAGCATTATTACTCTATAATAAGCATAACCATATATATGGCAATGAGCTTAGTAAATTTAAAATATGTATCCAGTTTTCTTAAAATCGTTGTACGTATTGTAGGAGAAAACTTGTCAGTCTGTAATATGATGCGATAAATTCCACCTCATTCCAACATTTGCTGCATATATGCACGTGAACCTTTTTATAAACCTAACGCCCAAAAACAAAGTCAGCAACTGACATATTTGTGGAGAATCTTTTGTGCATATTTTGCTTCCATTATTGCAAATGGACCCAAATGTGACCTACCGACAGAACATTCATAAATGCTACAGAGCCTTGCAAATGTACTCACATCCCTTGAAATGCTGCACATTTTGTCACGTTACAGTGACAAATGTAAATGTATTTTATTGGGATTTTGTGTTATGGACCAGAATTGTGAAGGGAAAGGAAAATGGTGAATGATGCTTTTCAAAATTCTTTACAAATAAATATCTAAAAACTGTGGTGTGCATTTGGATTCAGGCAACTTGACGTAGGTGCTATTGTTGACATATCTACAGCGAGAAGGGGACAGAGACACTGTATGTCTCACGCTGGACGCTGACACAAAAACTGAACATTTGTTATAATAAGTTGAGCTACAGTGGCTGTGAATGTTGCATCATATCGGCTCTTTCGTAGTGAACTTCACACTATATTACAGCACAGAACGCAGCGCAGTACAAAACAAGGCCCATCTGCCCGCAGTCCTGCACTTTGCATCTCGTTTGTTGATGCAGCAGGGTGAGCATCCTGTCTATTGATGGGTGACCTGTAAACAACACCGTCTTTTGTTAAGACCTGGCTGCAAATATTATAGAGAGACAAAAAAAAAAAAGTAGGCCAGGACAGTGATTGAAAGCAAAGCAGAAACACAGCAGGCGGAACAGAGGGACGCCGGACGATCAGGGCGAATCAGAGCACGGCCACAATACAACCCCACAATGCTGCTGGATTAACACACAGAAGATGATTGTGACAGACAAGCCTGCGGTGGGAGGGAGGGAGGGAGCGAGGGAGGGTAGGTCCCGGCTGGCTGGCAGGCCTGAGGGTGGGGCGGGGTGGTGAGAGGACAGTGTTGACAGGACAGTGTGTGAGTGTATGGAAAGAGAGCAGCAGAGGAAGCGGTTACAGTCCTTACAGGTTGGATTCCAGTGGCGTGAAGTGATTGATCGTTCTGCCTACTGTAGGTTGCAAACAAATGTGGAACATAATGATTTTTGTCACTTTCTGCTTGCTTTGCATCACCATTCTCAAGAATATATTTGACAGGTTTTGTTTTCTTTAGGGTTTCTTTCTTTCCATCTGTGCACTAGAAGCATCACTCACATCACTGTAGATGGAGCACATTCGTGCTCCCAGGGGGATTAACTCTTCCCAGTTTGAACAGTCCCTCAGCTTTTTTTCTAGTGCTACTCTCAGGTAATAATGTCAACTTTGCTGAAAAGCATCATCATTATAACTGCGACTGAAAGCTCACGCTGCCAAACACGTGGATAAATAAGTCCCAAGCACTTTGCTGTTGTCCTAGTGTTACTTTACCTGCCTCACCTTGTTGCCTTTTACTGCAATACAACACCACAAAATAAGTGATATCACAAAAGTGGTATTCAGCAGCAGTACAAGAGAATACTAATGTTTCTCTGTCCATTTCCAGGAAATAAGTTTGCAGTAATGGTAGAGATACTTGGCAAGTACCTTGCAGCGCACTCTCATGTCACCAATTACGACAATGCTGATAAAAACACACTTTGCATGCCGTATCAGGAGCTATTCAAATACACACACACACACACACACACACACACAGTCTCCCCAGAAAACTCCACACCTTGTTTTCATCTCATTTGATGCTCAGCACTGCCAGTTTCTTTGATCTCACTGTTCTTGCGCTTGTCAGTAAATTGGCTGATGCTACGCTGGATATTAGCAGGTATCTACACCTTGTAAATCACAAGCCGGTCTGCGAGCTGCACCTCTCTCCAGAGCCTCTAACCACCCGCAGTGTTTTATGCCTGAAAAATGTACCATGTCGTGGTCTCAGGAGATTTTACAGAATGCTACTGTCCAGCTAATGAATATTATTACAGTACGACTTCCAGTCACATCGGACGTATTCTTTAATGCAAGCCAGCAATGGCCTGTTTAATTTTATTCTCACCATATCCCTCCTAGTATTAAAGTCAGGCAACAATGCAGAATGACCTTTCCAAACCCTTGGACTTTGGAAGTCAGATGCAGATGAATTCTTTAATTTGCGTGTCCTTGCCTGCAGTAAACAGCTTGTTACCCGCTTGTTCCTTTGCTTTAGCTGAACTGAGCTGTGTAGCTGCTTTTGAAAGGTATCGCTGACTGACCTTCCTGTGGCCTACGAGCCTCTTGATCCTGCAGATTAATGATTAACTAATGCACCAAAAAGCTACGTTCCCTTGAGCATCTGCATCCTGATGTGCAGTGAAACCCTTCCTCTGACTTCACGAGGAACAAATGCATACTTGTCCAGGAGTTTCCAGGGGGAACAATGATCTTAGTGCACCCGCCGTGTATGGGGATTTCCTGTCACAGCTTAAGGCCCCTCGCTTATATGGACTGAAAAGCAACACTTTAAAGAAGTGGGGGGGAAAGGTGTGTCTGCTTTTTGCGTTCTGACCATCTCAGATTCCATCATACGACAGATTTAGATAAAAACTAATGAAAATACAATACAACAGTACAAAACAGAATATGAGCGATTCGATTTATTATTAACTTCTATCTAAAGCATTTATCCATAACTTAGGTCTCACTCGCACGTTTTGATTTATTAGAGAAAATTAACTCAAATTGTTCAAATATTTGTGTCATGATCATTTTCGTCCGGAATCAATCTGTTTGAGCCAAACCAGAAACATCGTGTGAGAAAGTCTGCAGACCCAGACCACTGTATACATTAAAACCCCAAATTTCCTCCATTGTGGAAAATTAATATACAGAATGTCAGGTGAAATGTGTTTAGGAAGCTTTTGTTAGTGGAGCAGGTTTGGCTTAGCGAAGCAAAGGTTCCAAGTAGAGATGAAAATGTTGGGTATGATCTGTACCACATCGTATTTATCTTCATCCAGGTGGTGTTTGTGTGAGGTTGTCTGCTTAGTGTGATTCTGTCAGGGCTGATGCACAGAGAGGAGCATCTGCTTGGGACATGAAAAAAGGTCCCTGACTGCGAGCTGACCTGCAGGTTAAATGCACCAGAACACTGCCTAAGACACTTGTTGGGCGAGAGGAGGCCGGGTGAACCAGCACAGACTGCATCCACCGGCCATTTTCACTCTGATGGTGTCCGTCTCTGCGAATGACTCATTTAAAATTCTTTTCCAGTAATAATGAATATTGCTCTCTGGCACAGAGCAGCTGGTAAAGAGTCGGGTCTGTGAAATGAGGAAAAAGGCCACAGCGGAATCAAACCAAGACGATCTGTCCATCTGACACACTGATGTATATTTTACCATTAAAATAGAATCAAAATAGAATCAGCTCCTGACCTCAGTGTCATTTGAAGAGCACACCTGTAATCGGTAGAAAAAACTAAATCCCACACACATACATTAGGCTAAATTAAAATTCAGGAAAGAACTGGAAAAACAAAGCCAGTACATACATTTTTGCTGTGCACTGGAACATTTCAGTTTTAATATGAAATGACTGATATGCAGCTTTTATTTGATGCCTTTTAAACCTAGATTCATTAAACAACATAATGTACCTTTATGAGTTGTAAGCAGAACTTCATATTTGGTTGAAAATCCCTTGTTCCCAGCATCAAGCCTGTTTACTGTGTGTTTTAGTTTTGATTTCTTGATTTACTGTATATTTGCAGCCCCCCCCCAAAAAAATCTCCCGGAAATGCAACCGGAGGAGGAGAGCAGGAGAGGGTCCGGTGCAACTATTCCACAAAGTGACATTTCTGGCTTCTGAAACGTACTTGCTGATTGAAGAAGCTGCTATTTGTAACCAGAGCTCTGTTTTTGATACAAGCAGAAATATATGCAGCGTGTGCGAAATTGAATTTCAAGACATCCTGTTTAATACAACAACACTGTGTGACTGAGCTGATTGCCGCAGACACCTTCATGTCCGCACAGCGCAGAAGGAACCATGACTTAATGATCAGTTAGGTGGCAGTAAACGTCAATTGCAAGACCACATTAGTTCTGGAGAGTAGAAGTAAAATGCTAAAAAAACAAAGATGTCAGTTACAGAGGGAGGAATGTCCTGACAGGCCCCGGCATACTGATGCGCTGACTGTCACATTTGTTCCAAGAGATGGAAAATTTTCGACAAGCTTGAAAGCCCCTTATTCCATCAAACCATTTTCCATAACATCCCAGATGTGTGTGTCTCAGTGCAGTGTCGTCCGTCCCTCTGCTCCCAGACTGTGTGCTGTCAATGTTCCTCGTCTTCCTTCATTTAACCCGTAGACAAAAGCTTTGCCATATTTTGCTATTTGAACAAAGTTGGATTAGAATTCAAACACCAACTGACCTGTTTGCCTTCGGGCAACCGTTCGCTCTGAGGTGTTCTGATACGAAAAGAACTGGGGGATAAAGTAGGTGATCGTCATTTAAGCCACAAACAACAACAACATCAATGCACAACAGGGACCTGCTGTACTTATCTGTTCGGTCTTTTCAGTCATGAGCCAAAAAATATTACTACAGTTTCACTGACTATTGATTTCTCTACTGAGTGAGTTTCAAATTCTCCGGGCCACCACCGCTCATTGAGCCATTTCATTCAGAACAAATGTTCACCCGACAACTAAACAACACCACAAGCTTGAGATTTAATTCAACGACAATCATTATTACAAATAAAAAAAAACCGCTTAGTTTCCATTATTGTATCCCAGGAACATTACATTATCTGGCTTCTGTTTACTCAGGTTGCTATTGATACTGAATTCTCCAGGTAGAACACTCCTTCCTGTTTTAGGAAGTGAGAAGACACCATCTGCTGCACAAAACAAACACCATAAAAAAAAACGGATCAGAGCTGATTGTATTTCGATGTCTGTCACACAGGAAGTAAGCATGGAGCTGATTAAAAGCTGCGTCCTGCTGCCCTCAGGGTGAACCGAGGCGAAAGAAGTCCAGTTGACATGACTCAACCTTTTGATAACCAGACCTGGATGACTAAGAATGTTCACCAAGCTCAGGGTGAGCGGTTTGTTAATAGCTGAGGTTGCTATATTAATTGGTTCAACGTACCCCGTGCTGACAAGGCGTCAGCGTTGCAACCCACCCCAATTTCTACTGGGCTTGGGACCAGTACTTGGCACTGCACAGGAGATGGGCGGCGGGGGGTTCAGCTGGGTGTCTCGCCCAGGGACACTTCGACATGCGGTCGGCGAGAGCGGAGAGCAAACCTCCACTGGAGGCCCATGCAGAGCCCAGCAGATTGTCCTGCTGCCACGGCAGTTGGAAAACTGTGCACTAGCTCAACAAGTGGGATGATTAAGGGTTAACTTCATCCACTCTGCTACATACAGTGAACCGTACTTTGTAGTACACTGACATTAACATGTGGAGCTGTGAATGAAACCATTCACCAAACCACAGAACAAGCAGCATTGTTGCTTTGATCACATGGGGAACTATTGTTTCCAGGAAAACACTTGAATAGCTGTTGGATCCCATTTTGTTTTTGCCATGAACATACCCCATAAAAGTGTCTCTTCTGTCATCACCCTAAAGGCTTCATAACTCTACAAGTGGAAAATAAGTAAGGTAATATTTTCCATTTGGGGAGTTTAGAAGACAAAAGAGGGAGCTAGAGTCGAAGAACTGTTCACCTGTCAGTGTTTTTTCTCCTCCATTGAAATGCAAAGACCCCATGGTTCACATCTTTGGTTGTACGGGTTATTAAGTGTGTATTAAGGAAACTACAAAAATCACTAATGCAACAGGTTTCTCAAACCGAAAATGGCAACAATATAATTTGCGCTTCATTCCCTTTAATCTTTCGGTAACACCCTGTCATCCCAGTACTGATAGAGATTTCACGCCTTGTGCCAAAAGGGATGTAATTTCCTCTCATGGATGGCAGACAAAGAATTACTGTCTTAAGTGATGAGTGTTGGCTCCAACCAGGTGGAAAACGCGGATGTTTTTCGCTCTCTTTGATAGGGATTCTGTGGCGGTGGATCACGTGAGCATTAAGGATGACAACATTGGAAGGTATGCGGAGCAGCTGTTGGGTCACGCACAGCACCACACTGGTACAATGTGTCTAGTGTTGAGTCAGCCGGAGTTCATAGACCCCCTTGGTAATTGGCAACCGTTCATGCCATTTTGGAGGAAACGAAAACAGCGTGGCCTCAGGTGAGAGCGTCGCGAGGAAGCATGAGATAAGCGATTGGATAATGAATAATTAAAAGTGCTACTCAACCCTCGTAGGTTCGGCGCAAACGTAAGCGCCAGCGTAAGACTGTCCATCCGCTCCGCTGTGCTTTGCTACACTCTGGCTCTACGCAGCCCTTCAGGCAGCGGGCTAATTACAAGAAATTACAGTTCGAATCACAGCTTGTGTTTAATTGGTGAAAAGGACAAAGGTGAAGGAAGAGTCGATTATCTTTGTCCTTATGCGGTGGAGGACTTGTTCCACAAAGGCAGAAAAACCCTAAATGAAGTTTGGAACCTCAAAGAGTGTCGTACATCTTTATCAGATAATCCTGTCATGCGTTCAACTCTAATCTGACTTGTTATCTAACAGAAAAATCCCCATCAGCTCTGAATGACTTTATTTCCAAACAGCAAGAGCAAAGACCAAACTTCATGCAAGTGGAGTCAGAGGTGAACGTGTTTATGAAATCCCTCAATCAGCTGCACATTTTCACTGCACCATGGACTTAGATGGTGTCAAGCTTCTTGACTTTTGTCACATATCAGCGATTTACTCCCCTGTTGCCAAAAGATACAGTGCACAGGCTGCACTGCCCCTTGACTGTGGCACAGGAATAAACCATTTGCTGGACATGGGTTAATTCAAAACGCCGCACGTCGTCTGCATCATTTGACTTGTGCTGTTATTCAGGGCGACTCACAAGTGAGGGACACACACTTTGACATGTGGACAGGAAGAACTGGGAGACATTGTTTCAACTCAGCTAACTGAGCCACGGCCCCCATCAACTCCTCTTAACACCAAGACTACTTGAGTTCAGGACTGCTTCCCTATCAGTGTTGTTATTTTTTAGAAATTGTGTATGATTAAGTGTAACAGTTGTCCCAGAACGAGGAGCGTGGGAGTTCCTGCTTCTTCTGACCATAAAAACTTACTCATGCTCTCGACTGTGAGACAAATGTGGACAGGGCCTGACACACCCTGCTGCTCCATGAGAATCAGCATTTTCTCCTCGAGTCGAACACACATCTGCACCAGCCCACATATCCCGTCCCACAGCAGCTCTGACTGGGAGCTCGGAATAACCGTTCAAAGATGTCCGCCTCTCTCTTGCCTTCATCACCCTCCGTCAGGCAGAGGAATGCGAGGGTGTGGCTTTTGCTTAGATTTGTGAAACTAACCAAAACAATGTTGCACACACATATGATTATTTTCCTGGCAGATGTGGTTTCATTCTGCTCGTGTGTGTGTGTGTGTGTGTGATTGTTTACGTTTGAATATAAGGCGAAGAACACACTCAGTGATGTGGAACCCATGTCACATACACACATAGACAAAGTTCATTTAGAGATTCACCTGCAGGACCTGAAAGACACAAGCAGAACATAAATTCCCCCAAACTGTGTGCACATGCAAGTGTTTGTGACTTATAGATCACTTCACCCAAACTACAAATTACATGTAGAGGTATCTTGCATAATGCATATTGGATATTATTATATCTCTATACATCTCTCTCTCTCTCTCTCTCTGTCATATTAAATAAATAAGACCAAAAGCAGTATGTGCAGTAGCTCGGAGAGACTTTGGAAGTGATGCAGCTATTTATAGATCTTTATACTCTGCCCACATTATGTCACCCAGAGTAATTGGACGGCTTACTTATGTGTTTTTAATCACTTTCAGACAACAGGACGGAGGCAAACATCAGGTTACTGAAGTTACGCTTTGCACACACGATTCATTTATGGTTTTAAGCTTTATGATGTATTAACAATAAACAGTCCCCCACACACCAAAGCTCAGGACCTAAAACACCGTGGATCGAAATGACAATTGCAGACATGAGTTTGGACGCAAACACCAACCGCTAACGTCTATCGGCATTAAATGCCGTCATTAGATTTTGCAAACAATATCACCCTAACAGCAAATGTACTGCTTCACTAAGTGTCTCAGTTGTGACAAACAGTGATACAATGGGGATGGTATCAGAGTCCATCACATGGTCAGTAATGCTTTTCATAAACCTTTAAATCGCTGAGGGTTTCACTCTCATCAGTCTCCTGCAGCTAAAGAAGTTAATAAATGCATATTTTTACTGAGTCGCTGAGGTTTTCTGTTGTTCTGTTTTTGAGCAGCATTGCTGATAAGAAAAAGATCGGTGTCTCACGGGGTCATCAACCGCAGATAAACACCTTCTTTATGTGCTGTGGAAGCTTCCCTGTTCACAGTCTGCTCAGTTATTCTCTTTCTTGCCATGCTTCCACACCTGACACACACATGGAGGGTGTGGTGAACTGAGGAGGCACAAGCCAATAGACACAGTGGCTCGCCGACACACACACACACACACACACACACACACACACACACACTGAGTGCCTCCCCGGTAGTTTTCCACAGAAATCTAACCCTGGGATGTGAATGATGCTTTCACACAAAATGGTCACCGCTGGATGGCTTTCAAAAAGGCACAAAGCTTTCTTTTCACACGCCGGGGGAACTCTCTGCTTCTAATGATGCTACTTTGTGACAGGGTTTCCCCCTCAAGACAGAGCGAGCGGCACAGTCCACTTTCACAAATACAGCACTCCGTTCACTCCTGCTGTGTGTGTATGTCGCCGCCGTACTTCACATTTTAAATGGTTGATAAGTTCGGAAATTGGATTTATTGCAAAATACAGTACAGTAAAATATAAGTACAGTTTGCTTAGTTTTGTATTTTTGTATTTATTTTTTTGACCTTTCGGCTTATCCCGTGAGTTCAGGGTCAGCACAGCGGATCATTTGTCCACATGTTGATTTGGCACCGTTTTTACGCCGGATGCCCTTCCTGACGCAACCCTCCCCAATTTCTGCCGGGCTTGTTTATGTGAGGCCTTAATAGTTTGTGAAATGAGTGCAAAGACTTGCGTGTAGCCTAATACAGCGTACACGTTACTGAAAGCCACCACATCTAATGTAGAATATCAGGCTTCCTTTTATTCTGAGGATGCCATATTTACAGTGCAACCGTTTTCCGCAGGTTGTGCTCTGGTTAGTGCCATCTGTATTTACATCTCCTCGGTTGTGTGCATTTGAATGGCCTAGCGCGTTGCCTGGCAACCCTGACGATAAGGACAAGTATCTGGTTCCCATTGACTCCAAATGATATGTTGCGCCGAGGAATCTGCCTGTGGCAGAGGAGCAGGAGGGGCGGTTGCTGTGCTGCGAACAGGCGGTTGCCATGTTGGGGAGCAACCGCAGGGCCAGTCAAACAAATATCCCTTCTCTGAGTCACAAGCCACCGCCCCCCTCCCCCCTCCTCCTCCTCCCACCAGTCAATGGAGTTCCCTCGCTGTAATCGTCCTGACTTGTGGCTGAGTGTGAATATATAATTATTCCTGATTCATCGCTGCCTAATGTTCAGCGTCTCTCTTTCCTGTTCCTACTTCTACTTTTCGCCCACTGTTTCAGTTCAGCACAGACCATCTGAGCACAGACACTGCCGACTCTGTTACCTTCTCTCCTACCCCACCAGCACTCACACGCCATCAGGCACGTTTGACAAAACAGCGCCTGGATGATATTTTTAGGGGGTCGCCCCCTCCCATTCTGTTTCCACCTTGTTCCACAAACAAGCACTCCACTCCACTTGTGGAGGAGGAAACTCAATGTGCGCACGCGTTACAGCCTGGTCTGGCAGGAGCAGCTCAGCCCGCTGTTTGCTCTGCCTTCTTCGTCAACAGACGACAAGACGAAGACCAGATCAGGCGAGCGTGGTGCCATGTTTAGAGAGGATGCAATGCCATCTGAACTCAATTAGCATCTTTTTTAGCACAGATTTAGGCAACAGAAAATCAGATGTATAAGAGTTACAAAGGTCAATATGCTCAATAGGAAACTTAAACAGAATCTATTATGTCGTTTACTGTATGTGCTTCTGATGAGGCTCTGGCCCAAAGACAAACTGTACCTTCTAACAGCCCATTCAAATGTTTTTCTTTTTAGCATTATTAGCCCAGAGTTATGGTTTGATAGGTCGCCTACTGCCTACTAGGTTCCGTTTTATGAGTGAGACCTGTTGGCCACTGGCAACATCAAGCACCCACAGTTAACACTGACTCATTATAAAGTGGAGGAATTCTTTGTAGTCAGGCAGAATGAAAGTTATCGTCAGTCAATTGTGAGGTTGGCGGTTTGACCCCCAGCTCCTCCAGTCCATGTGGCAGAAACATCCATCCGGCATAATTGAAGCCCAAGTTGCTCTCGGTGGTCTATGTTTTTTGTGTATTTGAACCCACAGCACGATTTCAGCTGTGCTTATGCTCCACATAAGCACACACACACTCGGTGGGTCACTACCACAAAAATACACACTTATAGATGCTCATTGACTGGGATGATAACATTTGGGGCTGGAGTTTTCAGAATTGGTAAGTATTTAGGGAATTGTCTAGCTGATGTGCGTTTAATCGGCTTCGGACATGAACGGATGTCTACACAGCTGATCTATGTTTCAAAACGATTAACATCCCTTGTGCAGGGACACTCCATGTTGCTTTTAGTGTCCGTACAGGGACTGTTGAAAAGTTATCCTTTAAAGACAAAGTGAAGCCAACCACACCACCAGCGTATTTACACGGCTTTACAGCAGTCTTTCAAACGTTTGCTGGATGACCGTTATTTAACGCCTTTATCCGTTATTTCACACTCAGCCAGTGTTCCAACATGCTGTCATCCAGCCTTTGTGTTTCAGGGCAGGGCTTTGGCCTGTTGGGTCTCATTGTTACTGTACATGTATGTAACAAAAGAACATTCCTGGAAAAAAGAGGAGTGTGAGAGAAAGCAGCTGATATTGGACCACACATTTCCTCTGTTTAGGAATGCAGACCTGCAGTGCTGGCTTGGAGTTCAAAGGCCGCACCCCGTGTGTCAACACGGGAGGAAAATAAGGAGAAGAGAGTGAGGTGTTGCTGTGGAAGAACAGTAGGTCAGGGTTGTATAAGTGTCTGGAGACAGAAGCTGGAGAAAAGAACGAGTCAAATGGAAAAGAGACACAAACAGGGTGGGTTTCCTCCCAAATGAAACCCGGCCTCAGACTAGATACTAGTACAAGTGATCTACAAATAGATTTAATATCACTGAACAAAATAATAAGAGCATAGATATTTCAATGCTTTTCACATTGAGCTTCTTGGTTGGCGATAACACTTTAAGTGTTGATTCTCCATATATCAAAGATGATGCACCATATGTTTTGGGCCTATGAGGTAGTCCCCTCTTTGGTGATATTTTAGCAATATGCCGTATGCATTTGAAATTTTTATCATGGCGACTTATAAGGGCTCATCTGCATGTGAAAGTCAGTAGTCAGAATCATAGCAGCAATGCAGTAAGTCATCGTTTCATCAGGTTGGAGAACATTATGCTGAAGCAAAAGATATTTTATTACGGTTTTTCTGTCCCACAAAAGCCTCACTGGAAGTTGTGACAGCCCATTTTGTATTGTCGGCACATGTCACAGATCATAATTGAGGAATTGATGCAGGGGTTGAGCATTAAAAAGTTGAATGGGAAAAAATGTGTTGCCTAAGGATATGGGCAACTTGGTGCTGACTAAATGAATCAAAAGCCACAGGAAGGGAGGGAGTGAGGTGAACTAAGTCCGGGTGTGGCACAGAGGGCGGGTTCATTTACATAGAGGATTCTCACAGAGCAGGCTGCTGTTCACAAGCTGTGTCAACCTAATATATATAGACAGTAGCTGCAGTTTCCTGCACTTTCAAAATAAAATTTGTAAAAAAAAAAAAAAAAAAAAAAAGTTTTGCAAATTAAACTCTGGTAGAATTAATTTTTGTGATGTTTTGATTTTTGTTCACTATTCTCTGACTTATTGTCAATACATAGGCTTACAAACCCGTCTTTTCTATATCTATTCACAAAATAAATACGATAATATATATATATTTACCTGAAGAATGTGCTGAACAAAGACGCACAAAAAAATACAATGAATTATGCCATCTCGTGATGCTGCCTCCACCATTTTGTGGTTGTTTGTGTGTTTCCGTAGTTGTGTTAACTTATTTTGACTATTCCACAGCTGGGAAGACATTTTGTGTTATGAGGCAGAATAAAGCATCAACTCTCTGCTCCGGTTTGGGGAAATCTTCCTTAGACGTAGAAGATCTTTGCAGTCATAGTTAAGGCTGTGGATCAGGGATTGAACACTGGTTACGCCGTCAATCCGTCCGTCAATCCGCCCACCCGTCTTCCGTTTTTGCAGACTTTTTCCACCATTTGTTCATCAGCTGACATTATCCTAAGCTCAATATTCATTACAGCCTCCCAATAAGGAATAAGGTGCATTTTGTTTCAGGGGAAGGACAGTCCCCTGTGTTCAGCGTTCACCGGAGCAGTGCAGCGCTTTCGGACTGTGTTGTGTTACTGACACCTGGAAACTGTCAAACTGATTACATGAGTCCTGACACGTGTAGCACCTTGCTAAAGTTTGTGCATGCAAGTGTTTGTGCTTGTTCACATTTTGTGTATGTAGGTGTGTGATTTCATGTGGTTCAAATTATGATACATATCAGCAAACATCAGGAACAAAGACTTTCTAAGTCTCTCCACTCAGTGCGTCGTTAGCCATTTGGTGAGTCATTATTCAAAAAGAATTAGTGGAATCTAACAGAAATAAATGCAGCAAACTAAAACGTTTATCTCCTTTTATAGAAGTTATTCTTTATGGCTTCATCACAGAAAACTCAACACTCCACATTGGCTCTGACATTCTTCTTTAAACTGTGGGTGAGATGGGGTTTATTTTGAATGTCAGTTATTTTTAGATTAAATATTTGCACTTGTCTCAAATTAGGTTCCAAGTTTAACTGAAAAGGTCAAAATGGTGAAAATAAAATCTTCGGGGCTTCTCATGGGATTGGAAAGGAGCTGGGTGAAGAAACACCATTAGTCATTTCCTGGGGAAACAAAACAAAACACATGTGATTCATATCCAAAGACTTCTTACATTTAGTTGCTCCCACCCAATTGTTTTTTAATGGAAACTGATGATTTTTCTCTACAATTTAGCCACTGAGCTCTTGAGATAAACTTGCAACCTTTTCCAGGTTGTGTCCCACCTCTCGCCCAGAGACATTTCGGACAGGATAAGTAATTACAGATAATAGATGGATGGATGTAGTCATGGAGCTCAAAAAATAGCCACTTATGGGAATGTTTTCTAAACCACAGCTTGTAACACTGTTAATCAAGACTTATTCTGCTCGCAATGGAAATTCTGTAAGTCGTGAAATCATGTGCTCGAATCACCATATTAGATATTTTTCTAATATGGTGAAATCAAATAGTATTCAAGTAGGCTATTACATATCATTTGGCAAAGAACGTAGAAGCTGTTCATGCCAAAATAAGACATCTGTGATTACATGGGTGGTGCCTCCTTAGGCAAAACTAATTAAAATCATACAAATCCTATTAAATCACAGCATTCTGAAGCCTAAGAAGGAGAATGATCAGGTTATTAATAATGCACAAAAGATGTACATGATGACATAGAAAAATGACAAATAAGGGAAATGTAAAGTGCAGAATGGAGTGATGTTTCATCGGCCAAGTGAAATGTTATTTATATTCACAGATCTCCAGGTGTATTATTGTGTCAAGGCAGCAAAGCAAAGGAAACCAGGCTGCCTTCGCTCTATTTCAGTAACAGCTCTTCTTGCGCATCTCGTAGCCTCTAAGGATCTGATGGAGGGTCTTGTCACCCACTATCCTATTCCCAAAGCATCCCCAGAACATCAGTTCCCACCTCCGTCTTTCACTGACGATGTCGGGCAGGCATCTATCATCTTTTCGTAACCTTTGCTTCTAAGCCATGGTCTCTCACATGCTTGGATAAATTACAACATGAAAGAAGTTTGTTTGAAATCTTTGCAAATTTATAAAAAACACAAGTATTCACAGCGTTTGCCGTGACACTCAGAGTTGAGCTCTGGTGCATCCTGATATTTCTACAACTCGATTGGAGTCCACCTGAGGGACATTCAGTTGATTATACATGATGTGGACAGGCACACACAAGTCAAAGGAATTGTCTGTAGACCTCCAAGACAGGGTTGTATCGGGGCACAGATCTGGGGAAGGGTACTGAAAAGTTTCTGCAGCATTGAAGGTCCCAATGAGCACAGTGGCCTCCGTCATCCGTACATGGAAGAAGTCTGGAACCAGGACTCTTCCTAGAGCCGGCCGACCAAACTGAGTGATCGAGAGAGAAGGGCCTTAGTCAGGGAGGTGATCAAGAACCTGATGGTCACTCTGAAAGAGCTCCAGCATTTGTCTGTGGAGAGGAGAACCTTCCAGAAGAACAAATTCTCTACAAGAACTCCACCAGTCAGACCTGTATGTTAGAGTGGCCAGACAGAATCCACTGCCCAAAAATGGGTGTGACAAGCTTGTAGCATTCTACTCATAATCCTTTATTTTTAATAAATTTGCAAAGATTTCAAACAAACGTCTTTCAAATTGTCCTCGTGGGGTATTGTTTGTAGAATTTTGAATTTTGAGGAGAATAATGACTTTGATAACAGGTCTCTCTGTGAAACATTAATTATGTATTTAATGATATTTTACCACCTGGGAGGGATATGCATGATGAACTTAGGAGCATCCCCCACATGAATAATAGAAATAGTAATGTGTGTAGGTGTTTCCAAACTTTTCCTTGCCGAATTAAAGTGCACGTTGAACTGCTACGACTTAGAACCCTCATTTAAATCCCACCAGCATCATCTACTGTGCTCCTGCCATCATGGCTGTGTACACAGAATTAGTGCCGAGCTAGCGACCGACGACTGTAACGAAGACGTCCCTGTGGAGAACATGGTGGAGATGTGAACCGGAGACACAAACCCGGAGCTCGACCCCATAATAAACATGTTTAAACCTTCATTCTTAAAAGAAACAGAAATGACTGTGGGTTTAAACTGTGTGTTTTGTTAACCCACGCATACACCATAAACTGGCTGCCTAGTTAAACGATAGAAGCATTTTTTAGTAGGGGACAGTCCCCATTGTACACAAGTCACCCAAGTGAAATCAGGGTGTCCACAGTCACTGAATGTGCATATCAGACTGCTGCATCTTAACTGATTTCAGAGAGCAGCAGCAAGTTAATTTGCTTTACTAAAGTTAGATAGTTTACTTTAACGCGCTGGGATGAGCTCACGCTTCAGGAATCTCACCTCTTTTCTTTAAACTCTGTCTCAATCTCAGAGAGAACCATGCACACAAACAGCATCTCACTGTGCCAGGGGGTGTCAACATCGTGCCAGAGCGAGACAAGTCTTCTTAAACATTCCCCTCAGGAAGTGGTGTAAGGCTGATAATGAGCAAACGGGAAGGGGTAGGGGGCAGTGTGTAGCTGGGCGCGCATGTATGTGTATCTGTGTGCACATCAGCCGAAGAATCTTGGATAAGCGATGCAAGTGGCCGAGACAAGGCTAATTAATAACAACCAGGAAGTGTAAGATGTGTTTTTTTGTGCTGCTGAAAATGAAATCAGAGGCATTATCTCGACCTCTCAGGCCCCCGGTCGACATGTCTGAGGGGATGTCAGAAAACTCAGGTCAGAGGTCAAACTGTGACATGGCTGCTTGGGAGGTGGTAGAGCACGAGATGACAGGCACTTCAGCAGGATAATGTAGAGATTACTGTAAAGACAGTTTGAGGCATGTCGTCCTCTCATAAAAATGTTACAGGTAATTTGGTGATGTCTAGTAGACATCACAGTAGTAGTATATATAATACTGTAGTATTTAGGTAGGATTTAGACCCTTAACAAAGCACAGGAGTTTAACAGAACAGAGGAGCGTGGGTCCTGTGTGAAACTACCGCAGTCATGTGATGTTTAGGAAACTGTTTTTTCTAACTCTGAAATTGAAAGATTAGTGATTAGTCCAAATACCAAGTACTTACATTTGAGTACTTGACGATACCAAGTACTAAAAAGTTTTTTGTTTTGTTTTTTTTGCTGGAAATAGTAGAAGGAAATTAATCCACCGCCTTTAGAGTTATTCTGCTAAAACAGACACAAATATTCAGCATTCAGCTTTACTTTTGTCATTATTAATCACCTTGGAGCAGATAGAAACCGCACACAATTTGCCACCTCGTTGCCAGGTAAACGTGGTATGAGGCGCAGTATCAGGGAAGTTTTAGGAGCAAGAGTACACAAAGGCAGGATCAATGCCCGATAGCGGCGTAGGCAAGTGGATCAAAAGTAATTTCTGCTAAATACAAGAGAATGTAAATGTCATCTGTCGAACAGGCCGACGGAAAATGTTCACCTGAGAAGTGACAAGCACAGGGCAGATCTAAAAAACTGCACAGGCTTTTGAAAAATGCCCCTTTCAGCTTGTTTATACATTCCTCTGCCCCCCAGTGGCCAGAAAGTGACTTAACGGAGCTTTAAACACACACCCACGACCTGCTACAGTGCAATGTCGTGCTATATTGATTTTTGATCACAAAACACAAGTATGAGACACATTCAGTGCAGACGTCTGCTGAAACAATGCAGCTAGTAAAGTGTTGTAGGTGGCAAAATCAAACATGGCTCATGACTCTGCTGAGGCCGTGGGTGGTGGTGGTGGTGGTGGGGGGCCTCGGGTCTGGGCTGTGCATTCGTCTGTTCGTCAGTTGCTTCACCCTGTCACCTCTCTACTCTGTTTGTTGCCACACAGACACTCTTACGTACTTTGTTTCTCACTCTTCTTCCCCCCCCCCGATTTTCACTTCTCGGAATTCCCAGACAGCGCTTAGCCACCAACATCAGCAGCCCGAGGTGTAGCTGCAAAGTGTCCATATAAAGCCTCTCTCACCCGTCCCTCACTCTCCCCTTCCTTCCCCTTCTCCCACAATCCTCTCTGCCTCTCAGCCCAGTAGACCGACGCAGAGTTTCCTGGCCTCAGTTCAGGAAATTGCCAGAGAAGGAGGAGGAGGAGGAGGAGGAGGAGGAGGAGGAGGGGGGATGGAAACTTAGAGACGGCCGCTTTGCCTTGGATACAATAATAAAAACACACACACACACACACACACACAGAGAAAGTGAGTGAAGGAGACTATGCACACACTGCCCTCCTTTGTAATCAGGCACACTGTGTTGTCCATGTTGTCTCTGTTATCAGAAGATAGTTTGGAAAAATTAAATGCTCAAACGAACAAAGAAAAGTTGACATTCTCTTCTTGCTCTGTGCTTTAATTCTTGCTCTTCTTCCCTTTATCGCTCCTCTTTTTTGCCCCTTGTCAGAACAAACCTCTAGAACCTCTATGGCTTTAGTTTTGCATCTGGCCTTAAAACACTGGCTTTACCCTGCGCAGATTTTCCATAACAGTTCCTTGATCCTTGACCCCCGGGGGGTTAACGACTACATTATGAAGAGGACGTCAGTAAAAGTACGGGACGACCGATGCTCCAAGATGCTTATCAAAACGTTTCTCCTTATCAAGAGACCCCCGGTCTCTAAACTTTCTTTCTCTTGACCCTGTGGTCCTCCCTGATGAAAGAAGAAGTACGCCTTTCCTCTCTGGGGTTCCTCAGTCCTGGTGACTCACACTTGCCTTTTATTAACGAAGTTTCCTTTTTCCTTTCTGTATTATTGGCCATTGCAGCTTGTGTTGTTTTGTGTGTGTGTGCACACTCACTCTTGACCAAAGGGCAGTGTGACGGATCTCTATTGTACAGCTGCAACTTATCTTACAGTCCTGTACCATGTAATGAAAATAACGCTGAACATTTGTTTGTACAGTGTTTGAAGCTAGAACTCATATTCAGAAGTCGCATAACCCTCATCTTGGAGCCCCTCAAAAGACCTTTCCAGCATTCTTTCATCTTAACTAAAATGTGTTAAGTTAAAATTTTAATCAGCATTACAGGCACATCTCCTGTAAGTTGCTGAAGGTAGCAGGAAATATTGAGTGGGCACAAGAAGGCATCGTCTTTTTATCCAAAAATAAATGAGACAAAATTAAAGTGTATGCTGGTTAATGGGAGAAGCCTTCTGAGCAGTGTCCCTACTTCCCAGACCCTCAGGAAACCACAAGGCCTTTGTCCACAAGTGATGATTTCTGAGAAACCTTCACACACACCACACACACACACACACACACACACACACACACGTCTGTAAGCTCTAAAATAAAATAGACAGTAAAACTCACAAACTTTGTTAATTACCTCAGAAATAAATAAGATTCAGCTCTTTATGGAACATGCACGTACACACTCATGATAAAAGCACATTGCAGAATGCCGGAATAGTGTGTGCAGATGACGCACCTCCTGTGTATATCCCCTCCAAGCTCCCCCTCTGTCATTACTGGTGTCTCCCCTTTTTCCTGAAGTTGGAATTTGTTGGCAGCCCGTTGCTATGACAACACTGGGTTGCCATGATAACAGTGGAAAAGGCAGTTGCATAACTGAGGGATGACTGCTGGTTCTGTGGGTTTGGGGGCCGGATGGATTTGGATACTGTACCGGGCTTTGGGAGAACGTGGGTGACTCACGCTAGACAGCACAAGCTCTGGTCCAAGACGAGACACAAGAGAAAAAACAAAGTTCCACACAGACAAGGAGAGCGCGCAATGGTATTTGTAGTAGGGCTTGAATAGAAGTGAGAAATGTGTTTGATGGAAAACACTGACTGTAATAAACTACAGACAATTATGGACCAAAACAGTGGGTTTGCAGACTGTGGTGCAGAGGCTCCCAGAGGTTCTGGTGTGGACTTTAGTGGATCTGCACAAAAATGGCAGTCGAGTTAATTACAAATACTTCCTTACCTACCGCATATTTAGCCAGCTCAGACTTTGACTTTTAACTTTTAATTGAGCTCATTAACCCACAACTCTTAAACCTTTGGAACTTCTTAAAGCTGCAGAAAAGAAGACTAATCTAGTCTTGCCGGACTATATCATACTGCAGTGAGCAATGGATTGTTTTTGCCTCTGTCACCACCCAAGAATGAGTTTTAAATTCTGGGCCTAAATGTAAGTTGTGCATAAAAGTCAAAATACTTAACCAGGGCGACTTAACCAGAGCGATTGGAAATGATCAAGAACATTTCTCTTATTTACTTGCTTTTTCATTAAAAAAAAAAATGTTCTGGACAGTCAAGAAAAGCACTTAGAATCCTGTATGATGGGAGCTACAGAAGAAAAACAGCGATGTCATCTGCCACATGTGAGAAGAAGAATTTGTTACAAGCCTGACAGGGAAACCCTATCATTCCATCAAATGCATTCCAAGGCCTCTCTCACCACACACACACACACACACACACACAAAATGCATTCACACATGTCCTACATGTATGAATAATACAATTCAACTGGGCCACATGTTTGACAGTAGATGTGAAGAGGGAAAACACATGGACACAGCTCGGGATCCTCTCATGTCAGAGGACACCCCTGTGGCCACGTGGTGCAGTACAAATGGGCGAGCGTACTGCATAATGGAATATTTTTTTGTGTGCCTGGACACGTACAGGCCCGTAACAGGGATTTCCTCAGAATGTTGGAGGAATTCTCTCCTAATGGGTCTTCAGTTGATGTGTGTAAATCTGTCCCTGAGCCCGTTCATGCAGGCACACACCCTCATCCTCTCGCTCACATTGTCCCATGCCAGAGTATTGTATGCCGCCCGGCAGAAGTGAGGATATGACGCCATGTTTTGGAGCTTTGGACGTGAAAACGACACCCCAGAGAGTGTTCTCTCGTTACCCAAATAGGCCTCGACTGGCTGCTTCCATGTATTGTCACCACGGAGGGAAAGAGGAGGGGAAAGGGCTACAGTATAAGGGGCTTGGCAAGGGCTCCCTTTCAGGTTAATCAGGAGGGAAAATATCACTGTGGGGGAAATGGGGGCGTAAACCATAGTGTATTTTTTCCTCTGGACTTACAAGAGAAGCTGTGTCATGAATTGCTATGCAAAGGCTTGATGTGATTGGACAGGCGTAAAAACAGTCATCGCAGAACAATCTGAGTCCTACTGTAGGGGCATGATGCCTCACAGTCTTTCATCACAAGGGGTCTGCAAAGAAGTGCTTAAGTGGATCTTTGGTTTAGGTTTCTTAGCTCCGAGTCCACAAGGCTAATCCTCTGTACGGAAGGCTCACTAGTTTTCCACATTTCTAATTTTACCAAAGGAGGAAAATCAAAAGACAAGAAGGTAAAAAAAAAAATCGGCCCCTGAACACCTCACAGAGGGCGGCTTTCTGATGAAAAACAGATGACCTACCCTTTGTCATGTCCCTGAATGCACCTCACCTGCAGACCTGCAGCTCTGACAGGGGCAGATGCTACATTGGTGTTTCTTTAATGTAAAATCAACCAAGCTTAAGGTTCAGAAACTATTCACATAGCATTCAGTTTAAGGGGCTCTGCACAATCAATATCAAGGTCAGAACAACTTTGAAGCATCTCAAACTTGTGCCCAGTGAAAATGCGGAGTCCCGTTAGTTAATGTCAAGCCCTGCACACCACTTACAGAAGCACTGCTGCAAAGAGTGACTGAGAAGAGAGGTGGCTCGCTTCTCGACATCACGTTCCACGATCTGTCAGTGGCCAGGATCAGTGCAGCTTCACCGCAGCCACCATCGGTCTTTGGATGGACAATAATGAGACGGTAAAAAACTTTCTGTCGGAGGAAAACCTGTGCAACTTTTAGTTGTGTCTAATTCAACAGGTAAAACTAGTACTACCTACTATATACAGCTGTCAGGCAGTGTAAATTTTCCATGTTAGGTGAATGAACGCACTTCACCCGACACAAACCAAATCATGTGGAATGTGGAGAATCCCCTCAGCAAAAGTAAACAAGTGAGACAATAGAGTGGAGGTGACATCATGGAAGACATTTACTGGTTATACACACACACACACGCACGTTGGTGCCCACGCTCAGGATACACAAAAGGAACAAAGACACATGTTTGCCAGCTTTGCATGCAGATGCCTCACAGCCATGCGAACACACCAGTGCATGGCCCTAATGACTGCAGGAAGAGCTGCAAGTGTTCGTTCCTTCCATGGCTCCAAGGTGCCGCGCTTTGTGAGAAGATAGGATTTATTACAGGGACGGCGGCCAAGTGTGTTCGTTAAGAGTCACATAGAAACACTGAGCCTTCTGTTCATGTGTCCGGTTAGAAGAGAGACTGCTTTATAGTTTAGCTAATAATGATCCTATCCCACACACACACACACACACACACACACACACACAATGGTGAAGGACCAACACATAATCTAAGAGCATGTACAGAATTTATAATAAAGCTGTAACATGCTTCTCCTTGTCAAAGTTAAGACCTTTAGCCCCGGTGCAGTAGTCACAGGTGTGTTAAAGTTGGCCTGGCAAAAGCTGTGGTTTGTTCTCTGCATCGGTCAAGCAGCGTGTTAAACAGCATCCTGGCTGCTGTAGACTGTCACACTGGCTCTTACTGTACCGAAGTGAAGAACAAAACCTCTATCATTTCTGAGAGATGTGATGATTTTGAATTTGATTATCCAACACTGTTTGAGCATCTAACACGTCGCTCACTCTCTTAGTTATAGTAATTTTTTATTCACCGCTGTGGCAAAAGCTTTTTCTCTCACCTCTTTTTCTTCTCCGTGCATCGTCAGCATGAGCAGGGGTCTTGTTAAGAATAAATGAAACCAGCTGTGTCCATGCTTGCAGATAGTTTTGCTGTTTTCAAGGCCTTGAAATACATTTTGCGCTGATGCGTTTGATTGTCTTGATGAACATTCAGACTGACTTCAGAGGATAGCGGCCTTGTTGCTTCTCTAAGATCTACCCTCTTTCAACTCATTGATGTGTTGGAATAAATTTGTGCGACTAAACGGAGGACAGTGACGTTTTCAAATCTCATATTTAATCCATTTTGTCGATGATCTATCCTGCATAAGAAACACCCACCATGCCAAACAGCAGCTGTTCACCTGCTGATGATGATGGGTTTGTATGTTCTAAATCAGGACAGATCATCCCTGAGCCAGAATGCGGAACACACAGTACCACCAGGAGACATACTGTAAGGAGCAGGGAGGGGTGACTGGTACTGATGAGGTTTCTCTGTGTGTTTGGATGAGCACATCTGCTGGAATCTTTCTGTACAGGAACGGAAAAATTCAGAGGGATTACGGAAGAATTTTCCAGTGATTTCTGTGTTAATTTAGCACATTACAGCACACTTCACTACAAGCATGGGGAGTGAGGACATTTTGTTTTTATTCAAACATTTTCTATTGAGGATGGAGTCCGATTGCAGCATAGTGCAAAAGGTGACAATTCTGCGATGGCTGCATTTTTCGGTGTTTGTGCGTATGTGTGTGTGTAATGCACACATTACTTCACCAGGTAGGTACACATGTGACTTCCATGCTCCTGGGGCTGTGCTTTCACACCTAAGTGACTTTAAATGATTTCAATCATGAAGGGAGAGCCCCACTTTGACACGAATTAGTCCGGGACATTCTGGAAAGTGTGTTGGCCCGGCTCAATAGATGCCTGTTTTCAGAGACACTGGAGGGGGGGGGGTTATAGCCGGCCTCTGAGCGCTGTCTGTCTGGACAGCTGGGTGGGAAACACATGACCCAGTGAAAGCAGGAGGCTGCCAGGGTTACTAATCTGGTCTCCAGATCAACATGTGAAGCAATTTGTCAAGTTAAGTGAGAGAGTGGGTGGGTTTTTTTTTTTTTTTTGGCTGCAAAGTGTTGCAATGGACAAAAATATCAAGGAGTGAATACATTAAGTAAAAGCTGCACAAAGTAGGTCTTATTTGTGCGATTCTGGCCACATTGGAACCCTTAGTCCTAAGCCCTTTCAATAAATGTAACCTTTAAACCAATTATCTAACCACACTGAAAGCTTGGAACATCTATTATGAACTGCATGTGATCACGATTACAGGGCATCAGGAAATGCAGTTCATATACTCTCGATGTTCCTGATTCTTATAAGCAATGATTAATTTAACCCTCATTATTAATTTTAACTCATCTTTGAACTCAATTTGTTGGTCCAGACAAATTCCATGCTTAAAGAAGCCGCCCATACATAATTAACACAAGTCGTCTGAATTTAGCATTTAGCATTTAGGTCTTGTATTAATTAATGTATAACTCATTTTATGGATTTGGCTTATTATAAACAAGATGCAAGTTGTTCTCTCAGTGCCTTGAGGAAGTTATGCAGCAAAGAAAACTGCAAAGAAGAGACAAGCTCAGCTCTGCCCATCAGGCCTGAATGTGTCCTGATGCTTACCTAACTGAAAAAGAATGAGAGGTGGGATAGAAGTTGCTGCCAAGAGAAAGCTTTTGATACGTCTCACCTTTATCAGAAAAATAGGAACCCTAAACACAGTCAGAGAGATCAAAGTCGGCCGAGTTTCAACGGGGGGGTCAAGGATTAACTGTGTATTTTCTCAGAGATTTATCCAGAGCTGAAACTAAAATGCACCCTCCTGATGTGCCTGGACTCCACGTAGGAGGTCAAAGTTAGCTTAACATCAGACACATTATGCACCACGACGCCCTGCTCTTATCCCGGAGAGCTCCAACACACTCTCTTCACTGCCGGGGTATGAAAGCTATGCGAGTGGAAGCCAGCGTTTGGCATCACACTGACAGATGATGCAAAGCAGGTTGGTCCAGATCCTCAGCCAGAATTTGTGAGAAACAAGGAAAAATGAGGTTAGATAGCAACTGCTCCTGATGTAGTTAAATTAAACTTATAGAAGTGAAGTGTGGATATTTGTGCCATTTACTCCTTTAGATTTCGCCTTGTATTTACTTTTCTTGCCATTTTATTGTCAGTGCTTTTATTTACCCAGCTACATCTGGGTCAGTCAGAACACATAAATATAACTCACCACTGAAACATATGACAGGTCTTGCACAATGAAACATTGTCACGAAAATTTGTCAACTAATAAAAGAAATAAATAAAAAGGTTTGAATCCCCTGTCACTGAAATTACATTGCAAATGCAACAATAGTTCCCCTTTTGGTTAGTACAAGTGCTCTTTCATCAAATAATTAAAATTATATTAGCCTCCCCATAATTAAAAATGAAATTAATTTAATTTTGCACTCAACAGAGGGCCACTTAAAATGACAATAGGACCAATGTGAGCCGTTACACTACAGTTATTTATTTCTTATATCTGTCCACCAGGTGGCGCATAATAAAGTAAATCTTATCTTTATCTGTATACTGTACTATGGATCTGTAACAACCTAACAAAAAATGCCAAACAAGTTAATACACTTTGGATCATAAGCTAGAGGGGAACAGTTTCCTTTTCAATCTCAGTGCGGTTTGTTCATTTTTCTTGTTTTGGGTTTTTGTTTTCCTGATATTTCCTTTGCAAGTAAAAGGCCAAAGTGTGCAACAACAACGTTACCACGAACACATTCTTTCAACAAGTACAGACGGGCACATGAAACCCAGAGTCAAAGTAAAACCCACATGCTGATGTTTGCGGGAAGTCGTGAGGATGAGAATTGTTGAAACAAGTCGCCGATCATTTTGACGGAATGATGTCTGAGCATTACATTTATGACATGTTAGGGAAGCACACGTGTCAGTGAACGACTTGGCCCACAGAGATATTCAGTATGAAATAATTACACCTCTAAGTGTTTCCTTCAAGGGCAGAGTAGGACAGTTTCACCTAGGTCTTTTCTCCGTCTACATTTCTCTGCATCTGCCAACAAACTATTGATGAATGAACTATTGTGCATTTGTTTTCTTTAGCTCGTTGTATTTGCAATAGAGCTTCCTGCAGGTTATCCATCAAAGTCTATGGAGTTAGCTGTGGAGATATTCACACAGTCGAACAGGAGAAGGGTGGATTTTGGCTCCGTACAGAAGCTAGGAGAGTGGGTCCGGTCAAGGGTCAAAAGGTCAGGAGGTGAGTGCCGGGCCAAACCTTTGCTCTAATTTCTGCTGTCAGAAAACGACCAAATAGGACAGAGGAGGGCGAGTGTTGCTAACAGATGCTTTTATGTGCCTCCTTGATTAGAGTTCACTGTAAACCACACTGATGTGCTTTCCCCAGCAAAAGGTCAAATGCAATAGAATTAGTTTTACAATAAGTACTTAGCTTTTGTTACTTAGCTGTAATTGTTTTGCTTATCACACACACACACACACCTCTAATACAAGTATTCATGTTTTGGTTTCGGATTAGATTTTTAAAAAATCTGTAATGATTACATCAAACCCTAATACATACTAATTGGTTATCTACCATTATATAGACACACAATGATCAGCCACAAGATTAATACAACCTGGGGCCATGAAAGATTTATGTCATAAAGATTCATTACTACTGGGTGTAGGCACAGAAATATGCGATTGCGTTCTTTATGGCCAATTTATAAAGACCCACACACATCAATCTACTTTATAATTCTGGACACTTTTGTAAATGAAGGCATGTGCACAGGCCTCATTTTAACTCCCTTATCCATATTGAAACTTCTTACCGCAAAACATCAAAGGTGACGAATGACTTCAGCGCACTGCAGAATACTGATGAAAACGGACTTATGCCACAATTCACCGCGTCAGAAGGGGACGTGAAGTGCACACCCCACCAACAGCAGCAACATGAACATATAGGCGTATTTACACTGTGAAAGCAGGTCGTGCAGCTTTAAAAGGTTTGAAGAAAGGGGACAAGGAAAAGTGAGACTCATTTTGTGACTGTGTGCGGCACTGGCAGGCCTTAAAGGGGGGAGACACAGAAAGCCGATGGGGGAGGAGCAGAGCTCAAAAGCAGTTTGGGCAGATCCGTAAACATCACACACCCCTCACCACCCACACATTCAAACACTACAAATACCCTTAGTGTACAGAGTTTGGTCTTGGACCAGATGCAGCTACTTACTGTTGTGTGGAAGGGCTGATGAGGCATGTGAGGGCATTTGTTACGGAAAGAAAGTTGGTTTGTGTTTGTGTGCCTACAGTGGTGCGTGGGTAGGTGAATATATCAGCTAATTTAGCAGAGCAGAGCAGAGCAGAGCAGAGATCCACTATCATCCATCTCTCTAATGCTTCTGGTCTGTTATCACACATGTTTACTACCGTTTCCATTCATGGCACATTCACTTCTTTATCAAAGTGCAGGTGTTTACTACTGTTGTCAGGGAGCAATTGTGGAGCAGATTCTTCCGAATGCTGGCGAAACAACCACGGTGCAGGTAAACAGAGACAGGTGAGAGACACTGAAAGCCTGTGGAGGACTGTCTGTAGCCTGAAAAGTAGTGAACAACAAGCCACCGTCTTCCACTACCACTGAACAAAGAGTTATTTTCTGCTCATACATCTGTGGGCCATTTTGTGTTTCCCAGAATCATTTTACAAATCCACTAATGTGCTGCTGTGTAATGTTGTCGTGACACGAACACATAATGATTCCTCTGGGAGTCTGCAAATCGTTCCAGTTGTACCCAAAAAAAAGTTCCACAGATTTACAGGAACTGACCTTAGAAAGATTACTTGGGTAAATATTAGAGGTGCTTTGCTAATTTTAATGATTCAATTTGGTTTGAAAAATAAAAGATTCACAGATCAGGTGTCAGTCGTACACACTAGTGTTTGGGTGGTTTTAATGGTCGGTTAGGAAGCTTTGAATCAGGGAGTAGCTGATCTGTAACCCAGGGAAAACCCCCCCTCTGTGAATGCCTGGTCTTACCAGAAAGAAATTCATTTGCAAATTCTGACAAAAGGTTGGCGACATATTGTGCTTTTCCCACTTCATATTACCAACTCGACTTTTTTTTTTTTTTTTTTTTTTGCTTTTGCACTGGGCAAAGTTATGGATTGTAGGCATCACCTTTGTTGAAGTTCCGAGTGAGCAATGCTAAAAGGTTGAATTGAAAACTGTGCAGGCTACCGATTGGCCTGCATCCACAGTCATCTCACCATGTAAACCAAACTCCGACAAAGTCCTTGATGTGAAGAATGTCACCCCTGCATGTCGGCAGCAGCATACAGCATCAGTGTCGCCGTGGCAACCGGGCGGCGCTAGATTTACATCAAAAAACAACAATGCACCTGGTACCAAAGGTGACTGAAGTTGAGCTGGTACTATGCAGTGGGAACATGACTATAATGATAACTTGTAAAGAGTTGGGGAGCTACATTAACTAGCCAGCTAACCACTGAGATGTAGCTGGTCTGTGCACGGCATTAGCACGTTAGCTCGATCGGTTAACCAGCACGAGTCAACTGTACTTTAGCGAGCAAATACAATCAATACAGCATCTCCACTGAAATTAATTTTGATCTGAAATTAAGAAGCTGTAGCTGTGGAGATTCAAAAAGTGCCAATGGACTTGCCAGTCCAGTAGCCATCGAAGCATCTTTGAGGTACTGTATAAATGCTGGCGTGACAATCAAGACGATCTAATTTGCTCAGCTCTGGATTTTTGGATTAGCTCTTCATTAGAGAGGTTCTGAAAAAGTGCACCGCTAAGTTATGAGTGTGTTAATGAAATGCGAGAAGGTAATCAGGTAGTTTTGCTCCGTGTCAAGGAGGAAAGATACGATACCAATCATCCAACCAAAAAAAAAAAAAAAAAAAAAAACACTTAAGAATTCTTTTGATGTGATGCTGAGAACCTCTTTAAATCTTTATGGGAGCACTGAGGGAAAGGCCCTCTTTATTATCACAGTCCTTTCCACTACCCTTCCCGTGCACCCCTCTGCAAAAGTGAACCAAAACCAGCCTGGATCCTCACAGAAAGAAAAAAAAAAAAAAAAAAGAGAGAGAGAGACATGAGCGAGCATTAAAAAAAGAACTAGCAGTCCGTTTTAAGACCATACAAGGCAGCCTCACATTCCTGCCTCAGACATTTACAGGCTCTTAAACGCTGCTCCCGGTGCTTGCCAAAACACTGGGAAGGCATTTTTATCTAGCTACAGTGCAGGGGCCATTTATTTATGTTTTAACTATATGGACAGAGTTATGGGAGCGTGATGAGTGGATGTAAAAGGTTGATGGGCGGCATACGAGTGGGGATAACATGAAGTCAAACAGTTGTATGGGAGTGTAAGTCTACAATGAGAAGTTTCCTCTTACTGTTTGCATTTCACATTTTTCCAAAGCAGAAGGGATTCAGACATGATTGGGTTTACCAGCGCGCTTTGATGGCCTGGTTTCAGAATACACTGGATATTTCCGGAAAACATTGGTACTTGCCAATATTTAAAATCTGTCTGCATTTCCGGGGAAAACGGAGCCTGTTCTTCTGGGCTTGCTCGGTGAACATTGAGTGGAACAGTGGTATTTTACATCCAGAATCATCCCACACACGCTTCTCTAATGATGCCAAAAAGCACTGTAAAAAATGACAACTCCTAATGTAAAGACATAGACAAGTATTTATGTATGTAACTCTTCTATTATCCCACTATGTTGTTCAAAAATGTACATTTGTGCTTGACAGAGCAGTTGAGCTGACAGATCCTGTACGTCGACTCTTTAACAGTGTGTGCATTTCTAATGAGATTACATTAGTTCTGTAGCTAGCAATTACTTGAAAAGCAGTAAGTGTGTTTTTGTGAAGGCTTTTCCTCACTCATGGTTCACCCACACAGCTGTTTTCACTTACTTTAGCTAATTAGACCCCTTCTTAGGACTGTGGTGGTGTTTGCAGGCTCTGGCGGAGGGACATCTCCATCCCCCTCCTGTTGCACCTGACAAGACAAGACAAGACAAGACAAGACAAGACAAGACAAGACAAGACAAGACAAGACAAGACAAGACAAGACAAGACAAGACAAGACAAGACAAGACAAGACAAGACAAGACAAGACAAGACAAGACAAGACAAGACAAGACAAGACAAGACAAGACAAGACAAGACAAGACAAGACAAGACAAGACAAGACAAGACAAGACAAGACAAGACAAGACAAGACAAGACAAGACAAGACAAGACAAGACAAGACAAGACAAGACAAGACAAGACAAGACAAGACAAGACAAGACAAGACAAGACAAGACAAGACAAGACAAGACAAGACAAGACAAGACAAGACAAGACAAGACAAGACAAGACAAGACAAGACAAGACAAGACAAGACAAGACAAGACAAGACAAGACAAGACAAGACAAGACAAGACAAGACAAGACAAGACAAGACAAGACAAGACAAGACAAGACAAGACAAGACAAGACAAGACAAGACAAGACAAGACAAGACAAGACAAGACAAGACAAGACAAGACAAGACAAGACAAGACAAGACAAGACAAGACAAGACAAGACAAGACAAGACAAGACAAGACAAGACAGTGTATTTGCCAGCAGAGGACTGGCCAACTTTAGCTTGAGCAGAGCCTATTTACTTAATTCAAGCCACAGCGTGTTTCCCGGCTAGTTTGGCAATTTGGGCTGAGAGCCATAATGAAGTGTGTGTGTGTGTGTGTGTCAACAGGTGGACGTCCTTCCAATAAGTGGTGCTTTGTTGAGTTGGGTCCATGACACCAACAAGGTCCAACAGTGTGAGCCTGCTATCTCAGTATATACACAAGAAAAGTGCATCATCTGAGAATCTGACTTAGAGCCTCAAAGCAAAACTTATTAGGTTTTATTGTTGCAGTAAGTACGAAACAATAAAACTATTCCTACTATAACTACTGTCCCAGAAAAATATCTGACTGCTCAGTGAAGTCAGTGAAGGTTGTTGACCGTGAATGCAGTGGCCGAGATTTCCCCAGGACAATTTAGATCTCGGCTTGCAGGCTGGATGATGCAGTAAGAGAGAAGTACGCTATTGTGCAGACTTTCCACAGTTAGAATGACCAGATTTAGTTTATTATAGGCTGCAAAAAGTCTAAATTCTGAATTTGATTTCTGCTTGTAGCTCGAGTAAACATCTTCTTACATACTTAAGTGCATTGTGTGCATGCTGGAAGTGCTTTACGAGTGAATTAAGAGCATTGTCTGGATTTGGCTCTTGCGTGAGAGAATGTAAGTTTAATTTCTTCGCTACAATCACTCCTCTGTTCCCCAACTAGGCTCCACATTGAAAATGCACTAATTGTAGAAACTTCTTAATATAATAATCTTAAAAAGCTGCACTTTACAAGGGTTATAGGTTTCCAGCGGCTGTTCACTTAGAGCAAACTGTTTGGCTGGACTGAGCCAAAATTACTGTTATGTGGGGGGGAAAGAACTTGCTTGAAAATTATTTGTTCTCTGAATGCGTATGCAATCCTGAATCCAATAACATTTTTACAAGGACATTTAGCATTTGCTCAAATGGGTGAACCCCATGTGGCTTTTCATAGGAGAGATATGAATCCCCACAATGAGACATTTCTGCCTCTATGCCTAAATGGAGGGTTGTCATGTCATTTCATGCTACAACTTTGAGTGGAGCCCTGAAAACTTTTGAGACAATTCGGCTGCAGCTTTTTCCAGCTTCCAGCATTGCAAAGAGCAAGAGTGCGTTTGACAATGACAGGAAAAGGAAACTTGTAACGAGAAGGTTGGCTGTAACCGCTACATCAGTGGTCGAGGCAACACAGAAGTATTATTCGCACATGTGCACACAGGGCCGTTCTTGACAGCGTAAAACATATGGGTGAGATAAATATGCTGAGAATGTCACGATTAGCCACTTGAATTAAACGGGAGCAAATTTCTCCGATGCAAACAGTAACTAGGAGACACAAAAGTTTAGCTTTCAAACTCAAGATCGACATACATGTTTGTCTTTCATTTCAGGTAAAAGTGGGTCCTGCTGCACATGTGCAATAATGCCTGGACCCCCCCCCACGTTTATCCTAAACACTTTACATTAGCAATGACTCTTACCTACCACAACCTTGCCTGAGTTTTAAAATGAGGAAAATGCAATTCAAACAGATCAGAAACGATAACCACGCTTGCACAATGTAAGGCTCCAGAATTTGAAAACCGTGCAGGGCAAGCAGTGCCACTAATTTCCAACATCACTGCAGGATTGGAAAGAGGAAAACCCACCTACAACTGGCAGCAGTGATACCGGCCTCTTATTGTGAAGTTGGCAGGCAACAAGCAGAGACCGAGAAGGTTTAAGCACACAAAAGTACAAAATACAAACTTTAGCACAACAATAGGTTCAACATTAAAACAAACATGTTGTGTCTGAGATCCTCAATGAGTTTTTTTGTTTGTTTGTTTTTTTTTTAGCCAAATTTAGGTTTTTGTTTAATGTTGACCATGTTGCTACAAGTTCCTAAACATAACCATAAAAAAAGCAAGTACTGCAAGATTGTTTTGCATTGTAATGGAAAACAATGTATGGTTCCATATCCACAAAATGTAACTTTCCATTGAATGAATATATCCTCATTGTGTTAACAGAAAATCCAGGGGGCAAATTACAAACACGCTGCAGTTACGCAGCTAAAAGTGTTAATGGTTGGACAAGGTCGCATTCTCATTAATACTCAGTAATCACAGTACCGTAAATGACATTTTGACTTGACCTTACCATCATAATAGCTGACACCATCTCTGGCTCTGACTTCATTGACATCTGGAGCTGCTTTCTGGCCTCACCACTCTCAGCCTAAATGCCAGGACCAATCCAACCATTAGTCTTCATTGGATTATGAGGAAACGACCTTTCCCCGCCTCCGAGCATAGAGCAGGTTACATGCATTGGCCTCTCAGCTGCATTATATTTACTTAATTCAAGCCACAGCGTGTTGCCCGGCTAGTTTGGCAATTTGGACTGAGAGCCAGACCTGTACAATTTCCAAACCACCATCATTGTCCTGTTAATTCAATCAGTAGCCACAGACACAGCTTTTGTCTTACCCACTACACATGGTGCCACAATGAAGTGTGTGTGTGTCAACAGGTGGACGCCCACACCATTCACACACACCTTTCTTCTTTCCCATAGTCATTCAGTAAAACCACTCACACCGTCAGCCATGTTTCCCCGGCTCACTTTAGCCCATTTATAACTTAACCTTTCCATTGGTTCTCAGAAGTTTTGAATTTCCGAGTTCCCAGCTGGAAATTTCTACTGGGGCCACGGCAGCCCTGAGAGAAATTGAAGAAAATCGAGAAAACACATGCAAACAGACAAAACACGAGCAAATAATAAAAACAAAAACAAAACAAGGCACAGCATTAAGAAACATAACTCACATTATCAGTTACAAATGTGTGTGTGCGTTCCCAGAACACACACACAGGATGAAACCCCTTCAGGACTTTGGCTGAACAGGTTATGGTCAGGGCTGTGAAGATGAAGCTGTGTTAAACGTTTGCTCAGCAGGTGCTTCCACGTTGTCTGCCCGGAGTTTGGAAACCATCAAAGCCTTCCCACATGTATTAAAAGCTTCTTTAGTGACACGGCGAAACCCTAATGTATAAAACACATGTCCAGAGGAAAGAGGGACGGCTGCTGGCTACATCAAAACTTACCCAGTGACTGTGGCCTATGGGACTTGACCCCTAGTTTAACCTTTGAAACCTCACGTCTTCATCTGATACAGTATAAATAATGTCTCCACTTAGCTCTACGCTCTACTGAACAACGAATAGCTTCCATTTGCATCCGAATTTTGCCCAGCAGATAAACACAGATCATACCATCACACTGGATTGGACTGAAGCAAGTAAAAATGTGGACATGATCCATATAGCAACAGGTATCTGGCACCTGTACGTGACGCTTTCAATGTGTCTATTCTTTTGGCCGTAATAGTGAGGTAGAAGAGCAAAACTGAGGAAAGAACAGCTGAAAAACAGCTGTTAGCGATGATGCAACGTGACAACGAAGAGTAAGTGTCTGAAATGTCACCTGACTGCTCACTAGTGATGGAACTAATTAGGAAGTAGAGAACAGCCTAGAGAGACAGCTCTCCAGAGTAACCAGGAGACGAACAAAACCAGCAGAAGTGAAAGCTGCTGCTTAGCCAGACACCACTCAGACAAGAGTCAACCAGAGGCACCGATGCACATGCTGCGTATGCTGCGTCTGAATGTAGCACTGGACATGACTGCTCCTGTTGGCTGAATCATAGCCTGTAATACCAGGCCTCCTCCATGATGGCATTCCAGAAAAAAGTGAATCGCAACGTTGGGGTGGATGTTGAAACTTTCCTGCTACAATCACTCCTCTGTTCCCCAACTAGGCTCCACATTGAAAATGCACTAATTGTAGAAACTTCTTAATATAATAATCTTAAAAAGCTGCACTTTACAAGGGTTATAGGTTTCCAGCGGCTGTTCACTTAGAGCAAACTGTTTGGCTGGACTGAGCCAAAATTACTGTTATGTGGGGGGGAAAGAACTTGCTTGAAAATTATTTGTTCTCTGAATGCGTATGCAATCCTGAATCAATAACATTTTACAAGGACATTTAGCATTTGCTCAAATGGGTGAACCCCATGTGGCTTTTCATAGGAGAGATATGAATCCCCACAATGAGACATTTCTGCCTCTATGCCTAAATGGAGGGTTGTCATGTCATTTCATGCTACAACTTTGAGTGGAGCCCTGAAAACTTTTGAGACAATTCGGCTGCAGCTTTTTCCAGCTTCCAGCATTGCAAAGAGCAAGAGTGCGTTTGACAATGACAGGAAAGGAAACTTGTAACGAGAAGGTTGGCTGTAACCGCTACATCAGTGGTCGAGGCAACACAGAAGTATTATTCGCACATGTGCACACAGGGCCGTTCTTGACAGCGTAAAACATATGGGTGAGATAAATATGCTGAGAATGTCACGATTAGCCACTTGAATTAAACGGAGCAAATTTCTCCGATGCAAACAGTAACTAGGAGACACAAAGTTTAGCTTTCAAACTCAAGATCGACATACATGTTTGTCTTTCATTTCAGGTAAAGTGGGTCCTGCTGCACATGTGCAATAATGCCTGGACCCCCCCCCACGTTTATCCTAAACACTTTACATTAGCAATGACTCTTACCTACCACAACCTTGCCTGAGTTTTAAAATGAGGAAAATGCAATTCAAACAGATCAGAAACGATAACCACGCTTGCACAATGTAAGGCTCCAGAATTTGAAAACCGTGCAGGGCAAGCAGTGCCACTAATTTCCAACATCACTGCAGGATTGGAAAGAGGAAAACCCACCTACAACTGGCAGCAGTGATACCGGCCTCTTATTGTGAAGTTGGCAGGCAACAAGCAGAGACCGAGAAGGTTTAAGCACACAAAAGTACAAAATACAAACTTTAGCACAACAATAGGTTCAACATTAAAACAAACATGTTGTGTCTGAGATCCTCAATGAGTTTTTTGTTTGTTTGTTTTTTTAGCCAAATTTAGGTTTTTGTTTAATGTTGACCATGTTGCTACAAGTTCCTAAACATAACCATAAAAAAAGCAAGTACTGCAAGATTGTTTTGCATTGTAATGGAAAACAATGTATGGTTCCATATCCACAAAATGTAACTTTCCATTGAATGAATATATCCTCATTGTGTTAACAGAAAATCCAGGGGGCAAATTACAAACACGCTGCAGTTACGCAGCTAAAAGTGTTAATGGTTGGACAAGGTCGCATTCTCATTAATACTCAGTAATCACAGTACCGTAAATGACATTTTGACTTGACCTTACCATCATAATAGCTGACACCATCTCTGGCTCTGACTTCATTGACATCTGGAGCTGCTTTCTGGCCTCACCACTCCTCAGCCTAAATGCCAGGACCAATCCAACCATTAGTCTTCATTGGATTATGAGGAAACGACCTTTCCCCGCCCGAGCATAGAGCAGGTTACATGCATTGGCCTCTCAGCTGCATTATATTTACTTAATTCAAGCCACAGCGTGTTGCCCGGCTAGTTTGGCAATTTGGACTGAGAGCCAGACCTGTACAATTTCCAAACCACCATCATTGTCCTATTAATTCAATCAGTAGCCACAGAAACAGCTTTTGTCTTACCCACTACACATGGTGCCACAATGAAGTGTGTGTGTGTCAACAGGTGGACGTCCACACCATTCACACACACCTTTCTTCTTTCCCATAGTCATTCAGTAAAACCACTCACACCGTCAGCCATGTTTCCCCGGCTCACTTTAGCCCATTTATAACTTAACCTTTCCATTGGTTCTCAGAAGTTTGGAATTTCCGAGTTCCCAGCTGGAAATTTCTACTGGGGCCACGGCAGCCCTGAGAGAAATTGAAGAAAATCGAGAAAACACATGCAAACAGACAAAACACGAGCAAATAATAAAAAACAAAAAACAAAACAAGGCACAGCATTAAGAAACATAACTCACATTATCAGCTACAAATGTGTGTGTGCGTTCCCAGAACACACACACAGGATGAAACCCCTTCAGGACTTTGGCTGAACAGGTTATGGTCAGGGCTGTGAAGATGAAGCTGTGTTAAACGTTTGCTCAGCAGGTGCTTCCACGTTGTCTGCCCGGAGTTTGGAAACCATCAAAGCCTTCCCACATGTATTAAAAGCTTCTTTAGTGACACGGCGAAACCCTAATGTATAAAACACATGTCCAGAGGAAAGAGGGACGGCTGCTGGCTACATCAAAACTTACCCAGTGACTGTGGCCTATGGGACTTGACCCCTAGTTTAACCTTTGAAACCTCACGTCTTCATCTGATACAGTATAAATAATGTCTCCACTTAGCTCTACGCTCTACTGAACAACGAATAGCTTCCATTTGCATCCGAATTTTGCCCAGCAGATAAACACAGATCATACCATCACACTGGATTGGACTGAAGCAAGTAAAAATGTGGACATGATCCATATAGCAACAGGTATCTGGCACCTGTACGTGACGCTTTCAATGTGTCTATTCTTTTGGCCGTAATAGTGAGGTAGAAGAGCAAAACTGAGGAAAGAACAGCTGAAAAACAGCTGTTAGCGATGATGCAACGTGACAACGAAGAGTAAGTGTCTGAAATGTCACCTGACTGCTCACTAGTGATGGAACTAATTAGGAAGTAGAGAACAGCCTAGAGAGACAGCTCTCCAGAGTAACCAGGAGACGAACAAAACCAGCAGAAGTGAAAGCTGCTGCTTAGCCAGACACCACTCAGACAAGAGTCAACCAGAGGCACCGATGCACATGCTGCGTATGCTGCGTCTGAATGTAGCACTGGACATGACTGCTCCTGTTGGCTGAATCATAGCCTGTAATACCAGGCCTCCTCCATGATGGCATTCCAGAAAAAAGTGAATCGCAACGTTGGGGTGGATGTTGAAACTTTCCTGCAGAGACATCGGCCACAGCAGGTTTCTCAACACCAGCTCTCTGTAAAGAAAAAAAAAAAAAAACTCAGCAAAGTTTCAACATCCAACCCCAACGTTGGATTTATGGATCAAAAAAAAAAAAACTCTACATTTTATTTTGTAATGCTATTGAGAAGAAAGAGTAAAAGTGCACTAATCTATGGAGGAGGGTGTTACCGTATATCCTGCGTATCAGCCTCCTCCAGTTATTGCTCCTCCGTTTCTCTCATCCCTTCCTAACTAAACAGCGTTGATCTGGGATGAACTCCAGGTGTCTATCTATAGCCCTGGGTGAGACTGTGTGTAAGGGACAGGTGGGATACTCAATCACACGAACCCCCCGAAATAAGGTTTGAAATAGCCCATATCTCACATTTGTGTCACTCGGTGTTATTTGTTTTCAGATGTGGAATGAGCTCATTTTCACCCTTGTGGCCATTCGGGGAATGACGCCAAAAGCAACTGCTGACGTCACCAAATAATCAAGTACCTGTGAGTTTACAAGAGGAAAGATACAAACTCCTTCTCTGCTTCCCAGTGTAAACAGTCCACTCAGTAGTGAGCAGTGAATTCTGATTTCAATTTTCTCATCTCTAAAACCGGGAGCATTGTGCGATTGTTCACAGGAAGTAGTCTCCGTGCAACGTACACTATTTTTCCATTTCAGTGTGTCGGTTTTTTCAACTTTAGCAACTTTAAAAGCCATAACACCGGTTATTGTCTTCTTTTACTATAGGAGATTTTGTTTTATCATAAACCAAAAAAGGCACCGTGGGAAAAAAATGAGTGCACGTTTCTTGCATTCCAAGGCCTTGGTGAGACTTTTTGTTTCTTGCCCTTTTCTAATGATCTTCACAGACATTTCCTTATATTCATTCATGACCGTCGTCCTTATCATTCATTAATTCGTTAAAACATGCTTTAAAAATGTGCTGTGGCATCCAGATCCTTATGTGCTGTCTGATTCAAGAACTACCCCCGGACACACAAGCTTGTGATCAAGAGATCTACATTGAATTTAAGAGTCTTAAATATAACCTGCGTATTTGTTACACGACAAAAGACAGAGCAAGATTATATTTGAAAAGGTTCGTGCCCCAACGAAATGATGAAACTGGTGATGAACAGTAGGCTGATTGTGTTGCAATCCAAGCTTGAATCCATAAAAAAAAAAAGCCTTCTGCTTTCTGTGGTGTCTCCACACCGACATACTCTGGCTTAAGGCTGTGGAAAAAGACAAGTCAAAATCCCAAATAACATAAAATCTCATCTTGATCCTTATCTTTGTGTGACTCTGACTCACTGTTTACACACTGGATACAGTGTGTGTGTGTGTGTAGATGCTGCCCTCATTTCTCTCAGAGTACCAGCTCTGACTAGGATTTATGACACACACATTTCATCGCTACAGATTGCAATATGTTTAGGCAACAACCCCAGTAAACTGTCTCCATGTCATTATGTTGCCACACCTGTAATATCGTAGGTGCATTTTGATGCAAGTACAGTAATGCAACCGCAAGGGGGCACAAGCCAGTGTCTTCTTGTGCCAGTCCCAAGTCTGGATAAATGCAGAGGGTTGTGGCAGGAAGGGCATCCGACGTAAAACACATGCCAAACCAAACATGCGAATCGTGACAAAGACTTCCATACCGGATCGGTCGGGGCCGGGTTAACAACGACCGCCACGGTGCTGTTGACCTACAGGGTACCGTGGAAATTGGACTACTGTTGGTCGAAGACGAAGAAGAAGAGGAGGAAGGTGTGTTCGTAGGCAGAGAGAGAGAGAAAAGCTAAGAATGTAGGACTGACAGTAGGGACTTTGAATGTTGGTACTATGACAGGAAGGCTAGGAGTTGATCGACATGATGCAGAGAAGGAAGGTGGACATACTGTGTGTCCAGGAGACCAGGTGGAAAGGTAGCAAGGCTAGAAGCTTAGGAGCAGGGTTTAAGTTGTTTTACCATGGGTCAGATAGGAAGAGAAATGGAGTTGGAGTTATATTGAAAGAGGATTTTGTGAGGAATGTTCTAGAGGTGAAAAGAGTATCAGACAGGTTGATGAGTCTGAAGCTGGAAGTTGAAGGGGTGATGTTCAATGTTGTGAGTGGTTATGCCCCACAGGTAGGATGTGAGTTAGAAGAGAAGGAGAAATTCTGGAGTGAGTTAGATGAAGTGATGCAGAGCATCCCCAGAGGTGAGAGAGTTGTCATTGGTGCAGATTTCAATGGGCATGTAGGTGAAGGGAACAGAGGTGATGAGACAGTTATGGGCAGGTTTGGTGTTCAGGACAGGAACATGAAGGTCAGATGGTGGTTGACTTTGCAAAGAGGATGGAAATGGCTGTAGTAAACACTTTCTTTCAGAAGAGGCAGGAACATAAGGTGACGTACAAGAGCGGAGGGAGAAGCACTCAGGTAGACTACATCTTGTGTAGACGTTGTAATCTGAAAGAGATCAGTGACTGTAAAGCATTGGTAGGGAGAGTGTAGCCAGACAACACAGGATGGTGGTGTGTAAAATGATACTGGTGGTGAGGAAGATAAGGAGGACTAAGGCAGAGCAGAGGACAAAGTGGTGGAAGTTGAAAAAGGAAGAATGTCGTTTAGTTTTCAGAGAGGAGCTGAGACAGACTCTGGGTGGTTTGGAGGTGCTTCCAGATGACTGGACTACTACAGCTAATTTGATCAGGAGACAGGTAGGAGGGTACTCGGTGTGTCATCTGGAAAGAGGAAAGCGGACAAGGAGACTTGGTGGTGGAACGAGGAAGTTCAGGAGTGTATACAGAGAAAGAGGTTAGCTAAGAAGAAGTGGGACACTGAGAGGACTGAAGAGAGTAGACAGGAGTACAGGGAGATACAGCGTAAGGTGAAGATAGAGGTGGCAAAGGCCAAACAAAGAGCATATGAGGACTTGTATGCTAGGTTGGACACTAAAGAGGGAGAGGTGGATTTGTACAGGTTGGCCAGACAAAGAGATAGAGATGGAAAGGATGTGCAGCAGGTTAGGGTGATTAAAGATAAGGATGGAAATGTATTGACAGGTGCCAGGAGTGTGATGGGAAGATGGAAGGAGTACTTTGAAGAGTTGATGAACGAGGAAAATGAAAGGGAAGTAGCAAAGATTAGTAAGAGTGAAGTGAGGAGGACATTGAAGAGGATGAAGAGCGGAAAGGCAGTTGGTCCTGATGACATACCTGTGGAGGTATGGAAGTGTCTAGGAGAGGTGGCAGTAGAGTTTTGACTAGTTTGTTTAACAAGATCTTGGAGAGTGAGAGGATGCCAGAGGACTGGAGGAAAAGTGTACTGGTACCAATTTTTAAGAACAAGGGAGATGTGCAGAGCTGTGGCAACTACAGAGGAATAAAGCTGATGAGTCACACAATGAAGTTGTGGGAAAGAGTAGTGGAAGCTAGGCTAAGGGCAGAGGTGAACATTTGTGAGCAGCAATATGGTTTCATGCCTAGAAAGAGTACAACAGATGCAGTATTTGCTTTGAGGACGCTGATGGAGAAGTACAGAGAGGGTCATAGGGAGTTGCATTGTGTCTTCGTAGATTTAGAAAAAGCGTATGACAGGGTGCCGAGAGAGGAGCTGTGGTATTGTATGAGGACGTCTGGAGTGGCAGAGAAGTATGTTAGAGTGGTGCAGGACATGTATGAGAGCTGTAAGACAGTGGTGAGGTGTGCTGTAGGTGTGACAGACGAGTTCAAGGTTGAGGTGGGTCTGCATCAAGGATCGGCTTTGAGCCCCTTCTTGTTTGCTCTGGTGATGGACAGACTGACAGATGAGGTTAGACAAGAATCTCCCTGGACTATGATGTTTGCAGATGACATTGTTATTTGTAGTGAGAGCAGGGAGCAGGTGGAGGAAAATCTAGAGAGGTGGAGGTCTGCTCTGGAAAACAGAGGAATGAAGCTTAGCCGCAGCAAGACAGAATACATGTGTGTCAATGAGAGGACCCAGGTGGAATGGTGAGGTTACAGGAGCAGAGGTGAAGAAGGTGCAGGACTTTAAGTACTTAGGGTCAACGGTTCAGAGCAACGGTGAGTGTGGAAAAGAGGTGAAGAGGCGAGTGCAGGCAGGTTGGAACGGGTGGAGAAAAGTGTCAGGTGTGTTGTGTGATAAAGAGTATCAGCGAGAATGAAAGGAAAGGTGTTCAAGACGGTGGTGAGACCAGCAATGTTGTTCGGCTTAGAGACAGTGGCACTGAAGAAAAGACAGGAGGCAGAGCTGGAGGTAGCAGAGCTTAAGATGTTGAGGTTCTCTTTGGGAGTGACGAGGATGGACAGGATCAGGAATGAGTACATCAGAGGGACAGCTCATGTTAGATGTTTTGGAGATAAAGTCAGAGAGGCCAGATTGAGGTGGTTTGGACACGTTCAGAGGAGAAACTGTGAATATATCGGTAGAAGGATGCTGAGGTTGGAGCTGCCAGGCAGGAGGTCTAGAGGAAGACCAAAGAGGAGATTTATGGATGTAGTGAGGGAGGACATGAAGTTAGTTGGTGTGAGTGAAGAGGATGCAGAGGATAGAGTTAGATGGAGGCACATGATTCGCTGTGGCGACCCCTGAAAGGGAGCAGCCGAAAGGAAAAGAAGAAGAAGAAGAAGATTTTGATGCAAGTACAGTACGTCTCTGTGGAAATGCGTTCAAGAGTGTTAGACACTAGAAAGGAAACAGACATTTTCAAGGATCCACAACCTTTAAAGTTGTGCATTTAAAAAAGCTTTTAAATCTTTAAATAGATTTGTAATAGCAAAGGACTTAATATAGTATATTTGGTGAGGCAGTGGTGGTGGAGTGGTTAGTGATTAGAATCCTGTGGCCTTTCTGTGTGCAGTTTTGCACGTTCTCCCTGGGCTTGCGTGGGTTTCCTTCCACAGTCCAAAGACATACGCGTTAGATTAATCGGTGAATCTAAATTGCCCATAATGACTGTCTGCCTGTGTGTCGGCCCTGAGACGGACTGGAGACCTGTGCAGGGTGGACCTCACCTCTCGCCCAGTGACAGCTGGGATAGATTCCAGTCCCCAACAACCCTGAACAGGACAATTGGTTAAATATAATGGATGAATATTTGGTGATGCCTATTTTGAAAGATATTAAGGATGTGGTGAAGTCACACTACAACAGCCACATGGTGTCTCTCTCTCTCTGCACCAAAAAGTTATCAGTTCTTTCATATATGTAGTAAAGTGGAGTCACCCATGTTTAACATACAATATTTATTGCGGTGACACTCTGACGGGGAGGAAGCCGAGTGACATCGCTCGTCTATTATCCAGGCCTGTCAATAGTGTGATGCACATGAGCGTCATCCAGCTGCCACTGCACAATCTGAAACATTCCTCTTCATTTGGCCTCGATGAGAAGCCACTCATCACTTCGACGTCTCGGAGCCATTTCTCAATCAGCGAGCAGTAATAAGTTCCACACCACACACAGAAAGCAAACGTATGGGGATGGTAATGAGCGATGGAGTCACAGCAACGTCCAAGTAAATGCGATGCAAAGTTTAGAGCAAAAATAATTCACAATGCAAATTCCCGCGTTAAACTGCAGGTGAATGCAAATGATCAAGTCGCACGCAAATTCAAACAGACACACAATTTTAACATAAGATCTCACCTCACTGTGCTCCGTGTCCAGGATAGATGAGATGATGCTTTTGTTCCTAGAGCGACCCTGTGAGTTCACAGAGGTGACGTTAGGAATTTCTGATGCAGAGGGGTTATAAACTGGGTTTTTCCTGACGCTGGACAGGCAATTTGGTCACATCAGGTCTGGTAGGATTGTGGTTGAAAGACGGGAAACGGCAGCACCGCTTTGGGCTAACTGCCATTGAGGACAATGGAGGCCGTCAGAGACGGCGCTTCCTTCAGTTGTGCACTTTCCACTTAGTGAATGAAAGCACAAGCCCCTCAGAGGTGGTTTTTCCATCCTGGCTGAGCTGCTACAAGGTTCTCACCTGATATGTAAAGAGGGCAACCTAGGTCCTACGGGAGTCAAAGGACGTCGATCCACACTGGGCCTGAAAACTAGTGTAAAAGTCAAAAGAAGTAAAAGTAAAAAAAAAAAAAAAACACAACACACACTCACTCACTCACAAGCGTTAAAGTGCTGTTTAATGCATACCAGAGGGAACACGTGACACAAAAAACACAAAGATTTAGCCCCCAAAACACGGCTTTATGTCAAACAATTTACACATTTTTTTTTCTCAATTCATCAAATTTTTGGTGCCGTGGCAACCTGCCAAGTTTACATTCGTCACGGGGCAGCGTGGGTAAGACAAGTGCACTAAGATGACAACGAAGTAACGTCCATGTGTTGACTTCTCCGGCAAATTATAGTAATTGCAGGGGGAGTTTTATTATTATTAATTATTTATTAACTTAAGTCCCATTAAGCACTAAATCGAAAATCGAATTTAATCTCATACAGTAGCAGGTTGTTTTTTAGATTACAGTTATGTTGAGACTTCACTGGACACGTTTATAATGAATTCCACAGCATTTCCTGAAAATACAGTTTTGCCGTTTTGAATTGAACTAATACAGTGTTTGAATACAGTGTTTTTGTTCATTAAATAAAAAATAATGCAAACTGAATTCCTGGCAGCCACCTACACCTTTGTGCACTGCATTAGAAACACTTTTTACACCGGATGCCCTTCCTGACGCAACCCTCCCCGATTTCTACCGGGCTTGGGACCAGCACTGGACGGCTGGGGATGAGGGTGGGCTGTAGGGGGTTCAGTGTCTTGCCCAGGGACACTTCGACACGTGGTCGGGAAGCAAGAGGCGCCCACTCCACCAACCGAGACACTGCTGCCCCCATTTGAACAGCACCAATACTAATCAACAAATACAGGTTTGACTTTTGGCCATTACAAAACTCATCTCATCAGTAAAAAGGGTGATTGCTTGCTTTCAATTCAGAGGAAGAGACGGATAGTAGACGTTAGGGAGTGAATTTCTTTGAGAAAGATTAATCAATACTGTTGTCGTTCACAGACAGAAAAGAATTAAGAGCTTAGGCAGTGTACATCTCTATATTAGTGGTGTCAGGCACTGTACTTTGTGTTACTACAACAGCAGCTGCACCAGTTTTTTTTTTTTTCCTCCTCTGGTTCCAGTCTTAGCTGAACCCGTCCTGGTTTCACAAGTGGCTGTGGAGAAGCTGCAGGCTGTTGTCCTGGCCGCCTAAGCCATGGTTTTCTTCCTGCACTCCACGGAGCAAAAGAGGAAGCCCTGCACTGCCATGAATCGCTGGCCCATCAGGCACTTGGAGCAGCCGGAGCACTTGAAGCACTGCGCCTCGGCGTGCCAGTGGTGCTCGCCGTAGGAAACCCGCTGGGCCTCGGGCTCCACCACGGCCTGGCAGGCTGAGCATTTCTGGGATGAGGGAGGAAAATAATAATGTCACGTGGTTTTTGTTTGTCTGGATGTTTCTACCAATCTTGTTCATATTGTTAATGAAACTGTTCACTACAACACAGGAGAAATTTGCAAATGACTGGTTTTGAAATCTCAAAGTTAAAAACACATATAAGTTAAACACATAAAAAAAAAAAAAAAAAACCGATAGAAACCGTTAAGTCAAAGTGTGTATCGGCTAACTTGGTAGCACAGTAGACTCCCTACCTTTTCAAGTGAAGGCAACTATGACGTTACATAAAAACAGTGGCTTTCTAGGGGATTACGTTGGATAAACCACATAAACACATGCTGAGTGCTTCACATTCTTGGCTACGGGTGGTCACAGTTCACTTACAGTGGTTCTCTTGTGTCAGTTTTACTCTAAGGTCTGTTGTTAAACCTGTGCGAGGCACTTTTAAGCCAAACCATGTGACCTGTCGTACCCTGAGGGTCTACACGCACATTAGATATAAAGATTTAGATCTAATATCATTTATATCGAATATCTAAGACTTATAAGATTTTATTTAAAAGTAGGAATAACATTTATTTTTATTAGGGTTTTAAGCTTTGGCGAGGAATGTGTGCATTCACTAATCTTAACTCTGCTTTGAATAGAATCGTTCAACAAGCAAAACAATTTCAACTATTAAAATAATAATGGAAAAAAAAAAATCAGAAGCTCCAAGAAAAGAGCATCGGTGTTACCACAGCATAGTTCTTCATGTAGCAGGGCTTGCAGACAGGCTTTTCATTCTCCATGACATACGTCTCCCCGGCAAGTATGCAGTCACAGTCAAAACAGCAGAAGTGCTTCAAATGCCAGTTCTGGCCCTCGGCCTGAGTGTACTCATTGCTGAAGATCAGCTGTGAATAGAACACGCATCAAACGGTGCAACCAAATGCAGCTATGGAGAAACACTGTCACCAATCACACGGAAGAATGTGCAATCACAAATTAGATGACATCAATTTGTTGCAACAAGGCCACAATAAAAGTATCGTCTCCCCTCTCACCTCGTCGCAGCCTCCACATCGCGGCTTCTCGCTGTCTCCGTAGTGGCGACCGCAGAACAACTTGCCTTTCTTCCAGAAGTAAATCATATCCACCAGAAGTTCGTTACAGGTGACGCACACGAAACACGCCGGATGCCACAATTTGTCGTAGCCGGCCCGCTCGGCATAGACGGCCGGTTCACCCAGGCGCATTGGCTGGTGGCAGTGATGGCAAGACTTGGAGAGAGAGAGAAGAAGAGGTGGTTGGCATCACAGTGGACTTGTGATTTCCTGTCCTTCCATTTCAGTTTTGTTGCTTTTGAGTTTATAATAGCCTAGTTTGTATCCCAGCCCTATGCTCAGCCACCAGGCCCCCGATTTATTATCTAATAATCTAAGAGTTTTTGAATCAATCATTTATTTGTCCAAAAATGAAAAATGCTCTTAGTAAGTTTCCAGAGCTCAAGGGGACAATATGTTGTCACAGGTATAGATGAGTGCCCTCAGCTGCATCCTGTTCCAAAAACATGTCTTTCATCCACTTTTGTGAGAACAAAGAATTTTCAGTAGGTTTACACAAAGGGCAATATCCTTGTCTTTGGGTCCTTTCAAAGTCAAGTGGTGCCTCCTTTGACCAGACAAAATGGCCATTTTATACAAAAACATTGGAACCTTTTTGCCTGAGATCACAGCAGTCTTTGAACATTTTAATTCCGTGTTAGAACGGAGGCGGTGGGGAAGTTTGGCCAAAAGTGGAATTAAGAGGGAGGATGAAGCTGACAGAGCGACAATAAGAATTAAGGAACAGTAAAAGATGAAATAACAAGAAGTTTGTAAAATGCATTGAGAGAAGACAGGAACATGGAGAAAACACAGCAAAACTACAGGAAACAAAAAAACGCTTTTTTGATGCTTGCTAACTTATATTATCACTGCGGTGCGGCTACTTTGGCATAACCACAGCTGTATTTCTTTTTAATATCAGACAACATGAGACATAGAAATAAAAATCAGGGATAAGACCCCACACAGCACGAAATAACTAACTGCACACTGTGACGATGAGATCTTAAATACAACAAAGCTTTAGCTGTGACTCATGACCTACTGTGAGCTATAATTAAATCATCACACATCATTCAGAGAGATGGTGGAGTCACAGTTGGTGTAACAGCTCCATCTAGTGTCCTCTTTAGGAGTAATGCCACAATACTGTTGCCTGCTGCAACAACAGCAACAGTCATCATGACTAAGAAACTGCTGCAGATGCTGTAATATCCAAGTCCAACAAAGAACCTCTTATATTCTGCCTACGCTGAAGTACAGTGAAACCAGAGGTGAACCACTTGTTGTCTGCTGTTACAGGAGCCTGAGCGATTGTTAGGCCACTTGAGGGAAAGTACACCTTAACTGTTCCACCCTGCTATGAAATATGTTTGTAATTAAAGCAGGAATCATTTTCTTCACTCCTTTAAAAGTAAAAAAAAAAATAAAAATCATAAAATTAACAAGTTCTTTAAATCATCTATTAAATGTATCCATCCCTGTGATAAAAAAATTCTGATTCATGAGGCCTAGAAGCCACACAGTCAGAAGTGAATATAAATGTCTTACAAAGTTCTGTGGTAGTCCAGCTTGATGAGCTCCAGGGTCTCCCATGGCTCCAGCAGTGGAAGCAGTACCCATGGCTCCTCCAACACCTCCAATACCAGCAGACGGACCAGTCCCAGGGCCTGAAAGTGGTCCAGTAGCTCCACTGCTGCCTGATCCAGGACCAATATCAGCACCGACTCCAGCCGTAGCCATTGGAACAGAACCAGCTCCAGCAACTCCAACTCCTGGTCTAAGCCCAGCCCCTCCAGCTCCAGCACTGGACCCAGCACCAACCCCAGGTCCATACCCTGTCCCTCCTGTACCGGGTGAAACTCCAGCACCAACACCACTGGCACCACCCTGCCCACCAGCACGAACCAGAGCCATCTCTTCAGGCAGCATAACATCTCCGACTCCCAGGGCCTCATCCTTGTACTTGCGGACAAACTGCTGCATTTGCTTGACCTCGGCAGGGCTCAGCTCATGGCACTTGGAGGGGTCCTGATCGTGCTCAGGCAGCTGCCGGGCCATCTGCTGCCGTCTGTAAGCAGCTCCCTCTGAACCGGTGACTGGACGCTTCTCTGGTGGGAGCAACTCAATGTAACGTGCTGCCTGGAAGTCAGAAGAAAATGGAGAAGAAAATGTTTAGCTCAGATGAGATAAAGAGAAATGTGTGGAGGACAGTGATAATAGGGACCAATCAGAAAGTGACTGAAGGAAAACAAGTAAAACATGGGTCCTACAGATCCAGTACCAGACTAAACAAAAAGCGATGCAGACGTTTGGCCATTTCCTTCAAAAGGAAAAGTCTCAGGGCTTTGCACATCCACTTTTTGATCATACAGTACGTGTTTCTAAAAATGCCATATGAAGATACCTGACACAGTCTAAAAACTTTAAGTTACATGTGTGGATTAAACATCCTCCAGTTCCTTAAGAAATTGTGAGTTCACAGTGCTGCCGGGGGAAAATGCAAAAAAGTGCAGATACAAGCTACCAGGATATAAAGATGTGTGTAGTGTAAAGTAAAAAGAAAACTTTTAAGTTCAAACGTTTTGTTCTGAACAATTGTCTTGTTCAATAACGTAAAACTGGCAAATGAACAATTCATCACATGCACAAAACTGGAAAAAGTGAATGGTTTGCATTTTATTAATGAATGACATAAATAATTATCAAAATCATCGTCAGTGATTGTTTGAACACTTACCAGATACCTATTGGCTACTGGTGGTGCCCACTCATAGGTGACGGACTTCATTGGCACCTCTTTGGGGACTGACACCACATTAGCTGATGTGGTACTGACAGCAACTGGCACTTTGTTAGCCCTGACAGCCGTGACAGTGGCTGGTACAGACTGAGGCTGAGGGTGAGACTGAGGCTGAGGCTGATACTGAGGCTGAGGCTGAGGCTGGGCCTGGCTCTGAGTTTGGCCTCTGGTGGGTGCTGAACCTGCAGAGGGTGAAGCAGGCTGCACAGAACCAGCTGTGGCAGATGGGGGAATCACCGTGGACGACACACTGGGTGGAACTACGTGAGCGGTGGCCAAGCTCGGTAAAGTGATGGTCTCCATGTTGCCCTGGGAGCCGGGGATGCCATCTCTCTTCAGCTTGGCGATGAGGCCGGTGTATTTAGTGTCCTCGAACAGTTTGCCTACCTTTTTATTCTCCTCTGAATCCATGGACACATCGTGCTCTGTGAGGCCACATTTACAGTTTCTGCAGATTTTTCTACCGTGAAAAAGAGAAGACAGGTTGGATTATTCTAGTATACTTATGTTTTTTGAGTATGACAGAGGAAATGATGCTCTGATTGTACGTATAGTGTAAATAGTCTTGTGCTTTAGTATGTGAATTCTTGTGAAATAATTAATACACTTCTCATGCAAAGCCACAACTTATTTCTGTCTTTTCATTTCTGTCCAGAGTTGCATTAAATTTTCACCAAGATCTCGTAATGATGATTGGAGAGTCAGACCACTGCACTGCAAGTCTTCTCTAGCAAGTTCTAAAGATTCCTAATTGGGTTAAGGCGGGAAAGCCTTGTGTGAAAATGATGTCTCATGCTCCCTGGACCATTCGAGATCATCTTTTTGAAATGTGCCCACGGCAGTAATTATGCAATGGAAGCTATCTTCTAAGTTAAATCCAGGTGGTGACTTTTTTTTGGCCTGTCCGTGTATTTGGCTGATTCAGGAGTTCAAAAAAAAAAAAAAAGGCAAGTTTATGCACAGTAAGCAGCACATTTCATACACAATGAAGTTCAAAGTTTAAATGGTTAAAACAAATAAGAAAACTAACAAAAATGAAACCAACTAAAAAAAGAAGCAAGTAGAGGTAAAAGCTCAGTGGGTAATGCAAACATCTTCACTCTTCACATGCCTCAACACAACTTGCTTCATATTTGTAGAGTAACTAATGTCATTTATGATTGGTAGGCATGCTTCAGCGTGTCCAAGCACACAAGTGTGATGAGGTAAAGTAAGAGCAATGGAAACAAGCATCAGTGATGCAAGACGTCAGGCTCCATATATGTATTGCAATAGTGATATAACCACTTTGGAAAGACTGATCATTTCATCTTTGGTAAAAAATAAAAAAAAACTGGGGGAAAACACCTGGATGCATGAAGTGCCTGTAAGACCGTTCTCAAGTTGAAGGACTTAACTTTATTCATTCTCCACTAACTGAAAACTGAAGACTAATTCTTTCATTAAAATGACATTTTATATGTGCAAAACATACGCACAACATAAAGTCAAACACTGCAGATCACTACTGGGATCATGTTAACTTGGGCCACTGTCTGTAACTATTACAACATTCCTGACTGAGTGTGAGACACTTAAGGGCTTTGTGCTGGTGCCGTGTCGGCCATGAGGACACCTGGTTTTGTCTTCAGGACGACTAGCCAAGTGTGCATAATTGTCCAGACAGAAGAGTAATTAATGAGTCACTGGTGAAAATAGTTGCGCATGATTTGAGACAATGGGCAGGACAGGGACTGTGGCAGTGTCTGTGGATATAGCCTACGTGACTGTCTTTGTAGAATCCCATTTAGAGGACAGCCTCAAATTGCAGTTAATTTGTTAAATTAGGGCTTCAGCTCCAGACCTCAGTAGCAATCAGATCTCAAGTCACATTCTGTGGACTCACGCTGTTCTAATATTTCCAAAGGGACGTGGGACGCTGTGCTCAAAGACAAACGTGGAGGGCAGCTGTATTCAGTAACAGCATGCAGCTATTAGGCCAATGTCGCCTGCTGCCATGAAAGCAGCCTGGGTCCATGAATTTTTTTTTTTTTTGTTTTACTTTCATTATTGGTGGAAGGCTGAACAATACATGAAAATTCACACAGTGTTCTACCAGTGAGTTGCTAAATATCTTTAGCTGAGGGTTCAGCGCTTTGCTGAAGAGAAACGTTTGAGTTAATGGTGACTGAAGTTAGACTCAACCAGACACAGAATGTCCGAGGATTGAAGCTGGACATCCACTGTGAAATCAGTTTCTCTGTCCGTGCCGTGGAGCGGAACTATACGCACCTCCAGAAGTGCAGTTCGAAGCCTTCACACTTGTCCTTGCATTTCAAACAGGCCGCTCCTGCGCCAAACTCGTGGCCGAGAGTCATCTGTTAACAGAGCAAAAGGGGGAGATTACGAGTGCTTTCACAGGCTCCTTTTGGCTCTTGACACACAGAAAAGAAATGACTGACTTTGAATGACTTTAACATGACATCACGTTGCTTTCACTTTGCACATGTCTAGCTGCTTTACTGAAATGCCATAAGAATATCATCATATCTGGCTAAGGACTCTCCTTAACATCTGCTGCATCCTTTTCACGTCCTTCAGTGCCAAACAATGCTCATCTCCACAGCTTTTGACCATATACGGTGGTCTATTCGGTGATGCTGAAAGTCTCGTGGGAAGCCGCAGGCACCCCCATTGTCAAGAGACACCCGCTACTGAGGAATGCGGACGGTGACAGCAGTTACTAACGGCTGAGGCGAGATGCCAATATTTCAGCTTTCATCACATCCAGAGTTGTTAGATTTTACTCACCTGGGACCCACTGAAAAACACAGGATGACGTTGTTTCGCACTATGATTTATGATAATGATAATAAAAGTGGTAAGCACTTAAGCAAAGTTAAGAAGTGTAGAATAATTTAGTACCTATGTAGGCAGCCATAATAATAAGAAAGATTTTCAAACTGGTCTGGAAAATAAAAAGCAATAGAAAAACAATTACTTTTATTCAGTAAATCTTTGCAATGTTTCTTTGTTTTTATTAGTTTTATTCCCAAAATAATTCTGTTGGCTGTCTCTTTTAACATGCTGTGTTTAGATTAGGAATATAGAAAAGACATGCTATAGAAATAAACGTGCTTGTCTATTCATCTAAAAATGGAAGCACATTGAAAGAAATTAACATTCTTAAACATGGTGCTAAATATCACTACAGTCAGTTTGTCAGGTAGGTTGCCAGTAAGTCCAATACAAAATTCCTACAGTAAATTCTGCTTTCATAAAGCTTAAAATGTTTTGGGATAATGAGCATTTAATAATGTGATAATACTGGAGGCTAAAATTGATGATGCTGTTGAATTGTGCTGCAGTATAGAGACAGGTGTTTCAATTTCTTTAGATGATTCTCTTTTAGCAAGGTGAACTTAATGCACTGACAAGTGAGGTTATGTTCCTCATTTTCAGCTTCACATTCTCTATTGTAGTCAGCTTTGGATTCTTGTTACAAAAAGCTTTGGTCAGTGGCATAAAAGCTACTGTGGTCGCGGTACAGTAGTATGGAAAACATCTGTATCATCAGAACATCTGTAGTGCAGCAAAATGGAAAAGTGACAGGATTTTAGGCAAAACAAGGTAGAGGGTGACTACTTGAGAAGTCCAAATATTTACGTCAGACATAGTGTGTGTGTGTGTGTGTGGATTATGACCAAGCCTGCAAGGTGATTAATTTTGGTGACAACACTTTGCAAAGAGGTTGTTCAGACACAAAGTGCACAGTTCAACACAGATGACTCATGGCCACGATGAGTCAATAACAGGCCTGAGCTGAGCTGCAGGCCAGTGGCAGCTAGTCACTGTAGTTTCAGCTCATCACCTTCTCACACTGAACCTAGTCCCTAAAACATCCAGAAGAATCCAAAATACACAGAGCTAAATGAAACTGGGTGCATTAGAAATTCGTGTACAAAATTTAAGAAGCACTTTTCTGCTTTTCACTGTAGCGGCTTGGTTTCATTTTACAATACTTTAATATTACACAGGCTCCTCTAACCAAACTTCCTTCTGCTTCTGAACTATCTGGGTGGGGTGACCGTATCATATATCTAAGTAACAGCCTTTGTTCAGCCTTCTTGCTGCTGTTGTGGAGACTGCTTTGCTTTTTGATATTTGATATATCTAATATGTCAGTGGCTTGACTGTTTTCCAGTATGCATCAAAAAAATCTCTAATGCATTTGAGTAAACAGAAATCTGAGTGGGATTAGTTCACTCACACAGCGGTGCAATTTTCGCCTATGGCAGCTTCAACAGGAAACTTACTCCCGGTGAGGTCAGGGAGCCTCAGAGAAAGACCACCAGAAAGAACCTCAATTTAAACAACTTGCAGTAATTATGATTTCCCAGCACTGTGTGCCCAAAGTCACAACTTATTACCTGAGCTGTCTTGTTGGAGGACTGTGAGAGCTTAATTGAGCATAATGCTTTTTTGGTTGCTTTTTTTTTTTAAATAAAAGAAAAAAAGGGGGGCAATTACTGTTTCACACCTATCAAAGCAGCTTCTCACTCTGCAGCCTCCAGCAGCTGCAGCAGACTTATCTCCTCCAGGGATTTAAAGCAGATGTCAGACTGGAGCTGTCTGGGTCATGCAGCTGCTCAGACCCACTTTCCAGCAACAGCTTAATGTAAATATACTGCAAATGTGCCTTAATGGAGCTGACACATCCCACAATCCAACAGAAAATAGATCTGTACCCAGTGCAGGAAGATGCCCCCCAACACATAACTGTTTGCTGCAATTTACTTCACTTTGGAAAACAGTATGTTTGAGGTCGAGTGTAACTGTAATTTTAGCTGCATGTAAGGAAACATTTGGCAGTTTTAGTTAAATCGTGTTGGTTGACAACAGCCAAAGTGATGACAAACTTAGGTTGCAGCCTATTGGCTGATTGATGCAGCAGCATCACTTCACACTTATCCATGTCCCTGTCCTCTGTGGCACCCAGCTACCTGCAGCTCCCATGATGTAGAGATCAGTGTGTCGACAGCGCAGAGTACTAACAACGCCTGCAGTGCAAACGGCCCCGGTAAAGATTCTCCTGGGCCAGTAAAAGAAACTTTTCAACAACCAATTCGCCGTTTCACTCCAACTCACATGCATTTCCTGCAGCTTCCAGACTCAGCTGTGTCCAACTTTGGCCTGTGCCAACTTTACATGGATTTTAAACAGCAATTTTCCAACACCACAACTGTGACTATTCATGACAAAAAAATAAATAAAAATTAAATAAAAGAGAAACAAAAAGTCCACTGAATATCCTGCACCAAATAACATGCAGCAATTTAGGTATTCTTTAATGTGATGCCCATCAGAAAACACCGGTTAAAGTCACAGTAGATAACAGCTGCCTCACCCTCATGAATTAAATAAATATATTACAGCTGAATCCTTTAGAAGTACTGATGTGAGTATTTCTACATCTCCAGCTGTGTAATTCAAACAGAAAGATTTCCTCTTACGTTAATTAGTACATTTTTACAACTGTGTTGCATAGACTACCAAAACATCATCGTTTAAACAAAAACATGTGGTTAATTGTTTTAACCTTCAAACGCTTTTGCTGTGAATTTCATTCAGATGAGAAACTCAAAGGGAAGTGACCTAAAGAAACAACAGTCCAAGTTTGTCTTTGTAAACCAAGTGGCGTGTGTTAATGCAGAAATTACATCTAATTCATCTGGATTGAAGAAAAATAAAATTGCCACTCCCATTTTTATTTGATTTCAATAATATAAACGAGACAACGGAAAAGCAAAAGTGACTACAAAACATGATTTGGGGTTTTTTCGGGGACTTTTCTCGCCACCTACACCTTTCCAGGGCGTTCCCGGGTCAGTCCGACTCTTCCACGGAAAAGGAAAGCTTACCTTCTTCACTTCCTTCTCTATCTCCATTTTTTCGTGTCGCGTCGGTCCGGACGAAGCGAAAATCGAGTTTCCCCCTGACACCGCTGTCAAAAAGTAAAAACCCACAGAGAACGGAGCACGGAGAGGAAACACGAGCCGGTTCTCTCTGCTTTTGCAAAAAAAAAAAAAAAAAGTCCTGCTCCCTGTGAGCGTGGAGCGCAACGGAACCGGCTGTTTCCGGTTAATGATTTCAGAATAAAACGGTTCTCAAACTCTGCCAACGAACTCATCTCATCGGAATTAATTAGGTTGTCAAGTGAGATCCGAAAAAACACGCTGCAAAAGTTCGATCCACAGGAAGATTAAAGCTGAAGTAGAACAAGACTTTGTTACAATGCCAAAAAACTAATATATATTTTTTTTAATTTAAACTACATGCATATAAATTAAAGTGTTGCAAAACAGGTGAAAGCCAGAAACAACTGAGGGTTTGATCCCCAATAACTTGAACAACGTTACAGCACACAATTTTGAAATATGGATTTCATATTCATAAACTCGGTTGTAGTGATAATATGGAGGAAATATTTTGTTGCAATATTTTTACCTTTTATTGTGAAAGGAAATGCTTTACTTCCGGAAAACGTCGCGACTTCTTTTCGACTTAACTCCACTTTCACTCTGGAGGTCCCGAACACTCTTCATTGACGAAAAAGAGGGGCACTTCCGCCTTGATAGATTCCCAGCTCGACCAATAGGAACAGATAAAGCGGCCACTACAGCGTAGAAAAACCAATCACAGACAAGCGGGGCGTGTTCCTGTCATAACAAAGGATGTTATAGTAGCTTCAACCTGCTGTAGATCTGATTGTACATTTCCTGCTTTTTCTTACAAATAGTTTAGTTGTTACTGTCTTAATCTTGATGTTTTTATTCTTTTTTAAGAATGACATGTTAAAAATAGGAAATGTGTCAATATGATACAAACGAAAACATACAACATCAAAAAGCAGAATATTCCAGGCTACACACTAAAATCCTAAAACACACACGGATACAACCACACAACACAGTTTTTCTGTGTTTTGTTTTTGAAAGGAGTTGCTTTTTGTGGTTTGTGAAACGCCCATCAAGCACATGAAGTGTTGCCTCAGTGGCAGGAAACTATGGCGGTTAGTAGCTTCCTCTGTGACCGGCCTTTTCAAAGGAAACCCTGACAGCGTGACCGTTCAGAGGGTGTCATCTGTCAGACACCAGGCTTTGATGAGTGTGTGCACTTTTCTGTCAGCTACAGCGCTTCACTGTGAAGTCAGACCTTTTCCCTCTGGCATGCACCTCTGCAATAAAAATGTTAATGTTTAGTCTATAAAATCTCAGACAGATGTTTTCCTCCACTTCCAGAGATGTCGTCATCTCTGCAAAACCCCAAACAGGTGAACCTTTTCACAATCATGCAACACAGGACAATATGTCAGTAGAGGGGGCAGATGTGTTTACATCAGGTAAGTTAAAGTGCAAACAATTCCCTAAAAAAGGAAATTGTTTATTGGAAATTGTTTATTAAAGTACAAGTACCTCAAAATTGTGTTCAAGTACAGAACTTGAGTGAATGTACTTTGTATAATTTTCCTAAAATTAGGTGGTAGGTTCCAATGTCACAGTGAACAACAATGTGACGCCTAAAAGCAAATCTAAGATCAATAAGTCTGGCTGCGACACTTGGTGTGGACGTGCTGCCGACACTCTGGATTTTCATCACTTTACCTCAGGAAGCTTCAAGAGGAAGAGACAGACAAAGATACAATTTTACACATTTATTTTTATTTTGGTGCAACCATTCTACTATAGTTCACAGGCAGTGCTGTCTGTGGACATATAAAATGGGCATTTATACTACAAGGAAGTAACATGGATATGTATCAACTCATATTATCATACTAGCTTTAGACACCAAACTAAATAAAACATGTTTTAATGTAGCCAACATGTTCAAGATTCAAGATTCAAAGTGTTTATTGTCATATGCACAGACAGAAAGCATGTTTCCCTGCACAATTAAATTCTTACTTTGCCGTCCACACTAAATGTCATACAGTAAAGTAAAAGAAAAATAGAAAGAAAAATAGAGCAATCAGGCAATAAAGTGAGGTAGTGCAGTTCTGAAAAAAATGAATGTGCAAATGCAAAATGTGATTCAATGTAAACAGTTATGTCCATGGTTGCAAACTCCTGTCAGCTGTTTAGGAGTCTGATGGCAGAGGGGAAGAAAGAGTTCTTCAGTCTTGAGGTTCTGCATTTCATACTTCTGTACCTCCATCCTGAGGGTAGAAGTGTGAACAGTCCTTGCTGGGGTTGGGAGGGGTCTTTGAGGATGGAAACAGCTCTCCTGTGGACTCTGCGGTGGTAGATGCTCTGCAGAGAGGGCAGTGGAGTCCTGGTGATCTTCTGTGCAGTCTTCACCACTCTCTGCAGGCGTTTGCGGTCCATGGCAGTTGTGCTGCCGTACCACACAGTTGGTCAGGACACTCTCGCTGACGCAGCTGTAGAAGTTGCTGAGGATCTTAGGCGACATGCCAAACTTCCTCAGCCTCCTCAGAAAATACAGCCGCTGTTGGGCCTTCTTGATCAGCTGCGTGACGTGAGGTGTCCAAGTGAGGTCCTCACTGATGTGGACAGCCAGGTATTTAAAGTGGCTCACCCTCTCCACTTCAAGCTCCCGGATGAACAGTGGCTGATGCGTTCTCCTCTCCTTTCTCATGTCCACTATCATCTCCTTCATCTTGTCCGTGTTGAGGGTGAGGTTGTGGTCTCCACACCATGACACCAGACTGGCCACCTCCCTCCTGTAGGCTGCCTCGTCACCGCCATCAATGCGTCCTATCACTGCGGTGTCGTCCGCAAACTTTAGGATGTTTTTCCTACTGTGAAAATTTGTGAAGAATAAACCGAGTTAATTATATTATCTACCTACAGTATGTGGTAGAGAGTAAGACAAGCATAAAAGAACAAAAAAAAAGGATGTTAATGAGGTTTGGGTCTGACAGCAGTCAGCCTGCAGTCCCCAATTTCGACTCTAGACTGTAGGTGGCCCACTTGTCCACATCTGACGACTGACCACGTTCCACTGAACACTTTCCACACCAGATGCAGTGATAATTTTCATAAACAGCTTAATGTTTATACAGCATAATGTTGGACTATGACCCCAAACCTTATCTGCTACCGATTTGAACTTGTCTTGCTCTTCATCTGTCTTGCCTCTTGAACCCTAACTCCATAGTGACAATTGTATAATGATTCAATACATACACACATCACACACAATACAACAATGTTTACAGTGCCTTGAAAAAGTATTAATACCCCTTGAACTTCTTCCATTTTGTCACGTTACAACCACAAATTTTATGTCACAGACCAACACAAAGTGACACATAATTGTGAAGTGAAAGGAAAATGACAAATGGTTTTCAAAATCTTTTACAAAAATATATTTTAAAGTGTGGCGTGCCCCCTGAACCAATTGTCTTCAGAAGTCACCTAATTAGTAAATGGACTCCACCTGTGTGTAAGTTAATCTCAGTATAAATACAGTTGTTCTGTGAAGCAGTCAGAGGTTTGTTAGAGAACACTAGTGAACAAACAGCACCATGAAGCACCGTGAAGTCCAAGGAACACACCAGGGATAAAGTTGTGGAGAAGTTCAAAGCAGGGTTAGGTTATAAAAAACATCCCAAGCTTTGACCATCTTATAGAGCAATGTACAATCTATCATCTAAAAATGGAAAGAGTGTGGTACAACTGAAAAACCTACCAAGACATGTCCATCCAGGCCTGGCGAGGACAACCTTAATCAGAGAAGCAGCTAAGAGGCCCATCGTAACTCTGGAGGAGCTGCAGAGATCCACAGCTCAGGTGCGAGAATCTGTCCACAGGACAACTATTAGTCGTGTACTTCACAAATCTGGCCTTTATGGAACATGTGGCAAGAACAAAGCCATTGTTGAAAGAAAGTCCAGTTTACACTTTGTGTTGGTCTATCGCATAAAATCCCAATAAAATATATTTACATTTGTGGTTATGTGACAAAATGTGACATTTTCAAGAGGTATTTCATACTTTTAGTATTGTTGTATTGTGTGCAGTACCAATACACATGTATACCTTCATAAAAATATATAGTCAAAAAAATGCTGCATTTATTACTTGGAAAACTGTGTACGGCCTCAGTTTGTGTCACAAAGTGCAGTATGTGTGTATATAATGTATATATGCAAAATGTCTCATGCCGCAACGTCTCCTAACCACAGAAAAGAATAACTCAAAATAAGGAAGTTACACACAAAATGATGTTTCACTGTGACATAAACAGAATCTAGACTTGTCTATGTTTCCAGCATTTAGTAGAAGCCTCCTGAAATGGCTGAACCAAGCTGGTAGAAGCTTTATGCGTTGATCAAGGAACCTTCAGCAGGACACGTGGATATGGACCAACACGTTGACTTCTTCAGTGTAAGTCCCTGTGAACCAGAACCACTCCAGCAGGTGTTTCCCACAATTGTAACAGTCTTATCAGCTAAATTGCATAAGACAAACTCGCAGATTCTGGGACGCATTAAAAATAGGTTGTTTTAGAGGTTTTTGTTGTTCATTTTCAAGGATATTTTAGATCATGTGAACTGACTTTAAATGATTCGATGCTCAAAAGTCTGAGTGTTTCCTGTTGTTCAGTTTCGTATTAAAGTATTCTCACTTTGTCCACTGAAATGTGTCTGATTTCAGGCAGGCTTTCAACTGCATTTTTGGATGAAGCTTGAAATTAAACCCCCGTTTGCACAGCAGATGTTAATTTTTGCACTTGCAGGAATGTGGAAAGGAGCATACATGTGCAACAGCTAAAGGCTTTTGCGGCTTTCTCCTCCTCTGCATGCTTTATGTCAAAATGTTGGTTGCTGCACCTTGTCAATCGTTCTCAATAGTCCTATGGGCTCAAGGGTCCTGGCACAGCTGTCCTGCCAGTTAAAGAACCACTTTGAGCTATAAGTTGGCTCATGCTGAACTTTTACATAAGCTTTTAAGCTAAAGCTGCTGACACAATATAACCAAAAAAAAAAGTGTGACCAGGAAACGGAGGTACAATTTCATTATAAAGATGATCTTATTGATGAGAAACGAAAAAGCCAAAGAGTTCAAAGGGTTTTGGATAAATTAAAGTCCAAATTTCAATGCAGCCTTTTATCTAATATGACTGCTTTAAAAAGGCTATGCTGTCTGTTTGCATTATGCTATTCTAAGCTAACCATCTGCTGACTCTAACATATGTTCACTGACTATACATGACATGTTTCCTTTTCTAATTCCATTTCTAATTTTTTGCTTTCTGCTTGTTAAGTGACTTTTGGCAATTTTTGTTTTGCTCGTGCATAAAACGGGCGAGTTGAAAAAAATCCCTTGAGCCCTGAGAGTTTGTAAATGCCAATTTTACTATTTTTGTTTATACAAAAACTTACTCAAGTAGGTGATAATAAAAAAAGATGCAGCCCTGGACTCATTTTGGTGCTTTAATTTGACTTTCCAATTAATGTATGAACTTTCTTTTTAAGCTGAACACAACTTCAGTGTATCAAAAACATATTAATGCATGGTGCAACTTTGGTCTGATATTTCCAGGCTCCTGTGGGAAAGGGAACAGCCGCTGACACACCTCCATCTCCTTAAACAGGGTTGTGGGTTGGACACGTGGCCTGCCACAATAAACCATAAAAGCCCAAGTTCACCCCTGCCAGGTTGATAGTGCTGGTCAGGATGAGGGGGCTGATTGCTTTCGCCGCGCTGTTTGTGGCCGTTCTCGGCAAGGAGACATTTGAAGGGTAAGTGGACCTGCCAAGGTTTTAATGTGGGGGAAAAAAATCTATATGTGGTTCCTATAAAGCCACATCTGTTTTTTTTTTTTTTTTCTTTTTTTAAATCAAATAACTTGGTGCATTCCAATATGAAGCACATCACATACATACAGTTTTTTCATTTTTGCTTCCTGTTACATTTCTGATGTCTTTAGCAGCTTGTACACCAGTGAAACACAACTTGGACATCAGTGCCTACACAATGTCCTAAAATTCAGCCAGAAATCCTTCATTATAAAATAAATATCTTTAGGTTTGCACAATGTTTGCAAAGCCCAGCACAAGTTTTTACTGATTAACCACTGGTGGGTCAGTGGAATTTAAAAAACACTGATTCTGGAAATGGAAACACACTACGATTTAAAAATGGAATTTAGGAATATTGCCAAACAAGTGGATAAAAGCATCTTAGAAATGTAGATCATTACACACACACACACACACTTTATCTATTTTTCATGTACAAACAGCTGAAGTTGAGTTTTATAACCAGTTAATAACCAGTTTTTATTTACAAAGATGGTCAGACGTCCTGAATGGTTCTAATAATTTATAACGTCAGCGTATTTGGATACAATTTATCTAGAAAATGAATCATCTTGCACATTCATTGGGAATGATCCCTACAACATGCGTCATTCGGCACACACTCTGTTACCACCCAACCAATAAGCTCCAAGAAACCTCCAATGGACATTTGCCAATCTGTGGTTCTGCTTGTGTAGGCATCAGGTCCTTCGCATTTTTCCTAAGGATGGTGTCCAGCTGTCGCTTATCAAGGACCTGGAGGACATGATCGAGTTTGAGGTCATCTATCATCAAATAATAAATTCTAATAACGAATTCTCTTCGTATAACAAACCTCTTTTGTGTATTAGTTGATATTCAGTAAGGCTTAATTTGTTGTATGATATGTGCATTTTCTCCCAGCTGGACTTCTGGAGGGGTGTGACGGATGTGTCCATTCCTGTGGATGTCAGAGTTCCCTTCAACAGCCTGCAGTCTGTCAAAATTTACCTGGAGTTCCAGAATATTGAGTACTCCATCATGATCCATGACCTGCAGGTACGACACCTGGAAACAGCCTGTTTTCTCAGCCTCTCTAACCCAAAGTTCAGTCTGACTTGACATTTTTTTTTTTTGTGGTTGGTCTTCAGGTGATGTTGGATCAGGAGCAGGAGAAGATGAAGTCTACTGCTTGGGGCACTCAGCCCAGAAACACGGACAGTTATGACTACGCCAACTACCACACCCTCAATGAGGTTAGTACACACACTCACCTTAATTCAATTGTTTTGCTGGATCCCTGGTCCTATTGTTTAAAAAGAGAAAAACATCTGAACATTCTTTGTATCGTTCATACATTAGATTAATAAAAGTGTTTGATATAAAAAAAAAAAAAAAATCTCGGCTGACTAACTTGATCCTAATAGATTTTAACAGAGGGGCTCAAAGTTGTGCTTTTTCAAGACCAGGGTTTTGTCTCTGCTTTAGATCTACAGCTTCCAGGACATGCTGGTGGCTGAGAATCCCAACTTGGTCAGCAAGATCGTGATTGGCCAGAGCTACGAGCGCCGCCCCCTCAACGTCCTCAAGGTAAATAAAACAAGCACGCTGAGACCAGGAAATAAAAGAAAAACTAATTACATAATGAATTTGAATGATCTCAAATGAAACTAATAAATGTGTTTTACAAAGCAAAGTCTGTAAATGAAACACTTTAGATCAAATGAATTTCTTCCTGCTAAATGAGTGAAAATCTGGAATTCTTCTTTGGTGAAGCTGAAAATGGGAAAACCTTTAATCCATTTCTCACATGATAGTTGTTAAAATAAATAATATATATGAATATGATGCAACCTTTATCTTAATCCTTGTTGAACAGCATTGGCAGTGCTGCACAGATACTGCCTTTAAAGGTATTTTGATCGAAGCTCACCTTTCTGACCAATCAGAGAATAGCAATGAGTTCTGCTTGAATAGTTAGGTCTGCAACATTCTTATTTATTGTAATTTGATAAGGACAAATACCCGAGGGGCTGTGCAAAGTGTGGCGGAGCGTAATGAGCGAAGGAAAACTGATTCTTTCCTTTATCTCAGTTCAGCACTGGTGGAACCAACCGTCCCGCCATCTGGATTGACACTGGAATCCACTCCAGAGAGTGGGTCACTCAGGCCAGCGGCACCTGGTTCGCCAAGAAGGTGATTGGATAATTTCATCCTTTTTCTCCTCTGACCACTCACCTGCTGCACCGAATAATGTGTCCTTTTCCATTTCTGTCATCAGATTGTGACTGATTATGGTAGAGACCCTGCTTTGACTGCCATCCTCAACAAGATGGACATCTTCCTGGAGATTGTCACCAACCCTGATGGTTTTTCTTACACCCACACTAGCGTGAGTTTCTTTTTTTTTCTTTCTTTTCTTCTACTTACTCAACTCTCTTTAATTGACATCAATTGGCCTATATGAGAGTTGTGATGTTGAGTATTGTTTTCTATGATGGATCCTCAAACAGATCCATTATGTGAAACCACACTGTAATTCGGAATGTCAACAATTAGACACACGTCAAAAAGCAATTTCATAAATATGTAGAGAGATAAATGTTAAAAAGTGCAAACAAAAAGTGTGATGATTTACTTTGATGTTTCCAGAACCGTATGTGGCGTAAGACCAGGAAGCCCAACCCCGGCTCCAGCTGCGTTGGAGTCGATCCTAACAGGAACTGGGATGCTGGTTTTGGAGGTAACATACCCATTCACCGCAATTAATGTTTTGGCTGCACTTTTGACGAAAGTAATGGCAAAGGTAACGTGAAGTGAAAGGTTTGAGGGATTGAATTAAGTACTTCTTGGTATAATCATTTTTAAAATAATTTGTTAAATATTAAGCAGTTTTTGTGCAGCATGAACTGTTGTTTGTAGGAGTGTGTAATTGTTGTTGCTACCACCAGCTACAGCCTTTTGTAAATTCTACACAAACTGGCTTCAAACAGGAGAATCTTATAAGTGACTTGCATTCCAGCCAGCGAAGGACACAAAAGTCACTACAGCCACAAATAGAACATGTTTTAGTGCTTGAGTCACACAGTAGTTAAAACAGGAAATGTCCCTATGCTCTTCGCTGAGATACTTGTACCCCGACTATTAGCACATTGGAAACAACCCAAGTATGTTCTCATGCCCGTAATCCGAGAAGCCATTTACACAGTGACATTTTCTTTGTTTTTCTGACGCCGGTGTTTGTAGGACCTGGTGCCAGCAGCAGCCCATGCTCAGAGACTTACCGTGGACCCAGTGCTCACTCTGAGTCTGAGGTCAAGGCCATTGTGGACTTTGTGAAGTCCCACGGCAACATCAAGGCCTTCATCTCCATCCATTCCTATTCCCAGATGCTATTGTATCCTTACGGCTACACTAGGACTCCAGTCAAGGACCAGGCCGAGCTGGTAAAAACCTCATTCTGATGGTTTAGTTTTGGAGATCAAAATGGGTTCACTGGTTGTAGCTATAAATTGTTGGAGCTTAAATGGTTTGTTAGTCCCTAAACAGATTTGATTATGATGTTTCATGATGATGTTTAGTTATATATTTTCATATGATATTACAACAACCTCTTTTTACAGCACAGTCTGGCTAAGAAGGCGATCACCGACCTGGCTTCCCTGTATGGTACTAAATACACATATGGCAGCATCATCACCACCATCTGTAAGTTTCAGCAACGCCGCGCACATTAAATGTACTTTAATAATTTTAAATGGGCCTAAACATCAAATCGCAGTCAAATGAAAATAACAAGAATAATGTTGCTCTATATTGTAGCAGGGTTGATCAGAATTTCTGGTGCTTTTGGAAATTTCCATGTATGACTTACAGTGGCAACATTCTGCTAATATGTTATTTTCGAAGAAAAATTCTCTGAACAACATGTTTTCCAATAACAGACCAAGCCAGTGGTGGCACCATTGACTGGACCTACAACCAGGGCATCAAGTACTCCTACACCTTCGAGCTGAGAGACACCGGGCGCTATGGGTTCATCCTTCCAGCCAATCAGATCATCCCCACCGCCACAGAGACTTGGCTGGCTCTGATGGCCATCATGGATCACACCTACAAGAACCCATATTAAAACGTGTGTGTGTGTGTGTGTGTGTAGGGTTGAAAACCCGGTGAAGAGGCCATTGATGGAAAATGTCGTTTTAAAACATCATTGTTAAGACTAAGATCATCGCCATCATCCTCCATGACTCTTTAGGTACTATGATGACCACAAACAGACCAATAAAAGAGCAAACTTGAAAGCAACAGTTTCTGTGTCTTAATTAGCCGATGTTTATAATTCAGAGCATGTTGTGGAAACTGCATTATGAATGGAAAGTAAATATACATTTGTCTGTGGCACAGTGATGCTTTATGCCCGTCTTGTTTCACTTTTTGTGCAAATTCCAGTTTTACTGTATGTTTAATAAATGATGTAAATACAGCATGCCATCAAGTCACTGTGCATAAGCTACACACCTAAATGTCTAAATACAAACACTAGAAATTTCACCTGGATCACGTGAGTTGTTTTTTTTTTTTTTTTTTTAAACAAGTTTGTGCAGATCCCACCATAGGTAATGAAACACTAAAAATAAAAATACATGTTTGCTTTTAACCCATGGCAGTGTGCAGCAACAGTGCGTGGAGGGGGATTTGCACTTTGAATGCAGACTGTTACACCAACAAATGTCACAGGTGAAAGGACCGAGCTTCCCAAGATGCTCGAACAATTGGGTCAAGACCGTCAACAAGTAGTTGTGACTTCGTAGTGAATGTCCCATCAGCCAGGCGTTGCTGCAGTTTTTAGGGAATTAATTCAGGCAAGCACTGGGGGGAAGAATACCCACTAAACCTCCAACAGTGAGAGAAATGGCCAAAAAAAAAAAAAAAAGTCACTTGATCTGCCTTAAACTGCATAATGTGCTGGCTTATTCATGTTGTAAAGAGAGCTACAAATCTACCTGAGAACACATTTTAATGAGGCAAATGAAGACAAAACATGGGATTTTAAACGGGAGCGATGGGCCCAGACCCATTTTGTGATCATCATTGAAACCGACATTTCCTGTAGCTTCTTAGAAAGATCATAATAGGCACCGTTAATTATAAGGGAAGTGGAATTTGGATCTAATTATATGGAAAATTAAGTTAAGCTCTAAAATCTGCCAACACAGCCTTTAACTTGTTAGCTGAAAAAACAAATATAAAACGTGTCTGTCACACGTGCAGTTATTTGAATCCAATAAACACCAACTGTTTTCTTCTAATATTGTTAAAATGTTATTGTTTAAATTACATACGTTAACACAATGCAGCTTTTCATTTGAGTTTTTCGGCCTGGACTTTTTCCCCATTTCAAACCAACACGTTAGACGCTAAAAAAAAAACCTAAACCGAACACAGCTTCAGTGTGTCAAAGACACACAACGTCCATGGTGCAACTTTTGGTCTGATATGTTCCTGGCTGCTGTGGGAAAGGGAACAGCCGCTGACACACCTCCATCATCTGAAGCAAGGTCAGGGCTCTGACACATGACCTGGTACATTTAGTCATAAAAAGCCTGTGTTCACGCCTGGCAGGCTCACACTGCTGCTCAGGATGAGAGGGCTGCTCGCGTTTGCCGCACTGTTTGTGGCTGTTCTTGGCAAGAAAACATTTGAGGGGTAAGTTGGGCCTATGAAGGCTTCTCACTGCTACGTAGGATGCAAGTCCTCTGTATATATACTGCATGTAACATTTTAATAGTTTAAAAATGAAAACAGGAAGACGTTTTGACACGGAGGAGCAGGTGAATGAGGTTTATGAAGGGGAGGCAACAGGTGAAACCAGTGAGACTAATTAGTCTGAGTGGAGGGGGGGAGACAGGAACAGTAACCAGGGCAACATAGGTCAGAGTCACAGCCGTGACAATAAGAGTCTTTAGATCGTTAATGTACTTTGAATTTGTTAATTTTGTATAATGACATGGTGAGTGGGGCAATGGGTGTTTTTCCATTGTCACTCTGTAGATTGGGAGGGGGCAGCTGCTGTTATGCTGTGGATACTGGGGGTCTAAAAAAGCCATCACCTGAAGGCCTCACAGAGAGATGGAGCATGGCAGAGGGTAGCAGAGCAGAGCACAGCAGAACAGGGAGAACTTGGGTGGGAGGGCTTGGTGGTCTAGAATGGATTAATTTAAATTTCAATGCTAGCAGTAGCTTAAATTGCATGTTGTAGCTTAAAGTACGATTTTAAGATGATTGTATTTTCGTTGCATTGAAATACGTGTACTCCACCACTTATCAGAAAGAAATCTTGTACTTTTTTACTCTTCTACATTTTTTGAATAAAACCATAATCAGCTAAATATAATGTATTTTTATGGATCAATTACCTGGAGAGGTACCAACAACCGTCTGACTACAGTTCAAAGTCGCTGCTTTCACAGTGGAGGATTTGAACATGGTCCGTTCAGATTTCATGTCTCCAGCCTCCCAGAAGTGGGACTTAAAGACTTCATGGATTGGGGCCTTCGCCAGGCCTTCCCAGCACACCCTCGCAACACGTATTAGACTAATACAAGCACAAAGTCGATCGCTCGTCTGAGGACTGAGGTGCTCTGCAACCAACGAACAAATCTATGCTTGAATAAGGTGTTTGTTATATCCACTTCATGACGATCATGACAGTCCGTTAGCAAATCCCCACTTAGGTTCAGATCAAACTGGCCTTTCCTCCCTGTCACCTCTTGCTGCTTACTGGCATCTTCTTAGTAATTGGGCCTTAACTCAAAGTGTGACGATTCAGTGTAGCTCTTTGGGTTGTATCCAACCAGGCTCCATGGGTTAATGCTGGGTCACTGCTTGGTTTCCTTAATCTGGGTGAGGTGACACAGTATGAAAAGGTTCCGTTCATCAGGGTTCTTTCATTCAGTTCTTGTCTGGTGTCTGTCTTGGGAGCCCCCTCCCCCCTACAACCCAGCTCCCAGAATAATCAGGACCCTCGAACCCCTACACTACTTTAAGGTGGAGATTCACAAAGGGGCCCAGAGAAATCATGCCTGGCAATTATTCATTTACACATAACCAGATGTTTTGGAGAAAGTGTGAAAATATTTCCTTAAACAGTAAAACGTCAAACTTAAAATAAAACCCTGCAAAAATGCTACATTTTAAATAACTTCTTTGTCTTCTGCTTCTGCGGAAATCGTAAAACCGTCTTAGTCTAAGAACTTAGTTGTAGAACACTGTGGTTCTCATTCTGCAGGCATCAGGTGCTTCGCATTATTCCAAAAGATGACGCCCAGCTGTCTCTTATAAAGAACCTGGAGGACATGAACGAGTTTGAGGTAATTTATAACATATTAAGATCTGGTTGAACTCGTAATTTACGTCTCATCGTGAGCATCCAGGCTGTTTGGAAATCGGTGGACTTGATTTGTTGTATGATACAGTATCTGTGTTTTCTCCCAGCTGGACTTCTGGAGGGGTGTGACTGGTGTGTCCATGCCTGTGGACGTCAGAGTTCCCATTCACAACCTGGAGTCCGTCAAAATGTACCTGGAGGCTCAGAATACCGAGTACTCCATCATGATCAAAGACCTGCAGGTACGACAGGCTGATCTCCCAGCTCAAGGCCTAATGAGCAAGAGTGATAATTAAGAACATTTGGGCTGATTTTGGGCCTTTTTCTTGTGTTTGGCTCAAATGGTCTTCAGGTGCTGTTGGATAGGGAGCAGGAGGAGATGAAGTCTGCTGCTCGGGCCTCTCAGCACAGAAACACTGACAGTTTTGACTACTCCAGCTACCACACGCTCAGTGAGGTTAGTGCCTACACTTACTTTGCCCTGTTACCCAATAAAATCAAACTTCAAATTAAACTGGTTCTAGTATTGAAATAATAACATAATAATTTGATATTACAAAAGCATTTAGCATGTTTTTATTGATCCTTGATTGTTCTGCATTCTGCCGGAGGGGTTCAAATATAACAGGCTTCTAGGGTTTTGCCTCTGCTTTAGATCTACAGCTTCCAGGACATGTTGGTGGCTGAGAATCCCAACCTGGTCAGCAAGATTGTGATTGGCCAGAGCTACGAGGGCCGTCCCCTGAATGTTCTCAAGGTAAACAAAACAAACGCGCTGAGGCCAGTAACGAGAGACTAGTTGCATAATATTTAAAGGAAAAAAATCTATGCATCATAAAACCGCTATGCTTAAGATATGGAAAATACAATAAAATACACATCACACCACACTGCACAATAACTAACAAATTTCTTTGCACCTAGAATCTGAATAATTTTGAATTTAAACTTGAATTGATTGTTGATTAAATAAAAAGTTGAATTCCCCCTGCGAGGATTTGAGGAAGATTTTTTTTTTGACTGTTTATGACGAAAACTTTACTTAAACTGTGGACACAACAAATGTGTTCCTGCTTTACTGGCCCATGTGCAGTTGTTCATTAATTGTCACTTTTGCTGAGTTCCACTTGCTGTGCACTTCAAATACAACGGGTCCCGAGCTGCTTGACAGCAGAAAGTTGAAGAATATGCAAATATCCTCTGATGCAGGTGAGCAAGAGCCAATCAGGAGCAGACTGTCGCTACCAAACAGGGAGGAAGTATAAACTAAAAGGAGAAAAAGCTGATGACTGTGGTTTACCAACTTTTGTCACCATGGTAACTCTAAAGGCTACGAAAAGTCATAGCACACCATTGGACCAAGCCGCTCTTTGTGATGTGCAGTATTCATTGCATGGGTTTGCTCAAAGTTGCCAGGCTCAATTCATACGGACGAATAATAAGTATGTAGGATTTTAGATCAGTCAGCAGCCACACTACACTAAAACACTGTTGGTGAAACAGGTGAACAGTGTTTTAACTTTAACTATTTCTTCGTCTTCATATTCATTATTTGCTTGGTATTTACTTGGACTGTTCTATTTTTTTCTTTGTCTCAGTTCAGCGCTGGTGGAACCAACCGTCCCGCCATCTGGATTGACAATGGAATCCACTCCAGGGAGTGGATCACTCAGGCCAGTGGGATCTGGTTTGCAAAAAAGGTGCTTTGAAATTTTTGACATTTTTCTCCTCTGTCTCTGCAGCTTTGACCAGTCACCTTCTGCACCGAGTAATGTGTCCCCATCCATTTCTGTCATCAGATTGTAACTGATTACGGCACAGACCCCACTCTCACCGCCATCCTCGACAACATGGACATCTTTCTGGAGATTGTGATCAACCCTGATGGTTTCTACTACACCCACACCACTGTAAGTTTCCTACAGTATGTATGAAATGTTTACCAAATTCTATAACAATTTGCCACTCAGTTTTTCTATGAGACATCCAATTAGAATAGAGACTCACTGACCACTTTATTAGGTACACCTTGCTGGTACCAGGTTGGATTCCTTTTGCCTTCCGAACGTCCCTAATTTATGAAGGCACTGATTCAAGAAGGTGCTGGAAACACTCCTTGGGAATTTTGGTCCATATTTATATGATCGGTTCATGCAGTTGCTGCAGTTTTATTGGCTGCACATTCCACCACATGCCAAAAGTGCTCAATGCGAGTGAGATCTGGTGACTGTGGAGGCCATCAAGAAACCAGTTTGAAAATATTTTAACTTTGCGACGTGATGCATTTTCCTGCTGCGAGTAGCCATCAGAAGATGGATGGATATGGTCGTCAACAATGCTCAGGTAGGTTGTGGCACTGGAACGATGCTCAGTTGGTACTAAGGAACCCAAAGTTTGCCAAGCAAATCTCTCCCACACCATTACACCATCACCAGACTGAACTGGTGATACAAGGCAGGATAGATCCATTCTTTCATGTTGTTCACGCTAAATTATGACTCCATCATCCGAATCTCGCAGGAGAAATCGAGACCCATCAGACCCAGCAACATTTTTTCGATTTTTTTACTGTCCAGTTTTGGCTGAGCCTTTGAAAACTGCAGCCTCGGTTTTCTGTTCTTAATCGCCCATCTGCTCCAAGGATTCAGCAGGTTGTGCTTTCGGAGATTAAGTGTTGGTAGCTAATGGTAACCACAGCTGACCTGATGCTGGAATCGCATAACAGCGCTGTGAAGTTTGCTATCATATAGCAGGATAAAATAAAACTAATACAAGTCCAATAATACTCATTATACTTGTGGAATAACAAAAAAAAAACCTAATGCACAAGGAGGTCTGTTAAGTTCTGTCTGTTGTTTCTTGCATTATCAAATATTAGTCCACATTAAGTACATTTTATGATGCTCTACCATGGGAGGGGGGAGAGATTAGTAGATATATCTGGGCAAAATTAATATATTACTATGTTGACACTTTGCAATATATTTACACTAAAAGACTAATAATAAATAAGTAATAATGTACATATTGATGCTGAGTGTCTAGCAGGGGTCTGATGCCAGGTTCAAGTTTATGTCGAGGTAAACAGATAAGAAAAAAATCTAGTCATCAAGGTATATGAAATACTCATGTCACTAGGACATACGTATGAAATTCAATATGAAGAAGTATAAAGAGAACAAAGTGTGATGAGTTGCTCTGATGTTTCCAGAACCGTTTGTGGCGTAAGACCAGGAAGCCAAACCCTGGCTCTAGCTGCATCGGAGTCGACCTTAACAGGAACTGGGATGCTGATTTTGGAGGTAACATCCTGGAATGTGCCATGAATGTTGATATATCAAAAATGACCCAGACATGTTCTAGGACATTTACTTACTTTTACCTATGATTACAAAAATCTTAATACAGACAATGACATCTTGTTTATCTGACTCTGTAGGACCTGGTGCCAGCAGTTACCCATGCTCAATCACTTACAGTGGGCCTAGTGCTCACTCTGAGTCTGAGGTCAAGTCCATTGTGGACTTTGTAAAGTCCCACGGTAACATCAAGGCCTTCCTCTCTGTCCATTCCTACTCCCAGCTGCTTTTGTACCCTTATGGTTACACCATGACTCCAGCCGAGGACCAGGCCGAGCTGGTAAAAAAAAAAAAACAGCTCAATCTGTGGAATCAATTCAGAGAACATACGACAGCAAAATGAAAAGCTCTGAATAGATGTTAATACATTACATTAATCTCTTTGTACAGGACAGTCTGGCTCTGAAGGCTGTCACTGACCTGGCTTCACTGTATGGTACTACATACACATACGGCAGCTTCTTTGACGCCCTGTGTAAGTAACGGCAACACAGTGTTCGTCGTAGCAGTTGTAGTTTCCAGCCGGAATAATTTCTTTGTCAGGGCAGAGGACCTCCATTGTGTTCAGCTCATGAAAACTGTATTTTTATATATGAAGAACAATTCTCCGAAAAATTCTCCGAAAAAAACCATCTGTTTCAACCTTCAATATCTGTTTTTTAGACCAAGGCAGTGGCACCAGCATTGACTGGGCCTACAATCAGGGCATCAAGTACGCCTACACCCTCGAGCAGAGAGACACTGGTACATATGGCTTCCTTCTACCGGCCAATCAGATCATCCCCACCGCCACAGAGACTTGGCTGGCTCTGATGGCCATCATGGATCACACCTACCAGAACCCATATTAAAAAGTGCATGTTTGCAAGTGGAAAATGTCACTTTTAAGACTGACATCATCATCATGTTCGTGCTCAATGATTCTACACATTATATAAACAGTTTGTAATTTTGTGGTTTCCATGCGCTAATGAGCTGAAACCTGTCTGCCTTACTTAAATCCAACATAACAATAAATATGCTTTGGCACAGAGTGACACGTTATTCCTGTCTTGTTTGGTTTCAGTTCATTTCTCATAATGTCACTTTTTGTGCCAAACCCTTTTTAAATGTACAAAGGTTAATGGTGTACATGCATATCCCATTTTTGGGTGGATAAAAATAAATTATCTTGTAAAACTGATACTGAGACGGCTCAAAGCTGGTGCCCCGGCTAAGTGAACAACAATGCTAAATGATGCTAAGAGGTTAAGAGCTAGTCAACTGGATCTAACATATACAATAAGACATAGAAATCGCCTCATTAATGATCTCTCCTGTCATTCAGTCTTTCACTCAGCTGCTTGATCCCGTCGGCAGCCTTTTGTAAAGCACATGCGAAGTTGGAGAATGCCGGTTAGAAACCTGGTTAAGCATAAACATGGCAAAGAAACTGGTGTTCTCCAACAGAAATCTACCAGTGGAAACCAGGTCTCCCTAAACCCCTACCCCGATTTTGGAAACCACCTTTCCCGTTTACATGACATTTAAGAAAATCCTCTTTCCGACTGTAACCTGGTTACTTAAGTCCATGTAAATGCACTCGTTGTCCGGAGTTCACATGTAAAACGGGCTTTGGACCGAAGGAGCTGTTAGGGTGAATAGCGAAATGTTTCAAAGAAGTCCAGTTGACATGACCAAACCTTGTGTTAAGGTGTAAAAAGATGGAGAAGAGCACATTTCATAGCTAATGAATATTATACCTGCTAAATCTCCAACAATCACAGATAAGACAATAAACACTGCAAAATTCACAAATAGACGACACTGTTATTCCAAGAGATGACGCCATCCCAACAAACGAAAGCGCAGACAGTGACAGTACACGTGATGAAGGAAACCCACGTAATTTGTGATCATGAAAACGAGCTTTGAGGCGAGTCAACATAAGTAATAAAATGAAATGAGGAAACAGGAAGTGTTTTTTAAACCTTTTCTGAAGAAACAAACCTGGCAGAAAAACCTTCCTTTTCTTAGTAATTTAGACACATCAGTCTGTCAAAAGCAAAGCACAGCATGGTGCAACATGTGGTCTGATGCTTCCGAGCTGCTGTGGGACGGAGAACAGCCGATGACACAAATCCATCACCTAACGTAAGGATGTGGTTTGGACACGTGACCTGGCACATTTGACCATAAAAGCCTGTGTGTGCTCCTGCCAGGCTCACAATGCTGGTCACCATGAAGGGTCTGCTCGCGTTCGCCGCACTGTTTGTGGCTGTCCTCAGCAAGAAGACATTTGATGGGTAAGTGGGTCTGTCAACTTAGTGTTTGCATCCACAGCATTAATCATCTGCAACATGTTGTTTTCTATTGCTGTGCAAATGCATTGTCCTAAAAAGCTACAACCCTATGAGATATTAAGAAATTTGGTTCCTTACTCACAAAAAGATGTTCGACTTTCGGGTGAAATTTCAGGAGGCACCTAAAATGCACCGTAACCTTTATAGCTGCACTTAATTTGACTTTCTCTAAACTATTGAATGATACTGATACTGTTCTCTAACAAGGTGATTAACCACAGAAATCACAAGTGTTTGATTTATGAATCGACCACTAAATATTCTGGTTCAATGACAATGTGTATTTAAACAGTCCTCTTCATCATGCTGTTCACATTTTGACATTATGAGACCAAGACGACACCTAACAATTGATCAACAGTACCTGGCTTCAAACGTGATGTTCTCAGAGGGAAGTTGTCACTGAGCTTAGTGTGACAGAGTGTCGTCAGCACGTTGCAACAGAGACACAGAGAGACATAGAAGTGGACGCCCCTTGGCCACATCCCATGCTGTTGACTGCTTTATTGAGAACAGTTCCCTGTGGAACCAGATGATGAATGCAACTCAACTCCAGGCAGGTTTAAGGGAGGTGAGAAGCACCCGAGTGTCACGTCAGACCAATCGAAACCGTTTACATCTGCATGGCCTGAATGCTAGATGACCTGCAAGGGTACCTGACCACACCACCAGGCACAGGCGTCATCGCCTTGCATGGGCCAGGCAGCGTTTTTGCTGGACGAGGAACGAGTGGGCCTCAGTGTTGTTCTTTGGTGAAAGTCCATTCCTCAGTGAATCGACTTTCATCACGATCGACTTTGATTCACGATTCATTGAGCAGACGAGCCTTTACGGGTGGTGGTGTTACACTCTGGGCAGGTGGGTCTAGTCAATACAGAACTGGCCTACACCTTGGGGATGGTGCTGTACAAGCCGATCCTACCTGTATAACATCATGAATCCAACCATTGTGCCTCTGCATGAGCAGCACAGGCCTGATTTCATCTTCATGTACGACAACGCCCCAGCTTATTGAGGCCACATCATTAGGGAACGGCTGCTGGAGGCTAAGGGAACCTCAGATGGAGTGGCCTGCACTTTCTCCAGACCTGAATCCCATAGGCTTTCTGTAGGATTCTTGTTAGGTGTCGTCTTGGCAGACAATAAGTTGACTTGTGATCAGCATGAGATGTGGTTGTCAAGCTGTAATTGATACTCAAGGACACAAGACAAGTTATTGAGACACTGACACTTTTTGTTGTGTTTTGCCCACCACTGTTGTTAGCTTTTGTTTCAATAAATAGTTTGAGCTGAAGAAATTACCGTTGCGTGCTTCTACGTAAATGCCCTGCTTTCATGATGTAATGTCATTGTAGCATGAATGTTGTAGATTTTCCACAAATTTCACCGGAAAGTCAAAAATGTCTAACTTTTTGTGAGTAGTATATCTGGATATTGAATCATCTTGAACATTCTGCAGCTGTGTTGTCGCTTTCCTTAAGACTTGTTCCCACACTGGACGACCATATCGGGATATACTTAAATAGTCACGCTGCTCTCACTGTGCAGCTTGAGAAATTTTCAACATATGTGTGCCAACCTCTGTTTGTCAGAGAACTTGAGTTGAGTAAAAAACACTGGCTCCTTCTGTGCAGGCATCAGGTGCTTCGCATTATTCCAAAAGATGATGTCCAGCTGTCTCATATCAACAACTTGACGCACCTGATTGGATTTAAGGTCATTTTTAAACAATTACTAATTTATCCAAGTCATTTTTAAAAGTAACATAATGCGACGTAATGTAAATAAAACCATTTCTTTATCATCTCATTTTTTACAACACAGCTCTTTGAAAATATAGTGACATTTTATTAGACTTGTTGTTTGATACAGTATCTGTGTTTTCTCCCAGCTGGACTTCTGGAGGAGTGTGACTGATGTGTCCATTCCTGTGGACGTCAGAGTTCCTTTCCTCAACCGTGATTCCCTCAAGATGTACCTGGAGGCTCGGAATATTGAGTACTCCATCGTGATCGAAGACCTGCAGGTACGACAGCCTGATCTCTCAGCTCGAGGCCTAATCAGCAAGAGTGATAATAAACAGCATTTGGGTAGATTTTGGCGTAAAAAATCAATTTTTGCTTTTTCTGTCTTGGTCTTCAGGTGGTGTTGGATAAAGAGCGGGAGGAGATGGAGACTGCTGCTCGGGTCCCTCAGCCCAGAAACACCGACAACTTTGACTATGCCAACTACCACACCCTCAGCGAGGTTAGTGCATACACATGATCAGAATGTTATATAATGAATTTAATTATATCATTAAATTCCCATAGCACATTGTTTGATATACTGTAGACAATCACAGCTTTGTATGTTTTTACTAGAGGGACTCAAATATATGTTTGTTTTTTTGAGACCAGGGTTTTGTCTCTGCTTTAGATCTACAGCTTCCAGGACATGCTGGTGGCTGAGAATCCCAACCTGGTCAGCAAGATTGTGATTGGCCAGAGCTACGAGCGCCGCCCCCTCAACGTCCTCAAGGTAAATAAAAACAAACAGGCTGAAACCAGTAAATGGAGACTAGTTATACAGTGAATGCTGCCTTGCGTATCCCAACCTGATGCTTTTACCCACTGATCCACCAGGCCCCCTGAAAATGTATTTTTATTAGATCATTTATACTCATAATTTACTTTATCTCAGTTCAGCACTGGTGGAACCAACCGTCCCGCCATCTGGATTGACACTGGAATCCACTCCAGAGAGTGGGTCACTCAGGCCAGTGGCACCTGGTTCGCCAAGAAGGTGATTGGATAATTTCATTCTTTTTGTCCTCTGACCACTCACCTGCTGCACCGAATAATGTGTCCTTTTCCATTTCTGTCATCAGATTGTGACTGATTATGGTAGAGACCCCAATCTGACCTCCATCCTCAATGCCATGGACATCTTCCTAGAGACAGTCACCAACCCTGATGGTTTCTTTTTTACCCACACCACTGTAAGTTCCAACAAGATTTTTTTTTTAAGCGTCGCATTCTATGATTTGATGAGATAATCATTAATACTAGTGACATCTAAGCGACATCCGTTCAGGTCTCCTTTCTCTGATTCCCTGACTTTATCAATGATAGTTGTCATTTTAGGAACCGCAAGGTTTTAATATTTTGTATGTTCAAATAGATTAACAACAAAATAAGAAAAATTTGTTACTAATGTTACACAGACATGAATACAAACCCACATAAGGAGAAGCATAAAAAAAGAAGCGTCATAAGTTTTCCTGATGTTTCCAGGACCGTTTCTGGCGGAAAAACAGGAGGCCAAACGCTGGTTCTCGCTGTATTGGAGTCGATCCTAACAGGAACTGGGATGCTGGTTTTGGAGGTAACATCTTGGAATATAACATGAAACCAAATATAGTTCTCAGATTCTCTCACCATAAAGTTTCCTTCCAGGAAGCAGAGGAAGCAAATCCGCTGAAATAAACGCACTGTAGTCCAGGAAGTGATGTTTGCAGAGACCCTTGTGCCCTCAATATTAATAAATTCTACATGCACTTGGACTTTTGTGTGCAGTCGTCGGACTAATCTTCATTTAGAAAATATTTACAGACATTTTTCAGACATTTTTACACAGCATTTTCCTTGTTTCTCTGACACATCGTTTGCAGGACCTGGTTCCAGCCGTGACCCTTGCTCACCCGCTTACAGTGGACCTAGTGCTCACTCTGAGTCTGAGGTCAAGTCCATTGTGGACTTTGTAAAGTCCCACGGCAACATCAAGGCCTTCATCTCCATCCATTCCTATTCCCAGCTCCTCATGTACCCTTATGGCTACATTAGGAAACCAGTCAGGAACCAGGCTGAGCTGGTATTTACACATTTTTAAAACATTTTTTTACATAGAACTGTTTTATTTTTGGAGCTCAAAGTGGTCAAATTAGTTTAAGACAAACAGCAGATATATTCTGAGCTTCCTGTCCCTGTAAAAATGTGCTTGTGCAAGAATGTAAAACAGCAAACTAAGAAGCTTTGACTAGACATTCTTGAAACAGTTTCATCTCTTTCTACAGGACAGACTGGCTAGGAAAGCTGTCACTGACCTGGCTTCCCTGTTTGGTACTACATACAGATATGGCAGCATCATCAAAACCATCTGTAAGTTTGAGCAACTATTCCTATGTTTAAAAGGTGGATATAAATCAAAACAATTTAATTTGATGTTATTTACTCACTGACCACTTTATTAGGTAATTTATGCAATATGTGCAATTTATTGGAAATCTAATACAGCAGCTCTGCCATTAATTCTACTTTACAAGGTTAAGATTTTGCAGTTTTTAATGTTTAATGTTTTGGCTGCAGAAAACATCTGAACCACCCACAGATCCCTGTCTGTGTGATGAAGCTCCTCCCAAATAATTTCCATGCATGTTCCTCTACATTTCCTCATACAGTATATAATCACTAAAGATCAGCGAGCATCTTCCAGAAGCAGCCACACAGCCCAAGCCGTGACACTACTTCCACCACGCTTCACATGTGCACCTGTGTGGTTTAGATCACGAGCAGATCATTTCTTCACTAAACTTTGGTCTTTTCATCACTTCTGTTAATCTGGCTAATCTGCTTGAGCCGTCTATAAATCGCTGTTCCAGAACCACATCTGTTGTTTGGGGGTTTTCTTGACAGATCTCAGCAGTCAACAGCTGTTATTCTCCTGGCCAACTTGTTCTGCTCGTGCTGCTTATTATTCCAACGGCTTCTTTCTTTTTCAGGATATTTCAAGTTGTTGAATTGACTATGCCCAATGTTTATGCAAATGCCTTTGATTCTTTTCTCTCCTATGAAAAGAAAAAAAAAATCCTCTGAGAAATATCTTTTCCAATAACAGACCAAGCCAGTGGTGGCAGCATTGACTGGGCCTACAACCAGGGCATCAAGTACTCCTACACCTTCGAGCTGAGAGACACTGGTATATATGGCTTCGTTCTACCGGCCAATCAGATCCTCCCAACCGCCATGGAGACTTGGCTGGCTGTGAAGACCATCATGGATCACACTTTTAAGAACCCATATTAAAAAGTGTGTGTATGCAAGTAAAGGAGACCATTGGAAAATGTCAATTTATAAGACAGACATCATCATCATCATCATCATCATGCGCCATGACTCTTAAAGGTCGATTAAAGTTCAACTTGCTTTCTCTGGCTTCAAATGTACATTAATGCTTTTAAACTTCACTCTGACTTCCTTATATCCAAACATTGTTTCTGCTTCTAGTTGTACAACTCCTCCAGATGTTTTTCATCATTAGGAGTTCAGATGATGTCATCTGGGGGAGCTCTGGAAAAGCAGGTTGCCCATCATTACAAACTTCATAGTAAGAGCAACAAGGCAACATAATCTGAACTGAAGGTTCCTCCAAGTAAAGTCATCTGGAGGCATCTTTCAGTTCGATCTAGAGAGAGATTTTAATATAGGGAAGTCAACAAACCCACCCACACTAGAACCGAAAGAAGCAGTGAAGGCTTCCTTTAAGACATTATGATAATCGCAAAAATCGTTCAAACCTATCTGAATTACTTTAACACAAAACGAATATAAAATTGTGCTGTTTTTAATTTTTCAGCTGTAAGCATATGTTCATCCCATCGCTTTTGCTTTTTCTCGTTTCATAGCTGCCTTGTTGGACAAAAAAATAAAACCTTTCACAGAGCAAACAATCATGCACTTTATTCATACACAATGAAATTATGTGACCATCGGCTGGTTAAAACCAGTTAAGACACAAAAAGAGCCATGAAGAAGTCACACGTTTTATAAAATGCACTTCATAAGAGAGTGTGTGTGTATTATTGCAAAGTTAAACAAGTACAATGGAACTTGATAGCTCAACATAATAAAAGACCACAAATTAACAACACTGACTTTAAATGCACTGTTGGAGCTACTGTAACTTTTATTACAACCATGAAAAAAAAAATTCTCATTTCCTTCCAAATACACTTTCAGTGTGAAGGCTCAACTCACCAGTTATTGTAACAACATGATGTACTTTGATCAAAACACACACATACACACACACACACACACACACACACACACAAAAAAAAAGTCACAATCACATTGGTGTAAAAGTGAAAGCTAAACTTGCACAGTCGGTTAAGGAATTTCAATCCAACATTGTGCTGGTATGAAGCCTGTTTTAGAAAAACACAAGCACAACATTTCTGAACTTTACAAACCGGATCAAGCTCTGTCACATTATTTCTACATAAATTACACCTCGTGTAATACAGAGATTCCCTGCATATCCTTCATGTCATATCAACATTCAAATATTTTGAATCCAGCAATAAAAATGTCTTAGGAAAGCCATGTACAGTACTCAGTGGGTACCACACTGATGGAGCTAATCAGAACCTTTCTGAAAACGGTAAATCATACTGTGAACAAATTATGCACAGAAATTAGTGATTCATGTACATATTAAGGTACTGCTGAAAAAATAATAGTGTTATTTGAGTGCAAAAAGTGATCGAGTTCACAGATGAGGCACTGTACCGACGTTCACATGCACACAATTGATGCAATTGTTTCAGGTAAAACTGAAGTACGGGGGCAATCCTACGGTCTGATATTAATCTTTATATAATTCATATGGATCTTAGTCTTATTTTCAGTTTTCCAGATGTCAAGGTCGTAAAGGTTAAATCATTTGTTAGCAGCTGTAGGTAATTGTTTTTTCACTTTCGTGATGTTTGTGTGATATTCAAAATTTTAAAACAGGCAAAACTTAGGAAATATTCATATTTTGTATCTGTGTCAGAGGTGAACAGAGCAAAACTAATCTCCACATTTAATGCAGTGTTATTCTTAAGTAGAAGAGAACTGTCACTACATACTGGATTTAAAAAACAAATGTAGTCATCCACCTATGACTACACAGCAATATTGTGGATGAGAGTTAGTTTTGTTTGCTTTAAACCTTAATGAAATGGGGGACATGTTAACTTGTTATGGAGGTATGTTTATTGGTATAGATATGTATGGTAGAAAAGAGCTGGGGTTTGTTATTTCCAGTGTCTACTGCTCTGAACCCTGGCACTGTCCCTCCCAGCTGTGGTGGAACTCAGTCGGCTCCGAACACTGGACGCTTTTGACTGGGAGCTGACAGATGATATGCGGCTGGACATTCGGCCTGCGGTAAACACACATGCAAATGATACTGAAGCGAGCACAGTGATGAGACAAAGACAAAAATGCTTAGACCTGCTTAGTTTAGCTTTCTGTACATGAAAGATTTCAATTTAACCTGGAATGATTGGATCTCATTCTGGAGCTTTGGCCCGGATTATTCCGGATTCTTTGCATTTTACCCAAACTTAGTGTCAAACTACACTGGATGAAATGCGACAGAGTGGACTTACTGTTGGAGTTACTGGGGATGAGTGTCTCCTCTAGCTGCTCCTGGATCTTGGTCAGCTCGTCTGATGTAAACCGCCACCTCTTCTCTGCTGCCTGTATCTGCTGCTGCTGCACAGAGCTCTTCTTCACTTTCGATGATGTGGGAGACGACAGGCACGATTTTGGGATGGATCCTGTTGTCATCCCTTCTGGAAATTTCTGGGCTATTACCTTAAGACCTTAAGATAAGAAGACACATTGAGCGAACATTAGACGTTTTATTTTTTCATTGGTCAAATAGTGTATATAAATGAATAAAGTGCAGAATGAGAGATCTGTGTGACCTCAAGTTAGTTTAAATAAAATTAACTGCTTGACAGTTTAAAAATATTAACAGTATTTTAGCCAGATTCTTCCAGTGATATTATCAAATGCAGTGATATCAGAACTCACCTCCAGAGAGCATAAACAGGTTCTCAAATCCTCGTTCACACATGACTGTGGCTGCCTGACTGGCAATTCTTTCATCCTCGTCATACACGATGATGATCTTACCTGCCGCATTTTTCTACACAGAGTGTGGGTTAAGTTGTGACTGCATTTCAAGAAGATATGTTACATAAACAGCAAAAAAACCAAAAACACGTTGTTTATGCTGAAGGATACATATTCCAGCACTTCTTTGGTGTAGGGGTTCATTGTTCGAGACAGCGTGGCAATGGGGAAACTGTGAGCTGTAAGAGAGATGACAAAAAACAACCTTTACAAAACACATTTACTATAAAAAGCTCAATGACCCAGGCTTATAACTGTCACCACCTACCACTGATGATGTGGCACAGGTTGTACTGGTCATGGTCCCGTATATCCAGCAGCAGATAAGGGCAGTCTGGGTAAGGCATGTTAGTCGGCTCGGGGCTCGACACCGACTCAATCGGCATCTTTTGATTGTTCTTGTCGAGGTTCAACTCTCCCACACCATTGATAACACTGATAACAGAGGTCAAAGGTTCAAATGGCAACCGTGGCAACAAATGTGGAAGCCCATCATTCAATCTGCTCATAATATTTTACTTGCATAATGTCTGTGACTGTCAGTGATTGTTCAGTACAATACAATAGTGATTTTGTTCGGTTGTGTTTCTGGCAGGTTTCAAACCAGTTCATGTGTCACAGTCACGGCACAATATGAGACTGTGGAATGAACCACTTAAGGCTGCAGAAGCACACCACTTTCAATGCTGCCCTACTTTCTTTCTCCATCTGTCCTCTCCACAAGGTGAAGGGGAAATAAAAAGCTCTGCCATTGGAGACGGCAAGTCTCTGGCTCCCTTGGGAACACAGATAAGAGTTCCACTCCTGGGGTCAAGGTTAAAGCGTGAGCATGGGGAGGATGCAGGTAAGAAAAGGGGATGCCAAGAACAGATTGAGGAACGTCTTTGTGCGGTGTTCAGAGGGTGGGGTGTAGGACAAGGAGATGTCTTAAGGGACAAAAAGTGGACACACATAACTTTGGCAAAGTGTCTACAGAATCTAAAGCAGCTTGCAAGTAAACATGTGGAAAAAGTTTCTACTGGTGCAGCTTCCATGTGCTATAACCAAAGATTGTTGCTTAAGTGCATGTAAACACAGTTAACAAGTGTGTGTGTGTGTGTGTGTGTGTGTGTGTGTACAGTACCTTAATAGTGTTGACCTGGCAGTGCAGCAGATTTCCTCAGTGTCACCTGCATCTTGCCGATCTGACAGAGGGGACGTCTGTGAGGAACCGTTGGTTTGTTCAGACAGACACTCCAGGTCTGCACCGGACACCACTGACACATTATCTGTGGGAGTGGGAAATAAACATGTTGTCACCTACCGTGACAGAGAATCACATTTATTGAAGACACACTACCGGATTTTAAGTACAAGTAATATTAGTGGTGTAATTGAAATTTTCCTCTTGGAAGAATTGTAGACAGAAATCAGCGTGATGAACCATCTCAGTTTAATACATGCCGGCATGGAGAAGAACACATGGATGTTGAGTGTTGTTTTCTGACTTGTATCTCTCAAACCCCTTCTATTTATACTTAAACCCAAGAAAGGAACCACCCTCAGAAAACATGAATGAAGAAACCAGGTGCATGCAGTTGACAGTCATCACTCTTGTCCCTTTCTAGATTATCTGAAGATATCAGTAACGAGTCAATAAAACCCTTTATCACCCTCTTTAGATCTTGCACCCCAGGACTCACTATCTACTACATTTCTTTGGACCTTGTAACAACAAAGTGCCTGCTGTGATGTTAAACATTCCTCCAAACACGACCCATCCTATGATCTCTTGTCCTCTTTGTGACCTCTTCAATAGCTCATCTTGGTTGATTGTATGCTAATTATCTAATCATATGACTAAATTTACTTTCTTCCCTCACAGTGGCCAAGATTAAATGTGTTTTGAAATGTGATCAATGGCTCTGGTGCAAATATGGTGGTGAATAGTTTCATATCGCCAAGTTAAATTTGACAGTTGCTTTACCTTCCAAGTTAAACGATTCACAGTCATTTTCACTCTCATTCAGGTCTGATACTGAGGCTACCTGAAGTACCTAGTGAGAAAGACAAGGTTGGAAATTTAAAATGCTTGTACTAAGAAAGCAAGAAAAAAAAATGACGTAAATTTGCAAAGACACTGCTAAACTTGATAAATGGAAATTCCCGTTTTTCTATACATCAAAAACATAAACATAACACCATATTTTCTATTCTCTAAACATACATCGAACAGGATATTACAGTACTGTAGGAAATAAAATTGCTTACCAGCTGTGCAAATGTTGTAACCTTCAACCGCTTGAAGATTTCATCTTTTCGATATCTGTAATCTGAGCAAAAGGGTGAAAAATCTAATTACCAAAAAAATAAATAAATAAAAAATCTAATTAAGGCAAAGGAGCCTCTTAATCCTGATAACATTCTTAAAAATGTAAAATGACTGTTGTAGCTAAAGGTAATTAACCTTTAACTAGTCTAATAATCTCGTTAAGAAATTGTTAAAATGTATTCAGCCATTGCTTGTAGTCATATTATGCACAACTTACCTGGCTCCCGCAGGTCCTTATTCTCCTTATTCCCTTCAAATGTTTTGCTAAAATTTTGCTCTATCCTGACTGTTTCCATACTACCTCACAACCAAAAGTGCAGCTACTACACTGCCCAGGCTCATGTTTTAATAGTGCTGTTGTTTACTAGTCTAACCTCACTATCAAATATCCTTGCAAGCACCTGACCAGGATTTTCCCATACTCTGCATCCAGTCTCACAGAGGAATGATTGTGGACTCAATTACAGTCCTCTACTGAAAAGTGAAGGAATCAGTGTCACTTATCCCTGAGAAATCAGGGGACAGGTCAACACCGAATGATCACTACTCACAAAGGACTTAACTAGGAAAATGAAGTGGGTCTCTGGTTTACTTCTTGAAGTACACAGGCAGACTGGGAGGATTTTATTTAACTGTACAATTAATAGTTCATCGTATTTATTCTAAGAAAGAGATCCGTGGAAGCGATCTTTTGCTTGTGATGGATCATGTGTAAATTGTACACAATCCTGCCAAACACAGCTTTTGATCAACCTTTTCACCTTTGCACAGAGGGGAGAGTGTTTATAAGACGCCGTTAGGATAAAATAATGTCATGGGGGTGACAAACCAGGGCAGCAGTCTAGGAGTTGGTTAATAGAAGCACTATTCTGTAAATGTCAGCACCGTAATGTACCAAAATGAATGCAGTCTTCACGCATCTGCTTTGATGATAGATCACGAACAGACACCTGCTGCCGATTCAAACCACAGTGGGTTTTTATTCCAACAATGACAAACACAGATGCAATCAAACATTTTTTGGTCACGTTTAAAACAGCGACAGTTTAAATGGATGTATACTAAAAAGTGACCTAAAGACATGTGTGCCATTTGTGGTTCCTCTTCGAAAAAGTTACTTACTTTTTTTGATGTCCTCTAGTCTTTCCAAATACTTATTAAGGCTGCACCCTGTGAAATAAACATGTCAGCAACATAATAAATAGGAAGTAAAGGCTCCTTGAGACATAACAAGTGGCGCTGGCCTACACATTCTTGTAAACAATTGGTAACTTAATGTATTTGTAGATCGACGTACATTACCTGTGTCTAACCGTGTTCTGACATGTTCATACTTTGCGTTTTTCGGTATCCTTTTTTTCATGTACTAAAAGGAAAACATAAAATGTATAACCAGGAGAAATGTCCTGCTAACAAAAGTTAACATTATTAGCCTGCCCAAAGCTTTTAGAAAATTTAACTAAGCTAATCTGGTGATGCAGCGTTGCCATTCTTACAAGTGCGATGTTGATATGGTAACTCAACACGAATGCTAGCTAACTAGCAAGCTGGATAAAATGACTGTGTAAGGTTTATGTCCTGCACTTTATCCACAAACCATGGCAGGCCCGTTAATGCAACGTTATCACCCAGTAGATACATAAAACTCCGTTAAATCATCGTTACCTCGACACTACCGATTCCCCGTTTGAGCGACATAGTTTCAAACCGAACTACCAAACACCAAGCTCCCAAGTTTAACAATCTCGCAGCTAATTCGTCGGTGATTTGTCGGTGGACCAATCAGGGAAGCCGATACTGAGCCATCGTTTCACGATTCTGTCTCATATGATTACCAGTGGCTTGTTGCTTAGCAGCGAAAGACAGTCCGCCTTAATCACATGCTACATTCACGTTAAATCGAAATAATATATATTATTTGTGCTTACGGCTTATGCCGTGAGATCAGGGTCGTCACAGCGGATCATTTGTCCGCATGTTGATTTGGCACAGTTTTTACGCCGGATGCCCTTCCTCACGCAACCCTCTCCAATTTCTACCGGACTGATACATTTTTTTTTAGAATTATAATGTTATAATTCCTGCCAGCACACTGTGAGTGTTACGTCGCTCACCATCAACAAACGCTATTACTTAATATTCGTGCATTGTTTTCATTTATAACGAAATATAACTTACATTCATGAATGACTGTGAGCATGTGCTTTTTAGATTTTCACCTCGGGTTCTGGTATCTACATGTGTTCTTGGGCGCCTGTAAATGCACCGCGTGCCTTGTTGCTACAAGATCAAGCCACAGGTTGTTGGAGATGCCGCAAAAGTAGCCGGTGTTTTGGCAGCTTTTGTCAAGACAAAACTCACGTCTCGGTTCGAATTAGAATTCAAAAATCAGCTAGAAGTTCTGGCATTTGAAAGGCTGCCGAGCAGCACGCCGTAAAATCTGGGTTCGACAAGTGAGGTCTGAGACAGTTGTTGAAGGCGCACTGTTTGACAATCATGGAAGTAACGTTACAGAGCAGCGGTTCAACTTTCCCTCAGTCAACATAGACCCCGCAGAAAGGACCCAAGACAGTACACGCCCACCATGGCGTCTGTTATGGTAAGTCTATCGAGGTGTTAATAGTTTATACAAAGCATAAAAGCACATTAAAGCATGAGTGTTTAACTGTTGCTTTAATATAATACGCTGGGGCTAATGTTAAGTTAACATTAGCTGACTCGGCGAGTTGGCTAGCCGCGTCTCTATTAAGAGGATTTGCTGACCCGGGCTGTTAAACACACCTTGGGTCCTTTTTAACTGAGGTCGTTATTACATAGTATGTTCTTGAGGTTTTTGTGCAACGTTAGTGTGAACCTCTTTCATGGTCTCCCTTTAAACCTCACCGTCCTCGGTCTGTCCAGACCTCTAGCTAGCGCAACAACCTGCTTCCTCAGCGTGCACTGACATCACTGAAGATGGTACCATGAAACAGAGTATGATGGCTTCCCATCACATTAAAAAAACAAAAAACTCAAATGTCTTGACCTTTGTGGGTGAATCTCCACTCACTTTCTCGTGCTGTTTTCCATGACCGTGTGGCCCGTGTAAATAGTAATGCCTTCATCTCGTAGAGCCCCATTGAATCTGGGTCGGATATACAACGTGTTCCTGACTGGAAACCTTGTTTTGCAGGAGGATCCTACCCTAGAGAGACACTTCAGGGGCCATAAAGACGCTGTCACATGTGCAGACTTCAGTCCCAACCGCAAACAACTGGGTAAGAACTTCTCTTGCTACTACAAGCTTAACAAACTGATAGATGTTCTTCAGCAGTAGACAGATTTTTTTTTTTGGTAATCGTACTTTATGCTCTTGGCTCTGACAAAATGATGCCCCAACATCACTGTTTAAACATTCAGTTTTGTTATCTTAATTTTGCCCGAAAACAGACTTTTAGATATTTCCTGCTAATAAACTAATATCCCACTACTCTCCCTGTTATCAAATATGGGCAGTTGTGCCCAGTTGTGCCCATAAGAAAGCTTGATATGCATTTTTTATTTCTCTTTGCTATTTGGGCTTATTGGAACTTCATAAGTATAAAAACTAAGCATCACCTTTTGAAATAATGTAGTTTTAGAGAAAAATGATGTCCACTTATGTGGACACTCGGTCTGAATTAAAAAAAAAAAGAGTCACCTTTGTGTAATTAAGTGCAAAACTCTTTATTTCCAAACATATGCCAACAAAATATTCAACATTAAAAAAACGGACAATGCCGTTTTCTGTAGGATCAGCTTGCAAGCACCTTGCAGGTCACACAACGCATTCGGCTTCTCCCACTGCAGCCTGGTGCTCTGCAGCGTGCTGCGTTCTTCAGGCTGATCATCTCCTCCTGCGGACTGAGACATGGGGCACTGCTGCCACTGGACGGTTTTTCACTTGTTTTGAACTGTCTTCTTCCTCTGACAGCTCTGAAGGGTCTGCATCATCTTCTTGACTGTGATGCTGAGCCCAGAGGGTCCTAGCCACTTCCATACGGAACTCAAGGAACTGCATGATGCTGTTCTTTGGTGTACCACATATTGTAAGGTCTTTGCAGTAGAGTAGCCAGCTGTTGGCTAAAGCCAGATCAGTGAAGTGCATCAGCATGGGCATTGGGCCCTCATGCGATAGTAACTAATCATTCTATCAGCCAAGTCAACTCCACCCATCTTGAGGTTGTACTCACGGACTATGCTTGGTCGTGAGACAGCCACATATTGATTCAATTTCTAGTCCCAGCGCTGGCAGGTGTCTTCAGGCTGTGTACCATGAACAACAGACCTTGTTAGTAAAGGTTTGTTGTTGTACCACTTGACAACGCATAATTTTCCATCTTCAGTGGAAACCTCTCTCGATGTACCTCTTCCTGCTTTTTTCATGGCTTTGTCAGCGACTCGGTTCTTCATTACTGTACCAGTCATGTATAGCTCCTTCATCATTTGTTCTGCACCTTGAATGCTTGTGAAGAACCGGTCACAATACACTTTTGTGGCAGGACGCAGAGTTTAACACAGACGAGCCTTGACTAAGCTTCCCAAACCCAGACTCTCTGCTTCTTCGACCTGCTCAAGCAGTGCATCTCTATTTTGATACAGATCAGTCCAGCACAAATCCATCTGCTGTGGCAGAAACAAAGTTCTTTATGCCAACAGGGTTGGCTCACTGGGCTGTGGAATGGGGTCCTCATCACCACTACTCCCATTGTCACTGCTGCTTTGCTCTCGTGGTGGGGGTTGATAATCCGCATCCAGGATGGCATCATCATTGTCAGACAAATCTTCCAAATCTGACTTGTCTCCATCAATTAGATCGAGAAACTCCAGTACTTTTTGCAAAGAATAACGCTCTGAAAATAAAATCATGAAAAAAAAAAAATTTATGCATATATGTATTTATTTAACTGTTCATTTATTTCACTGGCACAATGTACAGCTTTAAAACTGCACAAGAATTAGCTATGAACTGATTTACATCTGAAGAGTTTTGCTAACAAATTAAGATTTTAACAATACTGAGTCCCTCTGTACACATACGTGTACACCATGTTTAGCAGCATATTCTATCATCACTTTTACTTATTTTCGCCAATTTTGCACGTCATAACAAAATTACAACCCTTTTATGCATATCGCAACAAAAATGTGTCTTGAAATATGATTGGATTTCTTACCTTGTCGGTGTTTGGGTCTGGAGCGCCCACACGAACGTTCTCTTGTTCTCTCCGCCATTTTTAATTTTACCTGTAGAGTGTTGCTGAAACCACTAGAGGGCAGTGTAAATGTCCATATACGTGGCCAAGAGGTCTCAGTTAAGAAGAATGAACTACTATAGAAATATAACCTAAAATGTGTGATTTTGCTATGACTTAATACATTTTACATTATACAGTACACCATTTTATTCTCTAGCTGTAGAGCTGTAGATAGTATTGGCTAAGTTATCTCGTGCAATTCTGACCTAATTTTCTCCATTTATCTTTCCCTCTCTCAAGCCTCTGGCTCAGCGGATAAGAGCCTTATGATCTGGAATATGGCTCCAAAAGCAAGGGCTTTCCGCTTTGTTGGCCACCAAGATGTCATCACTGGCGTGCACTTTTCCCCTTCTGGCAACCTGGTGGCCTCTTCCTCAAAGGACAGAACTGTTCGACTGTGGACACCTTCTATGTAGGCTTCCAGAGTTTACAATAATCAGAATCTATTAGAATATAGCAATATAAGTGTAAAACAAATTTTCTGAAATATATTTTAGTTTATGACCATGCTAGAAACTTCACTGTAACCCAGTAAACCTGCCATATTCTCAAACATTGACACGTATGTACTGTATGTGTGTGTTGCTGTCACAGGAAAGGAGAGTCAACAGTGTTCAAAGCCCACACAGCTGCCGTACGCAGTGTTGCCTTCTCCCACGATGGCCAAAGACTGGTGACGGCGTCTGATGACAAGTCGGTCAAAGTGTGGAGTGTTCACCGTCGGTGCTTCATCTACTGCCTCAATCAGCACACAAACTGGGTGCGCTGTGCAAGGTACTGTGCAGCACTCTGTCAACACATTTATACATTATACATTTGCGGTTAGTCCTTTTCATTTGTATTTTTCTTGCTGCAGGTTTTCTCCAGATGGACGTCTCATAGCTTCCTGTGGGGATGACCACTGTGTTCGGCTGTGGGACACCTCGACAAAACACTGCATCAACTGTTTCTCTGACTGCAAGGGGTAAATCATAAAACAAGTCTTTTATTTGCTTTCATTTTGCTATGACTTTGTATTAACATATTTGCACTTATGCGACTACACTTATTGATTGATTGATTGATTGATTGAGTCAAATATTTTTGGTTAATTTCACTTGCACTATATCTGAAAATTGTTTTCCATTTTCCTGGATGCACTGTACGTAGGTACTGTACAGAATGTAGATTCTAATTTAGTACAAAAGACTAAAAAAAACCACTGAATAAATTTGTTTTGGTTTTGGAAAGAATTTACCTAAAATGGAATTTGGAAATAAGCTTCAGAAAATAAATTTAGCATAGTCATTGGGGCTGGGTATTGTTAAAAAAAATAAGAATACTGATAGTTTCGATAAGAGGAATTTTTTGATACCGTTTTTCTAAAATCCAATTTAACATAAAGAAAATAATGTTCTCCTACAAATCTTTAGTTTTATTTTTCAGCACATAGGCACTTTTCCACTGACATAATTCTTCACCTTCATGAAGAAGTGTTTACTGTAGGACTGTTGGATTAGACTGACTAGTGTGCCTGATGACATGTGGGGCTGGGAATTGTTTTACAGACATTTCCAATGCTGGAACCCACAGCAACATGCTCGAGTTGTCTACCAGTTCCCTAAACAATACATTTTAACAAACAGAAAAGGACGTTACACAGTATGCTGCAAATGTGTTTTTTATTTTTCATCACCTTAATATTTTACACCAGACATTAAAACACACAAAACAGAATAATTCGAATTAATTAACACCTCCTTATAGTTTTCTGCCAACATATCAATGAATACAAATGTATTAATGCCAGACTTGAAGCGGGAACCTCTGGGCTACCAGATGGCTGATGCCCCTCCTGATGCAATTTGGTTAGTGCCATAAAAGTTTTGAAGTTCGGTACCCAGCCCTATAGTAGTCATTGCTCTGTTCCTCCCACACGCGGCACTCGACTGCTAACTGCATCAGCAACTCCACTGTGTGTTTTTTATTATTCCAGGTCACCAACATTTGTTGATTTCAACGCAAGCGGCACCTGCATGGCCTCCTCAGGAGCTGACAGTACACTGAAAATCTGGGATTTACGGACCAACAAGCTGATTCAGCATTATCAAGGCATGCCAGCGCTATGACAACGCTATACTCTGATCAGCCACACATTTTAAAGCACGTGGTGGGGGAAAAAAAACATGTAATCCTTATTGACAGGATGTGCCGTCTTGCTGCGTATGGAGCTGTGTAGCTGACGCTGACCCTTGTCCACCAAAATAGTTGTGCCTAATTGGTGTATATCTAAAAATGTATTACCAGTATTTACAAAATATGGAAGATCCTGACTGTAATGGTATAGTATAGTTTTTAGCTATCAGCTAACTAATTAATCTTAGCATTATCCTGTAGAGTACTAAGATGTTTTTAGATGTTTCCCCAAAGTATGTGTTATCTTAGTGTGAATTGCTGGTATTGTGTTTGTCGTGTGGCTTATTTTGTGTACATATTGGATCAGTTCACAGTGCAGGAATCAATAGCTTTTCCTTCCACCCATCCAACAACTATGTAATCAGTGGCTCCAGTGACAGCACTATTAAGATCCTGGACCTGCTGGAGGGACGGCTCATTTACACCCTCCATGGGCACAAGGTGATGCTACAGCAACACTTACCTCACACAGTTTAGGCAGTCTGAGCACTGTGATTCCAACTGTATTATATCCCGGGGTTGTTTCTTTATTCACTAACATTGATTACTTTTTTTTCAGGGTGCTGTAATCACAGTAGCATTTTCCAGGGCTGGAGATCTCTTTGCTTCAGGTGGAGCTGATGGGCAGGTTGGTGTTTTGTGGATACATAACTCTCTGCTTCTCTGGTTGAGCTTTTACTTTCTCTGTAGCGCAGTTCTCATAGAAGTTGTCCGGGTCCTTCGATCACCTAGGTCCTGATGTGGAGGACAAACTTTGACACAAAATCTTACAAGGACGTCCTGCGACAACATAGCCAGAGGTCCACCCCTGATCCTTCACCTCACCTGAGTGACATCCATCCCAGAGGACGTCACCTTCACCACCCACAGCCCACAGCCATTCAGGTGGGTTCAGTGTGATTTACTTAATTTGTACAATTATTAAACCCTAATACTTAATTATTCTGCAAATATGCTAAGAAGGGTTAGATCTTATCATAAATTCATCTTTTCTGAAACGTATATTAAAAATGTACTGGATAGTAAACACTTAAACACAGCATCACCCACCATATGTATGACTTAGCTAGACCAGGAAAAATTAACAAGCAATCACAGCAACAAGTTTCTACCACATTCCACTATTGACCTAATGTGTTTCCTTTCTCTTCCCAGATCAATCCAACAGTCGCAGACACTCAGTCTACTGACCCACGTGTCATAGAGTTGGGCCAAGCTGTTCACAGCACCATGGTAAGCTGGCATAGGAGCTGTATAGTCAAACAGCCACATCAGGTTTCATTCACTTTACTGGGAAGGTGTTCTTAATTTCTTGATCACAAAAAAAAAAAATACAGTGCATAAAGAAAGTATATTTAACTTTTTCCACATTTTGTTATGTTACATCCTTCAAAAATGGATCAAATTCATTATTTTCCTCAAAAATCTACAAACAATACCCCAAAATGACAACGTGAAAGAGGTTTGTTTGAAATCTTAGCAAATTCTTTATAAATAAAAAAAAAACAAAATAATCACATGTACATAAGTGTTCATGGCCTTTGCCATGATACTCAAAATTGAGCTCTGACACATCATGTTTCCACTGATCATCCTTGAGAGGTTTTCTACAACAGTCCACCTGTGGGAAATGGGGACAGGAATGTATCGAGCAAAAGATCTGGGGAAGCGTACAGAAAAATGTCTGCAGCATTGAAGGTCCAAATGAGCACAGTGGCCTCCATCATCCATAAATGGAAGAAGTTTGGAACCACCAGGGCTCCCGATACCATCCCTACAGTAAAGCATGGTGGTGGCAGCATCATGCTGTGGGGATGTTTTTCAGCGGCAGGAACTGGGAGACTAGTCTAGATGGAGGGAAAGATCAATGCTGCAATGTACAGAGACGTCCTTGATGAAAACCTGTTCCGGAGCACTCTGGACCTCAGACTGGGGCAGTGGTTCATCTTTCAACAGAATGACCCTCAGCACACAGCCAAGATAACAAAGCAGTGGCTACATGTGATCTTTTTCATTTTTTTTTATTTTTAATAACTTTGCAAACGTTTCAAATAGAAATCTTTCACATTGTCATTATGTGGCATTGTTTGTACGTTTTTTGAGGAAAATGATGAATTAAATCCATTTTGGAATAAAGCTGTAACATAGCAAAATGTGGAAAAAGTTGAGTGTGAATACTTAATACAAATCAAAGCTACGTGCTGTATACCTCAAGCTTCTAGTGGAATTGAGCACTTAATCCATCATTAAAGGTAAAACCAAAAGTTCCCAGCATCAGCAATGGGGTTTATGTTAAACAGATGTGTGTAGAAATACTCTACTAAACATCCATGCGTGCGAGTGAAGGTCAACAGGTATTTTATAATGCCACTAAAATACAGAGTCCGGACTATTCCGCTGTTCCTTATCATATTAAGGGAAGTACATGCCTTTTGAATATTTCTCTATTATTTATTTCTATTTTGGGTTAATGCCACGATGACCACAGGGTGGCAGTGCAGACCAGTCTTTGGTATTGCCACCATGCTGTAGCACTGAACAGTCTGTTGAGATCCTGTGCTGCCAGCAGGAAGCACTTTGCTGTCCACATGTCTTTGCAGCATTATGTTCAGGAAACCTCTTCTCAGATCATGTGTTTCTCCAGCTCTGTACCCTAGAGTTGCGAATTTAAATGGAAAACTTAAATACCCTGGATAAAGGGTGGCAAACTCTGGGGCTTGAGGGCCGCAGCCCTACTTGTTTTACAACTATCCCGGGAGTCCGCCATCCCCTGCCTTAGATGCATTCCAGTTGAGCAATTATGAGTGATGGCAAATGCAAAGATCTATAGGCAAACTTAGAGTGTCCTCATTGAACGTTTGTCCCTGAAATGCTCGCCATCTATTTTCAAGTTCATGCTTTTATTCAGTTTTGACTTGTCAAAAGTGAACCAAACTGTTGACGACTGAGCGACCCTGTCAGAGCAGCAAGGAAATGTATTTCTTGCTTGAGGACATTTTCCCATTATATGCATATTGCACCAACTATTTCATCTGCACTCCACTATTGGTTATGGTCCAGCATCCTCTCTGAATGCCTCCTCATGTTTTCCATATAATTCCTTTTCTGTAGATTTTATTGTGGGCCTGGGCAAATGTGGATGGCAGAGCATTGACCTAGCTTTGAACTTGAGTAGAAAGTTCACATCACTTGCAAGGTAGAATCTGGTTTGTGAGTTTGTGCTACGGTATCTGCTTATTTCACAAATGCTGATCCTGGATAAAGGGGTAGAAGGAATGAGATTCAAACGTGGGTTGTAATGTACAGTCTTATTAGCAGTTAGGAAAACAATGCCTACAGAGTCCCACATAATTTGCTTGTGGTTTCTGTGAACTATACCAGAGTTAATTTAATGTGTTTCTGCTGCAATTCTTCACTGTTATGGGAGTAGTTTTCTAACTTGGCATGTAAGACATTGTCCCATTCTGACTACTCTGAATCCATTGCCTCCATTTTAAAGATGCATTCATCACAGCATCACAAAAAGGTCCCTAGCATTGTCACTTAGGAGGATTAGCAGCCTGTCCCCTGTAGAGCTTCCCAGAGAAGCTATGGATATCTGCTGCCCTCTGCTGTTGTGAAAAAGAATAACAAGGCCTCAAATTATTAAGTTGGGGAAACACAAAATAGTACAAACAAAAACAGTATCTACGTGTACAGGGGCGCTTAAACTTCAGAATTTGATCCCTTTCTACATATATATGATCAAAAACAGAATCAGGAGCAAGTTTAAAAAATGAGGCCAGAAATTGTATTTATTGATCTACTTTCTGTGGAGAATTATCCAGTCTTAAATAATTTAATATTCAATATGTATTCAGTATTGAAAGTAGCACATAGTGATTCACTATTATTACATTTTTATCTCCAAACTCGTAAGTGTGGACATGGGAGCATGCTAATGTTTGTTAATGTATATTTAGAAGCAGACAGATTTGATTTAGGGTATGTTTTAATTCACTTCCTAAGTGAAATGGTGACCTTTGGTGGTGGGACTCAGTCAGCGCCCATGAAAACAACTAAAGTATTACCCTTTAATGATCCTATCCTCTGATTTTCAAATTCAAACACTAAAGTTATGTTAAAGTTACTAAATTACACTTCTTATGGCAGCAGTAGTGACTCTTCTGTATCATGCTGCCTCCCTTGTCTCAATTTCTCCCTCATTCCCGTTGGTTGCTGAGCGAGAAGAAAGCCACGAATGGACCAAGCCACATGGAAGTTATTTAGAGTGAGGATGGTCGAGTCACATAAGAGGCTTTGGTTCAGGAGTTTCCTTAATACACAACTGAACAGTCATTCATGACTAGAAATATTGTGTAGATAAATGGGTAGAATTCTGTATCAGAGTCATGGAGGACTACAAAGTCATTAGAGCCATTTCTCTATCATGTGTTGAGATCTCTGGCATTTTGACACACAGGAAGTTCAAGATTGACATCAGTTACTTGTCACAAACATGGAGAATAATTAGTTATTGAGCCGCTGATACCCATTGTAATGGAACAGACCTGAAATAGAGACCCCCACAGAAACTAAAACTCCCTCAACAGAAAATTAAAGGAGCTGCATCACACTACTCTTTTACAGTGCTTTAATCACAAGCAATATCAAGCAGCTATAGTGCAGTATATACTGTACGTGTGTGTGTGTGTGTGTGTGTGTGGGTAACTTGTAAGTCGCTTTGGATAAAAGCGTCTGCTAAATAACAAAAAAATGGAAAATGGAAAACAGCAGGATGCTGGTTTGGCTCCTACTCTCCGCGTATCCTCTGCCTCTCTTCGTCCTTCCCTGTGGGGCTGAGCTTGTCTTTGGTGCCTCTATGAACTGGCTGAGCATGCTTGAATGGAAATGCCTGTGAGATAGTGAGGAAAGGAATTCAGAGCCTCAGTGAGAGAACAGGAATCCACGTGCCAGTGCACAGGCCCTCTGGGGGTCCTGCCCTCAGAGCAGCAGCCTTAGCTCTAATAATAGACTAGTTGAAGTGTTGCCTGCCTGCTTAACTAACTGACTGACTGACTTGGTCCAGGCCTTGTGTCACACACATTCATCACATTAACGTTAGTCCGGCCTTGCCGCAAATAGCAAAGTGAATGCTGGTCCTTCTCATGCTTCCTCACTTAGTGCTTTAGATATATGTGTTGCAAATTAAAAGTCGTTTCTTATTGTAGCCTGTGTTTCCATCTCTGTGTTTGTAAGTGTTCCTGTGTACTTACGTTAGCAGTGTTGGGATATGTGTGTGTGAATTTGCAGAGAAATCTGTGTGTATTTGAAGTCTGTTAATGTGCATAACTGAGTCATTGAAAATTGGTGTGTGTGTGTGTGTGAGTGAGGGGTCATTCCTCTTTAAATCTGTTCAGGGCAGGGAGCCCCCAGTGCTACTCCTCCTGTCAGCTCGTATCAACTCATTTCCATTAGTGAGAAGCTCTCCTCTCCTTCCCTCTTTTCTCGTTTCCTCCTTCATCCACCATGGTTGATGTCTGCAGAGTGCTTTCCCTTCCGCTCCGTGATGGTGTAGGCAGTAAAAGAGAGTGACGGGTTATGGGAGCCTGACAGACAAATGGTGAGAGAGATGGGGAAGGAATGGGAGATGCAAATGTCCTGAGGTGGGTATGTGGGTGGCTGGATGGGGAGGTTCCTGAACATTGTATTACAGCTGCCATTAGTGACCTTTATGTCTTTAAGCTAGGTTGGCCTTCGCTTATGACTAAAAATACACTCCTTTTTTTTTCTTTTGACTTTAGTGGCAGTAAATGTAATGTCAGTGTTTTGCATGTGCTTTAGGGTCCGCATTTGGCTGATATATTGAGGGTTTTCTTGAAATCACAGCTGCCCCATAACTTTCTTCCCTCTCTGTCTCCTTTTTTTTTTTTTTTACAAACATAGGAACATACAAAAAAGTCTGCTAATAAGAATATTAATATGCACCAAAAACCTTTTTAGTCGCGAATGGACACATGGGACCCTCATGCATGACATCATTGTAAAAGCCAATAGTACAGTGTGGGCTACACGAGGCTGCAACTGTCGAAGTTGTTGTAAAGTAGGAAAAGACAAAACACAGTTCACTATGTTCACACAGCTTTTGACTTTTCTGTGGACAGGGAGCTGCCATCAGTAAGAATGTTATGACACTGATGTGGCATCAGCTCTGGCTTCGTCCCCTTCCAACCACTACTATCTCTTCCTGCATTTGCCCATAAGCTTTGCTGTGAGCTAGCAGCACCAGCAGGTGCTTTTGAATTGAGTGTTATCAGCAAACACTGTGTCATAACTGAGCAGTGAGAGGCCAAGGGTTGTGTCCTCAGCTCCTATTCACATTACAGAGATTTGAAAGACCCACCAGTAACCATAAAGTGACATAATCCATCTATGCCATCAGCCATAGTGTCCATCAAATACCGTCTGCGTGTCCTTGAGCATTGAACCACCCTTGCCCATGCTTTGTGTTTGTCCTTCACTCATGCCAAAGAGATGTATACAAGCACAAGTATGAATTTTCCTCAATGTTTTTATTACTAGCATAGTGACCCAAGCTACATTTCATTCAGGTCTCTGTGACATTGGCCCTAAATTAAATTTCAAGTAGCTCAAAAGGTCATTGAAGAGCCTCCAGAAGGTATCCAAGCCACAGTAAATTAGTCTATTGCTTGCTGTTTTTGGGGCTACCTTTCCATCCGTAAGTCACCAAACCGATTTTACCAAAAACTAACGGGACAAATCCAATGGTGTTAAGAGATCATAGCTGTGTTAAGTTGTGTGATTGCGTGTCTCAAAATGCAATAGTTGGTCGAGTCTTTCCTCTAGTTGAGTGGTAGCGGAGCAGGTGATGACGAAGAGTGTCAAACACTTTGCACTGAAGAGATCTCAACTGATCAGTGAAACACAGACTGCCGAGTCAGAAATGAGGACAGGAGACAGTTGTAATATGTGTGTCTATAGTGTACCTGTCTTTATGTACCATCATTTTAAGTAGGATGGGCAAAACATTAGGACTACCTCTAAATATTCAGAAAGACTTCACCACCCACTGTGGCCTTAGTAATGCACACAGAGCACATTTTTTACTTTTGACAGTTTCAACTTAAAACCGGAAATTTTAAATTTGGCCAGTGAGCGTATGGATTTATCTGCACCACATTGTGAGCATCCCCCTGCCGTTCAGATGTGGAGTTTGAAGGCTGTGCTTTGAGTTTCTGTCGTGACTTTGAAAAACATCGTCTGGGACCCAGCACACAAAAATAAAGGATCATCTCTCCATCACATTTAAGAGAACTTTTTAGCCAAAACAAGACTCGCAGTTGAAGATCAGGTAGGAGTCAAGCATCTAGTTAAACTATAATTAACTATGATTTAGAATTCTACTGATAAACAGTCTTCAAAGCTTTAGTATAGATGTGTTTAAGGAGGGATTAGGTAGCAGAAGGTAAGATTTGGTTACATGGTCCATCTCTTGTGTCCCTGCAGACGTTGTTGGTTTGACCAGACCAGGTGTCCTCTACTGACAGGGCTCCAGTCACAGACCTCTGTAGACGTGTTTCTTTTGTAGTTGTCGTTCCTTTCTTTCTATGAGCGTATTTGCATAATCTTGATCGTGTGTGTGTGTGTGTGGTAAATTCATTGTACTCTGCCTGAATTTTTAATGACTCAATCAACAGCATCCATGAACTATAAGGCAATTGATGGCGTTTTATTGCATAGTGTGTTTGTGTGTACCTTTGACTGTACACAGAGAGCACCGCCCCCACCTCGCTACAACTGTGTGTGTATGGGAAGTAAAGGGTATTGGATGACCCGGAGGTTTAGGTAACCACATTTAAGTGCTGTAGAGGAGAACACGCTTGACAAGACATGACGGAAATGAGCTAAAGATAGTAACAACTGGGGGCAGGATGGTTCACTTTCCACCAGGACGCGGGCTCCCAGAGGCTGAAAAACACAGTCACGCTCATACGCATACCCACACACCAACCCTGTCAGAAGCACCCATATTCATTCACCCTATATCTTTTCATATACTGATGGTATTAATTTTGGCTCTTACTTTCAGACTCAGAACATACTCACTCTTATGTTGACCTTATCTGATCACCATGTACAGTATCCACTACAGCAAACTGCCATTATGCGATTTTGGTAACAATATTAAACCAGTGGCCTGAGAATCCGTGTCCAACTCCAGCTCTGTAGATTTTAACCTCATTGTTAGCAAGAAAGTCTAAGGGACTTAACAAACCAAGCTGACCTTCTGCTGTTGGCCAGCGTAGCACAAATTTGGGAGGATTCTCTTTTCAGATTTCTGTCCCCATCTCACCTCTCTTACTCTTTCTGTTTCTCCCATTTTTCTTGTCTTGTATAACTCTTGTCTTTTTATCTCAGCTTTAAAAGAAGCAGGTGTAATCCTGTTTGGCTTTTTTTTTTCTTGCTCCTCAGGAATATAGTATATATGTTTTGATAATTAAATGCAGGAAATCCACCGATAATGGAAGTATTTATGTCCTTACCTCTAGAAAACAACTGCATTAGTCATTTTTAAATTTTGCTTGAACAGCTGGTTGAATAGACAGATTACGTCTTAATTGTTCAAGTAATTTGTCAAGTAAAAGTGACCAAATGCTAGTTTCAGCTGTTTGCTTATTGCCAGTTCTCGTTTGATTTTAAGTTAAAATGCAGTTGACAGATGTATCACTTGAGGCAACCCTGTCTGAACCAAACTTAGTATAGTGTTTTAGAGTTCTCAAAGACGCCGGTGTCCCTGAAGCCTTTTTCCACACTGTTTTGTACTGAATGAGTATTTGAAAAGAAAGTGAGATGTGACTGAATGGCTGTTTTGTAAATGTAAAATGAAGATAAAACTTAGGTCGGTGTATGTCCAGTCCTGTTCGGGCATACGTCTTGAGGTATTGGGTGGTAAACCTGTATGACAAAGCCATGTAATGTCATGTGATGCCTGCGGTTCTTGTCAGGTGTTTACTTCCATTTTTGTCACTCCAACGGCTTCCCTCCGTGCATTTCACATTCACCATCCTTCCGCGTCCGACCAACCCGCAGCACTCTGAATGTGCTCTCTCAAGGATGCAACTTGTATCCTTAGGGGCCTCTGCTGGGAATATGCTGACAATTGGTCCATGCAGGAGGCTAAAAATAGCCAGCTCGGTCTATTACAGGTACTAGGGACGCCTGAAAGGCAAGTGATGATGTGTTGAATGTTCCTTTCTCTGCTTGCCGTTATCCCTGCACTAAGAAAATGGGGAGGGGCTTGGGTGAAAGATGAATACAGATGTTTGAGGAGACACGAAACTTGTTTTATGTGGTTGTCGTCTTGTCTGTAATATCCTGGGGAGAGGAGAGAAAGAGAAAAAGACAAGTGAAAGCAATGGGCATCATCCAACCTTACTTATTGAATCTGTGCTTTCCTTACACAATGTTAGAAATAATCCCAGTGAAATGTTTATTATATATATATATATATATATATACATACTTTATATTGGGAGAATTATAAGTGACTTATAACTAGCATGCACTGGGGTGACTTGGAGTTCAGTGTCTTACCCAAGGACACTTTGACATGTGGCCAGGGGGAGCTGGGGGACCAACCACTGATCTTGTGGTTTGTGGACGACTGCTTTACAAATTTAAGCCAAAATCCCCCGATTTATATGGTGCTTTATGAAGAAAAAAACAAAGATGACCATGAGTCTTGAACTCTGCGTAGCTTCAGTTTTCTCATCTGATGAAAGACCTTTCAAAAGAAATTAATAAATAAATAATTTTTTTTTTTTTGCTAACTAGCAACTCTTCAAAAGAGAAACACTGTGTCATATTATGAGACAATATTTGCCACATTAAACTAAACAACGCATTTATAGATTTCTCCAGTTGGCAAAACATGTAATTGGCACCACGTCTCTTTGTCACCCAAACCTTTGATCAGCCAAATTCAAGCTGCTTTCCACTGTTTATGAATTAGTCACAGTTCTATTAGTTGCTGTGTTACTTATTTGTATAGTTGTACTGCGATTACCAAACAGTTGTACACAGATGATCTGAAATTAGCTGAAAATGTCGTTGATATGGTTTTAAACCATTATATTCAGTGAATTTAAGTTTGATTGTTGTAAAGGATCCACTAACTATGCATGTGGCGATAACAGCCTACCTTAATATCTGTCTGTGTTGCTCACTGATGCTATTTTCTCTCTGAGTGGAGGCAGAGAGGATATGGCCAGATGAACCGCGTAGGCAGATCAGACGCTTCAAGGCTCTGCTGCTGGCCGGGCTTATTTCTGTACAGTTCATCTAGCCTTGCACAGAAACAAATTATTGATTTTTATGTACATTTTTTATTTATTTTTTTTCATAAAGGGTTTTCTTTTTTCAACCCATCGAGAAGCATCTACCTGCAGACCTCGAACAATTAGAGCAAAGGTTAGCTAAGAAAGAACTGTACATACAGTGGGCTTACAGTACTTTTTTTTTTTTTTTTTCCCAATATTATTTTTAGCTTTGTGGTGAGCTGAGAATAGTGTAAGGTAGGAGCACGGTTCCATTTTCAGCTCTATGTCTTCATGTTGTTTGGACAGCTCTATAGATTATACAGTCTAAGCTTGTTACAGAACACCAACAAAATCATATTTTATGATCCGTGAAAACGTTTTTTTTTTTAGTTTTTGTGCCTTTTAGAACCTGTCAGTGCTTTTGCTGTTGTTGCAGACATATCTTTGTACATGTGAATCCTCATACTTGTGTCTACAAACTCATACATGTGTCTGTGAGAGGAGGATTAGAGGTAAGGGTCAGTGAAAAAGCAACAGGGGCATGGTTTCTCTCTGGAGGTGCAGCTGTAACCCAACGCTGCCAGGTTAAATCCCATCTCCGCTCATTGCTGCCCCTCTCCTCTTAAGCTCATAGTCCACCTGTTAGGAAGTCATTCATCTCGCTGTTCCCCAGAGAGGGATAACTGGATCCCCCACCTCTGGCCACAGCCGCCCTGATGGATGGCTTTAATGGGCTTTTACTGTTTGATATATCCAATTTCTTCCTCCTTCATTTCCAAATCTAATCTACTGCTCTTTATATCTCTTTACTCTGTCTGTTCATGACATTCTCTCTTACTTCATTTTGTCTTTTGTGCTTATTCTCTACATCCTTTCCCATGTTGAACCCTGCAATAGGATATGTTTCTCTTCTCTCAGCTATAAATAAGACTTACATTTTTCAGCCTACAGTCCATTCTGTGTATATATTTCTTTCTTTTTTTTCTGTTAAGTTTCAGTTTGTAAAGTACTGCTTAAAGGAACAGACTTTTATTGCACAGCAAAACCTCAAAAACGGCAGACTAATGCCCGAGAGTGTTTCAGGATCCATGACGTTATAACGGTATCCCAAAATGTAAATGATAAATATGCTTAATCTTCACGGTCGTGGCGCGAGTGGGCAGCCAAAAATGCAGGGTTGTCCAGAAATACAGATAATCCTAATTTAATATTTGCCGTCCAATAACATCTGGCTACACGCTGTGTTGCCCAGACATAGACATGCAAGCACACATTCCTGGGTAGGTCGTGAACACAGCCTTACATTAACCAGCTACCAGTTTCTAGCTCATTGACCTTCTAAAGCCTTGAATTTGAAGCAGCGTCTCACGCGGACAATTGCGTTCTCACCCACGCCCCCTCTGGAAAAAGTCAGAGGAATGTCAGAATTCCAGTGCATGTGTGAAAGGGGCTTAAGAGGAAGATCAGCGCTAGCTTTAGAGCTTCCATTGTTTTACACTGGCCCAAATAGCAAGACGCAGTGGGGTTATTCTGAATGGCCCATGAGTTTCCCACAGGTGCTTTTGGTATTAGCCTAGGTACTAAAGCTGATTAGTAGGCATTTGTGTGGCAAAGCAGCTTCATCCAATCTTCCTTGTTGATATCCATCTGTTTGGTTGGTTTCTTGTGAGAAACGCCTTGTAGGATAATATTCCCTTATAGTATATCTTCATTGAGTGTACATATTCAAAACCTTTCTGAGGTTTTTGTGCATTTTCTTTCTTTTTTTTTTTTTTTTTTTGTTCTTGTTGTGTGTGTGTGTGTGTGTGTGTGTGTGTGTGTGTGTGTGTGTGTGTGTGTGTGTGTGTGTGTGTGTTCACAGCTGTCATGTCCGCTGTTTGTCCACCTTCTCACTCTTTCTCTCCCTATAATTACTTTATCTTTATCTGAGTGTTCACTGGACAGGTGTTCTTTACCAGCAGGTTGGCTTTCTCAGATGTAAAAGGATGTGACTCATTCTTATGTTTGGATATGTGTCAGGATTACAAGATTAACATCCTGCTGTCCTACATACACTTAAAGGCCCCCATATGTCAATGCATTGCTTTCTTCAACTCAAATCCTGATTGCGTTTGAGTTGCATCTTGCCTAAATATTGAAATACATTATTTACAGTGCTGATGAGCTACACATATACTCTTTAACCGTTCATCAGAATTCAACAAGTCGTAAAGCTATTTAAAATGGACGAAGCCTATACACAAATTGTCCTTCAAGTCTTCTTAGGGTTTCCTCTGTTTATTGTTAACACGGTTGTTTAAATATTAATTCCATATAGCTGGGCCTCATTATGTAACTGCCATTCACAACAACCTGCCTGTGGTAGTTGGCTGCTTCTTATTACATAGCTCACATGAATTTTGTGCTGCTTGGAGAATGTTCTCAATTAATGAAAGTTAGGTTTCAACTTTGTGGAATGGTTACACTTTGCTTTGCTTTAGGTGCTTTAAGCAAATGAAAAAGCATTTTGTGCATAGCATAAAAAAAACTTGATTGTTTATGAATTATTGGCAATTTCTAAGACATCTATCGTGTGTTTTTTTTTTTTTTTTTTTTAAGAATGGAAAAAACAAACAAGAATGAGATTATTACTCTGGGAGGCAAAGTTCTCCCCTCTAGTTGTAAATTGCTGTATGTCATCTTTTTTTTTTTTGTCTGACCCATTTTTATATGTCAAATTTACTAGGTACATAGACAAAATATAATTAAGTTGTAAAAGACATTTTGTTATGGATTGATCAGCTGTAAGCACATAAAGTCGACATTACCAGCTGCTATTTTTTTTTTACACTACACAGGCATCTAGATGGTTGATGCTAACTAACATTTGTGCATGAAATGCGGCGATGCTTCTTTTGCCTGTATTATCCATTTAAGAAGAAGCTTTATTAGTCATCACTAAGTGTCCTCACTGCTTATGTCCTTATTTTTACATATTCGTGTTACAATGGAATTTGTGTTTTGCATTTAGAAATACTGGCTCTACTTTACAGTACGCATCCCTACTCATGAGTCATGTTAATGCAAACATTACATTATCCTCTCTTAAAACACCTTCATGGATTTTGCATTTGCATATGCATTTTGTGGGTACAGCAGTTGGCAGACACTAAATTATTATTCTGGAATTGGCACTGATCGTCATAAGCTGTAGCTAACAAGTATTCATTTCATGGCTTAAAGTATGACCTTTGTGTTGTTTTCGAAATGAATTTAATTTTCAACAGTCTCCATAGCAGCATTAAACCAACAGTGAAATACTCCCGTACTCCCAGTACATGTCCATCAGTCTGCAACCTGGATTATCTTTATCCTCTGTATTTTGTACTGTTGTTGTCCAAAAATGATTTCAAATACATTAGCCAGATACACTTCTCCCATGAGTGACATGCTTATATATTATTATATATAATCAAAAAATATTAAAATGTTTAGTGTTTTAAAAAGGTTAAAATTACCAAAACTTTGTAACAGAGTCTATGCCACATGCATGACATCTGTGCAAGATCTCCAAGAACTGCAAGCACAAACAACTTTTTTTTTTTTTTTTTGTACTCAACCAAGCAAACTTAGTAATAAAGAAACGCGTCACCCAGCAGAGGAAATTCTTAGTTTTAGTGTCTGTGTGGGTATATTGTAGTTGATAATATGATTCATTGAAACAATGACTAACCTTTACACTTGTGATGCATCTCTTATTTCCTCAAATAATTCTTTTAGTTTCACTTCATTAATATGTCGATGCTGTTTTAAAAATAGCTTGCATTTTATATAGTATGGAGAGAAAAAAATTGTTATTGCTATGACCGGCGATGGTTCCCTACATGACTGTGTCCACACGCAACCTTTGTGCTGCCAGTCCCCTTGTGACCAGCTATATTTGAACACTTGAGCACTAATGAAGAAGTCACCCATTTATTTCCCTCTGTACAGTTGGTTATTCTTAGGAAGTCCCTTCGCCGCTCTGATGAATTAGCTGCGCAACTTCAAAAGCCTTGGTCTGAACTGCCAGCCATGGCCCTTGTGACACAAAACAGGAACTTGATTAGGAAGGGCTCATGCGAGGGCAAGAGATCTAGTAAACAAGTGATCCAGTGACGTTCTTGCATTAGGCATGGGTCCGTTAGATTAAGTGTCAGAAATTAATGTCTTAAGTTTTTCCTTTAAATTCATATTGTGTTACATTATGTTCTTCTCAAAACTGTCCACTTCAGCAGGTCGGCTGCAAAACAGCATGTGATGGACATTCAGTTTCTATACCATATAGTTTAGCAAATGGTGACAGCAGAAAGCTGCTTCCAGTTTGTAAACCTTTTATACTGTCACATAATTTTAAGCAAATCATTTACTTATTGCCTTAGATTGTTTGAACTTAACAAAAAAAAAAAAAAAAACCATTCTTGAGATGGTGCAATAACAAAAGATATAGATTTATTTTGTGTATTGAACTATCCCCATACAATTTAAAGAGATTACGTACTTCTGAGTAACAATTTTTTTTTGACCAGCTTTGCAAAATACAATTGCTGATTTCTGGTTTTGGCAATATGTAAAGCACAAAGTATGCAGGCGTACCAGTTTTCAGAGCGGACCTTCAGAGAAATTAATCAGAAATTAATGTCTAAATGTTGTTCCATATCCCAGTTAAAGAATGATTTCCTTTTATATAGTTTTATTCTTTTTATACCTGTAATATATATTCTTGTGTTCCATTATCTTACTCTGTAAATGGTCTGCACCTATATAGCACTTTTCGACATGTGACTGAAAGAACCGGGGATCGAACCGACAACTGCACCACCGTTGCAGTCGATTGTGAATCCCTTTTTGTAATATAAAAAAATAAATCAACCCTTTGCATTACATATTTTACAATAACCCTAACTTACAAAGTATACATACACTGAAATGTTTATGTTGGGTCCACTTTTTTTTCCCCCACTGTGTCCATTGTACACTGCTTTTTGGTACCTGTTGTTCTCAGAAAATCTGTCTTGCTTCTCCTGAATCCTGTCGTTTGATGAGTAAGGTCTTAGCAGCAGATGTCAGCTTGATTTTGCTCTTTCAGTCGGGGTCTAATCTGTCTGCTGCATGGGTTCATCCATGACACCATGAGCTTGGAACCTATGTAAAAGCCAAAAAAAAGCATTTATTCAAACTGACTAGCACAGAGAAAGATATTCGGTGCCAGAATAGGCCCAAAGTCATAGCAGGCAGTGGGAGGCGGGGGTTTGCCCCATTCCATGTATGCATTTCCTATTTTATTCAGCTGAATATACAGTTCATTACTTGCCACTGCTTCGATGCATGATCAACATACACTACATTACACAAAACCAAGGCTGTTTGTAATGTTAATAGAATGCACATATAACCAGACACACAACAACAGAAACCCCTGCTTGTTTCTCTCTCTGATAGAGAGACAGCTTGGTGCTGTATGACCCATGATGACAAACCGCCTGTGGATGCCAGAGACTGGGGCAGCTCTCTCTACTCCCTCCTGCCTGTACTGTGAAGGGCAGAGGAACAGCATGACCTCTAACTCCATGCTGCTTCAACTGCCTGTCAAGCAGCCTAGAAACCCCCCCCTCACCCCCCACCCCCCTTCAGTTCTCCCATTCCGTGATGCTACACAATGATGGCAGTGCTCACTGCTTCCTCGCTGAGGGCCTCTTTAACCCAGTCAGCTGGCCTTTCTAGCTATTCATTTAGCCACCTGCTATCAGTGTTTGCCACAGGTTGGCATTTTGAAGGGGGAGGCTAGATTGTGTTGGAGTTGTCCTTGAATTTTCCAGTTCTTTTCAGTTTGCAAACTCAATATGACACTTTCAACCACAATGCAGAATATGAACAAAGCTTTTCAACTAATTGCCACCACCACTGCTGTGCAGTGCGTGGACTGTATGCTTTCTGCTCTCTCTACTGCTGGTCAGTGTATCTCAAAGTCCTATAGTATACAGCAGCTAAAAGTTTTAGATATCACACAGAAATAGAATATAATGCCAGCCTTTGTATGTATGAGGGTTTTTTTTCAAGCTGGAGTTCTTTTTTTTTTTTTTTTTTTTTTTTTAAACATAGATTGCATGTTACTATATTTCAACATGTCCTGAAGTACTTACGCCTCACATTTTCATGATACAGGCTGCTACCTTTGCATGTCAAGTTTGCATCCACACAGTACTTACAGCTGGGTGAGGTCAATGAACCATAAAATTTCTTCCCTCCTGCTGCCTTATTTCATAGCCATGGATTTTGATTTTAGTCGGCATGTGCATGTGTGGGTTGGAATGTCCATTACAATGTTAATAATGTGGATAAATCTTATTAAGGGGTTTTAAAATGGGCTAATCCCATACAAAGCCACAATAATGCTCACTCACTTCCTCGCTGCAAGGTTTCACCTCCACTTCAGACTTTGGTGGGAAAGAGATGGGATACGAGAGGCTGAAGCCTGATTTCCTCTCTAACAAGAGACTTCAGGAAATCTCTCTTGTGATTTCAGTCCATTTAAAGAGTGCTGTACTAGGTGGTGGTGGTGTTATTTTTCTTTACATATGCATGAGTTCAAAGTCAGGCTGAACATTGGAAAGACCATGATAATCAACACAGAACTCATCTCTCATTTTAAATTGTCAAAATGGCAAGGAGCTTACCAGGAAATTTAAAGAATATACTGTAATTAATCATAGGGCACGCAGAGATGTTGCAGCTCTCTGACTATTGTTTTACTTTGTTGCTATGACAACAACCAAAAAACAGCTATAGATTGCAAACATTGTATTTTTGTGTCTCTGATTAGTCAGGGCCGTTATACGTAGATGATTAGAGTTACAATGGTTACTGTGGGGCCTAGCCAGGGAATCTGATATCATGTAGAGTCCCTGGCATTTGGCACCTAACAGAGACAAAACAGACAAAATCGTAGAAGAATATAAGAGGAAGTATAAAGCGTCTGCCTAATGACTAAAATGTAAATGTAGTAGAAGAGAGGGGGGGAAAGGGGATTGATAAAATAAGAGGAACCACAGCTGTTGACTGGCTGCAGAGAGGTCACTCTTAGATCTTATCCATATGTGCAACATTGATGGAATCTACCCTCTAACACATTAGCTATGTTTCGTGTTTAAGTGCCCGCGACAGTAAACATCCTACAGAAATGTCCTTCAGCGAAAAACAGCGGTTATTACAGGGGTTCTGCTGTTCTGCTTTTGACGGTGACCTCTGATGTCTGTGGTGCACAATCCCAATCAGAGATTTCCCCATTCAAAATTCCTGTGTAGGCACAGAATATTAAAACTGTGATTAACAGCCAAGGAGAATGAGAAGGTTTGTATGTGTGCATTAAAATTGCACAACGAACAGCTTAATGTTCATAGTTATTCTGGTGCAGCAGAAATGCTGTAAGAAAGAAACAAATACTCATCATTTATAGACTGTGTTCGGTTGCTCTGGCTCCTGGATCTATAAAGCATTAAACGAAGAGGTTTCACAGCGCTACCAGAGGTTAGTCTGAGAAACCTATTGGAGACAGAGGCAATTCTTCAAGGTCATGATAACCGGTGAGGGTAAATATGGGGGGCGGGGAAATGAGCTTTGGGTAAATATATTAAACAGTGGCTCTGTATCTCATGCCTGCTTGCTGAGTGAGTTACAGCTTAATCAGGAAAACACACTTCTGTCACCTCAACATACTTTTTATTTCATTTTTTTTTTCATGGCTTGCTCGAAGCAAGACCTAGCAGATCTATTTATCTCGTCTACTGTAACAACAAGTTTTTGTTTGGCACAGAATCTTCAATGCCCTTTTGCTGTCATTATCATTCTAATTGACGATGTTTGCTCCACTATCTTGTTGTAAAGACAGATGGAACAGCACCCAGAGTATTTGGTGTTAATGATCACCAAAAGACGGACCTGACACACTAAATCAATCATCTCTAAATCAACTCGATTTATTAATGGATCGTGAACTGGGGAGGACCCTTTAAGATTACATTCTAACCCTCGATGACTTTTAAAAGTCAACAGTTCTGGTTATCAGACTTGTGTTATGTGTTTACTTTTGTTCGGTTTACATCAGCAAAGGCTTCTTATGATCACTAGTTCCAAATGTTTCAGTGCTTTGTAGAAGGTCAGTCATTTTTCATTGAACACATCTAATCGTGTTTCTTTTATTAAACTATAGCTTTACTAAGACCTAACTCCCATTAGTTTCTGGTCTAACTAGAAGCTAGAAAAGCTGTACACAGGGACAGGGTGTTCGGTTTACCTCTAGATATCCCCCCCAGTAGGACTAATTAATAGACTAACCAATGGAAATTAAAGCTCTTGACTTTGACAATGTAAATGGTAGTTAGTTGAGCCGGGTTGGCTTTAGCTTTGGTCCTAATCATGTCCCCTTTTCGTTGTGGTCCTAAATTTGTAGAGACTTAAGTATTGGGGTAGCATGACTGTTTGTGTCTTTAAGTAGGACAGAGACTTGCATGTGTTGTTCTTAAATTTAGCCGTTTGCATTTGATTTAGTTCCCCACAGCCTGCTGTGAGAAATATTAGGGTAGTTTGTGCTTTTAAGAAGCATGTTTTCTATAAACGAAAAGCCTATTCCACCGGTGGGCAGTTAAAAGTGAGTTGTATTGTGTAGCTCTTTGGCATCACAATATGAATTTGCCTGGATAACAAAGGTTTGGTCTGTTGCCATTATTGTCATGGTCCGCTCACAGTTGGCCTTTTCAAGTAAGCTGATTTCTAGACTGTCTTGTAAATTAGAAAGCTTGTTTCCATAGCTTTGGTAATTAGAGAAACCTGATTCCCTGATGCTTCGTGGACAGCGCTAAATTTACCTGCAATTTATATGCGTAACCAGGTTTCTTATCTGCTTTTTACAAGAATGCATGTGCATCACAAAAGGCAGAGAATGGAGTCGATTGGCTGGATGAATGTAAAAAAAAAAAAAAGCCACGCCCCCTCCTTTTCAAGTCACGTCCTTGTTTAGGCTCTGAAGCAGCTTAAATAAGTCTAAATCATTTCTTAAAGTTTAGACAGTTTGCTTTGCTGTGATCACAACTGTGTCTGTCTGCTTCTCTTTCCCTCTCTCCACTGTCACCGTGCTCCAACAGATTTGCAGAAACCATGTTACTTGACTGCGTATAAAGTGCTTTTACCCAAAGTGCAAGCATCTGTGTACGTAGACACTGGCAGTGAACTGGGAACTGGGAAAGGTGAAGTGAAAAAAGATGGGTTTTGCTTAGCCTGCTAGCTAGTTGGTTCAAAGTGGCTGTTAGGACTGGACTTTCCTCCGTAGATGGCATGTTAATTAACACAGCTCCACAATAAAAGAAATATTTAATGCTCAAGTGAGAAATAAATGCTAAGCACATGAGCTGTAGAAGGCCGTCATAATCAAATACCCACCACAAGGGAGGGCTGGAACATAACCTCCTCAGAGGCCAGATTTAATTTCCGGCCCCTTGTTGGTCTGGTAATACCATGTTAATAGCTTCCTGTTCTCATTCGTTTTAGCCGCAGTGCCACACATGCTTGCTTATTTCTGCCACAGTCGGCTCGTCTAACCTCACTGTGTCATGGCAGACTTGGTTTCAGCACAGACCTGTACACATGCACACAAAACACACCCATAACATGTCTCTGATGTATTCAATTACAGGATTAGATTAAGTTGTTAAATTGTTTGGGGAAAAGAAGCAAAAGTTTTTCTCCCTTATATAATTAATTATATTATACTTTAACAGGAATGAGTATCATATCATCTACATGCTCATGTGAAAGCTATTAGAAAGTGTTGCTCCAGAGTATTTGTATATTCCCCAAGTTAAATTAAGGAGTCTGTTGTGAGTACCACACAGATGATAACTACTGTAAAAATATATTTTTTACAAATAAAGCAGCGTGTGTGTGATGGGGTTCTGTTCTGTGAGATTGGGCTACTGAGACCTTAGAATTGTGTACTTTTTATTACATCCTTAACATGGCAGCATCACTAATTTTCATGGCAACTGCAGAAGGTTGAACCTTTGGATCCCATGACAGTGACTCATCTTTGGCATGATGTTATTATATAAGCGGGTGAAGTGACCTCTTAAAACGTGGCCAGAGACATTTTTACAAAGGCAAGCGACTGATTTTATTTACGCCTGCCTGACTGTAACATGGTTCTGATTACAGATTCACTAGACCACCTGCACGTGCGCTCTCTCAGTTCTGGTCCTATTTTGCTTGCAAAACGTGCGGTTTACACCCACAGTTTGTTAGCTGTGGTTATTTTTCTGCATTATAGAGCTATGTCACTAAAGCTACGTCTCTGTCACTGAAACAGTTTCCAAGTGTGCTCTGCTTTTTGGACACGTTCAGCCTAACTTTAGTTTCAGATAGTGGTTTCAATCAAACTGATCATTTAGTCGTGTTGAATTTGTTGTCCCCTTTGATGTGCTTCATTTAAGCAGCAGTCACAAAAATAACCGCACTCTTTACTCCATGTGGTCTTGGTCCAGCCCCAAACAGTTTCTAGAGTGATTTGTTAGGAATAAAACTAATGTGATTGGACCCCCTGAACCCCTAACCCTGGCCCAAATCAGCATGTCTTAGCTAAAAGGCTTGCTGCTCACCTGTCGTTCTTTACAAAGTTTAAAGGGGTGTTATATTTTTAAGATGTAGTTCAACAATTGTTCCATCTTCTTTTTCTTTGGGCTGTTCCCTATCAGGAGTCTCCACAGCGAATCACGTGCCTCCATCTAACCCCGTCCTCTGCATCCTCTTCTCTCACACCAACTAACTTCATGTCCTCTCTCACAATGGTTCTATGTTGCAGTAAAACACTTTGAATATTCATCAGTAGAGAACAGAATCGTTTTTCCTGTTTGCTTTTCTGTTCCTGCCCCAGATTCATTTAACTAATAAGTGCACATAATTTGCAGTGATGCATTTTGGCTTTTTTAAATTTTTCCACGTGTGAAATAAACCTTAAAAATGGGTTCACTGATATGTTGCTTTTACGTTGGACAACTGCTGACAATTTTGTACTGTGATCTGACTCATTACACCTTTTAAAGAGAATGGCATTCATACATCTTGAGACCAAAAGCTGAACATACAAAAAGTATCTGCTGCTGTCTGGTGGTCCCAAACCAATTTACTTGATGGCCAGCACAGCCTGTTTCCACACCAACGCTACAAGTGCTTGACCATATTTAATGAACTCTGGGTATTGTTTTTTTTTTTTTTTTTTTAGAGGATGTTTTGATCCTTAGCCCTCTATTGTCAGCACTGCATCCATTTTTAGCATGAGTGGGAGCCTGCAACTCACTGTCAGTGCTGTGTTCTTTTCATAACATTATACAGGACTGAAAGCACAAATATTTCACTCTTATACATTATCTGAAACGACTGACACATTAGCTACAATTTCTAGATAAAACCAGGTCTGCAATATCCATCCTTCCATCCATTATCTGTAACCGCTTATCCTGTTCAAGGTGAGAGTCAGGGTACAGCCTGGACAGGTCACGGCTCTATCACAACACAGAGACACACACACACACACACACACACACACACACACACACACACACACACACACACACACACACACACACACACACACAGACAATCATTCACACTCACATTCACAGCTACGGGCAATTTAAAGTCGCCAGTTAACCAAACATGCATGTCTTTTGACTATGGGAAGTAAGCTGAGAGATGTGAGATATGAGATTAATTTGGGGACATGATGTTGCACTTTTTCCTTCTTCTTTTTCGTAGCTTTCTCTTCCCTTTTCTCACTGAGAGCCCAGCAGGCCTGGGTGATGAGTCATCTTTATTCTTAGTGGGATTTGGCGACAGATACTTACTTGTTCATCCTACAGAAGTGGGTCACAGTGCTGAGTCCATCTACGCACACGCACACGCACACGCACATTAAACCACACCTTCTGTCCAGAAGCAGAATTTTTATTTTTTTTTTTTTTTTTTGAATAAATGCATAAATTAGCAAACAAATGGCAACACTGTTTTACAGTAGCATAGCCAGTGAGGCATCTTTTTACATGTCTCAGAGCGAAGAGCATTTGTTATGAATGAATGACTACATCACTGGATTTATTATGTATTTTGGTTTGGTCGTGTAATGTTTCCCATGATATGGGGAATCTATACACCCAGGATTCCTTAACTGAATTTTTAACACCTGTGAATACAATGCGTTTCTATAAAGTTACTTGATATTTGTTAAAGTAGCCTTTGTGTGTGTGTGTGTGTGTGTGTGAACATGCATGTGTGTTCACCAGCTAGAGCTATCTGGCTCTGCTCAGCAAACTAAAGGCATAGCTGTATTCTTTTCTTTTTTTAATTGGCTGAGGACGAGGTGTTTACAGTCAGTGTGTGAGCTGGTCACAAACATACTGCATTTAATGGCAAAACACCGCTATGCAGGATATTTTTGTCCGAGTGTGTGGGTGGCTGCTGTGCAGATGTCAGAGACAGACATAGGAGAGAGAGGGAGGGTGAGAAATACAGAGGATCCATCCACTTCCTCAAAGCCACGTGAACCTCCTGTCGGCTTCCTGCTCATCCCTTCAGCTCAGGCTCTGTGAAAATATCAATGTTGCTGTATGCATGTATGTGTTTATTTGATTAAGTGCTTCGCTTTTATTCTTGTGTCTCTATTTGTGTGTTCATGTATGGGTGTGAACATCGTTAGCTGTGTGTTTGCCTGAAGAGATACAATGTCATGGTATGGGTGTGGATATAACACCTGGGTACATGGCAATGAGGTGTGACGGAGATGAATGAAAAATGAATCCTCTGATGTGGCGTCTTGGCAGGGCTGGCAGAGGCGTCAGATCTCTTGCCAATTCTACCTGCCAACTGACTTCTTGTTAAAGGTCAGGGGTGGAGGAGGATAGTGTGTTGGTTAACACACAAACAGCAGGTTAATTTGTGAAGATCGTTAATTTGAATTATTATTACTACAACTAACCTGCATTTATAAAGCAGGTCCAAGGCTAAGTTCAGACTAGAATAGCCCTGCGTGTAATAAAATCAAGCAGAAAGATTTGAAATGATTTGTTAAATGGAAATATGTCTCTGATTACTGCCACTGCTGTCTGGCTTTATGGGCGGTGTCAAATGCACCTTTGCACATTAAGAAATAGGTTTGCAAAAGGTTTCAAACTGTCCCCTCAAATGGGGCCCAGGTACTAATTTCACACAGGACCGAAACTGCATCCAATAGTTTCCCGTAATTCCATTTGTGCCTGAAGGGGTCGTTTAGTTTTTTTTCCCCACATCTGTCGTTCAGTTAGTTTCCCTTTTAAAATACGCTTGTGTGCGCGTGTCTTTTTACGTCATATTTTATTAGATAAAACTGAAAATATGCTGTCGTTTGGTAAAGAATTGATTTCTGTGTTCAGTACCAAGCGTGGATCAGGCCGCACACAAAGTTGGGCTCTTGAGACGGGAGCTTGGGCAGACACAGAAGGTGGAGGGATGCCTGTTAGATATAGTTGGGTTCACCTTCACACAGCATCCTGGCGGAGGATAAGATGATTGCTACATCAGACTCATGAGTCAAACTTTCCATGGCTGTATTGTTTCACTGGTACGTAAAAAAAAAAAACTTTGCCAAATCCCTTGCATTTCTATGCCACTTTTGGTCATAACACCAGCTTAGAGTGTCAGAGAGTTCAACAGGTTTACCTGGACTGTGTGTTAAAAGCACAGCCATTACTTCTGTTAATAATCAAGGAAAGAATTCTGGAGAGTGACTCCAGCTGTGAGTTGTTTGGATGTGTGGCAGTAGTTGCTGAGTGAATAATTGTTTGATGGTACACATGGCAGCCAGTAGTATATGCGTGTGTACGTGCCACCGTTGATGTTTGCTCGACAGCCACATGTGTTAGTGTCCAGAGGGCAACTATTTGCTTACATGTGCAAGTGTGTGTGTGTGTGTGTGTGTGTGTGTGTGTGTTGGGGATGCAAAACTAGGAAAGTGAAACCAGGGCGGAGGGTCAGGGCAGGCTAGTGCTGGCTTTGATTTTTACCAAGGATTTCCTCTCTGTGTGCCGCCTGGTTTATTAATGACATTACATGGCTGCCTGTAACCAGGAAACACTCCCTTCCTATCACAGGACCAACATCAGTACCAGACCAACAGTGGTCACATGGTACGCTCTGTTGTCACTGTGATTTATTTTTATTCTAGTGTTAAAATGAATTATATGTAAAATGTGCACTTGGCGTGGAGGTATACCTGCTCCTTACCTACGCATACACAAAGGCAATGGCAGCGTCATCTGCGTCATTTTTCACCTGCTTCCTTGCGTAGATCGTGTGTATCTTGGGGATTTAAGGGTTGGCTACAAGGAGGCAGACTATGTGTGGGTATGTAGATCCAGGTAGTTGCTTTCCACTGCTGCTCAAGATCATTTTGTACAGGTTTGCATCTCATTTCTGATGATGTGCACAACTGACACTCCAGATTACTCAGGCTGCACGAGGGCGCTGCTTTGAGTTGCCGTACACTTGGTTAACAGCAAGACTCATGAGTCTGACTCATGAGTCTGATGTAGCAATCATCTTATCCTCCACCTGCTCTCACTACAAATCACAGTGTCATCTGCAAACATCATAGTCCATGGAGATTCCTGTCTAACCTCATCTGTCAGCCTGTCCATCACCAGAGCAAACAAGAAGGGGCTCAGAGCTGATCCTTGATGCAGACCCACCTCCACCTTGAACTCCTCTGTCACACCTGCAGCACACCTTACTACGGTCTTACAGCTCTCATACATGTCCTGCATCATTCTAACATACTTCTCTGCTGCTCCAGACGTCCTCATACAATACCACAGCTCCTCTCTCTGCACCCTGTCATACGCTTTCTCTAAATCTACGAAGACACAATGCAACTCCCTCTGACCTTCTCTGTACTTCTCCATCAGCATCCTCAAAGCAAATACTGCATCTGTTGTACTCTTGCTAGGCATGAAACCATATTGCTGCTCACAAATGTTCACCTCTGTCCTCTGGCCGAGCTTCCACTACTCTTTCCCACAACTTCATTGTTTGGCTCATCAGCTTTATTCCTCTGTAGTTGCCACAGCTCTGCACATCTCCCTTGTTCTTAAAATGGGCACCAGTACACTTCTCCTCCAGTCCTCAGCATCCTCTCACTCTCCAAGATCTTGTTAAACAAAATAGTCAGAAACTCTACTGCCCCTTTTCCTAGACACTTCCATACCTCCAGAGGTATGTCATCAGGACCAACTGCCTTTCCACTCTTCATCCTCTTCTCTCTCTCACACACACACACACACACACACACACACACACACAACACACACGCACACACAAAAGATGTTTTAGTTCAGCTCCTTGTCATTTAAAAACAGGCTGCTGTGTCACCATGACATATTGGATAAAAAGCATGGGAGAAAATAAAGTCGATATTTACATTGCTCCTGACAGACGGAGCTCAACAGTTGCTAATAGTCATTTTGCTGTGTGCACCACTGACAAAGTGAACCACCTGCAGACCTGTTTGATTGGCTGGTTGAAGGACTCACACAAACTCACAAATATTACTAGCTGGACGTTGCATTGGTACATATTACCAATGTTAAGATAAAGCCCAAAAATGTGTGAAAGGATGGGGGCGACTTTGGTTCAGGAGGTAGAACAGTTGTCCTCCTTGATCAACACACTGAATCCCAACTTAGCTGATAGTACAGGACTTTGGTCCTGCATAAAATGGCAATATGGAGCAAAATACAGGGTAAAACCTGTGGTGCTATACTTCAACTCAATAGCAAATCATTCGAAGTAACGCACCTAATTTATGAACGACACCTACAGAATCCTGTCTGGATGCAGCCTGAACAGAGTTGCATTAAAATAAACCTTTTAACTGGAAATCTGAGTTTACATGGAGCAAAAGTGTAATCGGACCTTTCTGCTCCTCTGCTGTATTTTGGCTCACAGATTGTAAATGTATAGTGACAAAAACACAACTTTCTTTGTGTTTACAATTTGCTATTTTAGGAAACAATGACAACTGTATGGTTTGCTCTTTTAAAATACTGCTGCAGTTAAAAATGTCAAAAATATTGGCTGATATTTGGTAAATACTTAAATATATACTTAAAAACTAAAAAAAAACCTAGTGACGACATAACCAGAACAAAAGGAAGCTTAGTTTGGAAATATGTCTAAGGTGATTCAACTATGAACATTTACACCAACACATTGTTGTAATGGCTCTGAAAAAGGCAAAGAAAGCAGCCAGTTTCACTCTGAGGATTTCACTGTACTACTGCGTGTTACCTTCACACACAGCTGTGGTTACAAGACGTTCATTTATTCACCATTTTCTTTTAACGCATTCATTAATCCCAGTCGCTTAATGTAGATTATTTCAAGTGCTGCTTTTTAAAATGTGTGCAGTCACGCTGTCACATTGAGTATTGCTTATAATACTTGTCACATTATGGTCAGTATGTCAACACAGCCAATTCTTGGCACGAGGAGGGCAGGCAGCTCAATGTGAATACTTAACATCACACAGCTTGAGAGCCCATCTGTGTCCTCTTCAGTGGACAGGACGCTTTGACCACAGTGACAGACCACTTAAAGAGGGGCTCACCCTGGCTAATTTACATACAATTTCAATTTTAGACGGTGTCAAAAGGGTGTTGTGTACAGTAAATGCAGATTACGATGGTTGAGTATGTGTTTTAAAAAAGGGCTGGAGGCTTATTTATAACACAATCCGGCAAAATAAGTGGAAAAGGGAAAGTAATTTAAATCATGATCCTTTCACTCACATCACAAGGAGGATTTTTCATGTTAATTAATACACAGGCAGTTTTTTTTGAAGATGAGTATGTGGCTTCAGGTAAAGCAGCGAGGTGGTGAGGGGAGGCGCAACATCACAGAGACCCTTCAATTAAGATCAAACGGCTTTTTTAGGTTAGGGTCTCAGTGTGTGAGGTTTCCTGCCAAAAGAGGAAGAGCCCAGCTAATTCTGGTACTCATGGTAATTGTGTTTTTGATCAGACATCTGCCATTTGATTTAGGAATGGAGGGATGGCTATTTTTGATCGGTCTGCTTGATGCTTTTGATCACAAACATCACAGCCCCCCGCTAACATTTTAACATGGACTCCTCTTGTGATGCCATTGCAGTTATTCCTAAATGTGCTCCAGTCATAAACAGGCAAGATGCTGTCAACAATAAGAGCAGTAAATAAAATAAATGGATTGACATTTACTGCAGCAAAATATGGAATAATATATATAAAACAAACCAAATGCAGAGTATACTCGTAAATATTTACATGGTTTACTACATAAAACAAATCCAATGTAAAAATATTAATGTTAAGAATATTGTTTTCCTTAAGGACCAGCACCCCTCACATTCCAGTAATTAACCCTCAGCTCTCTCGTGCTGGTCACGTCTCCCAGTAACCTTGTTAACGGAGCTGCAAGTTTCCGCTCTCCCCTGCCACCCAGGCCTAACCACCCGCTCATCTCTCAGCAGACAGAAACCCATGGCTGCCACTACTGACCGCCGTTACAGCGAGCCGTTGACCCCTGACATTCTTCGGGAAACGAGGATTTTATCTTAGAAATGCTTCTTTTTATAGGTTCATATGTAGGTTGCCTCCCTCCATGCTCTATATGCCTTGGAAGTCTCCTAATAATTCTTTATCCATTTTTCTGTCCGTACAGACCTTCGGTTTAAAATGCTGAAAGTTATCAAGCTTCAGTTAGTGCATTTGATGCATGTACTTATGATTTTTCACAATTGTTTACACCAGTAAAAGAGTGTTAACACTGATTTAACACTTTTAAATCTTACCAGATGTTGTGTTTTTTTTTTTGTTTTTTTTTGGATTTGTTAAGCATTTGAAATCTAGCTGTAAATACTTGTTGCATATTAGAAAAAAAAAAACTTTATTTGCCATGTTTCCGGCTGCAAGAGTTTTATTAGACTTATCTAGAAAACAGTTTGCTTTCATATGTGAAAGTGTGTGTGTTTGTGTGTGTGTGTGTGTGTGTGTGTGTGTGCACTGACTAACACTCAGGCAAGCTGGGGTACCCTGTCTGTTAAATGTTTGATTGCACCCACACTTCCTGGCGGAGTGGTGGTGGGGGTGATGGGGGGAATGGAGATTTGTATCTGCTAAGTGGAAATGAGCTGAGCAGATGTTAGTCAGATGTGGGCAAAGGAGGATGGGTGGATGGGGAGGAGGGGTACAGAAATAAGAAAATACTGAGATACCAAGTAACACTCACCATCCACACGCTAACAGTTTTGTTCACCTCCACTCAGGAGTTAGGAGTAAACCCCCCCCTTCACACACACACACTCCTCCTCACCTCCCTCCATTCCTCCCTCCTCTTCTGCCTCCCTCCATGCTCTCTTTGAACTGATGACAGTGCTCAGGAAGTGAGCCGGAATCGATTGCTCCATGCATTAGGCCAGGAATGTGTGACACCCTCATCCTTGTCTCCCTCCTCCATCCTCCTCACACTTCCCTCATTTATTTTTCCCCTTCTCGTCCTCTTCATGCACTCGATACACCATCTACCCTCTTTCCACCTTTTACGCGAGACACAATGTCAGAGCCCAACTTTGCTTTACCAGCTCCAGACAAATGGTACAGACACTGATCTATCTGACTGCTAAAAATGTCATTGTTGGCAGAATTGTTTTGGGTTTTTTTTTGGAACAGTGGTTTCTCGAGCGTCATTCTTAAGGACCCCTACTCTGATTGTTTTTTAACTAACCCTGCACTACTAACTGCTGGAAGAAAGCAGTTCTCTCAGTCTTCCTGTGCTGCATCCGCCTCTAAGCTGGAACCTTCCAGCTTCTTTTTGAGTTACGTAATCAGCAGTCCGTAGGATAGTGATAGTCCTGTACTGTGAACGGCTGTTTTGAGTGCTGATCTTGGATAGAGTTGTCTTAGTTCTACCCAATAAATATTGTGGAACACTTTTCAACGAACCAACTGGTGAACAAAAATGCCACAGCTGCTTGTGTCTTCTCCGATGTGAGGATTTGTTTCTTTTCCATTGGACTGTTTAGTAGACAGAGAGCAATTTGAAGGCATCACTTGGAGCCCCCTGAAAAGTTTATGGGAGCCTTTCTTCTTTTCCTTTGGGCTGTTCCCTTTCAGGGGTCTCCACAGTGAATCATGTGTCTCCATCTAACCCTGTCCTCTGCATCCTCTTCTCTCACACCAACTACCTTCATGTCCTCTCTCACTACATCCATAAATCTCCTCTTTGCTTTCCTCTAGACCTCCTGCCTGGCAGCTCCAACCTCAGCATCCTTCTACCGATATATTCACAGTTTCTCCTCTGAACACGTCTAATTCAACTATTTAACAGTTAGTCAAAGTTTCAGTCATAGCTTAGATGGATTTTTCTTCAACGAAAACGGTGAATCTCCTCTGTATTCTCTAGCTCACTGTTGTCCGTCAAGCAATACACTTTTACAGTTTTTAAAACCTTTCGATTACGTGTTTTGACTTGACTTGCTTATTACAAGATTTAAATTAGCATTTTGACTAGAAATCAAATTCTCCAGAGTTGGCTTAGGTGTCCTTGAGCAAGGCACTTTAACACTTGGTTTAGAAGAGCTTTTCAGCAGCCACCAGCCGGATACTGTGTGTAATAAAAAAGCTAGTATTGTGCATGTGTGAAAGTATTTAGCAACACACACACAAACACACACACACACACACACAGACTCTCCACTCAACCTTCTCTTCCTGGATAAATACGGAACAAGGAAAATGTCCCTTTTTTTGAAGTGAACATAATGTTCTCTTTTTTTCCCTCCTTTTGCCATGAAAGGAAATCATTGTTTCACAAAGTCAAATAAAAAATGTTTCTCTGTTTTACTCTCTGAACTGAGCTCTCACTGCCTTTGACTGCAAATGATCTTAATAACTTGTTTTTAACCTGCAAGTAAGTCTGTGGGTCAGAGTCTGTCATTCAGTCCGAAGTCTAGCAGCGTGAGTCATCCACCTCCTTCAGTCTGCCAAGTTACAACAGGCTCAAGGCCTCCTCCTGGCTGAACAATGAGACAGGAAGGATGTTGGCTCACCCTGCACAGCATTATATATCATTATTGCATATTAGTTGGGCTAATTAACATCTGTCTTTATTCTCTCTCCCACTTTGATTCCTGTATTTTTCAAAAAGGGCAATGATGCAAGCAAGCTCTAAGGATCGGTGTGTGTTTTTTGTATTATTAACAACTCAAACTTTATGTATTCTATATAGTTCTCACACTCAATTTGCCCTTCAAAGTTTGTTAAATGCCTTTCAACTTTTTAAGAGGAGCTGTTTCCGATGTTTCACCTGCTGTTTTACAGTGAAGTAGTATATACTTGATATTTTCTTCTTTAAAATCTTTTTTTTGTTTGTATGTTTGTTCCTCGCTTTTTGTTTCCTTTGCGTTTCCAGCAGGTTGTCGAAACAGTCCGGACACTTAGAGGCGCCATTAATGGAGCATTATTTTAAGAGCCCATTGTTTTCAGTGACATGTCCTCAATTAGATGTCAGGTTCCACAATGGCGATTTGATGTAATGTAAAGTTTGTTTGTGCGACTCAAAGCATTTCATGAGGGCAGAGCTCATGGCAGACCTGAGCCCAGCACTTATGTCAAAGAAACCACCCACATAAATAGCCATCATCTGAGGACCAGTCTTTCATTCGCTCTTGTTTTCATCTCCAGTTCTTAAACAGGCGGACACACTTGACACCCACGCAGGCTGCCGCCAACAGTCATCGTCACGTCTCCAGTTCAAGCATGGAAGAATGGACGGGGGACGAAATTGCCGGTGGGGCCGGTTCGACCGCTGAGAGCCAGACTGGGGCTGACAGTGTAGGAAGAGGAAGGGAAGAGGACGAGGAAGAAGAGAGAGGACAAACACACCCTCTGGAAGTTCTCTCTGGTCATCCATCAAGTCTTGATTCTATCCTGCGGCACGTAGTTCAACAGTTGGATATTCTCACGCAGGTCAGTTGTTCATAAAAGTGTAAACCGTCTATTCACGATAGAGGAAGCGTGTGAAATTTATAAATTCCAACTCCCTCCACTGCAGAGTTGATTCCCAGTGTCAGGTTACTTTCACACATCAAAATTCCAAGATCTAAAGATTACAAGATGGAAATCTGATATGTTTTTCTTTTGGGAAAGGAAAAGCAGCTTTACTCAGTCAAACTCAAAGCATCTGTAGCCAAACACAAAAGCCACTAGAAGTATGATTAATGTTTTACCTGTCCAGATCTGCACCTGTTTGAACAGGTGTCAGTAATAGCTGAACAGAGCAATAGTAGGCTTTAATATGATAATAAATTCATTGTTAAATGAATTAATAATTTGACATGATGGCACAAAAGGCTTGATATTCTCTTCATTTATTTTACACCACTTTAACTTTGCTCTTGTCCGCTCTTGGCCTTTCTCTCACCTCCTGGTAAAAATACAACCCTGAAACAATGATACGCTCAGAAACGCCTCCGGACCCTCTGGAATCCAAAAATACCACCCATTTTATTGTATGTTAGATTTAGATTGCAGCTAAATTTGTCTTGTCAAATGAGGTTTTGACTCTTATGAACTAAGCTGTGAAACACGTGGATGAGCTTTTTGGTGTCTGGTCTCATACTTTGTTCAGTTTTATTCATCCTCACAAACACGCAGTCATTATTTCTAAGCTGAAATATAACATTCCACGATAAATCTGGGAAAGTTTGTGTTCTTGCTGAACCTGTTAACTGATTAAGTGATTCCTCTGAAAGGTATGTTCCCACTTTTGAGTTTTCTGTGCAATTTTCCCAAACATTAGCTCCAGAGAAGAAGTTTACTGACACATTTCATGTTCTATCAGAGACCTAGTGCTCAATAATAAAGCATAAAACAGCCTAGACATTATAAATATTTCATTTCAAAAATCCATTAATGCATTACCACAGATTCATAATGAGAGCTGCATGACTGAACCATTCTCACCCCCCCCCCAAAAAAAACCTCTTCACTTCATACAGACTGTGTCAGTGCTGGAGGAGCGTCTTACCCTGACTGAAGACAAGCTGAAGGAGTGCCTCTTCCACCAAGCTCATGTTCTCAAGGAAGTGCAAGCATCAGGGCAGAGGGCCGAGAGCGAGGAGACCGATGGATCACCTGTCCATTCACCCTACCTCACAAACACAGACCACCATGGTGGTCTTTCTCAGGAGTCAATGGGTTAATCAGGATTTGGACTTTGTTGAAGGTGTGTGTGTGTGTGTGTGTGTGTGTTTGTGTGCGCATAATGCCAAAATTGCTTCTCTATGTCTTTCTTCACATCTTAAGGATGTTTAGTTGTACAGCCAAGCAGACATTCCACTCGTGTGTGTGTGTGTGTGTGTGTGTGTGTGTGACATCCAATCCAGGCAGCTGCAGTTATGAAAACAGATGGTGCTTGTCTGCTGTATGACCTGTGTCTGTGGGTGTGTGTGTATTTGTGTTTACATGTGTATGTGTTAGCACATGTTTTAGGAGTTTGCTGCTTCTGCACATTTTACCATTAAATACTTAATTGTCATCTGCTTGCATCTATGCACAATACCATGTACTTTTAGAACCAAGTTGTGCTACATATTGCAACAAATATACCTGATATAAACATAATTTATCTAAATAAATTCCATACTCTATTGCAGTAATGTTATTGGTATTGTCTGGTATGTTTGGATAACAGCTGATAAATGTGAAACAGTGAATACAGGTCTGTTTTAACTATGATTTTCAGAAATTCAGAAAACAAAAATACTTCACAATTATTATTTGGTAGCTCAAACCATCCAGATAATCAGCAGTGGGCAGTGCTGGCTTAGTCAGAACACTAGTTCTGAGAACCACTGCCATAGAGCATGCGCACTACAGACCAAAGCAACCAAAGAGCTTCTCAGAGTGAAGAGGCGGAATATCGTGAACCGGCCAAGTCAGTCATCTGGTCGCAGTCCAACTGGGCGGCTCTCACTTGAGGGGCCAGATTAAAGGCACAGAGATTCCACGACAAGCAGGAGCTAAAGGTGGTTGCGAGAGCATCACCAGGGAAGACTGAAAACGTCTGGTGACGTCCAAAGGATTTTCCACCAAGTTGCAAATATAATTATTTGTTTTGTGCAGTTATTTTGATTCCTGTCGAATATTTCGGTCCTGTTACTGCTACCGATGGTGGTGGATACTAAATTGATACTCAGGGAAATTTAAAGCCTCCCGTAGCTCAAAATGCTCAAATAGACAAAATAAAATACATATGAAATATGGCATACATGGTAATGAGTAGCAGCAGAGACATCTTGTTGAAATGTTTTGCACACAGGTCTTTCTGTATTGATGTTGACACGTACTCTAAGCACAGCTGTGACTCTAATGTAGTATTCAATTATTACAACCAACCCAGAGAACAAAAAGTGGTCTGGACGTGTTTGTGATAGAAAGCCAAGATCCATTCCCATCCTAATCCATAACTTTAGTTGTGATTTTAATTTTGCTGGTGCTGTTTTTTTCCCCATACAGTCTCCAATCGCCGAGACTTCTTCTCCCAGCGGCAGAGATGTGGTGAGCAATGCTGCCGTGTCGGGAGGAAGCGGTAAAAAAGCCGCACAAACCAGGAGCTCTCCCCACCACATCCTTTGCTTCCTCCCTGGCTTCGGTTGCTTTTCCTCCTACGGCATCTTCTCCTTCACACAAGTTACACAAAGTGTTTGGGCCTGCAGGGAAAGGGGTGTGGTGGAAGACCCACACTTTCATGCAACATTACAAAGACAGAAACCTCAAGTTCTGTTTTGACTTCTGTCCGGTCATTTCCACATAGTTCACATTTCACAGAGCACATTTTTCTTTCTACATGTGACACCTTGCTATCAGTGGGAATCTGATGTAAGCTTTAGTTAACACCCGTAGTGAAACAGGTTTTAAAATTATTACACTGGATTTGAACCTGGGCCATTTGCTGCCCTAATCCCTGAATTAAAAAAAATAACAACTTCAGCGCAATATTGCTGTGACCGTGACACGTCTTCATGACTTCTGGAAGAAGTGGCCAAAAGCCAAACTGACCTCAGTTTGTAATGGGTTTCTTCCCAAGTGTGTGCAACAGTGGCAGAGACACTTAACAACCAATTTCCACCTTCACTTCCATCTCATTAACTGTATACAGGCCTTGTTTTACAGTACACACACACACACACACACACACATCAGTGTAATGGAAACCTTTTGTTTGTGAGCGTGTGTTTATGGTGATGTGAACAGGATCCCATAACCTGTTCAAAGCCTCTGGAGGAGGAGCTTCCTGTTGAGGACGAAGCTCTTGTACCTTGACTTGCCTCCAGCAAATTTCACGGTCACAGCTGTTGACCTGTGTGCGCTTGTATTCAGGTGGTTTTTTTTCCCTTGACTTTATTGGCCGCGGAAATATCTGTGGAAGCAATGTTTCGATTTAGTGTTCGACTGACATATGTTAATTTGTTAAGCTGATACTGACCTATTATTTATCTGCAGGAGTCTTTCAGATGTATTTGTTAACCTAAATTGGAATTTTCAGTTCATTTGTCCAGGGTTTCAGATTTTAGCCTTCTCTAAAATACAAATGATTAACTATCAAAGAAAATGTACAGATGATACTAAACAATTTCAACAGGAGCTACTTTCTTCTAAAGTAAACTAAAACTGTACACACATGGTGGAGTACAGCTGTTGCCTTATTTAGCTCAAACAAGGCACAAAGTAAAAATTATCTTTAGCTCTCAACTGAATTGACAGACCCTCTTTTTCTCCTCCTCTTTCCTTGCTGCTTCCTGCCTGCATCTGAAAAACAGGAGTCTTATGTTTCGGATATTCCCCCTTAACCCCCTTCAGGGGATGAGGCGATAAATGGGGGGCCAGGGACAAAAGGGGATGGAGTGCAAAGAGAAAGGAGGAGGAGAAGAGGAGGAATACAGACAGGAAGACAGGAGGACCCACGCCTATTGAGTTACAGCGAGTCCGACTCTGAGCTCAGGATGTGGACTTAACAAAAAATTGATTGTAGTTTATCTAGTGTGCACACCTACTCACACACACAGTGACACCTGTTCAAATAGGCGGAGAAGGGCAGGTAAACAGCGAAACCTGCACACTGCTCAATTAGTGGCTGCTCTGTCTTTTTTTTTTTATGTCTCCGTTTGACTTTTCTCAGGCCAGAAAAGTAGCACCTGTTTGCCAAAGAGCTTCAGCAGCCTGCTTACATTGCTCTGCTCATTTAAAAAGCAACAGATGTTCATATGAACACGACCGGCAGTTCAAGTGTTCACTGCTAATTTGGTGAAATAAAACTCACAGGTGAAGCCCGAAGGACAAAAACGCGACAAACTGTAGCAGTAAATGTTGCTGAATCTGTACGCTCGAGTCCTCCCTCTGTAAGTTAGGTCAGGTCTTACCTTCAGGGTCTTGTGTTGAAAGACGAAAAAAATGACAAACACCTTCACAAAGTGGCCACGAAGACAAGCAAAACAACCTAAAAGACACACAAATGGACAAGGAAGTGTTGAAATGTAAAGCTACAGTGTGAAAATGAGATTGAGCATGTGTCTGATACAACTCTGCCACATTCTGCACAGTCCCTCAGGGGGTTGTAGTGAGAAAAATGACAACAAATAGAAAGCTAATAAAATCACTGCTCTGCTTGATTGTAGTCAGAAAGATGAGCCTCGCTATCGCCTTTCAGATAAGAGCATATTTCTATTTTAAAAAATTGGTGTTAAATGTCGCTCAGTGTAACTTTAACCAAAAGGAGGCAAGAAAAAAAAAAAAAAAGACAACCAAGACGCAAAATGATCAAAAAGAAAAACTGCGCACAAAATGCAAGCAGTTAAAAAAAAAAAAAAAAAAAGAAAGAAACCGTGAAACAACCAGGGGAAACTAATGTTTCAGTGACCTGTTGTGCTGAGCGCTGCATGCTGGGACATCTTTACAGACTGCTCTCAGCTTTAACACTCGTGGCTTGTTTTTCCAGGGCTTAGCATGATGAAAGCTGTCTCCGGTGGGTGGTGGATTAAAAAAAAAAAAAAAAAAAGCTGACTTCCGCACGGGGAAGGTTCAAAGGGACCTCCGCTCCTGCATGATCTGTTTGTTGTCATTTGATCCCGGAGTTGATTTTCTCTCTCTCTCTCTCTCTCTCTTTCTCTTTCTGTCTTCCTGTTCCTCTCTTTCACTCACAGGAAACAGAGGGATGTACATGTACACAAGACCTCTGACGACCGCTTCACCCGTTTCCCTTCCTTTTAAAATGTTATTTCTTTCTCCTCAGACTTCCTTTATCCTGGACTCAATGTGCTACACCGTAAATACTTTCATTTCCATGCCATAAATTGACAGTAAAATGTTCCAGAAGCCCTTCAATAAGGCGACAATAGAGGGGACTTAACCAAAGTCCAGCTGCTGTGGACATTTTCTAGGAAAGCTAATTAACCGTGTTGAGCTCTGGATGTACTATTTCCTACTTGCATCCTTTTGGTTAAGGTACTTGCATAACTACACACACTTCACTGACTTGTCCACTGACCATGAAACTTGTTCTCTATGCTGTTTGTTTTTGTTTTGGTTTTTTTTTTTAAACTTCTTCGCAGGAGAATCCAACTGCAACTCCCTTCCCATAAGTGCTGCTGGGCCTCAGACATGGATTGGTTTTCAGTTGTTTTATCTGGTTCCTTTTCCTCTGAAATAGGGAACAAAACGTGGGAACAGGCCGTCTCCGTGCCTTAGATAAGGAAGCAGTGGACTTCCTGGCGTCCCAACTTGTTATTGGTCCAGGTCCATATGAGTCAAAGGTCACTCAGATATGAATCACATGTCCTTCCTGCCCGGCTGTCTAAAACCTGTTTGGTAAGCAGCGCTCCTGTCATGGCCTTCAGTGTGTATCTATTTCATCCTTATACAAGAGCTCCTAGAATACTGTCCCCGTTAAAAAAAATACTTTTGTGTGTATTTGCTTTTAATGAACGAAAATACCTGGACAGTTTCAGTCACTCACATACAGGAGTTGTCTTGGAAGCAACATCCAGTGGGGGCTAGAAAAACTGCAGCTCAGGAAACCAAGGCAGTGACTTCAGATCAGCTCACATCACCAATCTGCTGCCCCGAAAAGTGTGTGTGTGTGTGTGTGTGTGTGTGTGTGTGTGAGAGAGAGAGAGAGAGAGACCATGTCGGTCATGGCCCCAGTGGATTCTGAAGAACACAGATTTATGGGAAGTGCCATCTGGGTTGTGGGTGGCAGCTCTAACTGGCTTATCTTACTTACCCTTCACACACACACACACACACACACACACACACACACGAAACATACTGATCCTAATTCCTGCACACAGTCAACATAATACTCATCACTGCTACTTTTGTTACAAAATCCTGCTCAATGGCTTTGTTAGGAACGGTGTCTTAAAACCTACACAATCTATTGTGAATTTCCCTTTATGTCTTATCTGTGTATTTGCTTAGGCCAAGACCATCTGAAGGGGGTATTTTTATCAAACAGTGTCACCCAATGGAGTCTTGTGTCTGGCTGATGTGCTTTTCCATAAAACAGTCCAGAAAACAAGCTAGTCCAGGTGGCAGAGTGATGGGGATTGGAACTTTTAGTCAAGGCTTCCGAAACTCAATGTGGTTTCCTCGAAAGTGGCCATGTGACACTGTGTGGCTTTTTTCACGCTTTTTCCGACATTTTGCAGATGAAACACTTATTATTGGAGGAATTTAGAATACGAAAGTACGAAAAACTACGAAATAAGACGAACTGATAATAAAATGACTAAAGTAGTGATTCACAGACCTTCTTTCAGATGGCAGATGTGATAAGAAGCTCACCCAGTCGGGGGAACATTCTCACTGGCTTGCCATTGAGAATCTGAAGCACAGTTGCATGCTGGTCTATGTAGGCACGGTGCTTTTTATTTGTGGTCTGAAAATGACCAGAATTTCAATCAACTATTGAGACCAACATTTCTATAACCTGGATGAACGAGCATTAATCTGTTGGCTCTTTGTACGTGATTGAGCGTCTTTATGTGAGTAACTGTGTCCCTGTGATCATCTCTGGCCCTTCCTGCCTCTCACCAGGCCTCCATGTGTCTGTTCAGTCATGTGTTTGGCTCCGGACTTGAGGATCCTCTCCTGGTTAATGGTTTTTCTCTAAGCCTGCTGTCACAGCCCGTCCCTGAGTCGCGCCCCTGCTGAGCTTCAGGGTTGCAGAGGGAATCGCGCATCTTTGCACAGTGATAATTGTGAATTGTTGTCACAGGTCAGTTTTTCCCTTCTAGTACTTTCAGCACTGCCCAAGCCAAAGGCCTCTTTTCAGGCCTCTGGGTCAGCTCCCACAGTGCACCTCTGATGCAGTCCACCTGCCAGCACGTAAAGGCTGGAGTCTCCTCATTTCAACCTATCCTGACCTCCCGCATCCTCTTTACCTCGACTGATTGGATTGACAGGACACCTGCCTGTGCGGTTTGTGGACTCTGCTGTTACACTTTCTTCTCCTTTAGCTTTGCAACAGTGATGTGGCACCACGAGGTGGAACTTGGCATTCATTGGTCAATACCAGTTAGAAAGAAACTTTTTTTTCTCATGAGAAAATATTGGTGTCATTTATGTCGGTTTGCTACAACTTAAGAGTGCTGTTCTGTCACTAGGGCTCCCAATGAGCCAAAAGCCCAGTGGGTCATGATTTGTCTCATTTCCTTTATAACTGTTTTCATCTAGTTTTTCTTGCCAGCAGCTGTTAATATTAGCCACTGTGCATTTAGCTTTTGTGGACACAGCTTTATGTGCCAGCGCCAACAAGTCCTCCAACCTTTACGCCCACCGAGAAAGAAAGTCCCCACCTAGGGGGCACTAAAATGCAATGCAAAGTGTCCGATAAGAGAAGGAAGGCACCCACACAACCCACCCAGACTAAAACAGTGACACCTCCCTTGTCCTTCTATTCACCTTAATGCAAAACGAGGTTCGTGCTCAAGTCTAATATTTTAATAAGCAGGGCTTTGGTGACACAGCCACAGCTCTTCTCGTGACTCCTCTCATCTCCCCAGTGGTTTGTTGACCTTTCCACTGAATGTCAAGACACCAGAGTCACTCTTAATCTTCTGCTGCAGCCTGGAGAGTCTCCCACCTGTATAACCTCATCTACTTCCCCTTTGCTAAAATTAGACAGAGAGCCACTGAGTGGTCCTCGAGCATTATTGGCTGCACAAAGTGGAGCCAGTAGTAGGCAACTGTCAGACCTTAAGTCACTCCAGGACCCGGTGTATCATGGACTCCACAGGTAACTGCTCTCAGGTAAAGATCATAAGTCCGAATCAGAAAGCTGTTTAGTGGCAGGAACAGTTAAGAACTCTTTACAGTGCCAGGAACTTGTCAGGCAAACGCAGAATCTAAAATATGAAGTTAAAATACAGACGTGCAGGCTGACTGCAGTTTACCATGAGCACACACACACACACTGCACTTTCATTTTACTCACTCCCACAAAAACCGGCCTGCTTTCAGAAATATTCACTGTTGCAAGTATGTGTCCAGATCCTCAACTGAAAATATGCCTTAACACGCACAGTTTTGTGGGTGGTTGTCAAAGATTGAACTGTAAGAGGCCACGGTGCCGTGGAAAACGGGGAACTCGGGACATCTTGACAGAGCGGGACTATGTGGTTCGTTTGGGTCTTTACATTGGACTTGTTGACAGGACTCTTTATCCTTTAATGACAATTTGCATTCAATCCTTAAGAAAAATACGCTTGCACAGCATTCGATCACCCTTGTTAACCCAGATGTTTGTGTTTGTTTGTGCAAAGGTTTTAGAAAAGCTTTTCCTCCTCAGCTTCCATTCCAAGCCTCTAATCTAGCCCCACGCCAAAAAGACTTTTTACCCCGAGAGCAAAACAGAGTCACCCGTCCTCCTCCCCGTAATCCCCAACAGGTGTTGGTGAACTCAAGCCTCACACTGCCCCCCCCCCCACACACCTCTTCATCATCCCTCCATTCCTAGAATTGAGAATCCCCTGTTCTTCATCATCCTCACGGAGATGCACTTCATATCCGGCAACCGCTGTTGTTGTTCCCTCTGCTCTGGTTTCCTGCCCTACAGGTCCACCCTCCTTTCGCTTCTCCTTTCACCCCTCCCCCTTCTCCTGTGTCCGGATGTCCTCAGTCCATCTGTCAGCATGTCTATCCTCCAGACTGGAGAAAGGGAGGCGGGTGGGGAGAGAGGGAGGAGATGACAGACAAGAGAAAGCGAGAGCCAGTGGCCTCAGATGAAATGACCTACACTGCCAAAAATGGCCTGTATCTGCTTCCTGTATAGATTAATGGGAATTTTTATTCGCTGAAGATGTGAACAACCTTTATCAGATGACTGACATGCATCCTTACTTTGTTCAAGGTCACTTTCATCAGACTTTGTAGTTGTAAATGATTTTCCGAAGAGCTTTTCCATACAGGCATATTTTGGAGAAGCAGCAGTCTTCCCGGGGGATGTTTTCCCCCTTTTGAGGCCTTGATTTTTACGGATCATCAATCCTGACCTGTGTAACCCAATAGGAGCCCTTTGTTCTTCACATCAAAGAGGTCCCGCTGGACCAGAGATCAATGAGCGATTGATAGCGCAGTGCCGATTCCACCCGTTTCCCCTCCTTTGGTCCATACCGTGACTAAAGGAGGAGCATCCCTCTTTGGTGAATTGATTGATTTTCTTATGTCTCTTCCTCTGTGACTCCAAAGTCACAAAGTCTCTCTGGGCTCTCACAAGTCATCCACATGGGGATTTTTTTTACCACAATATCTCATTTTTATCTGACTTTTTTACCCTCTGTTAATTCAATTTCATTCTCTTCAAGAAAGAAATGTATTAAGGACTGGTTTGATGAGGACAGTTTGTTGGAGACAGGACCCTCCCTGTGTTTGATCTAATGAAAGACTTACTTTAGAAACTATGTTTTATCAGGGGCCTCCAGTCCTGTCATACAGTGCGTGGCCATGTCTCACCGTGGTCCATCCCTCTAAACGGGCCTAGACCTCCGGGACCTTGTAGCCGGTCTTCCACAACGGAAGACTCTGTTGTGGCTAAGCAATGATCTGGCGCCAGGAAGGCAGGAAGTGAATTTTCACACAAACACTAAAGGTTCAGCACTTTTGAAGCGAGTCCCTAGAACTGTTTGTTCACATCAAGCACATAAACGGACAAAGGGATAATGATACGCATGTAACTGTGGCCACACAACAGTTTCGATAAGCTGCCAGACCAAGGCCAGAATCGATCTTGAAAGTTAAGTCATTCATGCACACACTGAAACATGAACATGCTAAAAATGATGTGAAGAGAATATTTTATTTTCTTCATCTGCAGTATGCAAGCAGCACCAAACATTTGTACCATAACTTACTCTTACGCTTCCTCCTCAACACCAGCTAAACATAGCAGCTTGTCATTGACTTCAGGAAACACAGGAACACACCAGATGCCAGTCTGGTTATCAGTGGAGGAGAGGTGGAACAGGTGGGGAGTTTTAGGTACCTCGATATTCATCTCTCAGAGAACCTGACGTGGGGAGTGAACACCAGGGAGCTGGTGAAGCAAGCTAACTTCTACCTTGATAGGTGCGAATACTTACGGTGTAACTACCGATAAGAACAGGGCAAGAGGCTTAATTTTTATTAAAATAAATAGCAATTCTTTTTTTTTATTGCCTCAAAGCATTAAAAAAAACAATTTAATCAGCTTTAGTATCTAAAGTTACTGCACCTATCGTGTAGTTATTTAATAACTACCCCTTAACTACAACATTCTTCAACTGTAGCTATTTTTCTCCTTCTCATCTTGTTTCTCCATTATTCCCCAAAGTTTGCTTTTTGTTATCAAGTATCAGCAAACAATCTCCATACATCTACACAACAAGGCCAGAAAAGGGGCCACTGCCGTTTTTTGATCATCTCTAAGGCATTTAAGCATGTGCCTGACTTTTCCCTGTTGCCCAGTCTATTGTTCCAATACTATCTGTGCTACAAATATTCCGGCATATTTAGAGGAGCATAAACACAAAGCTAATTCTTGACCTTAACTTGGAAGTGTAAAGAGTAATTAAAGGCACAGATTTCCTCTGCATTCCATCCCATCCCATCAATCCGCAGTCCAGCTTTGCTGTTTCTAGCAGCGCCATATAACCCATACTATCTCTGGCTGTGGTACAGTAAACGCCACCCATCCTATCCTGACCGCTTACTGTAGCCAAGTGCCAAGTGGGCAAAGCGAGCAGCCGGCTGTGGGACGGTGACGCTTGATCTTCAGGAAAGCGCTGTCAGCACTCAGCCTTCCTCGGCTGAAGTGCTTTGTGCCTAAGAAGCATTAGGAGCAGGGCATTGATTAAGACGCTACAGCAATGCACGAGACCTGTGGGCAGCTGGCCCTCTGCATGGCTGACGGGATTGCAGGAGCCTGGGGGTGCAGGCTACGATGGGAGTCAGGTTGGTTGGCAAGACTTTCATTCCATCATTGCCAACTTTGTCCTGGTTTAAATCCCCGACATAGTCAGTGCAGGAGGAGGGGGTGGACGCGGTGCGCTAATGCCAAGGATTAGGGGCATTTGGCTTTTCAGCTGCAATGGGAACGGAAATGCGTGTGTGGAGGGAGGGGGGTGCACGTGTGGCCTTGGATGGATGTATACTGACTGTTTATGGAGTGGTAGGAATGGCTTGAGAGCACTCTGAGCTAAATGTCCTTAATGACAATGAAGGCTGCTTGATTTTACTACATTCACATCATGGGTATGTGTGTCCCCACGTGCCAGCCTGTCTCGTGTGTGTGACGTGGCTCAGTGTGGTGACAGTTGGTGGCCCAGGTTGTTGAGCAGTGACAGCGGTAATCGCTGCATCTCTGGCATTTGGCCGTTGGCTCTTAGCGTAAAGCGGCCGTCTGCTCGCTGTCGTCGTGTGTCACTGTAAGAGCTGTCAGCGGATTTAAACTCGCCACGTCTTTACCGTAACAAGTACGATCGGTCTCAAATGATAACGGCGTTATGCTTGGGCTGAGATAGTAGGTGCATACACATTTATTGCAGTTTGAAATAGTTTTGTTGCAGAGCTCGTGGCAAGAAAGTTCAGGGAAAAACGTATTGTTTGCACTTAATACAATAAATTGGAACTAGGTTTGAATCCCAAGCATGTTACTCACACGACCACGTCTGTACTGTTTGCACTTCAGTTCAGACCAACCAGGAGAACGTCTGCTGCACAAATAAACCCAGCACGTGTTCAGTGTGACAGTGTTACAGCCACACATTCAACCCAAATCTTATGTAACTAAAACGAAAATTCGGGTTCAAAAAGTCATTTGGAGCAATGTATCATTTCAATGTCAAATGTTCAAATTCCAATATCTACTACTAGTATTAGTAAATTAAATTATGTTATTTATTATAAAATGCTATTGCAGTCACATTTCCTCACTTTAAAACTATCAGTAGTCCACTGTTTAATATTCCTACTTAAAGCTGTGGAACTTAAAAAGAGAGACTGCATTTGTAAGAGTGCAACAGTCAACTGGGGTTTAGCCATATTAGCGTTTAATGAACTCGAAAACCAACAAAACTAACAGACACTAATGAAATGAGTCTTCCCAATGAAGGTCGGTCCAAGGTTCAGCTGCTCTGACTGAAAATGTTAGATTATCTTCAGTCTTTGATCTCAACTTTTGTGCAGTTAAACTGAGACCACATCCTCTGAGCTGAAACTATTTAATCTCTCTCTTCAAACCCCTCGCTATTGTTTGTCTTCAGAAGCGTGTAAGACTCCGTGCTTTGTGTCCTTCGGAATTCCTCGAAGCTCATATCTTCCAAAGGTCAAAGGTCATTCCTTGTGCTAATTGTTCCAAAGGGGCCTGTTCTCCTGGACCGAGTCCAGACATGTGAACAATAGTGACCCACTCTGTGTGTGTGTGAGTGTGTGTGTCTGTGAGAGACAACTTGGGTGGTCCATAGCTTCACTACACTGGGTGAGTAGTTGGGTCAAGTCAAGCAGAGTGAGTTCTTGTTTTCCTGTATGGAACAGACCTCCTAGGTTTTGCTAACATTTGCAGAGACCCCAAAACCCTCCAGAGAGCCATGTCAAGGGCACGCTAAGTGTGAGTGCACCTTGCGATTTGCTGAACATGAGATCTGAAAGGAATTTAAGGCTTGGAGTCAGAAGAGGACGCTTGAAGTAGACCAAACATAGCCCACATTGCACCTACAATGTTTCTCGTTAAGTCCAAGTCAAATCTGCTTCACAAGTGTGAGTCTTGGCCTTAGTCTCCATGTAATGTCTCTATGTTATTTATGGAGTCCGAGTTGAAGGTGATGTTGACACAAGACAAGCTTAAAAAATATATGGACACCTGACGTTTACGTTATTGGGTGCAAAGAAATCTACACCCCAAATCGTTGGCATCAATGCAAAACCTGCACAATCTCAGGAGCATCTCCCTCAGACATTTGCATACTCACATACAGTACATCCCCCTCCAGACAAAGTCAGGAGAATGTCAGGATACCAGTGCACGTGTGAAATGGGCTTTAGTGTGACAAAAAGGGGCTTAGAAGTAAGCAGATAAGGGCGATGCCTGGAGAAAGGCTGCAGCCGCGAGAAAGATCTTATCAAAGAATCACACTGCAAAATGTTTCTTTTGATCACCGAAACAACTCAAATTGAATAAATACCTACCTACTTTAAACACTGTGCCCATTATCCAGAATTTGTTGTTGTTCATAAACATCTAACGTCTAAATGAAGACACCGTTACGATCAAAAGATTTATTATATAAACCCCCAATGTGGTATTTCTGGATTAGCTTTATTTGACAATTAAATTTGAGCTATTGTTGGTTTGTTCCTGACTGAATGGACGGAAAGTCTGAGGAAGAAAATGCCAGAGGAAAACAAAAGACAGAGCAGAATTCAGACAATGAGGGAAAAACGCATAGTGAAAAATGATAAAAGAGTTAGTTTGATCTGTGGCTCAGATGACGGAAAAAAGTCAAGCCTCAAGGGGACAAAACATGCCTACAAGCAGGCCCATGGATCCAGGAACCACATCACTTTTCTGGCCTGCTTTAATGCGGCTGGCGAGGATGCCCCCTTTCTATTCTTTAACGGGGTCCAGGGGGGCTCTACAACACGGAATGGATCCCTGAAGAGTACATGGAACGTGAGCTGTTAAGGAAGTGGTTTGTCGGATGGACACCAGCCCCACCTGGATTCAGAGGTGGTTGCGGTGTCCCACTACTCTGTGTATGCCCCCAAATACCTCGGTCCTAAAGTCTCTCAATGTGAGTTTCTTTGGAGCCTTGATGGCAGATTTCTTTGTAGTTACAGCAGATTTGTTGCCCGTGAGCTTTTAGGACACTTTTACTTAGAGGCTTAAGTATAGAAGGGTTGCAGTGGCTGGGTTTAGGAGGTGTTGCATCTACATAGTGGACCCAATGGCTGCCCCCGAGCAATGGGTTATGCCACTGGGGCGGCAGCATGGGATCTCCCCACCTCCACCAACTCTATAAGCGTCTTCCTGTGCAGCAGTTGATGCTACTCAGCCACCTACTGATCCCCGTTCCAATGTTGCCAAGCCGCAAGCCCACCTGGCCCTACATCTCACGCTACACCTCCTTTACCCCGAAGCCGCAAAGGAAGAGTACAACCCCACTGGCATATGAACATGGCTGCTGAGGGCCGTCATCAGCTCCCATCTCCAGTCACACAGGTAGATGGTAAAGCATATTTTACATTTTGGCGCATGCAAGTATGGCAACGCATAGTTGTTGCACGTGTTATTTTGAATATTCGTTTGTATTTTAAAGTAAGACATTTTTTTTAAACCATCCAGAGCCTCTGGGGATCTCAAATGACTTGTTTACCCTCCCATCAATGGACACGCTGAATATAGGCTGTGAGAAAAAGATGTTTTTACATGTTACATATTTCTATGTTGCATAGCCATCATAAAAAGTAAACAAGTCAAAACTCTTTTTTTATATACAACTCATACCTATACTCATATATACTCATACGTTACCTAACTCATACTTCTTGCTGTGAGTTGGTCGAACCTCTCAGAAAAAGAAGGCATGGAGCTGGATATTTGCCTGTTGCAGGCAGCCTGACCCTCCGGAGAGTTCGGAGGGATTGGTGTCATGGGTCCAGTGTGACAACTGCAGCCAATGGTTCCACACCATCTGTGTTGGCTCAGAGGAGCAAGAGGAGGGGGAGGAGGAGGAGGAGGAGATGGATGAAGTAATTGTTGCTAATGGTGCCAGGAAAATGAAAAAAAAAATGTTTTGGGTCATGATTTTGTTTATTTTTTATATGAAAATGAGGTATTATTTTATCTGAATATCACCCCCATTTCATCTATGTCTTAGATGTTCGATCCAATCCAACTTTATTTATAAAGCCCCTTAACAAACAACACAGTTGGCCAAAGTGCTGCACACAATCATGAATACAAATAAAACACGTAAAAGAATTATAGATATAAGACATTTAAAGGAACGTTCACGAAAAAAAAATATAAAACAAAGTTAAAAACAATAAAAAAAAAAAAAAAAACAGTAAATAACAGTAAAAGCCAAGATCTCAAACAGGAGCCAATTAAGTGATGCCTAGATCGTTTCTTTCGTACCAGTTAAAAGCCAGGCAGCAGCATTTTGGACTAGCTGTAGCTGAGCACATGACACCTGGCTAAGCCCAAAATAAATTGTGTTGCAGTCGTCTAAGCAAGTTGTGATAAAAGCATGGAGTAAAATCCCAAAGTGATGCTACTTACTGGGTTATGACCGAGGGCAGCGGAGAACCGGGCGTAAAGTGCCAATGAGGTTTTAAAAGTCTTTGGCCAACGGCTTCTCAGGGCAACACACGTGGATGTTAAAATCCCACAGTATTAAAACCCAGTCAGTATTAGGTATTCAACAGTCACCAATGAAGTTTTTATTGTACTTGGGGGGGGGCGTCTCTATATAACAGTGCACAACACAGGGGGGATAGAGCCCAGCTCAAATAAGTGAACCTCAAAGCTGAAATAAAGCGCCTGAAAGGCAGCCTGACCTCTTTACAAGCATAGGGGTTCACTATTCCTCCTCTACAACCACACCTTATTTTAAATATTTAAAATATTCTTATATTTATAGTCAGAAGTGACTGAAAAAAGGAGAGAAGTGGACAAAACTGACAGCAGGTGATATACAAGCAAAACTAACATTGTTACAGCACAATCTTCACTTGTTAAAGTTAAAATCGTTCTTAGTAACCGAAGATTTGTTTGTACAACACTTAGATCATGAAATCTTTACTATCAAAACGATTCATTGAAATCACAAATGTAATTAAAATATTTTGCTGCTTCTCGCTGAAAAACTCCTCCAGATGACATCAGCCGGAGGAGTCTTTCAGCTTTAGGAGTTCAGAATGTGCCATCTGGAGGAGATGTGATTGCAAACTTTATAGAATGATCAGCGCTATGACATAATCGGAACTGAAGGTTACTCCATGTGATGTCATCTGGAGGCATCTTTCAACTAGAAGTAGAGAGATTTTTTTTTATATAGGGAACTCAGAGGGATGTTTTATGGCATTCAAGTACATCTACTACTTAGACTAGAATCAAAGAAAAGCCAGTTCAGTATCAGTGAAGCCGTCCATTAAAACTGGAGCATCCATGTTTACTTGTATTTGTTTATAGGCCAGAGCTGATGTAATACAGCATCTACGTATTCACCCATTCACCTCAACCTCATCCTCATAAATACTGTTTTGAGGTTTACTACAGCCGTTAGTTGTTTCCAAACCGTAATGCTGTTGATCCTTTTTGGCTGCTGGTACTAAATATTGAGCTAGTTGAGCTTTACAGTACAACAATCTCCAGCAAATCCGCCTGTTTTTCAGGCTGTCTTTGCAGTAGCGTGTAGTATCCCAGCACTTTTATACTGCATTTGTGTGTTTCCGGCTCTGTCTCTGCAGCAGTGTGTAGTATCCGTGCAATTTCGAAAAATCAGAATAGGATTTGTCCGTGCACCATTGATTAAATTGTGCACCGACTTGCTCTTTAAATTCTTGCACACATCCAGTCCTAACTGCACTCAGTCCTCATGCAGGATTTCCTCCTCTGGCTTGTCCCACCAACCGGATGCTCATCATAATAACTGCAACAGCCGTCTAATTACAGGGGCCTCTTCATTTAAGGTCACACAACAACCAGCAAATCAGCAACAAACATCCATATAATGACCCTCATCCTGCTCAGCGTCCCATCATCCCCAGCTCTGGAGGGTGATTTACCCAAGCTGTTTCAGGGCCTCCTTCCTTTCCCAGTGTTTACCACATTCCTCCCATATTTCAGCTTTACTTGCATGGGAAGCTCCAGACCATGTGAACCTATCTGTGTGTTTGTGTGGGGCAGAAACAGCTGTTAAGGAGTGGGGGGGGATCCTGCCTGAGCTTGCACGTCTCGACTCATTTCCTGACTTGCGGTTGCTGTTATTATTATTATTATTACTGCTGCGATGTTGTATGGCGGATGAATCGAAGCCACGCGGCACCAGATAGCAACACGTTCAGACTTTGTCATCTGTTTGTTGTGACTCAACACAGGCACCTATTTGTCCTAATGGAAGCTCACATATAGTCAGTTTAAACTATAGGTGGGTAGCAGACATAAGCTGCCGTTAACTGCACAGTTAGCTGCGGTCACTTCATCATTTCAAACACAAACAAAAAAATGACATTGTTTGCATTCCTCAACTACAGCTCCCATAAGGCTTTGACTGTGCTCATCTGACAACGAGGAATCTCTGACCTCGGGGAGCGAGAAAACACTATTACATCAGTCGGTGTAACTGCACTGTTACACGTTGTGTTAGATTAATTTTGATTGCGTCTGAAACACAAACAAGAAGTTCTAAAAACACTTAAATACAGTCACGCAGCTATTATAACAAAATTTACTTTGTGGAAGGTTTTAATGCAACCACCAGGGGGCAAAAGCCAGTGTCTTCTAGTGCCAGTCCCAAGTCTGGATAAATGCAGAGGGTTGTGTCAGGCAGGGCATCCGACGTAAAACACATGACAATTTAGCGATGTGAATTGTGACTTCCACATCTAACTTCCACACTGGATCGGTCGGGGCAACAACCGCCACCGCTGCTGTTGACCTACAGGATGCCGGTGGAATTCGGGCTACTGTTGGTCAAATAAGGAGAGGAGGAAGGCTTGTTCATAGGCAGAGAGAGAAGAGGAAAGCTAAGAATGTAGGACTGACAGTAGGGACTTTGAATGTTGGTACTATGACAGGGAAGGCTAGAGAGTTGATCGACATGATGCAGAGAAGGAAGGTGGACATACTGTGTGTCCAGGAGACCAGGTGGAAAGGTAGCAAGGCTAGAAGCTTAGGAGCAGGGTTCAAGTTGTTCTACCATGGGTCAGATAGGAAGAGAAATGGAGTAGGAGTTTGTGAGGAATGTTCTAGAGGTGAAGAGAGTATCAGACAGGTTGATTAGTCTGAAGCTGGAAATTGAAGGCGTGATATTCAATGTTGTGAGTGGTTATGCCCCACAGGTAGGATGTGAGTTAGAAGAGAAGGACAAATTCTGGAGTGAGTTAGATGAAGTGATGCAGAGTCAGAGAGGCCAGACTGAGGTGGTTTGGACATGTTCAGAGGAGACACTGTGAATATATCGGTAGAAGGATGCTGAGGCTGGAGCTGCCAGGCAGGAGGTCTAGAGGAAGAGCAAAGAGGAGATTTCTGGATGTAGTGAGGGAGGACATGAAGTTAGTTCTCTGAAAGGGAACAGCCCAAAGGAAAAGAAAAAGAACTTTGGCGAAGGTTTTGTTGCATGTAATTTATTCATAAATTCTGCATTTACATTTTTGCAAAGGTTAATTGTGGTTTAATTTTCTGTGTGATATGTTTGGAGGAGAGTTTGGAAGCGTGTGTACAACTCCAAGAGGTCTTGTTTTGACAGTTGCCTGTTGAGACCACAAGCTAATGTCTTTGACTGTTCAGCTAATCAGAAACTTCCCAAAGGCCTGTTTATGTAGAGAGAAAGTGGATCCCTGCAGGACACATTGCCTTTTTTGGACAATGTGTTACTCAATACCTACCTCAATACAATCATTGCTCCTCTCTTATTGTTTTACAGTGTAGACCTTTTCTCTTTGGCACTTCCTCTGCATTTGGCTCTTTCCTTTTATTCTTGCTCCCTCTTAAACCACCAAAACCACCAAAAGCACACACACTACCACCACCATACACATACAGTGTAAGACACACACGTTCACAGCTCCGCATTGTGAAATTCTCTCCATCCCCTCCCCCTCGGTGTTTCCTGTTTTCGTCATGCTTGTACTCGTCTGTTTCCAGCAGGTCTGTTTGTTTGCGGACCCGCTCTCGAAGGACGCCTTTCAGCCTGACACTTCCTGTTTTCACCAGACCACAGCGGTTGAAAGTGAGGGGCCGCAGAACGTTCTGTCCACTCGAACCAGCGGCAACCAGCTTGACTTTTCCATCACCTGCGCATTCAAAAACACAAGACGTCGTAGTTTGAAGTGTAATTTTCGTCTTAAAATCAGCCTGTCTTGTCACTTTGAAAGATTACTGCCCATCCAAACACATTTACAGTCACTGTTATGTGATTATGTGGCAAATTATTTGCATAAAAACAGTAAAAACATCATCCAAAGTGCTGAAGCCACTTGGATGTTCTTGACTGCAAGAAGTAAGTTTGTTAGATGTTGTTTTTGGACGTGCCAGCTTTGAAACTGACATTCCATCCTTGTTATGCATTGTTAATGTGTATAATATGCCATAAAATACACTACGTTTAGGGTATAAACAATGATGCTTAGTTGTGTGGAGAAAGTTGGATAAACACGTTTTTGTGAATCATAAATCCTTATGTTTGCAGATGATGCGATTGTATTTATTTTGCACATTTTGTGCCGTGGAAGTTTAAATTAAATTTGGCCGAGCTGGGTAAAGATATAAAATAAAATGTATACAACTGGCAAAATAAGGGATTAACTCTATAAATATATGTTAGGCGTAGTCATTTTCTCATAAAGGCAGCTTCAGAAAACAACTTTGCAATTTGAGAGGAGATAAAAGTGGAAAGCCGAGCGCCAGACGTGTCCAAAAGCTCCAGAGTGAGAGAGGAAAGGGGTGAATGGGTGAGTGCAGAGTGACGGACAGAAATGGGCCAAAGGCAGAGGGAAGTGGACACCCAGCAAAGGGGAAATCCTCTCAGTGGGTCCCACACACACACACACACACACACACACACTGTGCATCCAGAAAGCATCGCCAGTGCTCAACGTTGTCCACTTTTTGTTACGTTACAGCCTTATTTCAAAACGGATTAAAATCACTGTTTTCGTCACAGTTCTACAACCCGTGCCCCATAACGACAACGTGTTTAAAATCTTTTCAAATGTATTAAAAATAAAATGAATAAATCACTGGTCCCTCACGTCTGCTGTAACACACACACACACACACACACACACTGCGGCAGGACAGCAGTGAGGCGATGCAGAGCAGAGACAGAGTGATGGAGTTGTTGATAACACTGGAGCCACCATTGTCTTCACAGAGCTCAGACCAGGGTGTGTGTCTGGGGCTGTCACGAAACAGCTGGAGGGAGACTCCCTGGAAGTCCAACTGTGTGTGTCCTCAGTTTGTAACGAAACTCTGACTGTGCTGTTTGTGACAATGTGCATACATTAAAACCAGTTACATTAGAACACGTACTTGGAACATATTGAATTACCGAGGACACGGCGTCTTGCCGTGGCCACAAAAGCAGACAGAGTCCAGTTCGTACATACGTAAGAAAAGCATGTTTGCATGCACGTGTGCGTATGTGACAACTTTTGCGAGACAAGTTTTCATAGCACAGGAAACAAGTGCGCCTACTTGTCTGCATATTGTGTCCGTGTGGTTTTGTCTGTGTGTGTGTGTGTGTGTGTGTGTGTGTGTGTCACCCTGTGTGCTCTCGAGCTCACGTAGGTGTAAATGTAAACGCTCTTTCATTAGAATGTCAATGAGTGGTGGAGATGGCAGCCGACAGACCTCACTGTGGGCCCATCTCCACCTCTTTACATCCAATTCATATGAATAGTTGCTCATTAAGGTCGTCGTTGCGCGTCCTCGCTGCTAAAAGACGCAACATTCTCCCATGTTGTGTCTTTAGCTTTTTCAGATCCTTTTCTAAAATGATGTCTTTCATAATGAAACTCTTCCTCTTCCTCATTGCAAAAAAACAAAAAAAAACAAACATAAAGTTTGAAGTTACGCAACCACTGGGGCTGTTTCCCTTAACTGCGGTGGCTTCTGTAACACATTCCACGCATCTGTGGCTCGTTTCATTTGCAGGAACTTTTTGATAACGCTGGAAGGTTTGACTGTGTTTTTGACCTCGTTAACTTTCAGTTTTGGTCCCTTTTTCTTTAGTTTCGTGTCTCAGTTTAAACAGGACAAACAGGGAGTTTGCTTTTTTTTCACTGTGGGACAATTGAATTTCGAATAAAATGTAAATTTCTAATGTTAGTCTAGTGGGTTTTCACAATTGTAATGTGTGAAGGAAGGTGACAAATGCAGATACACTATGCGTGTACATTAATGACCTTTTGTACATGTACACAAACTCAATACTTTAACTCTCTACCACTTTTAATCTTTTACATAAACAAAAGTACTATATTTTACTTTCTGACTTACTCCTAAATAATGAGGCTCCAAGACATTTGAGGTCAACTGGGAAGGTTGTTGTTGCCAGGATCAGAACCAAGCAAGGTGCAGCAGCGTTTACTTTCTATGCTCCTCAACCATGGAATAAGTTTCCCCTTCTTCGGTCCAAATGAGTTGGATTTTATTGTCTTTTTTCTGTTTACATATATATATATATATTAATTACTCTTGCTGTCAAACACTATGCTGGTGCTTTTGTGCAGTTGTATGAAACTGTCTCTGCGTCAATAAAACCCAAATTAGCCTCTGTGGTTTCAAAGCAGAACAGCATGTACAGAATGATTTGCCGTAGTTGCTGAGTGCTGTTTACCCGTGAGTTTGAGAGTGTGTGTGTGTGTGTGTGTGTGTGCGTGTGCGTCGTGCTCTGGTGAGTGTTCCTGTCTCTGCAGAGATAGAATCACACTGATAAAGGAAGTAATTATATGGTTGCTATCTGTAAGCAGGGGAGTGGCAGCCCAACCTGTGTTGTCTAATCTAACCCCTGCTGCAGCTGAGAGCATTTGAAAGAAAGCTTCTTCCTCACTGACTTAATGCAACACGAAGGAGAGAGAGAGGGGGTCTGAGTTTGAAACTGAAATATAAGTTGCTAACAATACATCACTGATAAGCTAAGTTCACCCAGTAAGATCAGTCATACTGAGGGACCAGTCTGTGAGTGTGTTATCTGGATAGTGACATAACCTGCTAGTCATGAGGCTCCTTGTTATCTGTAGTCTGTAGTCTGTAGATCTGTTGTGCAGAAGGCCGCCAGGGCTGTTTGACTTCGGATGTGTCTTCGGGGGCCTCATTTGAATCGTACTGGCTCTTCTTCTTTTTCCTTTTCTGAGGAGAAGAAGTTATCTGTAGGTTTTGTGTTCTGACCGGACGGACTGGATCTACATCTGTACTGATGGATTGATGGATGCACCATGGATGGACTGTGGGACATTAGACCCATGGGCAGAGACTGGCCACCAGCCACTTCTTGTTTTTGGATATTGTGTGTCTGCCTGCTTTTAGTCATTTTGTGTCTGTTTTGGACTTATGTTGCACCTCTTTTGCATTGTTGATCATTTTTGTGGGTTTAGCGCATCTCTTTGTGGTCACTAAACAAACAATGCATTGATGGATTATTTAATGGGCCAGTGGGTCCACTAAACCTCAGGGGACCCATTGGCCAGAGGCTCTGAATTTAGTGTTTGCTTTTATTTTGTGTGACTGTAAATATCCAGTTCCTCTTTCAACACAAACACACTTCATGTGCTAACTTTAGTATTTTAAACGAGACACTCTCTCATTGTCTGCCTCTGTCTGTCTCCCTGTCGTTTTCACACAGGGACTTCCTGGATAAGACATCCTTACTTCCCGAATATGTGTCATGTGCATACATCATCACACGTACACACATGCTGCAGACAGCTTCAGCTCCAGACCTGATTAGTGCATTTGGTGAGGCCTTTTGTTTGAGGACAAAGGATTTCCCCGTCTGAGACGAGCAGCCGGTGGCAAAGAAACCAGGAGGGGAGGACAAGATTAGCTGCTAAATGAGAATACAGAATGGGGTCGAAAGTGGAGGCAGATGGCAAAAGGCTGGAGGTAGATCAGAACGAAACTGCTCTGTCACGACTTTGGTCGTCTTTAAGTCAGACACTGCTCCTCTATTACAGTCAGACAAGATCTGATACTACAGTATTTGGTACAAATGGAATCTATTGACCAGAGGGAACGAAAAAGGACATTTGAATTGGGGAGAGAAAAGAGAACATGAAACGGTGGAGATTTTAAGAAATGAACACAACAGACTGGAGGACTGAAACGTACAGCCATGAGGAGGAAACTGTGGCAGAAGAACTGAGAAAGGAAGAAAGTTAGGGGTTTCCCAGGATTGAGATTCCGAAGGGAATATGAAGGTAGAAGTAAACGTGTCAACGGATGATGGATTGTTTGACTGGAGAAATGCATAAATCATTTGATGACCTAAGTGAAATTCTGTGTCTAAATGTTTTAAATCTGATGGCACATGATGTTGGTTTGCATCATATTGAAACTTTTGACAACAGCCAAATAAGGTTGTTAATTTTGGGCCAAACCAATCTGTGAAATCGGTGGCGTCTGAGGTCTAGTCACCACTTTCCCACAATGCTGGGATTGTCGACCTTTCACAAACATGGCTGACTCACTGTTGCACAGCAGAAATGTCACCGCAACCCTGCCCGTGATCAATTGTGTTGTGTTTCAGCCAGTGATGCGCTTCTGGAATCGTAACCGACGTATTTCTGTAATCAGACAACTGCACCCGAATAAAATACCAATTTCATTTCAGCAAATAGTGGTGTGACAGCACTGTTGTATCCCTGGTTGCCCATGCATATCCATGTCCACATCTAATAACAGCTGCCTAATGGCTCAGTTTGCATTTGTCACCACATCCGTTCTCCAACACATGATCCAGGCTTGGCTACGTTAACATTGTTATCTAATCTAACCCTCACCCACTAAAACAAGTGCATCGAGTTGAATTAAAGTGGTTAAATTGTCCATTAGCTGGTGTATTGTTGATCGCTTTCAACCAAATCTAACGAGAGCTTGGCTCCAATGCACAAATTTCATGTTTGACAAACCTTTTTTTGGGCCTTTCGGTGCAAATGAAGCGACAACGAAAACAGCAGAAAGGACGCTAGTTGGTGTCATATTTAAACATCATCACACCAGGTAGCACGTTCAAAACCAGTGGTTCCTGAATGATCTTTATGTGGTGGATGTGCAGAGACGGATTGCTGAGTGCACGACAGGGACAAAAGCAGAGAGAGTGAAAATCGAAACATGAAGGGTGAGAGAAGAAGGGAAAGAGGGGACCCGGTGGCAAAAGATGAGAGGCAGAATCAGAAGAATAGGGCGAGCAGCAGGGAGGAGGCAGCGAGGGGAGGATTTGCTGGTGAAAGGGAGCAGAATTCATTGAAAAGTGAATAGAAACAGCTTGGCTCCTTTCAGAGGGACTTCGGTCACGCTGGAGGGATGCCAAAGGGGGGCGGGGGCAGGGGTGGTGGGGGAGATGTGTGTGTGTGTGCGTGAGTGGGGGGGGGGTGCACAGGGGCCAAAGGGCCAGTGTTAGCACCAGCCGGGGCCGCTCCACACTCCGTACACTCAACAGGATGTAGGGTCTGGAAGCAGGAGTAGTCTGTGTGTGTGTGTGTGTGTGTGTGTGTGTGTGTGTGTGTGTGTGTGTGTGCGTGAGTCTGAGTGTGTTTATGATGAGAGTTACATGCCAGTGTGCAAACATATCCACCAAAGTGTAATTCTGTGAAAGAGAAATCATCGCTTCCATCAAGTGGAAGAAAAAGAATCATGGTTTTGTCCTCGCGCTGGTTAACTAGTCCTGCTGAAGTGACTGCAAATCCATTTGGCCACTTACTGGACTCTGGACAACTGACCTACACTGGGTGGAATCAATAGTCAGAACTGCATCGATTATTTCAGATGTACATATGGTATAAACACAGCTGGAGCTGCATTTTACTTTGTGCTACATCTTCTGCTTTTTCTGCACCTTTAACAATTGGATTCAGTTCACTTTAGTTAAACAGCGCATTCTTAGGTTAAGACCTAGCTTAATATCTTGTGTTGCTTTAGAAGGAATCACTCTATAATAGTTTGTGCTAAAAGTAAAATCTTATTATCTGGACGGCAAGTTTCGGGAGTTGTCCGTTCGCGGATCAACGCCTCCTGGTGCTCTGTAGTATCAGAGCTGATGCAGTCCGAGGTGTAAGACGGACAGAACACAGCATAGCGATAAGGCCGCTGTCGAAACACCTCTATATTTAGTTTTCAAAGAAGTCCGCATTGTTCTAAGTGGCTGGATCTTGTTAACAAGAGGCTGCTGTCAGTGCGAGCACGTGTTTAATATGAGCTACGCTCTGCATATCATGGCGGCCTGATAAAGCAGACACATATTTTAATGTCTGCTACATACTCCTACAACAGAAGCTCCTTGTTGAACCTTGACGTGCCCCCATGTGTTTGCAGTGCCAAAAACGCAAACCTTTGAGCGGGACAGTTTCTCCCTGATCAGCTCCAGCTTGAGGGTCACTGCACTTCCAAGTCCTCCAATAGTGCATTAAGTTGTCTTTACAGTGTGAAGCTAATTCGACCTCCCGACTCTAGACAGGCCACATTGAATCAACAGCTCATCAATTAAAAGCCCTTTCAGTCGGCCACGAGGCACAAATGGTGATAAAACCAATTTGCCCTTTGTTTACAGAGCAAATGCATTCAGTTCAAGTGTGGAAGGCATCAACGAGTCGATGCCAAAGCCTGATGGCCCTGTATGCAAGAGGCTGATTGATTGATTGCTTCTGGCACCAGAGCAAACCAGCCTTAACTCGTGACACATCATATCAGTCTCCTGTTCCATTTCAAGGACAGACGTGGGCTAAAGCTGTTAAAGCGAACCCGTGAGGACTGTCGGATGACCTCCGGTGGCACAACCCAGCGTCCTAACTTCAGTGAAGTCCGCACAGGCCCAAAAAGCTCTAGTGACGTTTGGCGCTCACACTGGTTCAACAGGTCACTGCACTGCACCGGAGTTCAGAGGAACGTGGATTAAATGTGACTTGATGCAACACTGTAAATCTGAACATGTTGACTCCACTTAAAAAAAAAAAGTCAAGTGACCGATGACACAGTTTTACAAGCAAACCTCAAAGCCAAATTTAAGCTAAGCTACTAATCTGTTTAAAGTTAATTTAACATTCTGTTTTAGGGTAAACTCAATTCTAAATATTCCATGAGATTATGTAACCAAAAAACAAGTAGGTTTACTTTTTTATCACAATCAACTCTTCTAAGTAGAATTACTTTGCTTCCTGCTTCTTCTTCTTTAAGTTATTTAACTCGACTGCACAGCTGGAAACCTGATGCCCATTTATCATTGACTTAAAAAAAAAATAGACTTTTACTTTCTCGGGTTGAGGAGTCCGTTCTTCACTTTACATGCAGACTTATAGCTGCTGCAGCCATTTCTTGCTGAAGTCAGTACAAAGACAAGTAGCTCCTGCCAATAGCATTAATTGTGAGTGTGTGGGCTGGGGGAAGGGCCCACTACTCTTTATCATTGTTAGCATTCCTATGAGTGAGAAAATTAACACTTAAATACACCCTTAAAACACACAGGAAGTTGTTTCAGACCTTAACCAGTGCAAGCTGGGAAGTCTGCTGCTTTTTGTTTCTTTAAAACGTCAATCAGCCCGAGCAATTTATGTATTCAGTTAATCATTTAAATTACGGTAAAAGACTTCAAGTTAGAAGTAGTGATTTTAATGTGAGTTCGCTCAAAAATATATGACTTGTGTAAAAACAACAGAACATGCTTTAGTAGGATACAGACTGAGGACGTGAAGAAAGCTGCCAGTTGTCTTTAGTCATGTCCAGGCAAGTCGGGTGACTCAGCCAATCAGCTGCCAGTGTGCTGCCCTGGGTGTGAAACCTTAATGTATTCATGTTAGTCAAAGCTGTTAGTAAAGTCAATGATCTCCTCAGTTATGGTACTAAGACTGGTTAAACAATTAAGTAATTGAAATTGTTAAGTAAGTGTAAACCTTAGTGATGGGTACTTACTAAATACTACACCCCAGATAGTGAACTCAAGATTTTTGTAAAAACCTAAGGCTAAATATTTGCATTTAAGGCCTATGACCCTCTCTCTCTTTTTTTTTTTTTTTTTACATTTGGTCGCACAGTGAATTGAAATGCAGTCTTATCAAATATTTCCTAGGCCAAGCACTGATTAGCACATTAGTTGACCACTGACATCAATTGTACGTATTTATGTGATTTCAATGCAGAACAGAACCTTTGAAATGTACTTTGAAAGACCCACCACATGGTTGATGTTTTATTTCTAGGCTTGTGTTAATGTCAGTGGTACTTTCTATTTTCATTCATTATATTTGTAAAGTAACATTTACCAAGTATTGCTTCACATCAGTGCATCGTTCATTACCATGGATGCATCACCAAACAGGTTTGTCTGGGTCCAACAGGTCAAGCGGCCCCTTGCTGTGGGCCTCTGTGAACGTGAGCGTTAACAATTCTTTACAGAGTCACGAAACTCGTGTGAAAGGCGCAAAATGACCACAATATTAAAAAAAACAAAACAAAACAAACAAACAAAAAAATAACAAACTAATTACAATAAACGGTGGAGAAAAGTAAACCGTAAAAACTCACAAAATGACCAAAAACTATCGGAAATTTGAAATAAAATGATTACAAGGGAGGTTGTTTTGTGTCTCTTTCAGTCTGAGGTTTCTCAGTAGGAAGACGAGACTATTTTCTTATCACCCCTGACGTGCAATGAGTCATTCTACATAAAAAGTACTTTTACTTTTGGTACCTCAAGTATTTTGTTTTCGAGTTCATACTTTACTCTGCTGTACTTATAACTGCTGCATTGATAGTTTAACTGTTTTAAGTTTTTTAAGTATTTTATTATGTGGTGATATGTTACTGTAAGGACACAGTTTTGCAAAACACTTGCAAAATGCTTGAATGTTCTCAAAGTTCAGACAAACGCCAAAGCTTATTGTAAATCACTTAGCCTAATGCCTCACACTCTTGTTTAACTCGCCTCCTAACCTCCCCCCCTCCCCTCCCCTCTTTCCCCCCCTCCCTGCAGTTCTTCTGTTTGTTTGCGCTCACTTGATCCGGAGCGGAAATTCCTCTCCGTTTTTGTGAATGACAAACTCATTAACAATTCATAAACACAGGCCGCTCCTTCCGGCCCCCGTTTCCAAGGCGACCGCTGCTGTGGCTGCTCTGATTGGCCGGCCGACATAATGTATCCAATGAAACGCCTCTTGTTTGTAGCCATTCAGCAGCCTGGCGACGCAGACAGCGCACACAGACACAGAAGGACAGAGAGAGAGGACGCAGACAGAGCGGGGAACAGGAGGCACCCGGAGGGACAAATACAGGGACAAAACCCCGCACGGGCTCACATCCTCACATTCTCCTCGTCACCCCACCTTTCTGTTCCTAAGCTCCAGGTTGGAAGAGCCGCTGCGCACGGACAGAGGACGCGTGCGCCTCTTCGCGGGGCCGCTGTGACTCATTGATAAATAAGACGCCGTCTCTCCGAGCAGATGCATGAATGAGAGGCTGTGCAGGCAGCTCGCAGTCGGGGAATCTGTGAAGGGGACCCGCGTTTCTTATTGATCCGTCCTCAAACCTACGGGAACCCGAAGGACATTTAGTGTGAGCATCGATTTGACCGGTTTAACATTTCCGCCGATATTCTTTGATTGATTTTTTTACACCGTTGCCCTCCACTGCTTGTGCTGCTGAGGTGTTTTCCGGGCAGCGGAGCGTACGGACGGAGACACCCCGACACAGGTTGTTTTTGTTGCAGCCAGGACGCGCTCCACGTTTCCCAAACATCCGTTTTTCCCCCCTTACTCCTGCTTATAAATGCTTGACAAGCTCAAGCCCGTCGTCCAGCTCGACAAGGTAATGGCGATCAGCAAGACGGTGGGCTGGCTCCGGGAGCAGCTGGAGACACGCAGGGACGGCCTGCTCGTGATGGACTGCAGAGCCCAGGAGCTCTACGAATCGTCGCACGTCGAGACGGCCATCAACGTGGCCATCCCGAGCCTCATGCTGCGCCGGCTCAAGAAGGGCAACCTGCCCGTGCGCTCGCTGCTCTCCGACGGAGAGGACCGGGAGCGGTTCGTGCGCCGGTGCAAGACGGACACCATCGTGCTGTACGACGAGTACAGCCGCGAGTGGAACGAGAATGTGGACGGGGGCTCCGTGCTGGGTTTACTGCTGAGGAGGATGAAGGACGAAGGCTACAAGGCCTATTATCTGGAGGGTGAGTGCGGTTCATTGATGTTTTCTGTTCATTCACAACATTCGCTGTTAAACGAATCTGAGCTGCAGCCACTTTATACAGCTTCCATTTCTGACTTGTTTTTAATGTGGAACTGCGGCAAAACCACAATCTAAGAAATAAAAAGACAACTGACTTAATTGTGCAGATAAACGACTCTGGCTGAGTGCTGCTGCTCATTACGCGGCCTTGGTTTCATTTGCATTATATTATATTTTTTCCAGGTGGATTCAGTAAATTCCAGACCGAGTATCCGGCTATGTGTGAAACCAACCTGGACGGCTCCTCCAGCAACAGCTCGCCCACCGCGCAGGTGCTGGGCCTCGGCGGGCTACGCATCAGCTCCGACTCCTCAGACATCGAGTCGGACATTGACCGGGACCCGAGCAGCGCCACGGACTCCGACGGCAGCCCCCTGTCCAACCCGCAGCCCTCCTTCCCGGTGGAGATCCTGCCGCACCTTTACCTGGGCTGCGCCAAGGACTCCACCAACCTGGACGTCCTGGAGGAGTACGGCATCAAGTACATCCTCAACGTGACTCCAAACCTGCCGAACCTCTTCGAGAACGCGGGAGAGTTCAAGTACAAGCAGATCCCCATCTCGGATCACTGGAGCCAGAATCTCTCTCAGTTCTTCCCGGAGGCCATCAGCTTCATCGGTAAGTAACACACTGCAGCTCCTCGTGGTGCAAGCTACGTATTTGTACGCACAATGAAGCAGCAAATGTTTCTAACTTAAATGCCAGAAAAGGGTTAAAAATGGTGTCTGTTATGACAGTGACAATAGAAGAAGTAAAGAAAACTCTGGAACATAATCTTATTAACGTGATATGTGTTATCACAGCTGGGAAGTTCTTATGTTCTTATTGTGCAATTGAGATTAGATGAAATGTCCCTGGCTGTGGTCTTATCAGTCAATCAGGAAGGGACACACACACACACACACACACACACAGCGGGCAGATTAAGGCCACTGTGTTGAGCCACAGAAACACAGAAAGTCTGCCTCTAACGGTGCTCAGGCTAAAATGCACTGTGTACAAATGATTTGACTTCAATGGAAGACATCCTGGCCTTCCTCTTGTCCCCCGGCTTGTGTAATTGCAGCACAAAGGGCGATGTTGAAACAGGAGAATGGGGAGAGTGAACGAAGGGAGGGGTGGTAATTTGAGCACAACAGGAAGGAAGTGGCATTGAAAGTAATCTAGGACATTGCACTAACCCCCACCCCACCCCCATCCTCCACATTACAAAAGGAGCCATTTACAGGCCCTGTTGACATCCTGTTCGCCTTGACAGTGTGCCCTCATGACTCCTACGTTTACACGCCCAAATGGCACCATTGTCAGAGGAGCCCTAGTGAGCGGAAGAATGGTTTAATAGACCGTAATAGTCAATTTCCCAACCGGCTACTCTGGGCCAGAGCAGAAGAATGTCTGCTCTGTTTATGTGCACTACTGGTGCAGCCCTTGTTTGTTGACTGACACGCCTGGGAGACAGTCAGGAGAATAACATCCGGTGCTTTTTCCTCCCTGGATCTGCTCCAACTTCCAGCACAGCTTGACTTAAATGTCACAGATGTTTACTCCACTTCGTGTTTGTCACTTGTTGAAGGGCCAGTCTGTCCTCTTTCAGAGCTCATAATATGATCAGTTTTATTTAGTGTTTATTTGTCTCTCGCTGGTTCTATAACATTTCCGCTCTTTTGTCCTCCTGCCAGATGAAGCCCGAGGCCAGAAGTGCGGCGTCCTGGTCCACTGCCTGGCCGGCATCAGTCGCTCCGTGACGGTCACGGTGGCCTACCTGATGCAGAAGCTCAACTTGTCCATGAACGACGCGTACGACATTGTCAAGATGAAAAAGTCCAACATCTCGCCCAACTTCAACTTCATGGGTCAGCTCCTGGACTTTGAACGCACGTTAGGTCTGAAAAGCCCGTGCGACAACCGCATGGCCCCACCGAGCCAGCAGCTCTACTTCACCACCCCGACCAATCACAACGTCTTCCAGCTGGACCCCCTGCAGTCCACGTGAGGTCCACTGTCACCAACCCCCCTCTACGTGCTGGAGGCTTAATGGGGCCTCCTGTTGGAAAAGCTACAGCAAAGTTTCTCTTTTTTTCCTGTTGTCCACCAAGCGACGGGGCTCTAGACGTTATTGATACAGCTGGTTTGAGGCGACAGCTGCGGAGCGTGGTTACCAGAGGGCCAAAGCTGTCTGACCGAGACACAGCTGCTGTTGACTAAATGAGGACGGACACTAAAAGAGACAGAAAAGAGGAAGAAAGTCATTTAAAGAGCGCCGATACCTTCTACAATCCTCACCCGTTGGACTCCGGAGGTCTTTTAACTCGTTTTGTCGTTGTGTCCGAGGAATCTTAAAAAGGGTCCTAGGTTGGTGTGCCAAAGAGACATGATTGTTCAAAATGGACAGATCCATAAAGGAAAATGGACTTCTAGACTTCAGGGTGCATCGTCTCCTTCATCTTCTGTGAAGACTCGCCTGCGTGGGGCTGAAGCACGCCAGCTTTAGATGGCACACTATCTACTGGACTCGATTTTACATTTGTGGAGTCTTTTCAAACATTTATAAATTGTGTATATAATCTTAATATAAAAGACAATACAGTAAAAGCCTTGCTACAGTACGTATATACCCTTTGCTACCAGTGGGTACTCGAGAGTCTTTTTGTTTCATATTCTACTTTTATGTAAGCAAACAAACTGCATTATTGATCAGTATGTTTAAAGTTGATTATGCCAAAAATCAAATAGGCTTTTCCAAGAATTGTGCAAAAATGTGTACATGTGTAACGTATCTGATAATCGCTTTTTTGTGTGTGAATTCAGCCGCCGGGCCTTGTTTTTGCACCCACCTTCTCACAAATCAGTCACCTTGGTTCGTTTGCCTTACTCGTGCACTCATACGGTTTTTATTGTGCGTTAGCCTTCAGAGAAATTCACACATTTTCTCACCTCTGCAGCTTTTTTTTTTTTTTTTTTCTCCCCTTTCAATTTTCACACAAAACCTCAACCAAACCTTGAGCATATTTCAAAGCAGTTTTGAGACATAAAAATAGTTAAGCGCTATGAATAGCCAAGTGTTATGTCTGGATCTCCGAAGGTTAATGTGAATAATCCTCGCCCGTGCACAAAAGTTAAAAGTCTGACACGTAGACAAAGCAGGAGGCATCGTTTGCCTCGCGTCTTCAGGGAAAGCTGTGAAATGCAGTTTTTATTTGTCTTGATAAGAGAAGAAAATTCCAGAGAGAAGGCCTCTTTCCGGAGGAAGCCATCTCGGTGACCTCTGCTCCCCTCTTACGAATGTAAAGAAAAGATAAGTTATTAATAAATTGCTATTTTGTCTACACTTTTGTCTCCACTTCTTCAAATTCTTGCATCTGTTTCTCTGTGGACGCACTTCGTTGGTGTTTTGTCTTGTCTCCTCACCCGCGGTACAGTTCAGTGTTAAGCAGCAGGCCGAGTCACGACAACAAAAACCGTTGCCGTGAATCATGAGGCTGTTCACAAAGCTCTCGCTACTCATTAACTGCAGCACTCAACACTCCTCCCACTTTACTTTCCAGTTCAGAATTAGCATGTCCTGTCACATGACGCTCGTGGAACAAAGCTCTGCTTAGACGATCATTCACAAACAAGCCAAATGCTGCTCCACAGGTACAAAGTGATTCCAGTCACACTGTCAACAGCCCGACCGGTTTTTCCAGGTGCTGTTCATTGTTGAGGGCTTTGGGTTCACGCAAACACTCCTCGAGTGGTAGAGCATGTCCTAGAAGCAAGCCTCTGCAATTACCCATCAAAATGAGCAGGAAGTACCTAGATATGGTGTTACTTGATAGGCAGCGCAGCAGCGCGTACCTGTTAAGACCCGGAGGCCCGGGTGGAGTTGATCCTCACAGGAGAGGAGGAGCGTTGTGTTCTCACACCGGCAGCAATTAGCTTCACAGCTGAGCAGAGATGCACCTGCTCTGCACAGACGTTCCCACACGTCCTGATTAACAGCAAAACTGTGTGTGTGTGTGTGTGTGTGTGTGTGTGTGTGTGTGTGTGTGAGATTTGAAGTATGTTAATTGTATGGCGTGTTGGCAAAGGGACAAGCAACACACTGATCCCTGCACTCAGGCCTCAGTCAATTACAATAAGAGTTTTTTTAAAGACCGATTCACATGCAGCTTCTATTGTCATAGTCAATACAAACAGCAGCCAGACTAGATTCCAAAAGTCACTTTTATATTTAATTACAGTGAATAAGTACAACAAAACAGACTTACTATGAATATCACATTCTACAGTAAAAAAAAAACAGAAAGCACATAACATACAGTAGAACTGGGAAGCCGTGATATTGGCAGGTAATGGCTGGACAAAATAAGCGGTCTCTCTGATGTGCCTTTTCTTAGGTTTGCGGCGGAAATGCAATCTGAACCAAGCGAGTGAATCATTTGCTGTGCAACAAAGGGCTGAAGTGGCACACGTACCTCCTGACGTTAATGATTTATAAAAAGACTAACATTTCACAAGGCGCCAGCGCTCTCCCCTTTGCCCGCTTTGCAGCTCAGGTGATCTTTTGCTGCTTCCTGGGTAATCGCCCCATAATAATATGACCGCTACAATCCCAAAAGTGACCGCAAATTCCACACATTAATGAGCGATGTTTGCTTTAACTCAGTCCAGTAGGTTTTAATAAGTCTTCAAGGTCTTAATATGACACATTACCCACAAGAATGTGACCAAAGGCAAAGACAGGAAACAGGCAGTAGTAGCCTTGGTGAAATGAAATCCCATTTTGGAGATACACTACAGTGGCATCTGTGGACTGATACTAATATTTAATAGTAGTAATATCACTCTAATCATGTAAGAAATCAAATATTCAAGAAAATGGGCAGATTCGACACCAGAAGGCCTTTAACTGGGAATTAAATACGTTGTGTAACTGGTGAAACTGTACGAACAGAGTCGCTGTGCCACTAACACCCCTCTCTGGTCAAAATGTTCCCCGAGTAATTCATTCACGCTATAGTTGTTTGTAGCAGCTGGTTGACATTGTTCTTAGAGCTGCTATATGCTACATAGTAAAGCCTGCTTATATAGCACTTTTATGCAAAGCGCTTTTCAATGTTGCTTCTCGTAAACCTATTCACACACACACACACACACACACACGTTACTATCATTTCGCACATAGTATTTATAAAATACACAGGCTGACAAGAAATGTTGTTTCTCAGCAGTTTTCTGCTAAAATATAAACGAATAAATAGGAAGAAATTTCAAGGGGATTTAAAAGGAGAGAATTAAAAGAGAGTAAAAGAAACACAACGCACAGTGGTTTAAATGACAAGTGATTGCAAGTCCTGATTGGTTGTTTAAGGCTCTTGTTTTCCGCTTCGTTCTAGCTCCACCTGTCAGTCCAGTCAAAGCCCACATCAGCTTGGTGTGTCAGAGCCCTAAAATCTTCTACTTTTTCCCTTTGAAAAGGGATTTCATTGAGCTGCCAGTGTGTTTTGGATCATTGCTCTCAGAAAGCCCTGTTTTCAGCTGTTTTCCTTGGCCGACCCACTGTTCACATGCTGCTCTGTGCACCAGTGATTTCTTTCTACTTTCTAGGCCAGTTTTTGTATTGGCTGTGGCCAGTGCAGATTGAAAAGGGTTTGCTTTGTCCACAGATAGCTCTCTGGTCTTTACGTTGATTTATCCTTTTATAACAATAAACACTCTGTGCAGGTAAAAGTCAATACACTTATCAGTAAAAGATAAGAACGATACCTTAAATGTGATCGAGCGCCTCGTGAAGCGTTCAAATACTGGTGCTGCCGTGTGCACAACAAGAAACGAAACAATGTCTTGCTCAAGGACACAGTGACAGATATGCGGCTGCTGCAGTGGATCAAATCCTCTAACCTGCGGGTCTCTTCAGCCATCCGGATATCATCCATCAAAGCTACAACCAACTATAGCCAAGATTGGGAAGCTCCTATTCTTAGAATAGTGTGAATAAACTGTGATGTCATGGCAGGAGTGTGATTGACAACCGGGGCCGTGGGGATGCGTGACATGCCGTTCACTCTGGGGGATCTCATGGCCCCTCTTCCTGCATGTGGCTCAGTGTTTCATCGCTTTAAAACCAAGGATTAAAGGGTACAGGAAACTACCGGGGCTAATTTTAGACAGGCATGTAGATGGGCTTGGCAGACCCCACCAGCACCTTCATCGCCATGGCATGGGGGGTGTGACAGGGGAGGCCATACACGGCCTGAAAACACATATGGCGCGGTGAGGGGCAATCAGGGAAGGTTGGCATGCAGACGTGTGGTTGGATGACTGAGGCATAGAGTTAAATGTAGTAGTGAGTCATGTTAGCAGTGCATTAAAAACATAACAATCTGCACTGATGCATAATTAATAATTCACATCCAAAGCTCTGTGGCAGAGGGGTTCAGTGTGCGTTGTGATCTGTTAGCAACACCAAACAAAACCTCACGATTCAAACCTCAAACCCTCTAGATTTAAAGTGCTGTTGTTGCAAAACTTAAACTAGAAATGAACATACATCCTTTTATTTATTGAGCTATCAGATGTGAAACAGATGTGCCGGCAGAGGCCAAGAAGCCACTGGCCTACAGAGGGAACCTCCATGGAACAAACAGGCTTCGGGATAAGTTTGGGTCCTGGATCTGTGATGTGAACTTGATTAGCTAAATGTCATAAATGCTTCCAACGCTGTGGCTTGTAAATGGTAAAGTATGGCAGGCACAGATGGCTGCATGCAAAGGAAGACATGTCAGCGCTGTTTGCTTCTTATCCCGACTTAAAATTGATGCGAGATGACTGAAACAATGTATGAGTTATTTCTGCTGACAACAGCAGGCTGCATCATCATCATCATACAGTAAATCGACCTTTGACCTGCACTGTGTTGCGGCAACATCGATGGCCCTTTTTTTTATAGCCTCCTACACACATATTTGTGTCACGGGGGAGCAGACTACAACAACCAATTACAAGTAAGTCCTGATATCACCAGAATAATAACAGCCCAACTGCTTTTTTGGCTGAAGGACGAGATTGTTCCGTTTTTGTAGCAGAAAAAGCTCACGAGTCCAGGTGCTTGCTGATAACGCCATCCTCCAGTTGGAGCAGCTAAGTTGCCAGTGCGTGGGGGAGTTTTTGTTCCGGCCAAAAAGTTACTTTGAAAAGTCAGAAATTAGCCCCTGGACAAGTAATAACTGAGGACCGGCACTGATGGAACATCATTCAACTTCTGTTTCTTTGTGCTGCCGAGCATCGAAACCCACTCTCGTGTCTCCTCAGAGATGTCGAAGTGTTGCGAATGCCACATCGTTTAATGATCATATAAGGACCTGACATCCGACTGTGGGCTTTGAGTGGGGCGTCGCTGCCCCAGTTCCCACTGGCTTTTTGGCCATGAAAATAAAGACAAGATGTTGCAGGGCTAAACTTGGCGCGGCTGCTAATCCCCTGCCAGTGACTTCTGTCCTTCTAACCCTCAAGCAACAGCTTGTTGACAGCAGCCCCCACCCCCCCCATTCATCCTTCCTTCCTCCATCCATCGGCTCCCTCGGCCACCCCCACCCACCTGTCTCATGTCACATTGCTTCCCCCTTATCCACTCCAGCAATTTCCTGTTGCCCTCGCAGATCGTGTTACAAGTTCCAGAATTGCAAAGGCAGACACACACATATTTCACACACAGCCTACAAACTCTCTCTCTCACACACACACACACACACACACACACTTCCTCTTGCATGCCAGCCGTGCTATCAGTTCTAACTCCAATTCTCACAATCTCATCGCTTACACCATCACACTTTCCTACTCCCTCCCTCTCCCTCTCTCTGTGTATCATTCTCTCTCTCAGACCAGATTATTAATCCAGCTCAGGGAACAGGATGTGACCAACACCTCATCGGAAGCAACAGATGGATCAGCTCACACACACACACAAAACTACGAAAAGCCCAAAACACTTCCTGTCAGCGGATTTGCACACAAGTGTACACACTTGTACACAAACACATCTCATGAACATTTTAGATAATGTATCTGTGGCCGCAATGATGCTATTTGTGTGCTCAAAGGTGTGACAGGAGGCTAAGACTAGACAGTCCTTGCGTGCATGTGTGCGCTTTAAGTGTGTTAGAGGAGTTTTTGGAGTCACGTGCCAAGGTTGACTCGTGCAGCTCTGTTGTGTCGGAGAGAGAAAGTTGTGACGGCCTGTGAGGTGGCAGGTTTTCCTCTAACTTGGCAGCAGGTAGTCTGCTAATTAAAAAGCATATTAGAGCAGTGTGCGAGGCATCTATTCCTCACATTATTTATTCATGGCTTTATTCAAAATTGCATCACATCTGTTACCTGAAGCCACCTCCATTTTCATCCATTCGTATCAATGTCACCATCCTCCCAACATAGTAGGTTTTTTTCCGGAGTGCACAGAGCCTTAAACGCAATGTTGCAAGACCCACCAGCAGCTGCACAAGGCCTTGAACTAAACTAAACAAATTTTGTTCTACATACCAGGCCAAAACTTAAGTTCTTTACTGGCAGGCTTTACTTTTTACAATGACCCTTAATATGCTTCTGACATTTTTGTTGTTTGCTTGGCCTCTGAATGGAAGGAAATTGGAAAGTCTGCATCAAGTACTGTAAATGTTCACAGTCTGTTTTCTCCTGTGTGATCCCTGGAGCCCCTTCCTGCTTCAGCCCTAACATGTTCTCATCTCACAGCGTCAGATAATGACTCTTCTTAATGTGTTTTGTGGCCTTACGGCAACGCTGAAGGAACTGGACAAAGCAGTGCTTTTTGACACCTCAGGAATAAGAACGGTCTGTCAGCCCACAGACCTGTAACATTCTACCTTTGGAAATTCTGGGAACCACAAGTAGGCCTGCATTCTGAGATGGAAGTGGTCTACTGGGATGATATGGTGCTATGAGGTCTTCTATATATGATGGAGCCTGACCATTCAGAGCTTTATATGTAAGAAGCAGGGTTTTTAATTCTATTCTAGATTTAATGGGAAGCCAATGGAGAGAAGCTAGTGAAGTTGAAATATGATCTTTCTTGCTAGTTCCAGTCAGCACTCTTGCTGCAGCATTTTGGATTAATTGCAGGCTCTTTAGTTACTGGGGCATCCTGAAAGTAGGGAATTACAGTAGTCCAACCTAGAGGTAACAAATGCATGGACCAGTTTTTCTGCATCACTTTGAGACAGGATGCTCCTAATTTTGGCAATGTTCCGTAGGTGGAAGAAGGCTGTTCTAGAAATTTGTTTATATGTGAGGTAAAGGACGAATCCTGGTCAAAAGAAAATACAACCCTTCTCTCTGAAAATTGCAAATCTTTTGGTATTGATGTGCTTATTGTTTTTGTTTGCACTGGAAACACACACACAAAAAAAAAAACAAGAGAAGAAAAGTCAAACTTGATAAAAATTCACACAGAACTCAAAAATAAACTGAACAAAATTATTGACAACTTGTCAGATTTGTAAGAAATAACTGCTTTTCAAGCATGTGACGCTCCTGTAATTTGTATCTAGACACACCTGTGGCAAGCAACAGGTGTGGGCAATGTAGTAATCACACTCGCAGCCAGTTAAAAGAGAGAAACTTTGACTCAACCTTTGTGTTGTGTGTCACACTGAGCATGGAGAAAAGAAAGAAGTGTCTGTGGATTTGAGATAAAAAAAAAAAAAATGTGGAAAAACATTCTCAAGGCTTCAAGTCCATCTCCAGAGATCTTAATGTTCCTCTGTCTGATGTGCGCAATATCATCAAGAGGTTTGCAGCCCATGGCTTCTCTGTTTTATTTTTTGTGTGTTGTTCCAGTGCAAACAAACACAATAAGCACGTGAATTTGCAAAACTTTTGTAATTGGAACAATGTTCTGACAGAATTGCAAGGGTGCCGATATTTTGAGCCATGACTGTGAAGCGGGGGGGGAGAAAACAGCCAGTTTCTAAAGATAGATTGAGGATATCTAATATGAGGGTAAAGCTTCCTTGAGCAGTCTAGTTGGAATAGGGTCTAGCAGACAGGTTGTTAGTTTGGATGAGGTGATAGTTAACTCTGGAAGATCTATGGGTAAAAAGCAGTCTAAGAGGGATCGGAGCCTTATCGATGATGATCTATCTGTAATATTTGGGGGGAGGATCTGGTGGTTTCTTTCTCTTCTCTTCTTTTCCGTTCGGTTGTTCCCTTTCAAGGGTCACCACAGCGAATCGTGTGTCTCCCATGTGACCCTATCTTCTGCATCCCCTTCTTTCTCTAATAGCTACAATTTTATTTAAGAGATGTTCTGAGCCTTGATTAGATCCACAGTAGCTGCAGAACCAGTCATGCTTCACCTCCTCACTGTCTTCCTTCAATGTCCCAGCTCATGTAGGTCACCTGATCTCTGCAGCAGCCTGTCTCACCTGTTTGCTCTTTGCCCAGTCAGCCTGCCCAGCTTTTAAGACCACGGTTCCCACTGTGCCAGAGCTTCAGCATTTCAGCCACCTCTGTGACCTGTAACACACTGCCAGGTGTTTCTCATGGCAACCAGTTTACCTGTTGCCAGCTTGTGTGGAATACTGTCAACTAGGTATTTTCTGCTTTCAGATGTCTAATTTGTCTTGTGTGAAATGCTCACTAATGCTGGCTGTGGGCCTTTAATGGCCTCAGTTCAAAGCCTACATACCCATGTCCTGCACCAACTTTTTTGTGATCTGTACTGGAGCTCATTCTCTAATTACAATTCACAGGTCAACCATGAGATAGCAGGGGACATGTTTGTTCTCTTGATGGTCTCATCAGTTCAACTTGTTGCGACACTATGACATCTCAGACGGGACCACGGTGGCGTCTCCTTTACTTCAAATCTCCCACATGGACAGAACAACTACAGCCCAACACTGACCAAACATTTATTCAAATATAGTGACACATCTGAAAACTGTTGAAAAGAAAATGTCACTTTTTGCTAAGACTTGAGACTTGTTCTATGCTATGTTCAGGATTTAATGCTCAATTTGGAGGTTTCTTTTATGTGGATGTTGGTTTGGGACATGTACCCTGCTGTGGAATGAGCGCTGATCCAGTCCTAAACAGTGACGCACGTGCAAATGAAGCTGAATTGTGAGACATGTAGCCAATAATAGCTTGATAGTTAAATCGTGTAATTTCCACAAAAGCTGCTGAGTAATATATGATCCTGTGACGCTTTGTCATCGTTCCGTTCTGCGTCTCTGTTTTTGCCCTCACTTCTGTGTTTATTTCTATCAGACTTGAAGATGATAGTCCTCCTGTAAAATATACAGTTATACAAATACCTTCACTGTGCGTGTTTTCCTGTCCTTCGTGCAATAAAATCCCATCCCAAAACATTCAACCCTCCCCTTTCGTGTTAACTAACTACGAGGAGCCACTGGGTCTTTCTGATGCAGAGCTCACACTCACCTGGATGCTGAACAAACGGGTTCAAAGATCGGAAGAGAGTACATTAGTTAATAGTTTCAGATTTTAGGTACAAATATCTAGGGTTGCATCCTTTACAGGTCAGAAAATATTACACAGAACTGTACCTTGTATGGTTCTTTGCCGAATTGCGTGAAAATAGACAACAGTTACAAGTATAAATTGTCCTTGTATAACGTGTGGGTTTGTATATAAACTACTGTATGAAACAAAATATGGATGATTGAATAATACTTTGGTCTCCTTGTCTAAATAAGCATTCAAAGATTAATGAAGGTAATTATTTGAGGGTATTTGAGATTTGAAATAATTGGTTAAAATTTCTGTGGGCTCACTGACGGGCAAGTCGAGGTTCAGATGTGGTGCTGTTCATGAACTACAGAGCTGGTTTTGGGTTTGTACTGTTTAAATATTGTTTTGATTTTATTTGAGTTCAAAATTACAGTGTACAGTCATTAATTTGTATATAAACCAATAAATCAAACAAAATGGTAGTTATTTTTTTTATGCTTATTAAGACATAGAAACATATGTTCATATAAGTCATTTGAGGGTGAAATCTGGCGGGAATTTGAAAGGCTGTTCCTTCTAAACCAGATGTGAGCTGTGAGACAGGTGCAATTGGGGCCGGATTCAGTTTAGACCAGGTTTGCTATCTAGCTGCTGGATGTGGGCCAGATAAGGACCCTCATTCAAAGCCAGATGTGAGCTGTCTGACAGTAGGGGCAATGTTTAGGTCCAGATGGGGTCAGTAAAGGGCCATCATTCTAAACCAGATGTGAGCTGTGGGACAGGTGCATCTGGGCCGGATCCAGTCCGGACTAGGTTTGAAATCTAGCTGCTGCATGCGGGCCAGATAAGGAGCCGTACAATAGTGGTGAGTCTGGGCCGGATCTGGTCCACACCAAGCTTTGCCATCTGAGATGATGCTTGTCGTGGTACATTATGAAAGCAGGGATTTTTTAAGGCAAAACATGACTTGTTTACTAACCCTGACCACCTTTATTTAGTGTCTAAACCTAACCCTGATGTCTTTGTGCCAAAGCCCGACCAAACCGCAGATTGCACAGTTTTGATCCAGCATTTTTGACGGTTCAGGTTATTTTGGTGTCTGACAACAAAAAGGTGCAATTTTAACAAATAAAAGAATCCAGCAATGAGAACTGGGAGTTGAACCACTGACCCTGTGGTTTGTGGACAAATGCTCAACAAACCGAGCTTTTAAAGAGGTTTCACATGCTGTTTTACTTTGGTTCAGTTGAATACAACAAAGGAGCTCTTCTTCTTGCTGTTGCTGGCCTTGTGCTTTGCTGTGGACATGTTCATGTAATATGAACAAAGTCACGTGCACGTCCATGGAGCCAGTACACGAATCTCGGAGAGCAAGTGATAAAATCTGAATTGGCCTCCCTATACAGGGGTACAATCATGTGTGGCTTTCGTTAACACACTGGTAAAATCGTCACTTTTGTCACTAGGACCTTTGACCCCACTCACGCCTGCTGGAATTCTGGGATGAACTGTCTGCAGTAGGGGGAAATTCAGAGCGAAGATTCCTGCTTTGCTCTCTCTTTGTGTGTGTGTGTGTGTGTGTGTTAAACCAAGGAAAATGTTTGAAATCTTGAAACTTGTATGTGTGTATTTTTCATGGCAGAGGTCGTATAGAGGTCAGAGGGGTCGGGGGTTTATAAGCTCATGAAGGCACCTCAGCTGACATTTCAGTGACTAAAGTTATGGTAAAAAAAAAAAAAAACATTGTGCAAGAGCTGCTTGATTTGATTTTCCAACATGGGGAAGCAGATACCGATTTTGGAAGCGGACAAGATTTGGAAGAGCCTCTCTCATGATGATGACTCGGCCCATTTTGCTTTCAATAAAATATATTAAATCATTATGGCTGTTATGTTTTCATGTCTTATGTAGGGGTTAAAACCATTATTTCTGAGTAAACATGTATATGTCTCACCCACAAGGTCTCTAAGGTTGTGTGTGTCCCCTTCCTGCCAGTCCCCTCAGTAAAAATTTGTAAAGTCCCCATCAGACCCCACAAAATGTCACAGAGACCAGCTGCTGATGACAAACGCTGTTCAACCGTTAACCTCCCCTGAATTGCCTCTTCATAATTTGGCGGATGTGCTTAAATGTCTTCATGACGCCCACCTTCCCACGGCTTCAGCTCTCTCATCGCCCGTCTCCCACTGTGAGCCACGTGCGAGTCAGATGGATTTGCAAGGTGCAGATGTAGCTGGCTGTCAAGCGCCGCACGTGCAGCTGTGAGCTGCCCCAGATACAGGCACCAACTACCTGCTGTATTATCACATCCAAACCAAAAAGACACAGCGAGTCAAATAAGTAAGTTGTATGGTTTTACGCCATACAAATAACATCTACGATGAATGTGCAGCACTAACACAAACTGAACACACAAGCGAATATACAAGCGGGTAACTGAAGGAAAAAACACACTATCAACTTATAAGGAAGGAAATTTAACAATAAAACAGCTTTAAACAATTTAACTATTATCCAATATAACTTTATCAAATAACTGACAACATACTTAAGTCATCAGAGGTGAGCGGTTCTCTACATTCACAGAAGTCAAGGGTACACAACTACAACGTGCATACTGGGAGAGAATCTGCTGAGCGTGCAGAGTTTGGTAGCTCGTTCCACCATCGTGGGATCACTGAGCTGAAGAGTTTTGCTTTGGTGTCTTCTGTGCGATGCTGGGACCACCAGGCGTCGTTCGTTGGCGGGAAGGATTGTAGACCTGAATGAGGGAGTTGAGGAGAGCAGGAGCTTTTGAGGTGATCGCCCTGTAGGCGAGAGACAGAGCTTTGAACCTGATGCGAGCAGCTACAGGAAGCCAGTGAGGAGATCTGAGTGGTGTGACACGGGTCCTTTTTGGCTGATTAAAAATGAGGCGTGCTGCCGCATTTTGGATCATCTGCAAACAGGAGTCTGTTTGTGGATACCAGTGACCCCATCAACAAAGATGAGCTATAACCAGCACCTGCACAGTGAGTTTGGTGGTAAATTCCGTGGGGCAGGCTCTGAGATGTGCTCCTTAAAGCTTGGGCTCAAAACACCAACACTGCAGCTCAACCCGTTGGTTTCGAATTCACAATGAGTCAGACTGGAGACTTATGAAACATTTCCTCTCAAACTCTCTTTGGCTCTCTCATAAGCCTTGAGTCAACGTGTCCTTCCACCCACGCAGCCTGTACAGTACCTGGAGTGACTACAGTGATCTTTCTATTATTGCTCTGCAGGAGAACAGAGACGGAGGGAGCGAGATGTGAAGAGAGGGATAAACACAAAGAGGAAAAAAAAATTGGGAGAGCTGCCAGGAGAGAGAAGCTGCGGTTGAACAAAGACGATCTCTATAACGGCTGTGAATCATCAGCGCTGTCTCCATCGAGCCCACGCAGCCAAACTCAAGAGGAGTATAAATAGTCCTTATCGTTTAAAGGCTGTTTTAAAAATGACAAAACGAGAGAAACAAGGCAAGCAAACATCACATCCTGCCCACGCAGACAGACCTGCTGTCAAGCCCACTTATCTGATGCTGCGTCTCAGTGTTGTCTGTTGGCCACTCGTTCTCATTTACACTTTCAGCAGAGTGTCAGTTGTGTCCAACACCTGCCTGATGTCTGTCTGACAGCGATACGCAAATATATCAGCACATACTCTGCTTATAATCGACGAGTGATCATCCACAGAACAGTCTGAGATTTTGACTTTGGCTTCTACTTACTCATACAACAGCTTCTGCAGTTTGGAAGGCCTGAATATTTGAGCTCCAAATGAGAGATTATGTGGTCTTCTAGTGGATGGAAATATCTCAAAAAAACTTTTGAAAACTAAATAGGGAAAAATATTAGACATGAATATTTTAAACATTAATCATTTGCCCAAGTCTGTGCCTGATTCTCTGCATTCACACCTGAGGCTGGTTTAGCTGATTACTCTGCAAGCCTAGTGTGTGTGTGTGTGTGTGTCAACAAGGATTTGAAGTATTGAACTTCTAAAATATAAATACTACTGATTTTGATGTTATTGACAACATGAATGTACAAATGTGTCAAATTTTGAAACATGAAAACTACAGCAAAGGAAAGTTAATAGGAACTTATTTAAAAATTAATGCTAAAGTTGTTGTGGAATAGAAACGGCAGATTGAGCCGAATGCGACCAACTGACGCGTGTTGAATTAATCGAATTAGATTTTGAATTTCGAATCTTCATCTGCACAACATGACTAGTAGCTAAAGCTGTAAAATAAATGTAGTTTGATAAAAGTAAAATTTCCCGCGTAGTGAAGTAAAAGTAGCGTAAAAAACGTTTTTCTACGGTGGTTGGTGGGTTAACACTTGCCTGGTGGCTTCGCAGTGAGAAGGTTCATGGTTTTATAGATAATGGATAATGGCAAACATGCCGACCCTGAAGGTCAGATGACCCGTAGTGTCAGTATAAGACACAAAGGGAAACGCTGGGCCATCAATATTTGGTGCATAAAGCAATGACATAGAATATTAAGGCCAGTGGTTTGCTCAGGTTGAGGTGTTTGGAAGGTACTTAAACTATTTTGCTCAGACTATATCACTAAATGGCATAAAAATATATTTGCCGTGTGTTTCTCAGTCATGCGTTTCGATTGTGTACATTTTAGTTGCTTTTTAAAAAAATTGGAACTCAGAATGTTTAACTTTAAAATCGCTGACCACTGATATGCATCAGTCTGGGGCACAACGCTCGGAGCCGCAACTCGTGTGTGTGTGTGTGTGTGTGTGTGTGTGTGTGTGTGTGTGGGTGAGGATTTCACCCATCTGTAATTTCCCACCCAGCCTCCTGCCCTTATATCAGTGAAACTATAATAATATCCTAGTCAAGTGCTCCCTCCTGGTTCGGCTGCGTTTCCCGTCATCAGTGTCCACCCACGGCAGGTTTGTTGGCATGTCGAGGAACAGGAAGTGGAAGTGGGTGATTAAGACGGATCCAGGACTGCCTGCCTAGTTTATCCAGCATAGGTATGAGTAATACCGCTGACACAACTGCGCCGCTTCAGGGACAGAACGGGGGGGAAGATGGCTAATAAGGGAGGCAGTGGGAGGAAATGGCACTTCATCACTTCAGCATCCCAGCATACTTCACCAACTACTGGAGGATAAACAGAATAGTTCAGGGGATTGCTGAGCAAAATAGACACAGTATGTAACACATACATGATGCTATTGTGCACATTGATATTGTGTTCTGGTCTAACATAGCATTGGTTTTATTTCCGTTAATGTGTTTTTCTCCTTAGAGCAGTTTGAATAACTACTTTTCATATCAATAAGGCGTAACGATGATTTTGAAAGTTGCTTAAGATATGGAATTCTTCATAATAAAATGTGTCGGTGCCTTTGTTTAGTTTTGACTGTCACTTACATTTAAAGCTACACTGTTACTTTTGGAATATAAGCTCCATAACCCTCATAAACGTATTGTGAAGAGCTCACATTGATGCCTCCTGTGACACACTGGCAGCAGTGCAAAGAAATTCCCTCGTGAAGTTCTCTGAGCGAGGGTTTGCCTCTCGAACCCATCCGAAGGCCAAACCCAGGGTGTCACAGCGACGTGACGGGGAACCTTTGCCCGTATCTGTGGGAGTGTTCCGCTACAGCTGGCTCGATTCCCCAAAGTTCCGTTTTGCAGCCTTAAGTACATTTCTGCAAAACATGCCACAAATCTGTGGTCGTAAGGTTTGGTGTCAAGTCTCAGACATCAAATGCAACACGAAGAAATGAAACAGATTTCTACGACCGCAGTGGAGTCACACTCACCTACAAGACAAGTTGAAGTTTGGATATAAGACGCATGTGTCATTGCTTTCTTTAGTGTACAAACCTAATTTGTTGACCTTTGTATGCCACCAGCGTCTGGTCATATAGTCGTTTGTTCATTCAAGGTTCGGCAACGACGCCTTCTGGAAGGTGTAGAAAATCTCGGCTTTATCACTTCAGCAGTGGTGACTCACGAACACCACAGACTGATGATATGTAACAGTTAATGGAGTGTAAACAGCATCTGCGCACATTGTTCTGTTAATGAAAACACCATGGAGCCAACAGCAGGTACACTGAGAAAATGTGCACGTTAATAGTTCCTGACGAAAACTTCCAATACTTTGTCTTGTGTTTGCTACTGGATGTTTTATGTAAGAAAAAGCTGCAATCACGCATTCGGAGTTCGTTCGCATGCGAAAGGACTCGTTTCCAGTGACGGACCCTCGCTCTTGAACTTCTACTATCTTGGTTCTAATTGCATCCTCCCCCTCTTCATTAATGTTTCTCATATTTGATATTATCCTTATTCAGAGAAAATAAAATAAGTGGAGACGTCACTGTGTGTCTCTCTTTTTTTTTTTTTGGTTTGCCCTCTTTGAATCGTTATACATCTCTGTTGTCAGGGCAACAGTGGACAAGACAAACAAATACACATCATATTCAACCATTAGCAAGTGGAGGCTCAAAATAGAAAAAAAGAAACACAGGGTTCAGACACACAGAGCCCGTCCTTCATCTGAATGAACCCTCGCTCTCCACCTGTGAATAAGAGGAATGAGGTAAAACCTCGCTGTTAATAGCTTGTTATTTTTAGACGTTATTTTTTAATTTTTTTTTTTAAGTTAAGTTTTCTTTATTTAAGCTGCATAATGGTCAGCTGTGCTCCACAGCAGGTTTCTGTTGCTCTGCACCGAGTTGCTGTTGCTGATTGATTTTAAAATAAATGAGAAATTGTACATCTTTTAGAGGAGACGCCAAATATCTGTAGCACATGAATGAATTACCAAACAGGCCTGTTTTTTGCGAATGTATAAACTGTTATATGTAATTGTAATTTGATTATAATTAGGATTCGTTTTTAGTTTTTTATATTGTTTGTGACCGAGGGCAGCGCAGTGGTGGATTGATTAGTGCTGCTTCCTTCCAGCTAAAAGGTTGTGGGTTCGTGTCCCCGACCGACTGTGGCTTTTCTGTGTGGGGTCCCTGCTCCTCCCAGAGTCCAAAGACAAGCATGGTGGCTTAACTGGTGACTCTAAAATGTGCCTAGCGGTGAATGGTTGTCTGTCCGTGTGTGTCCATCTGTGCTGGCCCTGCGAAAGACTGGAAACCTGTCCAGGGTGGACCCCGCCTCCCAACCCATACTACACAGGATAAGCGGTTACAGATAATGGATGTATGTTTGAGACAGGTCTCTTCTAAAACAAACCAAACTAGCAAAAAGTCACAAAATTACTCAGGAGAGTTTAACCTAGTACTTAAAGTCAGGGGGTCCTATATTCTGTGAGAAGGCCAGGGGGCCTTTAACCTGTCGGTGCCCAGGGCCCCATTTTCTCGGGATCTGTCCATGGTTTAGCTGCTACACTTACTTTATCACCATTATCTTGGGCAAGTTAAACTAATCCCCTAAAAACAGTGAACCACACTGAATTGTAATCAGGAAAAAAGGGTGAGCACCTTTCAAATAGCCAACAACAAATCAACAACCTAAATAGAATATTTCCTTTACATACTTTATGAACATGAATTGGATAGTTTTACCATATTGAAACCGTTTTAGAAGGTGTGACAGTCACTGAACACACATTTATATCCATCTTAAATCCAGACTTAAATAGTTTGAACCATGTCTGAGATATTCACACCAAAAAAAAAACAAAAAAAACAAAAAAAACTTGTGAGTTTTAACAGCTATGGGAGCAAACTGTGTTTCCTTCCCTCTGTTAATGTCTAAAAAAAAGACTGTATTAACAATGTGAGTGTGCATTTACATACTGCCCATGTAATGTCCATTCACTGTTTTTCTTCCTTCAGTCTTTGGTGAAACACCTGAATGCGCTGTTCTTCCTGCAGTCCATTAACAAACAGCGGGGGCCACACCGGATGGAAGCCCTGGCACTTGACGAAGGCTGGAGCCTCAGGAGCTGACAGAGGCTTGTAAATATTTTAGTGTGTCTAATGTAATGTTTTCCCTGGCTGCGCCCCACCCACAAACCCTCAGCGTTACCTCTTTGCATGACATCTAATTATTGACTCATAAAGCAGAAAGGTCGGGGTCAGATGGACAATAGGACCCGTGGAAGTTCAGTGTCTGGATCCGTGACATGTCCATCAGCACAAGACACTTTAAGGGATGATTTCACCCAGTTAAGGCCATTACAAGTCTTTATTTCTCTTCTTTCCTAGTTCTGTAGCTACAACACAATGTCAGATAAACAATGATTTATAGAATTACTACTGATGGATTATCACATTTAGCCACGGTCTTTCCTGGTGACTGTTCAGGAATTAGTTCATAAACCGTGAGGACAGTGTGCCAGGTGCCGAGGGAAAGGTCACCCAGAGATTCAGAACGAATGATCACAACAACAGTGGAAAGCTTTGCAGAAAATGGCATCTCCAGTTGCACAGCCGCCGTTTAGCACATTTAGCTCCGTCCACACTGTCAAAGAAGGGACAGCTTCCAGTACATTCTACAATGCAGAACATTTGTTTTTGTTAATTAGATTTAACTACAGGCTTTCGTTAAGTTTGGAACACAGCATGCACACTTTGCAGGAAACCAATGGATGTAGGCTGAAATTCCCATCCCACTGAGTTTGAATACTGATTTAAACATTGTTGCAATTGCTTTATTATTAAATAAATGCAGCTCTGTTATGTGGATTTCACTGTAAACATTGAAACAGCATTTTTGCCTTATTACTAAAATTATTTTTCATTTAGCTCTAAAGTGGAGAGTTAAGCCACAGGACACAAGATAAAAGCCTTATAAAAGACAAAAAGACAATAGTACAGGCTTAATCGGTGGCTCAGTGGGGCGGCTGTAGCTCATTTGGTAAGGCCACATCCACGAACCACAGGGTCAGTGGTTTGATCCCTGGTCCCGGCTATATGCCAACGTGTCTCTGAACCCCTAACAGCCTTTTCCCATCCATGTGCTGAACTCACGGGATAAGCTGAAAGGACAAAAAAAAAAAATGCAATTGGTGGCTCAATGGCGCCAAGGGTCCCGAGCCTGTACGCAAAAAAAAAGGGAGGATTGAGGCAGGAAGGGCAGTGTAAAAACCTGTGCAGAACACCCCTGAAGGGACAAACCACAAGCCCATGAGGTTTAAATACTAAATTAATTAAAGTATAGTTCAACTGTGGAACTGGGAAAGTAACGTTTAGACTCTCTTTCACCAACAGGACTGAGAACCATCATTTAAATATTTACATGTAAAGTGTGATTTGGCCTTGATTTAGTTAATTCTGTTGTGAGTTAACATCTTGTCCATTATTTATATTTATGATCTTATACTGTGGAATCATTTCTCACTAAATTAGCTACTGAAGGCCCACAGTGCATTTAGTCAACGTCCTGGGCTGAAGGTACATCGGCGAGACATGCTGGCTCCAGGCTTTCAGCAGAAAACAAGCTCTCCAATCGCCCCAACCCGGACGCCGAGCTGGAGTCTTGATGTCGGACTGACACTTAGGTGTAAGGTAAGAAGAGGAAACATCCTGAAATCAATATCGTCCATGTGTCAGCGGCTTTGCCCCCTTCTGATGAAAAAACCTGACATGCTAAACCTCTAAGCAGCGAGAGATTTAAGCAAGTTTTGCAAAGAGCGGACACATGATGCTGACGCTGAGACCTTTTTCTAGCATCGCCAGGTCTCGCAAAACCCCAGGAAGAAACCTGTTCCGGGTAAATTCATGAACTAGACAGCGGATTTCTGCTGTCCTGTGTGAGTTTGCAGTGATCATTCACGGTGGCTTCCACTTGCTTCACTAGTGCATCCAAAAAGGAAATGAGGCTGCCTGTGTGTCTGGGATGATTTTAATCAGAACACACACTTTTTCTTCTCTGTCTAATAGAATTTGAAGGCCTGCTACAAATGTATAGGAGCTTCATTGCTTCATTAATGGAGACATAGCAGGGGGTCTTTAATACAAGCTCATTTCATCGTCTTAGGATACATGTCTACTGATTGAGATCCATGAGAAGGTGCATATGCAACTACAAACACCTCTAAAGGCGATTAATTAACATATTGTGCATATGTCAAACATCTGGTTCATAGCAAACTGCCAATACTGAGTCAGACATCATAGCAGGCACATAGGAGCCATCTGACACTATAATAAATATGCAGCAAAAAGGAAGTAAGTGGGCTGAGCCATCTGTTACACCAGGAAAGATCACGGCTCAGACATCACATGTTTGTCTGGAACATTCGCAGCCTGCGATCCAGTCTCATTACTGCTGAACGTGAACTCCTCACCCCCACCGCTTCCACCTCCAGGTAAGTTCTGTGAGGGATTCGTTTTTCATCTTTGCTTTTCTGGAGTTGCTGTGGGAAGGGACGTGCACGGAAGGAAAGCCCCTGTCGTGACAACAGACAAAGACCAGATAAACCATAACCCAGCTCAGTGCTTTTAAAATATGTGCATGTGCATGTGCATGTGCGCTCAGATAATTGCTCTGGTGATTACCATGAAACCCTAGAAGGCAGCTGACTTTTTACATCCTTCCTTCTTGTTCCTGATGAATAAACACACACACACACACACACACACACACACACACACACACACACACACACACACACACACACAGATCCTCAAGCTCCCAAGCTTGAAGGAAGGAATAAGACCGCACCATCTTAAAGCCTGTCCTACTCTCACTCCTCACAGAAAAGTTTTATGATGATGTCGCTCTGCTTCCTGTCAGACCTCACATACACACACAGAGGAAAACTGACCGCCACCTGCCTGGCCCTGACCCCTCCTCTGCTGTTTTACAATGCAGGAGGAGTGTTAAATTGCCTTGACCCCTCGTTCAACTTGGCCAAACCGATCCTGAGGAGTGAGATGGATAGGGTGGCGGGCGAGCCGGCGCACTGACGGGTGAGAAGAGTTCAGTTTACATGGCGGCCTCTTTCTGGTTCGTGGGGCAAACGTTGGCCACGTCAGCATGCTGTCACACTCTGCACTGATAAACACTACACCGGCGTGTAAAAGTTTTGGAACCCGGTAATAAATATTGGTGAATGTGTACAGTCTATAAACTAGAAAGTCAATAACTGGTTTTCTTTTCACAGTGATTGTGCACAAATCCTCTCTGATATATTAAATGGCAAAGTAGAGACACCTGTTCAAGTAATGAGGGGGGGCATGTCACTCTGGAGAAAGGGGTAGTGGCAAAAAGTAAATGAGCAACTGTGGATAAATTATTTTCCAAATGCGAAGGAGGGGAAAGTGTGCGAGTCCAAAGGTCACTGAGGTCACAACTCACCTGCTGGAGGAAGACGCCACAAAAGCACCGTGACCTTAAATCCCAGTATGAGAAAAGGGGGCAGGAACTTGGAAAGTGCTTTGTTCAGCTGCTTTATATTGATTGAAATATCTTAAAGATCCTAAAATAGGGGTTGTGCGTGCAAAATAACGCGGTGTCATGTTTCATGTTTGTCTACTGAAAAGGGACATCGTTTATCCTGTGCACAAAGATCCAAATGTAAAAAAGCAAATAAACAAGTCAACAAATACAATTTTGGGGTTAATAATATATATTATAGGAAATTAAAGAGGAAGTTCCCCATCAATGAATTTGCCATAAACTCTGCTCTCTCTTCTTACTTTTAGTTTTTATTATGGTTATTTGAGTCATCAGTATTCAGTGTTTAGTAGCTTCAACTCTAAAAACAGCTCACACATAAAGTGCCTTGAAAAAGTGTTCGGACTTTTCCACATTTTGTCACAGTACAAGCAGGAACAGGAAAATGTATTTTATTGGGATCTTTATATTCGGGTTGACGTTGTACGAAGTACAATGTGAACATCCTCCTTCATAAAGAAGCTGACCATCCTGCATCAGTGTGCACTCTGTATAACCCAACTTCCAGGCCATAGCCACAGGCCATCCATCCACACAAAGGCTGCATGGGGCTCTTAAAGGGGGGGTGGAGTCATACAGAGTGGATGAAAGCGGGGAGGAAGGAGAAGCGGGGGGTGTAACAGACGAGAGTGGTCCAGCCTCCGGTGAAGGGCTGATTTCACGCTGTCTGAGAAGGGAACAGAGACGCTGCAGGCAGGCGTGTGAATGTGTTCTTCCATGTTGTGTGAGTTTGCGTAACCCTGAGTGTGTGGGAGTGACTGGAAGTGTTGGCCTGAGCTGCTGAAAGGTGTCAAATGTTTTTTTGTCTTTTTGTGTGTGTGTGTGTGTGTGTGTGAAGTAGAGGAGGGATTAGCAGCAGGATAATGCAGGGCAGTAATCCCTGTTTTTCCATTGCCTCTCTCCTCCTTTCCCTGCTCCCTGGCGAGGTTCCTTTTCTTCCTGCTGCTGTTTTTGCATTTACAACTGTGAGAGAGAGTTCGATTACAATGAGAGGAAAAACTGCTCTGGATAGAGGGAGGTTAGCAGTGAGTTGGGGATGAAAAGATAACGAGTTGCTTCGCTGTCATGGACCTCACAATGAAACCACACAGGGAGGGTCACAGCTTAGCAATGTGTGCTGAAGAGCCATCATCTGCGTTTTGTAAGCACGTGTGTTATGTGCTAATCATGCATAATAATGTCGTTAAAGCAGCTGGAGATGCTACCAGTCAGTGTCAAACGTCAGCCATTTTCACTTATGAACTCTGGACAATATCTGGAGAATCGGGTCTGGACACTGAGTCCATCAGTGAGGGAGGGGTGTCGCTTGACGCATAATGCTGCACAGAGATTACAGCATTGCATTCACAGCACACCAGGAGGAAAGAAGCTGTGCTAGTCACCTGATGGAAAAGTTGCCAACAGACCTTTCGCGGCTCTGTCCACACATGGGCTCACTCGGACATCTACCCGGACTCCGTACTAGGCGGCTCGCAGGACAAGGTCTGGTTCATCCAGTTCGAACATTTGCATTGTTACAGCGCGTGCAGCTCCTCCGGGTAAAGTCTATGTGCATGTGTAAAGTCAGCTTTTAGTTTGCTGACATACAGTAAGAAATGGTCTGTTCAATTTGGCATTTTGCTCACTCATAATTAAAATGTTTGAATACTTCTGTCCAACCGTAGCTTATGTGAAAGCTAACTCTGCTGCCAACTTCCGAACAAGTCAACAGAGAATGTTAGAAAATGGCTTTTAGCTCGTAGCACTTACTCACTTTAATCACATTAATAATGAGATGAGTACATTGTCTACAGTTTACAAGATTAAGTGAAGGTGACAATCTGGCATTAATTTGATGCTGAACAGCTGATTGACTGACTGCAATCTCGTACATATATTTTCCCTAAAGAGACGAGCACAATTAAGACTGCATTTGGAAATCAATGTGGCCCTAAAGCCTTTTTGTCTGATGGCTACACTGTTTGATCAGAGAGGTAACACAGGCCTGCTGATGAGAGGAGCAGGTCAAATGGTGCAGAAAAGCATCACCTCCCTCTGTGTAAAAAGAGCCTGAAGGAGGTCAGGGGCTCCCTGCAGGCTGGGAGGCGGCATTTTCCTGTGGTCTGTTCATTTCACCACTGGTGGGGGCAGCAAGGGTCACAGTGGGGTCAAGGGGTCGGCCTTTGAGTTGACAGAGAGAGAGAGAGAGAGAGAGAGAGAGAGAGAGGGGATTAGACAGGGAAGACGGGCAAATACAGCATGGTGGCTGCTCTGTCATGGATGAGAAGAGATGAATAGAGTCTGGTCTATTTCAATTTATGTGACCATTTTATAGACGTCTCACATCGTGAGTGTTTAAAAGAATAAAGTGTAAGCGGCACATGCACGTATTCAGAGGGATGTTAGAATCCCCCTGGTGCCAGGCCCCTGGGAAAAACTCACTGACTTAGATGAGAAGTTGAATATCTGAGCTGAGGGAGCAGGTGGGAATAACAGCTGCTCAATTTTCTGTTTGTTTTTTTTTTTAAATCTTGTTAGCAAGTCACCATTACATTACTCACCATTCAGATTTATGTAAGTATGCAAATTTTAAGGAAACACATCGCAACCACAATGTCTCACAAAGGTCAAACCAGCCTGACACTGCTCGTCGCATGAAAGTCCGAAATTGCTAAAGTCACGGCTCTATTCTCATCTAAGTTTTAGTAATTGAAGACTAAAACAGTGACCTGGGTTTAAATGGGTCAACTCGCTGTATCAAAGCCGGCCTCTGCTTCACCTGGGTGTGACTGACAAGTCGGGATCAAAATGCAAAGGAAAAGAAAACTACAAAATCACTGTTGCTATGCAGGTAAAATCCCTGAGCCTTGTTTCCAAAACAAGTCAGAGGTGAAGGAGAAATCACATCACTTCGCTGCTGCTGCTGCATATGCATATTTCTTAAATACTTGTTTAATAAACTTGTTTCCTGATGACCCGAGAAAGCTGGTTTCTCTGAGTAGCTTTAATATCAAACTGTGAACGTAAGCTCCTATATTACCCTCGACCTGGCCCTTGTCCCTGTTTTTCAGTCTTGCATATAAGCATGATTACATGAAGCAGGCTGATACACAAAGAGTTACACCAAACCATCTGCAGTGGATTAAAACTGTGCACGCATAACATCATTTAACCACGACGTCTCGGTAAGTCAGTCACAGCCTTTGGTTTCGCACTGATGATCAGAACATGTGTTTTGTAAGAATTAAAGCTGCAGGACACTTATGAAATACAATTCGAGAGGATCATTGTTGGAAGAAAAAAAAGAAAAAAAAAGCTCTGCTCTCATCTGCACACTAATGGCTCCACACTTGAGCTTATATGGCCGACCGGAGGATGACCTCTTGACACATGACACCGTCTTGCTTGTTGAAACCATGTCCCATCTGAACCCAGTCGCGCTGCATGTGGCTCGATCGCTTAGACCTGATCGCACCCTGTCCCTTAATCCTAAAACCATTTGTCACACGTGACGCAGTGCTGGAGTGAGTGACTAGACTCAGCAGAGCGTCTGTTGTTGTTCAGAGTCTCAGGGATACAGGTCTACTTTCCTTCCCAGCTGTGGCCTCATCATGCAACGCATGTAAGAATGGGATTAATAGTTGGTCAGTGAAAACACTAAGGGTCTTTTATTCGTTCAAGTGAATTCATCATTATTATTGTTATTATTTTGAAGGACCAAGCACTGTATTAAACATAAATGTAGAAATTGCTGCACTGTACTGTGTCAACCAAACAGGACACAATGTACAATAATCTTGGTGACGCGCTGCGACGGCATCATCCAGTGGCCATTATTGCACAGATTTAGGATTCACAGAGATGCTGATGAGTGTAGGATAAGCAATAAACATTGCTGCACATATCCCCATTCAGACACTGGTTAAATCCAAATGTTGGCATGTCGATACACATTTGACCCTCGGTGTTTTCTCTCTCTCTCTCCTCAAATTCACATGCATTTTACATTTGCCCAGGTTTGAAAAAATGAATAAAAAAAAAAAAAAGAAAAAGGCCACACAAAGCAAAAAAATAAGAGAGAAAAAAAAACCACCCACACATGAAAAGGTGTGAGTCAAGTAGACTGGTGCAGCTGCTCTTCAGCACAGCTTCACAAAACCCACACAAGCGAAAACTATAAATGAACACAACACTCTCGACCCCCGATTATAGAGTTGTTACTTAATGGACACATGCACACTCACTGCTGCACACGCACAGTTGCACAGGCAGTATTGTGGTGACAATTGAGGAGGTGGAGAGAAAACTCAGGCAGCGGTGTCCTCTGTGCTCCTCGACCTACTTGTCTCTTGCTTGTCCTTTTAGTTTGCATCTGTGCTGTGGTGACCCTGCTGTGACCCCCACTGGAGTGTGATGTAATTCTCCAGATTTTGTCTGGAGAGGGTGTACGTGAGAGCGCAAATTGTCCAGGTGAGATGCTCGGGAGATTATCCGGGCTTTATCCTATGAGCCCCCTACTACAATGTCCGTATTATGGGTGAAACTTTTATTTTAGATGCACGGCTCTGATGTGCTGTGTTTCCTGCAGCCTAAGTTTTCTATCAAGTCGTTTCCCCCGCGAGGACCCTTCTACTGGGTTTCGTGTGTCTTTTATTTGTTTTCCGATGCGTTGAGCTTCCATACGCAGACGGACTCATTTGGATTTCAACAGCCACGGTTCTCAGCAAAGTGGCACCGACCTTGTCGACACAAACTTCATTCGACACCTCGGCTCGTAGCTTCACAAACCTGAGTCACGGCAAAGCTATTTCCCATTGTTTCACTGTGAAAAACGACATCAAAGCGTCTCGCCGTGCAAACTCTCTAATCAGCCGATATGGCTGTAAAATTTACATGAAGAGGTCTGGAGCTGCAGCACGGAGGGCACAAACTAACCCCATGTGAAAACAAGAGCCTGGCTGACCTCAACTTGATCCTGCTGTCTGGAGCTACACGAAACCAGAGGACTAATAGGGGAATAAAGCTCTTTTTACTGCCACCCCGGAGAGGAAGTCACTAAATGAGAGCGAGCGAGTGAAGCAGTCAAGCCAGGGGCTATCAGTCTATTTACGACCCCTCATACAAAAACACGAAAGCGAGGAATGTCCCATTGGATGCCACATAACTGAGTGGTAAACGAATGCTTTCTGATTTGGAAACAGATGTCCGTCCAGTGTAGCTTGTGTATTCATGTGTTGTGTGCGTTAATGGCGACTGGACGAGGGAAAACTTCTCTACCACACTGTGGTAAAACCAGTGTTGGGCACGTTAGTTAAAAACCACAAAAAAACCACTTACCACCTACAAAACAAAACAAAAATAAAAAGTAATGATACTATTTTTCTAATAACAGATCAGCAAAACGAATGCGTTAAATTACTCATTGCTGCACTTTAGTTACTCATCCCAGCTCAGTCAGGAGAAGCCCCTGGCCGCCGACAAGATGGCCGACTTAACCTTAACTGGAAGGTGTCAACAAGTTTGTCCTTTTATACTAGATGCCCTTAACACCTTTGTCTCGGCGTCCAATCTTCTAACTGAACAAACAACTCAAGGCTAATAGCTAAAAGCTTCCTACTCCTAGCCAAGAGAAAGCCAGCAGAAAGTCTGCTGAAGTGCAGACCCGATCACAGATATTCAATCGCATGTCAACAAAAGAGAACATTACACGTATACAGATATATGTATTTTTGAAGTAGCAGTGATGCGTTCATTTGCTATATGAGAGACAGTACAGTGCGTATTTGTAACTAACATCAGGATGTGTGCTGACTTAATCGGATACTGATCTTTTATAAAGCATGAACACATGTTCAAATGGTTAAAGGAACTTTAAAAGATTTTTTCCCCAATGAACCGAGCTGCTGTGCTTATAAACACAATAATGAACATGGATAAGGATCAGATAAATTGAAATACAAGAAGTTGCCAATTATTAATTCCTTTCAAGCAATTGTTGCTTCTCTTCCATTTTTCTGCAAACTACATGTCGTTTGTGTACTTTTACTGATCCTTTTGTGAAGCTTAACGAGCTAGTGCGGCCTGTGGGTCTAAGGGATGTTTCAGCTCAATAAAAACCAATAGCCAAGAGCTAATTAAAGAAATGAAATGGGAGTGTGTGTGTGTGTGTGTTGGCGGGTTGATTCAGGAAGGGCCACGGTAACGTTAGCGTGCTGTTTTCTTTTCCGATTATGGCAGCAGCAGTGGGCTGGTAATGAAGTAGCTGTGGCACAGCAGATGGGAGGCTGGTTAATGGTGGATAGCTGCGGGGGACGGCATCAAAAGAGCTTCTGAGGAGTGTCGAGTAGTGTGGAGGCTGTGCTGAGAGGAGGGGTGAGGCTCCAATCTGGGCTTTTATGGCCAAATCAAAATGTTTGTGTAGTTGGGCCTGATTAGTCTGGTCGATAACAAGGAGCATTTACAATGGATCTGGTCTAACAACATATTAATAGTTGGGTGGAGTAGAGCAGAGCAGTGCTTCCCTCTGACCTGTCACCTTTGGCTATTGCCTGAGATCACTTGCAAACAAAAAATGTACCAGGTACTATCCGCACTTTTTCACCGGTGAACAAGCAAAAGAAGGCGAGTTGAGCCGAATTCACACAGTGGAATAAAAGTTCCTGTTTTTCAATCAATTTACATGTTTATGGTGTGTTCAGGGTGATGTGCAGTGTTAGGTTTCTGCCACACAGCATTTTGCATTTAGGCCAAAACGTTCAATTTTGTTCCCATCTGACCAGAGCACCTTCTTCTACAGATAATAGTTGTCCTTTGGAGAGATTCTCGCACCTGAGCTGTGGATCTCTGCAGCTCCTCCAGAGTTACCATCGGCCTCTTGGCTGCTTCTCTGATTAATAGCCCGGCCCGTCCTTTTAGGTGGACGGCCATGTCTCGGTAGGAAGCTTTAAACTTGCTTTAAACTACTCCACAACTTCATGATGCTGTTTGTTCACTAATGTTCTCTAACAAACCTCTGAGGGCTTCGCAGAACAGCTGGATTTATACTGAGATTACATTAAACACACGTGGACTCTATTTACTTCTGAAGACAAATGGTTCCACCGGATTTTAGTTAGTGGTATCAGAGTAAAGGGGGCTGAATACAAATGTGCGCCACACTTTTCAGATATTTTTTTGTAAAGAAATTTGAAAACCATTCAACATTTTCCTTTCACTTCACAATTATGTCATTGTGTCATCCTTTTGTGTTGGTCGATCACATTAAAATCTCAATAAAATACATTTATGTTTGTGGTTGTAACGTGACAACATGTAGAAAAGTTCCGTGGGTGTTAATACTTTTTCAAGGCACTGTGATTGTCCTCAGAGAGAAGCAGCCAGTCTCCCCTGAGCTCCTCCTGCATTATTGAAAGACCAGTTCATTCATGTCAACGGGAACTTCCTAGCCTGCCTGAGCAAGTGTAAGGGATCCACACACAAGGACCTGTCCACATGCACACTGAGTAACTGGAGAATGCCAAGGCCCGGCTAAGAGGACTCACCACATCCGCCGCGTTGGGTGGACAGGAGCGGGTTGTGTAAGACACTGGGACCTGACACCAACAGCAGCAACAATGGAGTGTTTGAAATGTTCTCTGCTGTGATTGGGAATCGGGAAGCTGAGAATGCTGAAAGGAGGGTTTAGTTCATGGGACTTTCCAGGGAGCTTGAGAATGGATAGTTGGTGGTGCACTGCTGTGGAGAGGGATTACATGCTTTGAGCAAGGGTGAAAAGCTGCTGCAACCCGAACCCGTCCTGTCATGTTTGTTGTTGTCAGATTGTCTTCAATCACGAGCATCTTTATGTTTCAAACTAAAGTTGTGCCTTTCGCTCCCAGCTTGGACTCGCCTCCCCTCAAAGGATGTCATGGGATGCAGGAGGAAGTTCAACCATATTTAACCCCAGAGGTTCACATGACTGCTCAACAAACACTGCCACAGTATAGATAAAATAAAGCATTTTTTACTGTCCACGTGTGTCCTGTGTGCTACTTTCTCATGAAGTCGCTTCACTTAGTGCCGGGATTTAATGCACATTGGCACGTGTGTTTGGTTTTGGTCTCTATACGCAGCTAGTTGTTTACTTGAGCACAAAACACTATATAAAAACCAAATTTTAATTGAGCTTCATTATAAGAAAGTTTGTTTAAAGTTTGGTAAAGACCAACTGCAGCTAAACTTAACGAACTGCGGCAAAAATGTAAATTCATTTCATTCGTATCGTCGCTCATGGAATTGCTGCGCAGACCACATCAACAAAACCCAGAACAGCAGAAGCTGAACAAACAAATACGTCATAGCAAGACAACCATGAAAGCCATAAAAGCTGTCTGCGCAGCTGTTTTGCACAAGAGTTAAAAGCTGATATTCTTGTGTCTCATGGGCTGCTATAAAGCTTTATTTACTTGACCTCTGAACCAGGGGTCGCATGCCAGAGTCTTGAAGTGGGCCACTTGTGGAATTCCCAGCAGACCTTTCATGTTGTAAAAATTCCTGTGTGTCTCCTGGTAAACACTGAAAAGTCTAAAGGAAGTTGAAAAGGTCAGTATGGATTGGGGAAGGGGGGGCCTTCTCATGCACACCTGATAAGCAGCAGATTACCGGTTTATCCCGTTGTGACCTCTGAACTCTTTTGAGACCACACAGCAACAAATGTATGTTTCGATGAGATTTAATGATGGTGGAGGAAAGTATGAGAAGTTCCCTGACGACTTCCTGGTCTTTGCTTGCTTTGGTTACTTGTGTTTTTCCTCGTGTGAAAGCTGAACAGCCAATCTGTGGTTTCTCTCACCACCACCAATTCAACAGGGTTGATTGGCTGAGAAGCTGCAGACTGGGGTCCAAATTGTGCCAAAGTCAGGACATCACAACAACTAGAACGTCAGACGCTCGCCAGTGTTTCTACTTTGACCGACAGCCGGCTTAGTGAGTCACGGCACTAACGTCTTCATAGAAAAGTGAATAATACAAGCTGGGATTCATATGTGTAAGTTGTTCCCTTAAATATTAATATTTGTGCATAAATTGGCACAAAGTATGCGTACAAATACTTAAAAACTTCCCCCCTAACAATGTCTGCCTGTCGTGTTATCACATACGGGCAGAAGGAATGAAGGAAGCGCACGTTTAACATCGGCCGATGCACCTGCGAGTCGGGAAACCGAGCTTCAAGGCTGTAACACTAAACTGTACCTTGCTGCAACCTTTAAATGGGACCGACGCTTCATTTCATTCCAACATTAGGGAACCAAAATGTGAAATTTTGGGGGTTTTATCACATCACAGTCACGTCATTTCACTTTACAAAGACTAAGGAAAACTTTCGCTTACACAACATTGTGTCTCGAGAAGTAGCATATTTCCATTCTGCTGTCACTGACCTATTTTAACAGCTCCCCGAGCCCTTGCGAAATGATCTAAGACCACTAAAGTCAAAATCTGACTCAGCATGGCATCACCGCTGAGCGGAAGCAGAGGCCTGTGAGGGACTAAAATATTGATGCTGTGAAAAGAGGCGTGAGTCCCCACATTTGCCTGTGCTCTGCTAAAAAAAAAATGAGGGAGTATATGTGGCAGTATATGGAAATAAATGGAAACACATTCATTCCTGGGGTTCGATTATACAGTGCATCCAGAAAGTATTCGAATTGCTTAACTTTTTCCACATTTTGTTATGTTACAGCCTTATTCCAAAATGGATGAAATTCTACAAACAATACCCCATAATGACAAGGTTAACGAAAGTTGTTTGAAATCACATGTACATACTGTAAGTATTCACAGCCTGTGCCATGACACACGCCATGAATTGAGCTCTGGTGCATCCTTCCACCTGTGGGAAGTTCAGTTGATTGGACATGATTTGGAAAAGCATACATCTGTCTATATAAGGTCCCACAAAAAACGATGCATGTTGAAGCACAAACCAAGCCATGAAGTCCAAGCAATTGTCTGTAGACCTCAAAGACAGGGTTGTATCGAGGCACAGATCTGGGGAAGGGTACAGAAAAGTTTCTGCAGCATTGAAGGTCACAATGAGCACAGTGGCCTCCGTCATCCGTACATGGAAGAAGTTTGGAACCACCAGGACTCTTCCTAGAGCCGGCCGACCAAACTGAGCGATCGAGAGAGAAGGGCCTTAGTCAGGGAGGTGATCAAGAACCCGATGGTCACTCTAAAAGAGCTCCAGCATTTGTCTGTGGAGAAAGGAGAACCTTACATAAGAACAACCATCTCCGCAGAACTCCACCAGGCAGGTCTGTATAGTAGAGTGGCCAGACAGAAACCTCTCCTCAGTAAAAGGCACATGACAGCCCACCTGAAGGACTCTCAGACCATAAGAAACTAAATTCTCTGGTCTAATGAAACAAATATTGAACTCTTTGGCCTGAATGCCAATTGTCATGTCTGGAGGAAACCTGGCACCGCTCACCACCTGGTCAATACCGTCCCTACAGTAAAGCATGGTGGTGGCAGCATCATGCTGTGGGGATGTTTTTCAGCAGCAGGAACTGGGAGACTAATCTGGATCGAGGGAAAGATCAATGCAGCAATGTACAGAGACAAAGTATTAAGCTGAATACTTGTGTATATGTGATTTTTTTTCCTTTTTGTATTTTAATACATTTGCAAAGATTTCAAACAAACTTCTTTCACGTTGTCATTAATGGATATTGTTTGTAGAACTTTGATGAAAAATATGGATTTAATGCATTTTGGAATAAGGCTGGGACATAAGAAAATGTGGAAAAAGTTAAGCAACTTGAATAGTTTCTGGATGCACTGTACTTAGAAGTTGTGTAACAAGCTGAATGAGTCAGAGTGACTTGAAAAGCATTAATGAAAACAACATGTCTGCATGTCTTAGATACGGGTTTCAACAGTGTCTTATGGAAATATATGTATGTACAACAGAGGATGCAGTAAAACTAATTCATGTTTTGTGTGTGTGTGTGTGTGTGTGTGTGTGTGTGTGTGCGCAGACAGCTATGTGCATGTTTAGAGACTCTGCAATGCTTCCACACAGTTAAAACTGAAAAGTAATGCAACGGCCTGACTCGTTCATACATGTCTTCTGTCTGTCCATCATCTCCTGCAGTATCTACAGCTGTATTGTGTCTTCACAATATGCAACAGGTTGTAAAGGAGAAAACATGCAATCAGGGTTTATGGCACCGAATAGTTCGGCTCCTTTTGCTGGTTGATTGTTTTATTTTTACGTGATTTCTTTTTTTTTTTTTTTCTCATTTCTTCCTTTGTGTCCTGCTGTAAAATAGCAGGTGCAGGTGCAGTGTTAACCTTTATAGTGGTGGTGTGTGTGTGTGTGTGTTTAGCTTTTATAGTGACCGTTCATTGTAACACAACATCCTTTGTCCGTTTTAATAATTCTTCTTTGACTTACTTGAGCTTTACTTTTTGCTTTGACCTTTCGATGCCAATAAGGTGTGTGAAAGTGAATTTTTAGCTTTTCCTCTCGTTTAGATGCATCAGATCGGCAGCGATCGCTCTTGATCCTGTGCGCCTGCATTTCTTCCGAGAGATGAGTTAATAGTGAGTCACTTTTATTATTTTTTAAAATAAATCTTTGCTATTGAGAGTCTGTTGCACCTTTTTCATCATCTCTTCCATTTTGTAAGACACAGACTTTAATGTCTACATGACAGTTAATTGAAATATTTTGAGTGTCACGTTACAGCAGCCGCACAACAAACCCAAGGCGTCCACCCACTGCATCCAGCAGTCTCCTGCATTCATCTAATTATAGCGTATGTTAATGGGGATTTGACTGTGATCGTACGGAGCTTCGGAACAATGAATCATATCAGAAGAAGCACAACGGAAAAACAATTTAAAATGGAAAGACTGAATCACTGCGCGTGCAGCTTTAAACACGTCAGACGAGTCACTTTCTTCACCCTCATTATAAAGTCATGTTGCGCAAACACCTCCTTTGACCTGCAGGTTGTAACACTGTTCAATGAGACTGAGTCATGAGGGAAAAGTTACCACTAAAGACATGCTGCACTGTCAAAACACTGGCTTTTTGCAATTCTACGTTTTCCATCAGCTTTATGGAGAGTTCAGCCTCTTTTAGCTCATTGTTTTGCTTTATTGCATATTTACTGTGTGGTTGAGTGTCAGGATTTCCAGCCACAGCAGGGGGGTTGTTTTCAGCTGCGGTGTAAATCCCTGTTGAATCCACCGCACCGACCAGCTTTGCATCAAACTGCGGACGAGTAATGTTAAGCGATGAGTTACATGCACATGGTCCATGGTGAGTGAAGACCAAAGTAAATGTAATATGACATCACGTACTCGTGTTTCCAAAACAGCAATGATGAATTTTGGCTGCAAAACCAAACCAAAATTTAGTGATTTTCCAATGCAATGGATTTGAACAATTGAACGTCCTCCGTTATCTGTCACCACTTATCCAAGTTGTGTCGCAGGGACGCTGGAGCCTGTCCAAACCGGCATCGGGCGAGAGGCGGGGCACACCCTGGACAGTCTCCCAGATTAGCTATTGTGGCTGGAGACTGGCGTCATTGTTGCTTTACTGTCCAGAAGCTCTGCAGGTTAATGCGACTCACTGCCGAACGTTGATTGCTGGACAGGACGTGGAGACAACGGTTAAAAATGCAGATCAAATGACTTTTGCATATAACAAAAGCTGCAGCCAACCTAAGCTTAAAGCTGTTCACAACATGACTAACCGGTTGGCTTATAGTTTAGCACATGGGCTGGAAACTGGGGCTTTTTTTTTTCTCAGTTCTTTCTGCTGTTGTAAATTAGTAGTCTGTAAACATCATTTTGAGTGGACATGGTTGTCATTACAAATTAGCTGCATCCGTGCACAGCTGGAAACACCAGCAAAGTGGGCTTCCCTAGAGGAGTCTCTTGAATGATGTCATGCCACGGTGTCCATACATAATTTAGCCTCCTGGCTCACAGTGAGGTCAGGCCTGCGGCGTTCCGCTCTAACAACCATTTGTAAACAGGAAAAAAATGGCTCATGGGTTTTTAATGATCTGGTGCTTTGGTGAGCGCCGACGTGCTGATGTAACATGCTGGGCCGACTTTTCACCCCAGCTGCTTCGACGCGCCTGAAGTCAACGGTAAGACTAGGGAATGGACGTGTTTCGTGTCCGTAAGACCTCGCTAATCTGTGGTCAGACTCAGCAATGCGCCTCCTGTGTCTGAGCGAGCATGTCTGAGTCAAACACTGGGTGTTCCCCACTGTCATCATGTGGGCTTTGAGGAGCAGTTTTAGGATAATTAGTGGCCTCAGACTTCCTGCTGCCTTTTTTTTTTTTTGTCACATCACTTCATCAAATCCATCAAAGCGACATGGTTAAGCAAAGAAGAGTCAGTTCAGATAAAAAAAATAAATAAAGCCACAAACCATGTGGAGTACAAGCAAACATTTGAGATCACAATCACACGTTAAGGCCACAATCAAGGTGCTTTTTTAATATAGTGAAGGCAGAGAGAGAGAAGGAAGCTCTGTAACTAGTTTGGTTGCTAAAGGGCTGCGTGTCAACGGCGAACAAACGAGAACGAAAGGGACAAAAGCGGCGCCAACGTGCACAACTTAGCAGCAAGGAAACATCTGGTGGTGTTACTGCACTAATGCTACAATTTGTTCATGAATTTATTTCATTGAGGTTTTTGATAGCTGACCATCAACTAGTGACTTAACTGTTAGATATATTAGTGTATATTGTTACTAATTAGCGAACAAATATTTGATTTCCTAACTCAGGACCGTTTCTCCTGCGTTGTTGTAGCCCTGTGCAGAATCGTGACAGTATATCACAGATGTCTTTGCCTTTGCTGTGGCACGGGACTGATGTAGAAGTAGTGGGTGGAGATTGTTTTTTTAGGAAAACGCCTTTTCCGTAGCCCATGAAAGCCCGTTGCCTGGATGGGCGAGCCTGCGACCGCAGGCCTGTGAAAACACGCCGCCAAAGACAAACTCCCGCATGGGTCATCATTTGTCAGCTGAGACTCACGGAGGCTCGGAGCTCGTTGGCTGTGGTTCGGCAGGCAAACGGTTTGGTTTAGGCTCACGCGAGAAAATACAGCAAGGTGTACAATCTCATACGGAAAACACGTTGGGTTCGACAGTACTTCCTGTTTTTTTAACAATTCAATTCAATTTTTTTTCAATTCAACTTTATTTATATAGCGCCAATTCACAACAAAGTCATCTCAGGGCACTTTACAGAATAAAGTCAAGATTATAAAGATATATAAAGAGAACCCAACAATTCCCCCTGGAGCAAGCCATAGGCAACAGTGGAGAGGAAAAACTCCCTTTAACGGAAGAAACCTCCAGCAGAACCAGGCTCAGGGTGGACGGCCATCTGCCTCGACCGGTTGGGGTGAGTGGAAAGGGGAGAGAGAAAAGAACAGAGCAACAAAAAGCAACAACAAAACATCGGGCAGATTGGTAGGACCAGTAGCTGCACGCTGGAAGACACACAGCTTCAAAGCCGGGGGACACCTGCAGAAAGGGACAGAGAGAGGGGACAGAGGAGGACAAAGACAACTACGGAGAGAACACACAGAGTTAATGACATACAGTGGTGACAATTGCGGGGTGAGAGGAGAGGAGAGATGGTCAAGAGGAGGAAAGGAGCTCAGTGCATTGGGGGGTGGGTCCCCCAGCAGTCTAAGCCTATGGCAGCATAACTATAACTAACTATATGCTTTATTAAAGAGGAAGGTTTTAAGCCTAGACTTAAAAGTAGAGAGGGTGTCTGCTTCCCGAATCTGAACTGGGAGCTGGTTCCACAAGAGAGGAGCTTGATAGCTAAAGGCTCTACCTCCCATTCTACTTTTGGAAATTCTGGGAACAACAAGTAGGCCTGCATTCTGAGAGCGAAGTGGTCTACTGGGATGATATGGTGCTATGAGATCTTCTATATATGATGGAGCCTGACCATTCAGAGCTTTATATGTAAGAAGCAGGGTTTTAAATTCTATTCTAAATTTAATGGGAAGCCAATGGAGAGAAGCTAGTGAAGGTGAAATAAGAAGCTAGTGAAGGTGAAATACAAACATTTGTTACAACTCGTGCAATTATTCTATACAAATTCTAAATGTGCATTTTGCTCAAATAACATTTATTTTAATAACACTTATTTTCAGCGTGATACATTTTATTTCATGTTAACAAGCTGAATTTCCAGAAAAACAAAACAAAAACAAACAAACAAAAAAAAACGGGTTTTTGCTTAGATTTAAGCAAAGAATTAGAACGATTACAAAAAGACCAACTGCACCAAAGTTACAGCGTTGACTAATGATACCAAACGGGGCACGACCTGGGGTTTGTCCTGTGGTTTGTCACCCTCCCCTCCACCCCAACCTTATCCTTATCCAAAGCTTTGTCCACTATGAATTCCATCACCAACTGCCTGCCAACTGACGCCTTTCATATTCATTCAGTCATCAATTTCCCACAGGTCTGGTTCATATTAATTATGCCAGCAGGTTGGAGGTAGCTTTCCAAACTATACCAGTGAACCGGTTATGACTGATAACTCAACATTCAATGACACACAGATGCTAGAATCGGCTGCCAAACGATGTCTTTGCTATTTCTGCAAAGAAATACACCGCCGCCTACGGAGGCCTCTCTTAAAACTCGACCCCTTTTTCAACACTGCAAAATGGCAGGTTGGTTTCACCAAGTGAAACTCAAGAAATGAAACACTGTAAACACTGAAGACAACGCATCGGTTTTCCGACCCAACAGGTGCTGCTGGTGACAGCAGAATAAGTTATGAAGAACTAAAAATGCTCCCCGCAACACGAAAAAGCACCAACATTAGCTCACATGTCAGTGATCTCATTTGAAAATGTCGTAACATTTGTTCCCAGAACGCTTATAAAGAATTCATATTTGCTGTCGGCAGGTTATGTTTTTATGACTTCAATAAAGTATGTAAGATTTAAGAACGAACTAAGTGCGTAATTATAGATGAGTGTGACTTGCTTTACCGTTCAGACTGTGCTCAACTTTTGATATCTTCTTATCATGCACACACACACACACACACACACTTTCCCATTAATACTTCAGTGTTTTCGTATGTTTATGGGCTAGTATCTTATTTTGCAGCTTTATTGCTCATTAGGTTGATTTCTCATGCTAATTTTCACAAACCCACGTCAGACAAAGAAAAATAGCAGAGATAACAACAAACAGAATAGACTCATGTCCAACGAGTTCACAGTATGTGTGTGGGAGACAACCGAATCCTCTCTCTCTCTCTCTCTCTCTCTCTCTCTCTCTTTTTTTTTCTTTCACAGATTCTGGGAAGTGCGAGGTGGTGCTCGAGGTGTGATGCCTTATTCTTAGCCTCCCTCGTCAGCATTCCTGTTGCACTTTTTTTTTTTTTCCTTTCGGCGTGCTTTCTGAAAACTGAGATACCGCCCAACTGTCACTTCCCTTCTATATGTGATTTCTAGTGAGAGGTCATGAAATTGAGGAGGCGGGTAAAGGTGTAAGTGCTGCCACTTAACTGTGTTTATTACTGAGGTCAACCACGATGCCATACATTGGAGAATGCTTGCGTCTGTAAAGGGAAGTGCAAAACACAAAGAAAGGGATGTACTGCTATGGCGGAAGATTCTTTTTCTCCACTGTATTTGAAACATAGGCAGCACAGTGATGTGGTTTGTTACCTTAAAGCTTACAGCCACTTTCTTTGAGGAGTGTTTTGTCCTGTCACACGCAGTTTCATTAACTGGAGTCTTTAAACTGCCGAAAGGTGCGAATGGCTCGTTTTCTCTCTTCAGCCTTGTGAACCTAAACTAACACAGAGGGCCTCATAGGATTTACACTAACGGCCGTTAATTAAATCCAGTATTCTGGAAATCAGGTTGGTTTTTTTTTCTCGTCTTGTAGACTTAAGTAGACTTATCATAAGCCCAAGTTTGCATTATTTTACTGTATAAAATGTTAGACCATGCAGGGCTACAGCACGAAAATCCCAGAGGTTCTGGATAAACTTTAAACATCATTAAAATCAGATTGGAATCAGTCTGTGTTTAATAAAACCTCATCTTTGTGGTAACAGGTGCAGCAGAAGAATCTTTAGATTCACAGGAAGGTCTCCTGTTTGTGCCTGTAGCACATGAAAGTCGAACACCATCAAGATGCAGCAGCAGAAACCACATCAGAAGAATTCTGCAGCCAGCTCGACTTCCTAATGCTGGTAAACTGGGCCGATCTCGTGTTTATACTCACATCTGTTTGTGCTATAGCACAGAGATAACATCACGTATCGCTCTAAAACGTGGTGTTAATATAACCATAGACTTTTCCATGTCAATGCCAGACATTTTATGATTGTGATCATTGCTCCAAAAATAAATTGCAGCTGAAAATGCAATACGTTTCTATAGAAATGGAATTTGTATTGCCGCCTAGAATTGTCGCACACTAGTTCTAAGATGTTTTTAATAAGTCATCACTTAGCTAGTGACAGCTGAGAATTATTAAAAAGTACAGGATGCGTGGGTGGCAGGAGAAAGGCCCTGAAAAGAGGAAGTGGAGGAGAATCTGGAGGAGACACTCTTCACTAAGCATCAGACTGCACTTGTGATGTAGAGTTAGGGAGGAGGTGGTGTGTGTGTGTGTGTGGTGGTGGGGGGGGGCATGTCTGAATCATCCACTCCCATAGGCTATTTTATTTTGGTTGGACATCTCTGCTGGATGACGTAAATGGGGCTGCCTGTGTTTGGGAGGCTGATCGAGGGGGAGTCACAGTCACAAGTAGGTTACCTGCTTGAAATGTGGGAAACCTAAAGATAATACTGCAACTCCAGGAATTACCTGCAGCCCTCATACCTGCTCATTCTTCTCAAAGCACCGTACGTGTACGGTGCTTTTAGTGCATTTAATGTAGTCCGTGCATGTATTAATGATATTAATATCACATCTGTGCACATAAAAAGTGAGACCTTACAACACACAAACATGTTTCCTAATCTACTGGCTTCATTCCCTATAGATAACACTCCCACACAGTCATGCGCTTCTGTGCGATGGCCCATTTCTAAATGGGTACTTCCTGTTCAAGTGGGTCACGGACTGAACTCGTTGACATCGGGGAAAGTTTGATGTACACACAGTTTGGACAAACACACGCACAACTTCTCGGCTGATGCTATTTTTAAAGTGCAAATTTTTGAATTTTTTTTTTTGTGAATGGCATTATAAAAATATTTCAGTTGAATGACTTTTTTTGACCTGGCTGATTGGACGAAGTGGTTCACACCTGCAAACGTCCATATCTCGCATGAGCGCTGAGGGCACCACAAAGCAAATTTTGGTAATTTTATGGGTGGATAAGCAACGTGAAAGCAGACAGCGTAGGTCTGTGTTTGACCAACAGTCCCTGGTTATTTGTGATGCCATCTGTGGGCAACAGAAACAAAAGGAAGAGGAATGCAAACGAGTACCTGTATGGGACAGAACTACTTTTAATGGCACTTTTTTGGTAAGATGTTTCTATGCACAGGTGGTGGAGACCCGGATGCAGAGGGGCTGCAGTTCTTATCCCAAAATGTGATGTAATACTAGCACAAGTGCATCGGAGAATTTGTCAGGGCAACATCAGGGCTGGGAGACACACTTTAGAGTAACTAGATTACACAACGGAAATCTGACAGTTTGCTTTATTTGGGTTTCTGCCCATGTTGGTGTAGAAAGAAACAAGGGTGTGGACACACTGGCCAAACAATCGCTTAATTTACCAACAGTTAATATGAAGGTGTGACTACATCAATCTGAGCTTAAAGCGACCGTGGAGTCAAATAAGAACACCGGAATATCCGTGACACGGGGAGGTATCTCTGTAAACACGCTGGTGCAGGAGGCGAAGGGGAGAGACAGTTTATACCTGTGTCTGTAAACACTTCATAAATCCATAAACCCAGTTCATAACTGGATTTTGCATGTATTACAATGGGGACTGTCGCGTTCTCATCCCACAGCGTCCGATAATGGCGCAAGTTTAAAAACGTCCCTACATGTAATTGAATGCAGCACCATGTCCCAGGTTGGCTGTAGCCTTGCCAGTCTTTACCCATGAGACAACAAAGGGTGCCGGTGTGTCTTCGGGGCTGGGCTTTGAGGAGGGCACAGTAGGAGGCTTACAAAACGTTGTTTTTGTGGGCGCTCGCTGACAAGCACTAGGAAGGATTCTCAGACTGGCTTATGCAAGATGTTAGTCATCGTGGCATGAATCATCTCCTGGTTCACTCTTTCCGTTTCGTCTCTTTTTATTTTTTCGCTCTTCTCCCCACTCTTTTTTTATGTGTGAGATCTCTTTTCAGTGGGGTCACAGGAGGTGAAATGGAGGGAGACGCTGGCCTTTTTCCTCGGAAACTAGGTGGAAAAAAAAAATTCTTCGAGGTCACGGAAGATCAACAAAGAAGCAAGAGGAGTAAAAGAGTCAGAAATGTGCTTTTAAACTGAATCCAAATTTAAACGATGCCACTTGCGTGTCACAGAGGACAGAGGCCGACAGGTTTTTTTTTTTTTACTCTTTTGAGTTTTTCATTCACTGATACATGAGCAGAAACCTTTTTACCTTGTGCACAAAAGAATTCATACAAGCCAAGTTTGAGCTTCTCACCATGCATCATTTCGAATAGGCTGACATCTGCCCCGCCCCCATTTCTCCATGTTAGGCTTTAGGTTTGAGGGCAGCAACATCATGGAGAATGATGCTCCTGTCCTCATTTTTTGTGAAGAAATCTGACGCATTTCTGTCTGGCCGCAACAGCTGCAGCCTCAGGTCATTAACTTTGTAAGTAAGGATACGAATTGTGTTTAAAATCATTTTCAAGAGATTAAACTAAAGGAATGATATAGTTTGATAACATCCTGCAGCAATGGGAAACCCAGCTTTCTGTTCTCAAAGACAAACGACTACACGTGAAACTTGCTTCATGTTCACACTGAACACATATCAGACAGGTGAACTTGCTTCTTTTGATTTTAGTTTGAGTCGTACACGTTAACGAATGCCACTATCCGTCTCTCTCTAGCAGAAAAACGTCTCAAGATGATGTCACTTGGAGGAACCTTCAGTTCCGATTATGTCGCCTTGTTGCTCACACTGACGAGTTTGTAATCACAGTCGACCTGCTCTTCCAGAGCTCCTCCAGATGACATCATCTGAACTCCTAATGATGAATAATTCCTTTGGGTGATGTCATCTGGAGGAGTTGTTCAGCTAGAAGCAGAGAAATATTTAAATATAGTGAAGTCAGAGGAAGATTTAATACATCATTATAAATACACCCTGAACTAAAGCCATAGAAAGCAGTCTTAGCAAACACAAGACAAGACATGTGTTGGCCATCTCACATTTGATTGTACTATCTGGATCCTGTCCTAACCCACATGGTTTCTTCAAGTGATTGCAGCAAATCAACAAGCAAAGCAGGTAGAAAAGAAAAGAGCAACTGTGGAAAAGAGCCTAGAAAGACCTAGAAATGAACCTCGAAACATTGGTTTTACATTTGAAAGCACGTATTTCCCTTCTACTAGTTTTGGTGTTTTTCCCCGTTGTCGAGCTTAAAAGCCCAGTTGAAATGTGTCTACACGAGGTGACGTGGTCTCTGTGGGGCCATCATAACGTGTTCCTATGTCTGTTCCTTTCCTCTGGCTTTAACGTCTTGGCAGAACAGAGCACTGAAGCACATTGAGCACTTGCTTACTTGTCTGTAACTGTCTGCACACTGTTCTCACACGCTCTCGACTCCTTTTACACCTCCCACTCATTCGTCGGGACTGTGTGTCACTTTGTGCGAATGGACTCGATCTTCTGCACCTCTTGCGGTGCTTCCTTTCACCTGAGCATAAGGTGGCCTCCTGGGCCTTTCATAACACAGCCAGTTATTGGGGACTTCTTTTGCAGGGTGCTTTTTGTTGCAGGAACATGCAATAATTCCGACCCGCTGTATATTAAGGCGGTATTTCATCATGTATCCTATTTCACTTTGACTTGGTAAAAATGGATGGATGCAGCTGGAGGATTTTTTTTTTTATGTTGTGATGAAGCACAGTGCACAGCCAGCATTTGCTGTCATAGCAGTGCACATCCCTCTTTCATCTGTGTAACCATTCTGACAACTACCATTATCATCATCGAGCTGCATAAATCACATCCTGATGATGGTGACAGAGAGACAAGAGGTTGGGATTAGAGAAGCCAGCTGTATTACTCATTCACCCCTTTTTTCTTTCTCTATATTTCCTCCATCTCCACCATCCTCCACCTGACTTCACCTGCTTAAACCCATCCCCCCTTCTTCCCGTCTTCGTTCGCTCTCCCTCGCTTACATAACAGGGTGATCACAGCTGTCTGCTGGGCCGAAGGCTGATATGAATGAAAGGAAATTATGAATGAACAAGCAGCCATTCTTAAAGATGTCTCTCTCTCCCTTTCCGAGATGGCTTTGCATCCGGTGTCTCTGGGTCTTCCTCGCCCTGTAACATTCTCAGCCTGTCTATCTTGCACTTTCTCTGTCCTGGCATTTCCCCCCCCCGCCCCTTTGTTTCAGTCTCCATCATCTCTTATCTATCAGCTCAGCAGCACGGCACTATGGGAGCTGTTGCCGTGCAGATTAAGTGCTGTAATCCTGCAGCACACGGATGCAGCGTGCATGCATGCGCGCGTGGGTGTGTGTGTGTGTGTGCGTGCACATGCACGACTGTCTGCAAAGGCACCGTCCCATTTACATCTTCAAGCACAACCATCCTTATCATCATTGCTCCATCTTTGGCGATGAGCGGTGAGGAGGGCGGGGGGGAGTGGAGGCAGCTGAACCAATACTGAGGTCACGGGGCGGTTTCAGTGCTCATTCTGGAAAACAGCAGCTGGATGAAAGAGGTGGGAGGGAAGGGGTGGGGGGGGGGCACAGGAGAATGAAGCATGCCGTCATCAGAGGGGATATACTCATGTGCTCATTCAGAAAATACTGGTTTGACATAGAAAACAAGAGGGGAGGGGGAACGGAGAGAGAGGCAGACAACGCAGCAACAAGCAGGAAAATATACGCATGGCACAAAAAAAGGAAACAATGAAATCCAGCACATGCATATAAAAAAATCCACATGACGCCCGGGTGTGTAGGAGACTTCGTCCTGGCTGAACTGCATGTGCTGCGATGAAGAGAGCACAGTTTGTTCTCTTAGAGGTGACAAGACAGACGGAAGATGGTTTGAAGAGTAACGCTGCGTTATTCCAAGGTTTCCAAAGCACGAGGGAGAGTATTTCTGAAAGGGTACAGCACTGATGGGGCCACCTTCTTCCAGTGCATGTTTCTTTCCTTTGGTTTTAAAATGGGTTTTTTTTGTTTGCACCTCACTCATAACCAATCAAGTACATTTTTTTAGGCATTTCATTATACAGCTAAAACGTTGCCCTTGGCAGATCTCATTAGGACAATTAATAATCATTATTTAGCTTTTAAAACAATGTCGCAGTTGCAGGCACGAGACAGCAGCATCTTCTGGTTTGAGTCCTGTGGGGGACCTTTGCTGCATGTCATATCTCCTCTTTTCTCCCATATGAATAAAGATTGAATAAATAAATCAATAAAAAAAAGATCGCTGACCAGCGGCTAACCCAGCTAAGCACAAAATCTATGATGGCCGTCTGCAGAGAAATGCTCTGTGCACATTTTTCTTATGGGCCCTTAGAAAGATGCATGTATAGGCTGACTGGCTCACTGCATTACGTTTGCATTATACAGACATGTCCCATGAAAGTGCATCATCCATTACATTAAGTACTAACTTCTAATGCTGTGGGTCAGGACGCTGACATTTACTCAAATCTGCTCCATTCCTTAACTTCAGACTGACTGTGACCATGTTTGTTAAATGTAAGCAAAGTAAACTGGGTCAGTCAAACTCCAAGAGCCCATTTGTGTTGATCGGCCTGCTCTCTCTCTCTCTCTCTCTCTCTCTCTCTCTCTCTCTCGAGTCACCAAGTAACCTAACATCCCTGTCATTGGACTGTGGGAGGTAAGCACGTCCGGGGAGGACATGCAAACTCTCGGCTCATGTGTGCCGAGCTTGTCATTTACGTGGAAGTTACATGTAAACGACCCACGTTGACTCTGGAGGAAGTGGCTCAGTCTTAAAGCAAAGCTGCTGTAAGTGGCCCAGGCTTTTGGTCCCATATGTGTGAAGCCCCTGTTAAATTGCTGCTTGGAATAATTCACGTTGTGAGTTCAGTCTGGAAAAGTCTGAGTGAATTTCAAAAACCAACAGCCAAACTGAGCAACTGTGAGGTGCAGGGATTTGTTTTGGATCGGTTTGATTGTCAGTAACCAGTCGCATGCAGGGCACTGACTCTGTTGATGTGTCTGTGATTAGTTGTCTGTGTGTGTGTTTCTCTCTCTCTCTCTCTCTGTGTGAGTAAAGTCATCTGTGCACTAATTGCAAGCCAACAACAACCGAGAACACACACACACACACACACACACACACAGTACAAACAGTTACACGTAAACACTGAAGTACCAGCACACACACAAACCCACAGGGCCACTGTCACCTGATGCACTTCCTGTGACACTGGAAAATTACAGTAGAAGGTACTGACACAAACACACACTCCATCCATCCATTATCCGTCACCGCTTATCCTGTTTGGGTCGTGGGAGGGGGGAGCCCATCCCAGCTGTCATCCAGTGAGAGGCGGGCTGCATCCTGGACACGTCGCCAGTCTATCTCAGGACCACAGTGAAACATCCCCCATTCGCACTCCCGTTCACCAGTTACCCTAACGTGCATGTTTTTGGACTGTGGGAGGAAATGCAAACGGCACAAAAACAGGCCGCGGCCGGCCGGGGCACGAACCCACAACCTTCCAGCTGTGAGGTTGCGGCTAACCACTCCACCACCGTGCACAAACTAATTTTAAATACATGTGACCCTCACATCAACACACACACACACACACACACACACACATAAACCTGACACACAAACACACTAACATTCACCACGGCTTCCAGCTTCTGTTAGCTGCAAGGCGCTAATAGGTTGCTCGCTGCCGCCTCTGGTTTTCTGCCCACTTCCTGTGAACTAGCATAAATTCGGAGCCTTTAAAGAGCTGGTGTTACCTAAATGTTAATTAGCAACATCTCATTGCTGTGTCCCTGCGTTCACTGGATTTAATGAAGCCCATTTTCTCACCATCACTTACTGCTCAAAGAAGCACACACATTATAACAGCAAATATTTTTCACCCTCAGTTCTTTAAGATTTAGCTGATTCATTTGTCACTTTTGTTGTTTCAGTGCAAAACACAATCCAGATAACTGACTTTGAGTAAAGCGTGCATGAAATGGCATTGCATTATGTGATGTGTGCAACGTCTGTGCCATACAGACACAGGCAGTGTCTGTAGCTGCATATCCCATTAAGCTGATATTGTTCAATCTGAAAACCCCACAAGCTCCTGCCCCACCTTCTTTACTGTAGCAAACAAGGTGCAGTTGGCTTAATGCATGTTACACACCTGCAGTGTGCAATGCCCTAATCTTAGCACGTGCCTAGTTTGGTTGTGCTATAAAAGTGGAGCTCGTGTAACTAAGTGACATTTGTAACTCATGTCATTTCCATTTGTCCTTAAGTGCCCTGCTTCCAGGAACATACAACAACATTGAACAGAGAGGGTGGTGCAATAGAAAAACCTGTGGGGTAGGATTGTTGGTGCTGAAGCCAGTGGATCTTTGAGCCGCTTGGAGCCGTTGGGTTGCTGTTTTAATCTCCCGACTAACCAGCAGGGTAAACATCAGGGCAGGGCAGGTGAGAACGCAGGGCCTGTCCCCTCCCTTTTTACTGTGGCGCCCTTGAGGAAGGCCCTTACCCCCAAGTGCTCCAGTGGACCTGTTCAGTGGTCATGGATCAGACTACGGTTGTGCTCTGCAGCTTTTCTTACATTGTGGCAATTAGATGTTGCCCCAGCTGTGTGGCTATCTGCGACGCCACGGATGGAAGGTTTTCCTGTACAGAGTATAGTGTATAATGGTTTTACTGGAGGCTGACAGAAGTCGAATGCACCCATGTACAATATTCTTGAAATTAAATCATACTGGGAGACAACTTTCATTTTTGTGCTGTTGCTATAATCTAACAATCTATAATCTACAACGCCCCACAAACGTTGTCATCCCAACGCTACCATTTCTAATTCAAGCATCCCGGCCACTTTGAGGCACTTTCTGAACCAGTCGCCCCAGATAAAGGTTTGTACGACATTAACGACACCACATTTTGGAAGCGATACAAGCCTCGACACATGGACTCACTTTCCAGTGATGAGCGTCGCGGGGGTTGGGTTTAGATACAAAGACGTGGAGGTTAGGTTCAGGCATTCACTGAACATCGTCAGGGTTGGGAAGCAAGTTTTGCTTTGCTTTAAAAAGAAATAAATAATATCACTGCTTCCTTAATTTCACATGTGCGTTGGTGTCACACAACATACATCTTAAACTCGTCTCCTGTGGTAATGTCCTGGGCTTTGTAGGTTATTGGGTCTAAATACTTGATGACATTATTATGTTTATGAAAGCCAGTAGATTATTAGTTTATCTAGGATATTCCACAAGCTTTCTACAGTTTTTTTTTTTAAATTGTGACTCGTTTTACGATGTTTTAAATTTCCACGCCTCACAGAACTCACAGGGGACTAGTTGAACTAACTGTTGCAATTGCACCATTGCAAAGTCCCGGAAGGATTGTGTGATAAATTTCCTTAGGTTGTTTTTGGCTGCAGGTACAAACGACCTATAAAGACATTTTACGGAAGAAAAGTTTAATTTGGGTCATTGTGCTGCACTATCGCACGTAGAGGACACAGTTTTTATGAATGGCTCAATTCTGTCAGGATCTACATGGTGTAAACCCCGGGATCTAAGTGCAGGATTACCTCAGATAATCGTGCACTGCACTAATGTGTAATGACCTCAAGACATTATGGCTACAGATTAGGATTTTATCATGTTTGCCCAGTGAATGTATCATTGTTAGCCTAGACCTATCCATGAATGGGGTGTATGTATGCAATGAAGGGGATTAAAACGGACCTAGACAAACAAGGGATTTGTTTGCAACGGGATATTCAACGCTTCTAAGTACTGTGGGAGAAGGAGGTAAGTGAATTTTGCTGATGTGAATAGTGACTTAATTAGAGGAGCATATGTTGTAGGTGATAAATGGCCTGTTCAACTACTTGGGTGTCTTCAGGTTTTCTAACTGATTAGACCTCTGCCCATGTTGAAAGAGCGGAGTCATGTAGTAGATTGTTGCTATGCTGCTTCTCCTTCTCATTATTATTCTTCACAATGCATTTTAAAAACGCAGCTCAGTTTATACATGCTTGACTTATTTAATGCTTCCATCCCTTATATCTGGTCCTTCACTGATGAACATGTGGATTTGCTATTTTACACACTTTTGTGTTTCTATGTGTATTCAGCTGCTCAGTCAGCGTTTGACAGCAGATCCTGGCTTAGCCTACAACGCCCTCTTGTGGAGAGGAATAAAATACACAGATTTTACAGGTTCTAAGCTTCCTTTAATTGTGTGTGGACCTGGGACATTAATGACATCTTAGGTTGTAACTTCTCAGAAACTAATTCTTTTAGGTTAGCGTTAGGCTTTGTTAATTCCTCTTAATTCTCCCTCTGTTCAAGCATTGTACTATAAAGGAATTTGACACAAAAATACAGACAGAAATAAGAATAACTTGCTAATAAATTTCTCTGTTATATTAAAATATAAAAATTAATTTAAGCTTTGCGAGCCCTTTTCACCTCCTATTAAATTAAAGATCCACATCAGCTGCCGGTTCAACAAAGAATGCTTCTCTAAAGTCCAATGAATCTTTTACTAAAGCAGAAATAAAGTTTGAATGAACTATTTTTTTTTTCTCCATGTTTGTTAATGAAGGTTAAAGCAAATGTACTTGTTGGTCAGTGTATTGGAATAATATCATGTTTTTAAACACATCTTATTAAATGAGATTGCACTGAAAGCAGAGCACGTTTGGAATAAAGTCAGGAGCTCTTCCAAAATCCCAGAAACATCCTTTCAAACAAATGAATGGAAGGAACAAAGTCAGCAGGTGTTTTCAATCACTGCCATCACCTGCCACCTGCACGTGTGGTCTATGTAAGGGCTGCTTGTTTCGAGCCACTGACTTTGGTCTCTGTGGTACATCATCAGTTTTCTTTCCCACTGATTCAGTCTAAACCCCTTGTGACCACACACTTTTTGAGACGCTTCAACACACATCTCACCAACTTGCTAGAGATTATAGGACACTTCACCCCAGACAATCAGTTTGGAGCCGAAAGAAAGAAACTGCATGAGCGCTCTTTGTTGGTCTATCAGTCAAACTTCTGGACTGCTGACTGTTCCACCAGCAGTACAAACTATGTCGTAGCTGGATTAGGTTGATTTTGAGAGGGAAAAGGTACCAAGGATCTGTTCAGTACCCACAGTACCTTTCTTTTAAATATGGTAGACGGACTTCAATCTGCTTGGCAAGCAGGGATCAGTAAAAGGATTTTAATTCTTACAGCATCTGCGATGGCTGACGTTTCTCTCTTTTCAAAATCAACGTGAGGATTGATGAGCCTGGTTCTGCTGGAGGTTTTATTCCCTTAATGGCATTTTTCAAGCAAAGTCTTAGTGGTGAAAAATCCCACTGAATTTTGGGAGTGTGGTCATTCTACCTTCTTTTAAAGGAGCTCTGCTGTGTTTGTTGTCAAGCCAGAACAGACTTCACTTGGCTCTGGGAGACCAAGTGAAATCGAAACCTAAGCTTGAAAAGATTTTGTGAGTAAAATCACCAAGTGATGGATTGATAACATTTCTATACAGTTTATCGCTGGTTAGATTGCAACAAAATGTCTGTAAAACCGTTTGTAAATGAGGTCTTCTATTTGCCTCATTTACCCCATTCCCCCTGCTACCGAGCCAATACAGCCGCCACAGCAACCCAGCAGCACCAGTAACCTGCGTGTTACTCAGCCCACACACCGCAGCCTTTGCTTCGCTGAATGCTACAGCCTGCAAGCTTTTGATTTACAGTTTGACCAGAACTTGTATTGCATTGTCCATTGCATCCAGTTGGTCTGCTAGAACAGACGCACCGTGATTCTCTGTTAAAGCTACTCGCAGGCAGGTTCCCCGCCGGGATAGTTGGTGAACTATGGGGAAAATAAGCTCAGTGGCAAACACAAGTTTATGGTTCAGCAAGATAATCAGCACAGATGAAGCAACTGTTATGATTGTTGTAGCTTAAATACAATCACTAGAAGTAAAAAAAGCTTTTGTCTTCTTCTTTTCATTATTCTCACAGTTGGACTCTTTTTATCCCGTCTTTGTTTGGTACAGCTTTCCTCAACTTTCAATCATGCTTTGAAGGAGCTAATCTCTACTAAAGGTGCTATATAAATACAGTTTTGATTGTTAACACGGCCATTTGACTTCCACTCACCACCACTAAATGTCCATTTGGTAATTTGATTTTGCGCACTTACATCTTCAAAAGCCTTTTCTCTGTAGAATGTGCTCAGAAGTTGGAAATTCAATGAGGCTGTTAAGACAGATTAGTGAGTAGTGGGTGAGTCTGAGTGTCCAACATGACGATGTTTAGTGTTCCTGACAACGTCTGTGGTCTCATTGGTCTTAAAAGCACAAAGTGGTGTATTTATTGATGCCCTTTGTGTAGGGGAATAATAAAACGTGAGGATCTTCTGACCATGTGTCGACTACAGACCTTATTTCAGGCATTTAACCAAAAACCCATTACACCCCCCCCCAAAAAAAAACAAAAAAACTTATGGTATCAACCAACCAAACCTCCCAACCAAGCAGTCTCCTAAATATGACATTACATAGGAGGGAATTGATTTACATGTTAACTGCATTTTAGTCAGACCTGCTTTCAGTATCTAACAAAGACTGAAAACGGGGTTTGGAAAAGGTTAACACCCAGAATGTTCTTAAAAATGTTTAATGTGTCTGGTGTTTTCTCCCCAGGCTCCAGACTGTGAGCAGCTGATTACATTATTCGGCAGCCAACTACAACCGAGGAGGCACCTGCTCTTACAAACCTCATTTCCAGAAGTTAGGACACTGTGTGAAAGTAAAAGACAATGGAATTATTGGCAAATCCCTCAAAGCCTATTTTGATTACAAATAGTACAAAGAAAACTGACGATGTGATGAACGTAGCCCTGTGGGGTTGGGAGGACTTTGGAAACACATAACAAAGTCCACCCCTTATTATGCGAGGACGAAGCCAAGCTAAGACTCTTTGCTTTATTTTCTATTTTATTTCCTCATTGCTTTTACCGTAAAGCACTTTGTGACGTCTCTTGAATGCTGCTTTTTTTACGTACATAAGCATCATGAAGAGTAAAAATGTGACAACAGCATCAAAACTATGGGCAACTGTCCCACGTGAACCTGCAACAATGAGTATCTCCACTTCCCAGACAAATAAACGCTGCAATTAATTTAACGAAGAAAACTTTTTGCTCATTCTGAAATTGATGGCCACAACACGTCTCAAAGGTTGAGTTGGGGGCGACCACTGCGTCGCATCATTTGTCCTTTTAATAGCTGCTTTCATTTTGATCGATTTGACATTTTACACAGCAGAGCAACTTTTCTGGAAATGAAGTTTGTCAACTCAAACACAACAGAGCACTGGGGTTCCTTTTCTTATTATCATCATGAGGAGACAGGGTCCCACTTTTTTGATATCCAGCTGCGGTAACGATCATTAATATTCCAAAGTTTTTGTACATTTGGGCAGCGCCAGCATGTGGCTCACGTTAGGGAAAGATTGTGTTCCTGCGTAAAAGTTAATTTGATTCAAGCTGAGCAGAGGACGGTTTATGTGTGATAACATCGTATGATGTCCAATGTAGCACAAGTGAGCAACTGTATTTTAAAAAAATGTGAATCGGCCAAGAATCAGTGAACACACCGAAGACCACTATTCCCCTCTGAATATGACAAATTAAACATTCGTGTGACAAATGTGCTTATCTCCTCTCATTCGATCAGGCTTTCAAACAACAGCAGCACATGACCCTGGAGCAGAATAATCAAAGCCCACATTTGCTTAGCAGCCACGGAGTCGATGATGAAGTCACAGAACCACTCACTTCTCAAGGGTGAGACGGATTCTTCTTGGTGACAGGAGGTAGTTGGTTAAGTTTGTCCTCGCAGGTCTGACGCAGTCAGCATTTCACTCCCACTGTGGAGTCCAGTTAAACCCTCTGAAGCCGCGACACAGCAACTTGTCTTGTTTAAGCAAAATGCAGTTCACTAAAGAGGAGAAAATGGAGTTGGAATTCACAGAACAGGCGACGGTCAATCCTGCATTTGAGGTAAGTATCTTAACTTTGTAACACCACTGGCTTTTGTTTGAATGTGTGAACACGTTAAATATGAAAGTTGTTCTTCAGGTGAACAACAGTGTTATGTTGTGACACCACAGCAGTAACAGCCACTGATGAATGTGACACCACTGAAGTGTGCATGTGGTTTTTTTTTGTTTTGTTTTCAGTTTTCAGTGTTTTCCCATTGTAGTAAAGATCAATCTGTGTGATCAAGATGGATCAACGAGCTTCCAGCTAAAACTCAACATTGAGTGTTGAAGTGTGGACATGTGATGTGTTTGAATGGTGGCAGCATGGGGTGTGCAAGAGTACACAGCTGCATCCAAATAAACTGAAGAAATGTGGGGCAGATGGGAGTCTCTTCATCATTAGTATAAGTACTGGTAGTATTAGTAGCATTATCATTGTTATCACTCCAACCTATTATCATTGTCTCTACATTTATACCTGACTGACGCTTCTATTGAATTTTGCTGTTTTGTAAAAAATATCTTGCAAGAACCTTTAATAACTCCAGGGCTTGTTTTCCTCTTTATCATTTCATTTGTACTTGAGTACAATGTCCATAACATACATAAGCCTCCGTATTAGAGTTGCCGGTGCTTTTTAAACACTTGTTTAGACAATACTGTATATACATGTCTATGTATATTATGCATATGTAAAAATAATTGTGGACTATTAGCAAGGGGAGGGATCATGCTTTCCATTAATTTCTGGGAAGACGTTTTAATTTTGTAATTAGCTGGTCGGCCTCCTTCACACTTTGTTGCCATGCATAAAGACATAGAGGTGAGTGGATTGTGTGTCCCAGTCGCTTCAACAACAGAGCTTTTGTTTGTCAAAGTTGCCTCCAGACGAAGTTGACTATTGCAATCTCAGGGTTTCAGGTATCAGCAGAGGTTAGAAGCTTCAGTCCAAAAAAAAAAAACAAAAACAAAGGTCGGATTCATGGTGTACTCTGTCCCTTCACAAAGCTCATCACAAATATTTGAGCAAATCAGTGGATCTCAGACTATCCCCCCATTAACAGAAAGTGTTGCTTTCATAGGGAAAACGATTTACTATCTATGAAAAACTATTTACAAAGTACATAAATATAGTAGGAGCTGGAGTGTGGAAACAAATACACACAAAGTAAAAAAGAGAGACTAAATTATGCGATTTACTTTACTTGCTTGAACCTTTTATTTGTCTGACAAAAGCACAGAGAAAATATTTTCATTATATTTTTCACTGACCAGTTGAATTGTGCTCTGCAGATATAAGCAAATTTACAGTACAGGTGTTTGACCATCCACAGTAGGTAATATTATGAAAAGATTCAGGGACTCCGAGCATAAAGGACAAGGGCAGAAATCACTGTGTGTGACCTTTGAGCACTCAGCATCACATGAGGAACAGTCATGGGATTAGCAGTACTTTGGGAAAGTATTATCACTGAAAACTACTTTCTATGTACTGACTGTGAAGGCGTAAGCACTGACGAGTTGAACGGTCAGTGCTCAAGTGTGAACGTGATTGTTGGAAAGGAAATTCAGTTCACACTTTTTAAGTAACAGCCACAGGCTCCCAGGAACAGGCTACTTGCCATGTTAACCAGTAGTCAGCTGTACATGTGTGATTTCACTGCGGAGTCACTGAAGCACTTTTCTTCAGTGTACTTCAGTGACTTGAAGATCATGTGTGCAACCAGCTAGTTTGTCCTCTCATGTCCACTTGTGTTGTTGTTTGTCAAACAATCTTCAAACAAACTTCAGTGATGGATGATCAACTTTCTGTTTTTTTTACCTGCTTAGCTGCTTTTTATTCCATATACACTAATTACAAAAAGTTAGGCAAAACTTGATTTTCAGGCTACAGTGATATTACATCACCAAAGTGATCATCAAAGGTCATTTCTTCATCTCAAACAATTTATTAAAGCAAAAGCTAACAACAGACACTTGTTAGGTGTCCTCTTGGTGTCATGATGTCAAAATGTGAACAGCATGATGAAGAGGACTGTTTAAATACAAATTGTCCATAAACCAGAACATTTAGTGCTCGATTCACGGATTTTTTTTTTTAAGAACACCGAACTATGCCTTAAAACTCAGCAGCTGAAATTATAAACTAGGCAAAAACATGGAGAAGGACCCAGTCAGCGTATGGAGATACTGCAAATGTGTTTATTTTGGAAGAACTCCAGTGTTGATGTTAGATGCCTTCACTCTCCTGTGATCACAGGTGTGCAGGTAGACAACCACTAGATGGAAGCAAATATCCATGTTACCCCTGAAGCCATTGTCCGTTTACAGTACTGACTGAGATGTGGGAAAAAATAAAAAAATCAAAGGCACCAAGAAAATGTGGCCCACACAGGGGACTCTTGTGCGAGACAGCAACGAGGACATGTGCACAATTAGGTGTTTTCTTTCGTTTGAAGCTCTGACTGACAGCTGGATATAGAGCGGAGGCTGCACCATGTGGCTTCCCCGTTCATGGGGCTTTTTATTGAAGAAGGCCTTCAATGGAGCCTGGATGTCGACTCGTGTGCTGTGTGAAAGCTAAATCCCCCAGACGCTGTTAATTATTACTGTTTCAATACAGCACACTGAGAAAGACACAGGCGGGTCACATTTCAATTTGCTGATTAACATTTTAAAGTCTGATGCACATCAGCAGAGTTGCAGCCACAGCTTAACATAAGGCAGCCTCAGTATCACCTTCATCAGAGGCAAAAAGGAAGGGTGGGGTGTGCGGCTGTGGGGGTCTGGCCCCTATAAAAAAAAAAAAAAAAAAGGTTAAACCTCAAAGGATTTCATGTTGCTAAGCTGCGAAAAAGTTTTGATTAAAGTGAAAGTCATAATCGGAACTACTTTAAATTCAAATCACATTTAAAAATGTTCATGGAATATTTTTCTAAAATTTTTCTAAAATTTTTCTAAAATTTTTGGATTACTGCTAATTTGACACCTCTTACTACACTGTCAAACACTGAAGAGTCACGTTACAAACCCAACTTTTTTTCACTTCACACACCCCTTTGGAAACTGATCTTTCCCATGTGGACGGCATTAAGGGGGCACTGACCTCCTTGCATGAGCTGCATGGGGTGTCCTATAATGTGCTGAACGCACAAATACATATTAAAAAACATATAATCCTGAAAGCAGAAGTTGAGAAACACATTGTAATGATTGATGTTTTTGGTTCCAAACATTTGAAGAGCGGTCAGAGCCAAACGTGAGGGCACAAAGGTCAGTGAAAGTTCCCTGCTTGTTAGACCTGAATATATGCTGACATGTTCTGGAAAGTACCAACAAAGGCAAAGTCTTCTGCTTGCGCTCTTTACCCAGCTCCTACCTCCCTTAAAGAAAAACATTTAATTCAGTGTCTAATATCCAAGGCTACGCAAAAGTATTGTCATTCACAACTAGCGTCAGAATTTAATTTATACTGTCTTATGAGAGAGGAAAAAAAAAAAAAAAACGAGCATAACAGCAATATCTTAAACAGCCATAACACAGAGGTAGATAATGCTGGAATGTTAATCCCTATAGTGCAAAGCTGCTATACGTTCATTGTTTACTAGCCTCCCTCCAAGTGCTGTGGCCATTCTTATCTGTAAGCCACTTTGGCTGACTGGCACCAAAGTCAGGAATTTTTATTCTAAGAATCCAAAGCAACATGGTAGCTGACAGAGTAATGGCTACAAACTATAGTTATGTTAAGCGAAATACAGCAACTGGAGCTGTGCTCGGTCCACATAGATCCACATACCATAACTCACATTAATTCTACTGCGGACGCTCCGTTTTGAGACCCTCTCATCTGAGCTAAACTAAACCAACAGCATTAGATGCGAGTGAAGATAGAAGGCTTTCTGTGAACTTCCTTTCCCGAGATGAACAAACGTCTGTATTCACTGACAAACGTCTGTATGCTCACAGCAAGGAGTGAGTTCAAGGTGTGTTTGTGTCGTAGATCTGCGAGTTGGTGTCCGAGCATTGCAACTGGAAAAAAAAACTGTTTTTTATTTGATGTTACATTATTAAACTCATGGGTTGTTGGCCTTCTTCTGCTTCCTTACAAAGGACACAGACGGTGATGAACAGCCACCGCTGACAGTGGACACTGAGGAGCGACCCACAGAAGCCCTGGATGAGACCGTGCACAAAGGCGTAGACTTGCTTTACTCCCTGAATGACAGGCCGCCATGGTACCTCTGCATTCTGCTTGGGTTCCAGGTAAAGTGATGAGCACATACGCATGCACACCTGTGCAGAAAACCCTTCCACAAAGCTGCATCACAGCTTGACAGGCTAGATTTTTTTTAAAGACATGCTCCATAATCTTAATGGGGGACGGATATTGACAGACTCTTGCAGGCCAGGCCCTGTGCATCACGTGCTGGTTCCATTAGGAAATCAGGGGAGCAGAGAGTCATGGGTTTGATTTTAGAGCAGAGCGGCTGTGACTTTTGAATCCTTCAGTACAATTCATTCCAAATAAGTCCTTTTAAACCCTGGAGTGTTGGCCACCAATCAGTTTTCCTTGGGTGTATGGTGCGTTCTGAGGGAGGTTTTGTACTGAAGTTTATTCCTTCCAGCAGGGCGTATGGAACAGTCCACATGTGCGTTTGAAGACTGCTGTGATAATTACAACTGTCTGCTTTTGTGCTGGTTCTCTCCCGTGTTTTGTCATTATTTTATGTGCATTTCTGTGAAGAAAACATTCGCTGCAAATTTTGGAGACATTTGTTGTATATTATTCATTATTGCATCACTTATGTACACAGATGTCCTTTGTGTATACGGGGAAGTATTTGTTTTGGAGCCTGCTCCGAGATATGGCACCTTGCTGCGTGCGAAAATAAAAGATGAATGTCTCCTTTGTTCATAGGGGGCAGGTAGACTGCAACGACATCTCCCACGGCAGATACTATGGCTTGTACGTCACGATTGTAAACCTCGCCGGCAGTGTTTGTTTGCACGCAGCCACATCTGTATCTGTAAAACTGCAGGACTGCTGTTAGACAGGCCTTAAAGCAAGAGGCTTGTGTAAAGCGGTGGTTATTGACAATAAATTCAATTGAACAGACAAAAATCAACCACCCTTGAGATGTTTCTCCTTTTTATAAGCTCTCTGTAGCACTCAGTCCTAATGTTTCAATGCAAACCTCCCATTTTAGCAGAAAGATGCTGTACGGCTTGTAGGATTTGCTGGAATGAGGCTCTGATGGTTTTTCGGGACTGTACAGGTCTTTGTCAAAGAGGTATAACACACTGTACATCTGACTTGAACTACACGGGCTTTGCTTTACTGAAGAATCGTGCAGATCGGGGGCTTTTTGTTGGTTTTGTTCAATAGAAACTAAAACCAAATAAATACACGACCACGTTTCTTCAAAGTTAAAATGCTCTCACATCAGTCTGTCTTTCATTCACCGCCATTTCCTGGACACGTCCATTGATGCAATGTGAGAAGAGAAGATCGGGAGTAGAGCTTTGCACACTTGTGATGTATGAAGGTCACACTGAGATTTACGCTGCTGTCCGTCAGTCCGAAATGAAAATGAATTTACTGGGGATAACATCCGATCTTATGAATGCCTCCCTCTCACAAGGAATCCTTCTCTCTCAGTTTTCGTCTGCCGTGAGAGTTGTAGCTTCCAAAACATCCCCATAAATTTTCATCTACATTTTCTGCAGCATTGTGCGGCTGTTCACAAAGGCCAGATGTACAGTAAAATATGCTTAAATTTAAGAGACATGACCAACGACAGTCTATCAACCCTTAAAGAAACGCGTTGTGCACTTTAAACCAGCATTAACACGTGATGCAACAATGCCGACATCCTGCATGGACCGTGTTTTCTGGTGACGACCTTTTAAAAAGCCAGTACGTGATTTTTCATAAAAAGTATGCAAACGTTTTACGGCCGGTTCCCAGTGATATGCAAGAGTTGACACAGACCATCACATCTTACTTCAGAACTGTTAACGGGTTTCGTTAAGGTGTGGCCCCCTTAATAACCTGCTTGTCACGGAGAAACAATGTTGTGTTGCTTAATAGGGCCAGATCAGAGTTTTAGTAGGTGCCGTTTAGTCGTTGAGGCTGATGATTTTTTTTTTTTTTTTTTTTTGGTGTGTGAATAAGCTAGAATTTATCCAGATTTATGAGAACACACACCCTGCCAGCTAAAGTGGTCTGGCATGATCCGATGTGGCGTTACGGCACCATCACAGCTGGCCCTGGTCCTGTTACGGCCTTGTTTATTGGACGAGTGACTGGGGTAATTCTGACTGGATTGTTTTTTTTTTTTTGGTTTTAATTATGTTGCCATTAGGGTGCATTCATTTATGTGCACACACACATCTAATTTATAACAAGGCAGCAGCTATGAATGGGTTCATTTTGAGGAATGAAATACATTCCCATGGTGAATATGTAAATGCAAAGAGTCCTGACACGTCTTCGCTTGCTCCTGCCTCCACAGCATTACATACTGGCCTTCGGTGGCATCATTGCCGTCCCACTGATCCTCGCTGAGCCACTCTGCATAAAGGACAACAACACTGCCAAAAGCCAACTCATCTGCACCATTTTCTTTGTGTCTGGAATATGTACAATATTGCAAACATCTGTCGGTACCAGGTAACACCCTCATTTCTACATTGCACAAGTACCAGGCCACACAAAGTTTTCACACGCTCTGTTTTTTTCCTCCACGAACACATGGGAAGTCGAGTAAGTACGTGGAATTCGACAGCCTCCATTGTTCGTGAACTTGATAATTAGAATTTATAGCATGCACAGAGTGAGGGACTCTCCCCGGGAAGAGATCGAGGAAACTTCTGTGGTTTTTACCTTGCTCTTATTTGGGTGACAAGGAAGTATTTAGGTCTTGTATTTAGGATAGTGTGACACTATAATTTCCAGCACTGAGCGGGAGTTTTCAAAGGCCTGAAGTTACAGCTCAGCTTATGCAAAGATCCCCTGAGGTGGTTCACGTGGCATTAAACTATGAGTCAGTCCACTGCCAGGGGTCAAGGGGATGCTAACGGAGGAAGAACTCTCCGGAGCGCAAGTTCTGTCTTTTATTTTATGACTGAGATAATCCCGGGAATTGCTTGGCACTTTTGATTGGAGAATCCGTCTGAAACTGGTGCAGCACATCAGTCTTCGCTGCCTCCCACACATCGACTAGAGTGCAGTGCAGGGCTCCACAAACACTCTCCTGCCCACTCAGAGCCAATACCTAACGCTTCCGTTTGACATTTCCACCTACACAGTTTGCCAGAAGCCTGGAGGGACAAATGTAATATCTGTGAAGTTGGTCTCTAATTCTACTGAAGTGCTTTGTGAAACAGGAAGATAAAAGGCTAAAGACGCATGCAGATACAAACACATAGATATGTACGCTGCAACACAACAGCTACAATATATTTTAGTTGAAAATACAACCAACTCAGTCCTTTGTAGCTAGGTGGAAAAATCTGTACAATATAATATTTTACTCGGGGTAAAATGACTCAAAGGTCTTTTTAGTTAAGTTGTGACATCGTTTGGTTACTTGTACGTTGTTTATAAAGTTTATGTGTCATTCAATCTTTGGTCACATGGTGGCAACATTGAGGTAAAGCTGCCAAGGTGCTGCAAATTGCATGCTGGGTATTTGCTCCTGTTTTCCTGTGGAGCTACCAGAGAGCTAGTTACCTGTTAAAGTTACCTGCTAATTATGACCAGGATGCCTTTGTTTTAAATGAGTAAAAAAATCCGAACCACTTGCGGCTGCAGTTAATGCTACATGGAAAACTGTGATTACCGCGTATTTATTATGAAAATGAAAACCCGGGATTAATCTCCGGGTTCGCGGTCCCTAACTATGACCTACCAGTCTAGAGTAGATTGTAACACACATAAGGAACTAAGCTGTTTTTCATTCCTGCCCACAGGTAAAAACAGAGGGAATATTTTGGACTTGACCCAGTCTTGTGTCCACATTGTGTCTGCAAAGCTCCCATAGACAATGCCGCTGGCTTGGTAGGCAGTTTAGTCTGAGTGCTGTGGCCTGCATTACCGCTACAGTACTTGTCTAGCCCACAGAATGGCCACTTTCTAAAATGGTGCAAATTCTAATGGTTAGGCACGATTCGCTCTTATTTCTGCTTCGTATTTGCTCATATTCCACTCAAGTGTCTGGCACAACGGACTCATTGGTGAGCTGGTCCCACTAAGTTGTCCATCCGTCATTGCTGCATAAGTTCCACTATTCACACCTACGTACAGTGGAAAACGTAAGAAGGAATCATGGCCTTCTGACAAGGACAGTGTACAGGGTCATCATGTAGGCCCCCTCTAGAAACAATTACATTTCATAACACGGTGCTCTTGTTGAGATTTATGTGTTCACATTATCTTTTGATGGTCACCAAAAAGCCTAGTTTTAAGCAAAGTAAAGCCTCTGTTAAACTTTTATTCTGCCTCTACGTGGTAACAGGTGAAAACATTTTTTAAGCTGGAAACCTAACTTGACCGGACATCTTTTGGTCAGACCCCTGATCTTTGTGCCTAAATGACTCGCAGGCTGCCAATCCTCCAGGGTGGGACTTTCAGTTTCATCACTCCGACCCTGGCCATTCTTGCTCTTCCAAAGTGGCAGTGTCCAGCATCAAAAGCACCTATGACTTTGTCTGAGCAGCTGCAAAACAGCACGAGCCCACAGCACACGGAGAATCCTGATGAGGTCTGGATGTCACGAATGCGTGAGGTAGGCTAAGATTATTGTCATAACTAAGATTATATATACCATACATGTCTCCATGAAATCTGTGCACTGCATGTAACCCTTCCCCTAAGCACTGCCCGGGGAGTTAGTGTTGAGTGTGTTGCTCGAGGAAACACCTGGTTTGTGAGCTGGGATTTCATCCTGGAACTTTCGCATTCCAACCAAACGTCGAGCCATCAGGCCTAGTCACCAGGTCAAGCCAATGATTAGTGGGGCCCGTTAACTATTTACAGGAACCAGATAATTCTTAGTGCACCTGTGGGAAATCTAGAAAAAGAAAGATCTTTCCCCTTAAAAACATCAACAAGAATCTTATTTCCCTGACTGGTTGATGACCCTGCATCCTTACTGTCACACATACAGTATATTACTGTGTGCGAGTAGAAACAATAATATCTGTACGTGGATCGACAAAGTGCACATAAAAGGTACGATTTTAAGACTTTAGGGTTAAGGTCAATCTTGTTTTGTTGCAGCTTAAAGTGCAAGAAAACCTCTGCGATCACACTGTGGTGAGGCATCGATTAGGACAATTGCATAAAACGTTATTAAAGCTTTGGATGTTCTCAAGAGCTCTATGGTGATGAGAGCATGAGAAAAAAGATGATCTGGTCTTATGAGACAAAAACGTACGTCCGTGTGCTGAACTCAAATGCACCTGGCTAATAAGGACCCTATGGTCATTATTAGTCTGATGGAGCTTGAGAGGATGTGCCAGGAATAATGTGATAATGTGCCCAAATCCAGGTGTGTTACTGGAAAATCATCCAAGAAACGTCCCCAAGAAGATGTGAAGATAAATTATTGAAATTAAAAAAATATGCATTTGCGCCATATTTCGTTTTTCTAAATACTTTTTCAGCGATACAGGAAAGTTCCATGTACATAGGTCATACTTGACCGATAAAGTTCATTCTCATTCTGACGATGCCCACATGTTTACTGGAACCGTGTCTCTCTTACATTTGTCATCCATAGATCCAGGGAGCCATACTGTTGTCGTCTCTGCTTCAGGTCATCCTGGGTTTTTCTGGGCTGGTGGGCCTTGTGCTCAAATTCATCGGCCCGCTGGCAATCGCTCCCACCATCAACCTCATCGGCCTGTCATTGTTCACTGAGGCTGGAAAGAAGTCTGGAGGCCACTGGGGAATAGCTGCGCTGTGAGTGGATGGTGGTTTACACTGTCTGTGACTGTCCAGGACTGCATGCAAATCCACCTGATTTCTAGATTGCTGCAAATTTCCGTTTGCTCCTGCCCTGCCCTGACATTCATTACGTGCGATATAGTGACTGATCCACCTTCTGCTGCCAGAAATAATCAAGCAAGATGATCAACTGATGAAGTCACAGTTTATATCAGCATGAATACCGGTAGTTCCAGGTAGTTAGAGATTATAACACATCAGCAAACAGTAAATCAGAGACGATCTCGTTGATCACGCCTCCACCCTGCCCTACGTCACATTTTCCTGCATGTCACTGCCCTGATTCCAAGAGATCTCCTGGCCCCGTCCTGTTGTTTTCTCAATCATCCAAGATCATTAACAGCTACATTGTGTGACATTTAAAAAATATTTTAATGCAGAAAGGTGCTGTTGATGCCTCCTCTGAATACTCTCAGAACATATTCATTCCTAAAGGTTTTCGTGCAAGGCTTGACCAACAGTATTAACCAGTTCGAAATGTCCACAATTTCTGCTTCATAATTTGTAATTGTTTTTATTGCTGTTTCCAGGATGACGAGTATGATGCAAAATGACCTCCCCTGACTATGATATATGGGAGCGTGCAATTCTAAAGCACAGTTACACTAATAGGCATGAAAGAGGTTAGAAACATCTGTGGGCGACACATGTTTTCTTGTCTTCTGTTTTTCTACAGCACCGTCTGCCTGATCCTCCTGTTCTCCCAGTATCTCAGTAAAGTCGATGTTCCAATGGTTGCTTACAAGGACAAGAAGTGGAAGGTTTTCCATTATCCGCTGTTTAAGCTCTTCTCTGTGAGTTGCCAACACCATTGAGATCTTGTGCTTAAAAACTATTCAAGTTTCAGGACCCTGTTTAGCCTATTCACACAAGTACACATTCTAATGGAAGAACCAGTGCAAAAGCATCATTCAGCGTGAAGCCAAATCCACAATACAAACATGTATAGAACACATTTTTTAAGGCAGGCATTTTTGCCTACGTTCTTGAAGCTGTCGTCATATGGATCAGTAGCTGTTGGCTCTTTAGTTGCACCTGATCCACACAATCAGCTTTGAATGAACAAATTGATTACAAGTTAAATTCTGTTAAACAGTTAAGACCGTATATAATAAGTCCAGTTTTTTTTAGAAGTCTATACTACACATTTGTGTTTGCTGTACACTCGTGAAATGTGGGTTTAAGACCAAAGGATAATACAAAAGTCGCAAATTTCTTTAATCAGTTCCTGGTATGTAGCAAACAACACACAATATAAAACGTTTTTCACCAAATCGCCTAAATCTAACTTAAGCAAATGTATTGGAACAGATTTAAGATAATTTCAGATTAGAAGAGTTTAAGATGGACGTAAATAAAAATATTTTGTTGCAAATCGCATATTTGCCTTAACTGCGTCAAGTCTGTGACTCCCTGACATCACCAAATTGTTGGATTCGTCCTTCGGTTGTTGTTGGAGTCTCATTTGCAGCAAATCTTCTACCTCTGATAAAATCCTTTCTTGATCTTTATGTTGCTGCACAATAAAGCTTCCTCCCAGTTACTTTTGATGCATTTTTCGATGCACTGTAGGCCTGGATTGTTTGGATCCTTTCCATCACATTATGTTGTTAACTTCTGCACTTTTCTGCAAGTTCCAAAGTCATTAGCTGCTGTTTTCCTTGGCTGACCCATTTTATGTATTTTGCCCAGTACACCAGTGATTTCTTTCATTTTGATTGATTTTCCCGTGGTTTGCTTTTACTGTTTGAACAATCAATCTCAATTTGCGTGATTTTCAAACAAACGGTGCAATTTTTTTATATGTTGTTTAAATATCAGGAAATAAAAGCTTATGGCCATTTTCCACGCAAAGGCCTTCAGTGCACAGCAAACATGAAAGGACCTGCCTTGTTGTTCCAGTATGTCCAACATGTTCGATGGGACCGTATACATTTTAAAAGCTGATTTTTGAATCCCGAAAAAGGCCCAGCCTGTTTTGTTAACACTAAAATAGCCAATGCGGATGGGAAAGTAAATCTAAATGTAAAAAAACCAACAAAGATAGGATTGCATTCATTTTTTTTCCCTCCTCAATGCTGGGGATGTTTTTCAGGGCGTATGTTTGACTTCAGCAAACATGAACCCAGTCACCCTTTTGTGAAATAATGTGAGTCGTGACTCTCAACCTTTCGGCTATGACATTTTTGGGGGATTACAGTTTTCACCTGTAAGATAGAAATCATCTGTGGAGATGCACCAGCCAAAGAGAAAATGTTTTTCTAGCCTTCGTTCACATTAGGATGGCTTTGAATCAACTACACATGCTCTGTGCGTCACATTCAGGCACGTACACGTTAAACGGCCAAAACACACAGCTCTGTATACTAAGGTTTACTGTATTTACACTGGGACAATACAACTGTATATTTTGCTCTGATTAATGCAGAAGAGCACATTTTTTTTCTTTTTGTTCAACAGTAGCCAAAATAAACAAGCTTGGTCATTGTCCTTTTTGAATCCGTGTGAATTTGTTTAACTCACTGACTGTTTAGAAAGTTGGGGAGGAAAGAGAAGATACTCAGCTAATGGAATGCTAAGTCAATAAATGAAGGTTTAAGAAAAACAATATCGGAGTGATGACAGAAGCCCAACACCCACCCGCCAGGGTTCAACCTTTGAGGTGCTTTATGTATAGCAGCTTTACACATTTTGGCGGAACGACTCACATCTGGGTCCTCTCTGACCTCTTAGAGGCTTTACCATCGGCCTTCCTTCATTTATGAAGCCGTTCTTGGGATTCTACCAGCATATTTATGTGCATATATGAAAGGAAACATCAAAATAACTATGCTCTTCATTCTCAGAGCCTTTTTTTCCGTTGACTGTACCTAAAGTTCTTCAGCATGAAACTTTCTACAGTCATTGATTTCTTTGGCAGATTTAAAGCGATACTTCAGGATCTCAGAGATCTGTCAGAGATCAGTGCTTTGCTTGGTTATGATAATGTTTCTTAAACAATTTTATATGTTTGACGATTGCATACTTTTTTACTATGATTTTATCATTTATTTTGTTTGAAACTTGTTTGCTGTGTTGCCAGGACATTCTTGAAAAAGATGTTTTGTTTTTTTTTTCTGCTAATATAATGAATAAAAGAAAAAGTATAAATTAATAAAAATTAAAGTTTGCAAAACTTGGAAACAGTAACAGCTTTTTACCGTGCCCCATACATGATTAAGTCCTTGTATAATGCATAAAATAATGGGTCACGTAAATCAAGTGACATCCATAAAAATGCAAACCTATAAACACATTCAAGGGCATTTATCTTCCTCTTGCATCATATAGGTAAAGCAGAAATCAAGCAGATGTAAAGAACAGATGTTGGCATGTTCATCTCCCCTCAAACTGCTACTTGACTTTCCTCCAAGAGGCCTCCAAATGATAAGAGTATTATTGCACAAAGCAAAACTCCCATTTAATTGCCAATGCAGTCAGGTGTGTTCAATGCAGTTCCTTTGCAGAAACCTGAAGATTCTTACCCAACAATTGTGGTTGCAGCATTGATTTATTTGTTTTCAGCTTGATTAGATTGTCATTAACCTTTGATGAGAACAAAAAAAGAGAACTGGCATTTTACTCATTCATTTTAAGGTTTTTGTCCTCGAATGAAGTAAATGCTACCTCGCCAGGCCCCTCGAGGAGGCGCTCAAAAGATTTATGCACTGCGTGTTTCCTGTAGGTTTAACTTCAATTTAAATGTACTGAGACACTGTGTTTCTCCTAATGGACTCTAGGCTTTGTTTGGGATGTGTGGCGGCTGGCTTGTCTGCTTCTTATTGACTGTCTTTGACATCCTGCCTTCAAAATCTGATGAGTATGGCTTCTCCGCCAGGACTGACATCAACCTGGATGCTGTGACGAATTCTCCATGGTTCCATGTACCTTATCCGGGTAATTGCATTTAACACTGATTTTATCGGTTAAAGAACTCTCAAAAGCCATTTTAAACACTACATACAGTACTGTGGGTCCTACAATTCAACTTGTCTGTCAGCCTCTTCTTAATTTCATCTTTGACAAACATCCAAAGCAAGTATGAACCAAGGACACTGTGTTCTTACCTGAGGGTTGCACACCTGTTCTTTAATGATCTGCCAGAAAGTTGTTGAGTCTTAATGCAAGTTTAACATAATATTAAACCAGCAACAACTTGTGCTGAATTCATGTTATAGCAGCACATTATAGCAGGTTTAAAAAAAAAAAATCCAACCTCTGGATTGAGGTTTAAAACCAATTATAGTAACTATAACTTCATAATAAACCCACTTGGAGGGTCACAATAAACCAGGTGTTATACCAGCTATTACTCCACTTTAATCCACTTTTAAGAAAATAATCCAAGATGATCACAGGAACAAGTGTGTTAATTGAAAGTAGAATAGCCGACCCAAACATTCACTTAAACATACGTACACTAACAAAATTAATCAGGAACAAGGGATATTGCATTTTTAGGATGGTACCCAGACCTGAAAGAAGCTCTAAAAAACAAGACATTTCACATAATTGTTGGCTGTGGCTGTAATCTGTGGAAACTAAAGTTTGCTTACTTTGTGCCTATAGGTCAATGGGGTCATCCCACAGTGAGTTTGTCATCAGTGTTGGGCATGATGGCAGGAGTCTTAGCATCAACCATGGAATCGATTGGTGACTATTATGCATGTGCTCGCTTGTCCGGTGCCCCTCCACCGCCAACTCATGCCATCAACAGAGGTATTGCTGTAGAGGGCATCGGCTGCATTCTGGCCGCACTGTGGGGAACTGGAAACGGCACCACCTCCTACAGCCAGAACATTGCTGCACTTGGCATCACCAAGGTACAGATAAAGTTGGTCTCCTCTTGTGTTTTAGGGGTTTTTTTTAATGCTGCACTGATTGATCTATCTGGCCACTGGGTGCAGGGAATATTCCCTGAAAGGTCAATGACCTTAACGCCAGTGACGGCAGCTGCCACACAAGGTGCTCACCTGACCTGCCGGAAGCAAACTGGGGTTCAGCGTCTTGCCCACGGACACTTTGACATGTAGCCAGGGGGCACAGGGAATCAAACCACTGACCCTCTAGTCTGTGGAGGACTTCTCTACCAACTGACATTCTTCTAAAAAACATCAAACTATTTAGCGGATGATTGGTCATCAAACAACAAGTTGCTCATTTATTCTCATGGGATGCTGTGGGTTCAGATCCCGTTTAAGGAAAATTACTCATTTGTTTCAGTCACTGTCTTCGTGTAGTTTTTTTTTAAATCCCATACATATGGTGCTAGTATAAAAATGACTTCTGTATCAAATAGGTAAATGGTAAATGGTAAATGGTCTGCACTTATATAGCGCTTTTCTACCTATTGGCACTCAAAGCGCTTTACACTGCTTCTTATTTACCCATTCACACTCACAATCACACACACACACTCACACACCGATGGGGGAGCTGCTATGCAGCTGGCCAACACTCACCGGGAGCAACTAAGATGAATGCTCTGAAAATGAGGGTGGCCCTTAGGTGCAACAACAACAAAAGCAGACATGGCTGAAAAAAGTTCGCACGAAATTAAAAAACAAACCTCGCACTTAAAAAAAATCAATCATGTTTTTCTCATGCAAAGTTTTTGGTTTGAATTTTTGATTCATGCAGGCTTGTTAAAATGGAAGCCTGTATGTTCTTTCAGTTGGCTATTCTGAATTTGAGGTTGTTTCTGTATTTATTTCTATAGTTTAAAAAAGTATTTTGATGTTGCATGTTGCACTTAACCTTACAACCTTTTCAAAGTTTAGTTTTGCTACATACAAAAACTTATGCCATCGCAGTATTTGAAATGATGCTGAAGTTGCATAGAAATCTACACACGGACACACACGTGTACAGTGTAACCCAATAAATTGTATATTTACCTAATGCTGTCAGCGCCACAGTGTGATTGGTTTGTTTTGGATTCTTTCAACAGCAGGATCTGTTTTCTGTATCCTGACAGATGGATACTCATCTGTTCATGCAACAGTCAGTAAAGTACTTTAGGGTCGAGCAGATTCTTATGATATCAACTCCCTTGGAAGAATCCCTGCTGCTGCCTCGAGTGCTGTTACATTACAATGAAAACTCAAACTTTCAAAGACCTAGTGAGAGGCAACAAACGTCATGTCCTACCCAAGATGCACAATGGAAGATAAAAAAGATGTAAAATTGTAAGATTGTAATTAATTGTGTTTAGATTTTATGTAAAACTTGATTATGATTCATTATTACCAGGGCAGTTTGGTGGCAATACATTTAATTCGCTCTGTGACGTCAATGACCTGCCTTGAGATCTGCAAAACTCTTTATCTGAGAAATTCCTGAGAAACGGGAGAATTATTTGAATATCGCCAACCCAAGTTCCACTTTGTTCCCTGGAATCAGCTTCAGGACAGTTATTAATAAAACTTTGCACAATTCTTGAGTCGGAAAGGTAATTTCTAAACTGCCCTCCCAAACATCACTCTCACCCCTATCTCAGTATTACTGTGGATAAATCCAGTTTTGTTTTAGTGTTCCAGTGTTTATCAGTTCCATTGAAAAATTTCTGACAGGATTTGGCCAGGAAGTTGCCACCTCACAGCTAGAAGGTTGAGATTCATGCTCTTAAAGCTCTTAATGCTCTTAATAAATCATCCGCATGCTTCTCCAAGCTTTATTCCCACGCACCACCTTAAGACTTACGATATAAAAATTGATCTATAGCGTTTATCTGCTATATGCTGAGTAATGATTCCCTGTGTGTTCACTGTATCGCAGGTTGGCAGCAGACTAGTCCTCCAGACGGCCGGCGTTATCATGATCATCCTGGGGATCTTTGGGAAGTTCGGAGCAGTTTTTATTACCATCCCAGACCCAGTGATTGGAGGCATGTTTCTTGTTATGTTTGGAATGATTGCAGCCGTGGGGATATCCAACCTCCAGGTAATTACGTAAATATCAATGATACGAAGTAAAATGTTACTGCGCGGACAGAACCGGCTAGATGGTGTATTAGGAGCCTGCCGTCTTTGAAAAACACCACGATCAACCCTGTTGAAGGGTACTTGAAGTAGACACGGAGTCTAGTTGGCTCCAGTGGTGCTGGCCCTAAAATATTAGCGAAAGCAAAAGGAATTAGTTAAAAATAATTACTTAAACTACTTAAATCACAGACAAGAAGATGAAATATAAAATCCAACAAATACATCAAAACAGGTTAAAGGTTAAAGTAATCTACTGGTATTTAAAGGAATTTGGTAAGTATATGGTATTTATACCATTATTCTCTCATTTAGCATCTATCATGGCAATTATTGTCCCCCTCAAGTTCCAGAGTCTATAGAGTTAAGACTAGGGTCCATGACGCATTAGAGTGTCTTTTCCCCCCTAAGGGTAATGACACAGTTTTAGTTAAGACTCTAGGTATTAAATAGCAGCAGGTAACCTAGGATCAAGTGAACTAATGTCAACTGTAATCCTGTTTTATGGTACAACATATTTCTACATGATTAATACAGGAGTACGAGAGCAGGTTTCTTTAACAACCCTGTGCATTAAAAGCAGCCAAAAGTGTATGTTTTACATTGCTAACATTGGAAGGTGACAGCTCCAAGAACAGACATGGCTACACAACATGGCTATACTGGGTTAAGGAGGTACGAGGAAAGTGGGGTCATGGTCCCACTGATGTAATTAAATCCAAATTAAGTTAAGTTAGCTGTCAAAGGTGTGAGTGAGCGAGTGTGGAAGTCTTGATGGAAAGTGCTGATGTAAATTTAAGAGACATGTGAGATGTGGGACACTTGAACTGAGTTGACAAGTTTCACTGGTGTGACAGGAAGCCAGGCATAGAATCACACTGGCCTCTGGTTCCCCACAATCAGATCAGTAAGACGTTATGGGGGGTGCTTTAAGCTGGTGCTTTTACTATGTACCAAAACCAAACCATTCTGCTCTTTCCTGTGTACCTGCACCACCGTGATCTTCTACCACCCGTCATGCTCCACTGCATTGTGCACAAGCCTTGCAGGTCCCTTGCATTTTGTTGGTTTTTTTGTCCTTGTTGACTTGATTTTTTTTTTTTTTTTTTTTTTAATTCTTTGTGTGATTTGTGTTAGTGTAGTTCTTTTAATTTCCCTTTCTCACGGCGTCAAGAGCAGCTGTAACGAGGCAAAGTGGGTTCCCGTAGGGATTAAAAAAAGTAATCTGAGTCTTGAATCTTAAGTGTTAGAGTGCCATTGTGTGTGTTTTTTCGTTTTCCTGGAAAAAAAAAAAAAGAAACCATAATAAGCACATCAACTTCCTCAACACATCTCACAGCATCACACTCGTATCATTTTTCCACTAACGAAACATAAAAGATTACAATGCAAAATCTTAAACGCTAACTTATTTTTATTAGTTTTTGGCTTCAGTATTTAAACGGCTCCTTTAATAAGCAGTAGGGTGGAGGAGGATGGAGAGGGGGGGGGCTTCCATCAATTCTGACCAACAGGGAGTAAAGAGGAATGTTTGCCAGAGAATTTCACAAGAAACGCTACATACTTTCCTACTCCTCCTACTGGGAGGATTTTATTGTTTGAATCCCAAGGCCTAGATCCTGCCCAGATAGCGCTTTGCTTGTAAAGGTTTACTTTATTCTGTGTAAATAAGATTAGGACACATGATGCAGGTTTGCCCCATGTTCTAAGTATAAGTATTTTGTTTGCTTTGTTTGAGTCTGAACATGTACCAGGGGGGCCCGAGGGAGCCAGTCCACAAACTGTAAACCCTACAGTTGATGGGCGCCCCCTCTGCCGACTAACTCGCTGTTGCCTCATTGAGCCACTGCTGCCGACACTTAGTTTAGCATAAACTTAGGGCTTAAAATCCCAGAATCACTTCAGACGGAGCGATGCAAGAAAACGTGTGGTGCCGGGAAACTGACAAACTGGGGTTTGATAGTGACCAAGTAAAAAGAATTTAAAACAGAAAAGGCAACAGCATTGGAATAAAACACCAAAATAATGATTTGTATCCGAGAGGTAACAAACCAATTAATACAAATGTGACGTGGCCAACAACATAATCTCTCGCTCTCTCTCCATCAAGTACGTGGACCTGAACTCCTCTCGTAACCTCCTCATCCTTGGCTTCTCTACCTTCAGTGGACTTGTCTTACCTGCATGGTTTCACTCCAACCCTGGCATCATTGACACAGGTGATTTCCACACAGACAAAAAAAAAAAAAAAAAGGTTTGCCCCAAATCTTTATTTCTTTTCTGCCGCTTGAATTTGTGCAGGAGAAATGACACGGGTGGCTGTGTGCTCCCACTGCTCCACTTACAGATTACCCTTGAAAAAGGTTGCAATAGTTCTGCCAGCCTAAGCTCCTAAGATCAAAGTGTTCCCAAATCCCAAAGGCCCAGATGGCAAACACTAGGATTTTAAAGAGGCAAGGAGATCCTCTCTAAAAGGGAGGTAGCCTTTTTAGCTTTTTAAAGTTTTTTTCTTTGCTTGTTTGTGCATCTCTTTGCTTTTTCCTGGACGTGAATTAATAGTTTAGTACTGTAGCTCAGTTGGCCACAAGGCTCCAGTTGGGTGTAAAGATCCGTTTAGACAGTAGGGGGCACTATTGGAGCTTTAACATGTGAAGTTGTTTTCTTTCCCACACATGACTTTGACTTGCTGTTATTCGGGGTATTAGGCCGGGGTGTCGTTTTTATTTATTGTTTAATCAGATAGGTGCAAGTCGGTCTCTTTGGGAGTGTAACTGTATGGGTTATTGCAACAGGCTTTTCTCGATGATAGCGGCCGCCTAAGGAAAAATACAGGCAGAACACCAGGGCAGTGCAGTTTGTGGGTGATTGTTAATTCTTAAAAAAAAAAAACACCACTGATGGAGGCACAAGCAGCATCACACACGTTTTCATACAATGGCCACTCATTTTGTGGCTTACTTTGGCATATTAATAAGCAAAGATACAGTCATTTTTGAATCTAATATCAGCAAAAACCCAAAATCCTTCTATTTGGATAATAATAAGAAGAAGAATATGATGTTGTTTTTGTTTAAATATGTTTTAGCATTTATAAGTAGCTTAAATATTAATTAGATTAATAACAACAACAACATAAAAAAAAAAAGTTGCAAAACTATTTGTAAAAACCTGTTTTGGATCGACTATTGCCCTGCTGCTCACTAAGTCACATAAGTTGTAAAATGTCCAAATGACCGTTTGTGAATTTCATTTATTATGTGATTCAAGGGGGGGGAAAAAAAAATTTGGGTTCAAGAAGGCAAAGTTCTCACACATTACCAGCTGGGTTTAATCCAGGTTTAATCTGGGTTTAGTGGTACCTCTCCACTGGCTGTGTGTCCCATGGACATAAATACGAGTGGCTGCTATTAAAAAGCTGGTGGATTATGTCTTTGCCACTTAATTGGCGTCACTACTGACTGGTTAGGCAGGAAGGAGGCAGCCGGTAGGAACCTGGACAAAACTAACTGTCAAAAAAGGAAAAATAATACAAAAAAATTTTCTTTTTTGTTTTTTCTATATACAAATAAATAAATCAACAACATGAATTTTGTATAAATGGCAAGTTGCGCATATGGGTGTGCGGTGTGTCAGACACATGTGGCTTGCTTCCATTAGCAAATGTACAGGTGCATTCATTCAAAGCTCAGATCAGTCACAGGCTATTAGCTGATGACCCCCTGCTTTTGATGACACACAGATCAGCCACCTCCTATGAAGTGCCGTCAAAAGAGCAATGCTTAAGATTAAACGGCTCTCTTCTGTAGACATAAGACCTTGATCCCATGAGTCATGTGATGCGAGTGTCTCCCAGGAAAGTGCTAATCCAGAGTTTAACAGTGGGCATGAGGGCTTGTCTGGTTTTCTCAGGTCTAGGCTGCTTACCTCTCAATCCTCTTGGCCGGGCCCCATGTCACTTGCTGTAATCTGCTCGGCTCAGATAAAGCACTCTTGCCCCCAAGTTTTTTCCTCAGCCTCGACACTCAGCTGATAGCTCGACAGAAGACGAAACCTGTCGGCTCCCTTTGTAAACAAACTGCTGTTCATCCAGACGTTATTAGATGTACCGGCTGTGGGACTTAATATCAACTCAGCGGGAGCCTTGAACTTTTGACTGCTGCCTCTCTGGGAGAAAATCATGTATACGTGTGTGTGTGTGTGTGCGCTCACAAAGTGACTGCTATGAAACAAAAGTGTGTACAGTGTCCCTGCTGTTTGTAATCTGATTAAATTGGATATGACTTAATTTGGTAGTTTGGGACCTGAAGGCCATTATGAGAGACCTGCCGGCATCCACGTCATCAATGGCGCTCTGTGGAAAGATTGAGCAACTGATGAACCTACGTTGACACAGGAATTTGGACTGCCACAGGGGTCTGACAGTGATGACAGAGGCTGACCCGCAACCATAAAGCAACATTGTCAAGTTCAAAAATCTGGTCTGGGGTATGCAAACTTCACAGGATTCTCCTGTGAAGTCCTGCTGTCCTGCATAATCACATCTCCCTAACTGCCATGCGGCCCGTCAAAACTACCATTTCTCATCCTTCAGTTAACTTCAGAGGGCCTGGAATTACTTTAGAAGTACATGGCAGACATTTGAAAACACAGACGCTTTATCATAGGGGCATCTAGCTGTGCAGACTGTTTTGGTTCAGGCTAGGCTTACGATATCCATCACTGAGAATATCGCCGGCCAAACGGTTGGCGATTGTGTTGCATTGGCGGTAATGTAGACAAAGACTTTGAGAAGAAGGAAGATAATGGGAAATGGGGGAAGGGGGGGGGGGGGAGACACACACCCAGCTGATGTTAAAGAACAAGGTGTGACAAAAGTGACACCTAAACGCACCACAAAGACCGCGGCCAGCAGCCAACAAGCCTGTACATTCTTTTCCAACATTCATCATCCAAAAATGGAAACAGACGATGTCGGACTGTGGATATAAAGTATTAACAAAACTGCATTTCCTCTTAATTCTCACACAAAGCTCACTCCCTGCAGCTTTAGTTTCTTCATTCCATTCTTCTTTCATTTAGCTACTGAAGAGGAATTAATGGCTTTTTGTTTATCGTCTTCTCTTCTGCGTTTGAAGGAATAAAAGAGCTGGATCAAGTGATTGTAGTGCTCTTCACCACACACATGTTCATCGGAGGATTCTTCGGGTTCATCCTGGATAACACCATTCCAGGTAGGACAGAGACAAAGAATTATCCAGCAGACTCTAACATCACCATCGGCCGCAGGGACAATGTCTTTTTCTGTTTCAGGCACTCACAAAGAGCGGGGCATCAAGAGCTGGCAGGACAAAGTGCAAGAGGAAAGCAAAAGCACGTATGACCACTCAAGCTACGACATCCCTTTCTGCAACGGTGCTTTGAAACGGTTTAAGTGTTTCCGGTACCTGCCCTTCCTTCCTTCTTACAAGATGGCTCAACCAGAAACTTCCCGGTAATAGTTTCCTTACAGAGTAGCACTGGCCAGTCCCTCCAGGATTTTGCAACCTTGTTTTAGGACCAGCGCAGCCCAAAAAGATGTGATTTTGTTGTCTCAGCGTTGTGTCCATCCTCCAGGTGTGTTGGAGAAGAAAAGTGTCCCGTAACTTTTGTCTTCCACCACATCGTTGTACTTCCATTAAGAATTCCTTTACACGTCAACAACACCAACTTTTGCAGACACCTGGCCTGTCCTGGAAGTGCCTGGGGTCTTGGGTCTTGTGTCCTCACTTTCTTGGCACAAAAGTTTGTTTTTACATTATTTTTGCTGTTTTAAAACCTATAAACAAAAGAGACGCGGCAACATCTTTCGGTTCAATTTCATTACACACTTCAGGAACCCGTAGGTTTAAACAATCCTAAACAAAATATCCCTTAAAAACAAATGATTTGACTTTATAGGATTCTTTAATTGACATCCTAAATACAGCCTGGGGTCAAGTAGATTCAGTCCGGGTGCCACTCAGACTGGACTGCCTGCTAATGTAAAGGGTACTAATTCCTGGTCTTCTTTACTGCAAAGGAGTCTGAGGGAATAAAGATATAATCCGCTGTGAAAGATGTTCTGTTAATTAAATACTATATAAAGTAACTTGTTCTGATCAGTCACAACATTAATACCACCTGCTGGTTTTAATATTTAATGACATGTTTTCATGAAAAAAAATATGAAGCTGATGCATCATTATGGGTTAACCACCCATTAACACAAAAAGTGCCTAAAATCAGCTCCAGCTTTGATACTTTGACTTATTTTTACTACACTAACACAATGTTTTCTTAGTGGTGTTCCTTTAATTTTGTAGGGTAATTAAAATGAGTAAAATGACAGATTAATGTACTTAGTTCTTTGACTTGAGTAAAACATTTGAAGTGATACTTGTACTAAAGAATTATTTTTTTCAGACAAATACTTTTACTTGACTTCTAAGGTTGTGTCCTTCTACCAGAGGTGCACACATTGTCACATTTTACTGTGTCCCTTAGGACAATATTAAGACCACTAGTAATAATGTTGTGGCTGATCAAAACTTTTTTTGGTTTTGAAATTGTAAAAATTCGTCACTAAAAGTTATATATTTTAGCATCTTTACCAAAGCTTTATTGAAACTCTTGACATGCCGTTCGTGTTTAAAAATGACTATAAAAAGTACTTCCTGATGTTGCATGAAGTTGCTCTGAAGCTGCTGTTTCATTGTTGCTTAGGTCTTGTAACCCGTTCGTTTTCAGTAGGAGCATTACTACCTCATCAAGGACACTACGTTTCAGAAAGAGAATTAATGGAAGAGCTGTTTTTAATCAACATTATTCATCTTACTGCTGTATGCATTTCATTTGTAATGTGTCATTGTGTGTTCAAACATTTTACATGTGATTCCTGTACATTTGAAATATAGTCATGTATTCAATTTTACAACTTTTTGCATAATAGGTTTAAAACAGTCCTACACAGCTGATAAATAAATTTGGAAGTTTCAATATCTTTCTCACTCATCACGAGTTGACATGTTATATTAGAAATATGTATTTATTAGTATTTCGTATTTAGCTGCATCTTCGTTATCTTACTTTAACAGAGTTGTGTTTGTGAGTGCAGTTCTTTCATTTGAAAATTAAAGCCACCAGCAGGTCACAAAAACGGGCATTTATTATTTTATTATTCTCAATCCCGAAGCATGTTTTAATCTCCATTTTTAACAGCAGGTATGAAATAGAAAGACCACATCAGACATCTGACTCAGGGTTACCTGCAAACAGCTACGGTCAAATAAGAAACCCTCATCACTTGCATTGCCACTTAACTAGAATGGCCACCTTTGACCTTTTGAGCCGTTTGGAGGCCAAGAGCCGACAGCCTGGAATGTCTGATCATCTCTTGTGGGGGCACCAAAGAATCCACCAGCTGCAGTGAGAACCATGACTTCTGGCATTTGCCATGTTCCAGTGACATAGACCAGAACATCCCAAACATGAGCGAATGCACACACACACACATATGTGTGTGATGCTCCCCAGGTCCATTTTCCAAGATTCCAATAGACTTTTTTCACATTTCGTCATTTCTAAACTGGAAGCAGCTGAGAACAGGCTGCCCAACTTCCGTTGAAAGTCATTACATAGGAACAATTGCAGGATCTAAAAACCTAAAAACGGATCTAAAAACGTGTTCGCTACAAAAACAGACAAACCTGTCCTTTCGCTCGTTAGTTTTAAGATCTAAAACAGTCCTGTCCAATTATTAATTGGACTGCAGGTAAGAAAGATTAACGTATAACGTTAGCTGTGATGTAATATAAAAATGGCTGTTATGGTGGAATTTTAACCAGTTTTCTGTTTTGTTGGCTCTAATTTAAACCTAACCAACTAAGGCTATAAGTTAAAGCTAGTCAGCTTGACATATTTTCTACACGAGCTATTGTTCATAACATTATCATAACATGAAACATCTTTGAGATGTACAGGAGAAATATAAGCGATAAAAGTGCTGGTAGTCTTAGCTAAATGCTGCTATTGTGGCTCTAATTGTGGTGAAGAGACAGTTGAATAACCGAACTTCCACTGGTGTCACATTGTTTCTTTAGTTTAACATGAGCTAACTTAGCTAACTAAGTTAGCAGAGCAGCCCGATGTGTCCAGCTTCACTGGAGTCACCAGAGGTCAGCTTGTTAGCTTAGCTAGCAGACTGCAAATAATCAGCTAACTCGGGAAATACTTTTTTTGTAGTAAACTGATGAAAGCTAAGTCCAACTTCGCTAACTGTCAAGCTATGAATGCTAATTTATGAAATTTAGTTGCAAAGAAATTTGTGTTCTATAAATCAGTGTATTAGTGTAAGTTATTGTGCTATGTGCGGTGTGGTGTGTCTTTTATGGTATTGTCCATATCTTAAAGTTTTTAACTTGCTTTCCATGACTTTAGTTTCCTATGGCTTCTAGCTGAAAAACTCCTCCAGATGACATCACCCGGAGGAGTTTTCCATCATTAGGAGTTCAGATGATGTCATCTCTGGGGTCTCTGGAGAAGCAGGTTGACTATGATTACAAACTCCATAGTGTGAGCAACATGACGACATAATGTGAACTGAAGGTTCCTTTCCAGTGATGTCATCTGGAGGCATTTTTCAGCTAGAAGTAGAGATATTTTGATATCGGAAAGTAAAAGGTGAGTTTAACGGCACTTATGTACATGTACAACGTTTACATTTACATTTTGCATGTTCAAAATCAATCAAGGCAATCCCTAAGCATAGCAGTTTTATGATTCATAAATGTTTGCCTAGGGTCCGAAAGATGTCTGAAAGACGTTTGTTTGAAATCTTTTTTCAAAAAGATATTATTAAAAATTTAAAATGAAAAAAAAAAATCACATTCACGTAAGTATTAATGACCTTTGCCATAACATTAATCAATAAGCTTCCTCGACACACGGCTGTCAAGATTTCAAAGTTGTGCAAATCTGCTTTTTTGCAAGCGTCTGCCACCTACAGTAGGAGATCCGTGTCATCCTTTTCGTGGACCATCAGAGAAGCATATTTCTGCTTTTAGAGACACTGGCAGTAAATGCATCACTCATAATCAGCGTTGGGCTTGTTACTGAAAAGATGTAAAATATTACTCTTTATTCAAAATGAACATTTCTTTATTTACTACCCATGAAAAGTAACTTTACATTAAAGCTTTTCTAGAGGGATGGACGGACAGTCTATAGTGGAAATGGGCAACATTTCATCCATCACACATGCAGCCACAAGCTTTGTTAGTTCTTTGTTTCTTGTTGTAGACTGTTGTTGACCAGTTTGGACAAAGTTTTAGTTTTGCAACCATTGAGGGGCTGCAGGCATCCTGTGCGGCCGCAGGGGGGCTCATCTGTGTCTTAATAGGTGTTTCAAAAGGTTTGAGGTTGTGTTTTGGGTGGGAAGAGTCCTACAACTGCCTAATGGTAATCACCTTTCATCTTGATAAAATCTAAATAATTGGAATATTTCCAGCCGCTGGATGCAGGCACTTCCATCTTCCTTAATAGTGACATGTTATGTTATCGGTCATCTGAAGGCCCTGTTGGGATCATTTTCTACAGAGGATGTTGATTTAGCAAAGAAATGTTTGTTTGAAGGGTGTATATCAGTCGCTGCCACAATTAGCAATATTACAATGCCAACAATTAATTTAACAGTCCAGTTCCATCCGATTGTATCCTGTAAATTGGTTAAGATGCTGGATAAAAGCTGAGGAGAAGGTGAGGTTCACCACATGCAGGTGTGTAAATGTGCGTAGCTTTGCGAGAGGACAGATGAGTACATGCACTATGTGGACATACTTTGAGGTTTCCTTCCTGATGTTTGACTGATGTTTTGTCTCGGCCTTCGCTTCTCTCTGATATCGAAAAGCTCCATAAACTCTTCCTTTCTTGTGATTACAATCTGTGCTACACCCCACAGCACAGATTAGCTTTGCAGCTTTTTCTCAGACAGTTTTAAGAAATTAGTTCAAACGGTCTTTGTGTGTCCTTAGGCTCCAGGCAAATCATCCTTCATCAAGGGTCACAGGTTTAATCCCCTGTGGTATTTACTGTATGTCTGTGTCATTGAAAGAAACAACCAGACATCTCCAGACTCTTTACACAAACGGAAGAAATACAAGATGTGCACAGCAGCTTCACAATAATATAGGCAATAGAGTTTAAACTGACCATTTTCTTAAAGGTTCAGTATCAAGCAATGTCTCATTTATCATTTTTGTCAACACATCCATTATGTTAAAAGATTTAAAAGATTTTCTCTGGTTTCAGTTACATTCTGGTTTAGTTGCATGAAAACTTAAATTGTAGGAGACAAGCTCGTACATCCTCGTTTGTTTACATGTATCAAGTTTACTTCCACTGTGGTTAGCTTGTCTTCAAATTAAGGTCAAAAGGGCAAAAACAATGGTGGATTACCCTGCAGTCATAGTTTAGTGACAAAAAGTGTCTTTGTGAAACTCAGATGGCCACTTGTTTACTTGCGTAAACATGCAAGCGTTTATCTTGTGTGAGATCAGATATCTCTGTATGTGGCAAAGTGAGAATGCAGAATTTTGGCAAATGCGCCTGAGCAACAGAAGGACATCATTCAGAGCCACCTGACAACTGAAGGGAATAAATGCCTCTTTTGTAAGTTTTGGTGTAGTTGTTTTTAAAGTGGGATCCATTCGGCTCTTGCTTTTGGTCTTATTGTGTTCTAAAGTACAAATGATCGAGCCCGGTCTCAACCAAAGATGGCTGAGTTCAGCTACAATATACTGTGAACTAAGGCATTTAGTGTAACACAAGTTAGGGACGGCTTTGGGGACAGGTGAACGTGGAACCACACTCAGTGAGCACCATATGTAAAAGCCATGTGGCTGGAACCCAGTCTGACACTAAGATCATCACTCAATCAAGGAACAGGCTCATTGCCCACATATATATTTACTATGGTTGTCTAGCCTTGCAACTCGGTTGGCAATAATCTAATGAGATTATAGGGCCCAGTCAGGATTGAGATGTATTGACAGATGTGAGTTTGTTAAGTGAAGAGGCACCTCCAGCACTTGCCCTGGGTTTGGGAAACGTGACTCATCTTGGACCTGCGCCACGTCTAAGCTGAAGATTTGGGTTTTCTGGTCGGAGAAGTTACCAGTGGCACAAACTGAACTCAACCTAAAAATGCCACACTGAGAGTCGATGAGAAAACTTTTCCTCCTCGTAGATATTTTGAAACCATAACAGCTAAAAATTTCGCTTTCAAATCAGATACAGTGAACTGCAAAGACATTTTTAAAAACGTGGTTGCACCATGTGGAGAAAAAGCTGGCAGAGTTAAAGAATAAAAATTCCTATAGCAACCAAACACAGATAAGGGATTAGGTGGTGGCGGTTTGTTTCCTCTTGCTTAAGCTACTTTCTGCAGCTTTACTCTAAGGTACACCATACTGCGATAGTCCACACTGCCCAGAAGGCTGGAAGCTGTTATTTATTAGTCTTAATTAGGTCACGACAAGTCTCCAAGTTGGTCAGAATCAAAAAGTTTGTTGAATTTCTATAAAACACAAAATGTCACATAGTAGTCTAGGTTTGTTTTTCTGTTTAGTTTTGAAAATGTAAAGTTGTCGACACACTGACACTCAAACTCATATTTATTTTACAAATACACTGTTGTAAAAACTACACTTTCCAATACTGCACATAACTGGACGTGTATTAGTAAGTCACCCATAGTTTGCTTACTTTTAGAACATGGACTAAATCTGTCTAAATGTCATCCTGCTTCCCCGACTACTACAAATTACATTCATGTGGAACTAATTAGCATTGTCTAAAGCCTTTGTGGTGGAAATGTAAAGCAGATCACATTACATTCTCTGGCAACAGTTAGTAGCAGTAAAGTGCAGGGTCAGGTTTGATATTCTACACAATACAGTCTTTAGTTTTCTGAGCCTAATCATAAACCTTACAGCAACGGTATTTTTGAAATTAACGATCAATAAAATTACTGCGTTATATGAAGGTGGTCTGAAATAGTTTCAAATGTACAGGGTGTATTTTTTCAGTATTTTCTTTTGTTTGTTTCCTTGTTGCTTTTGTTATGCTTCTCATTTTTGTTATTGGTTTAAGTGTTGTTTGTTGCTGTTTTAATTCTGGTTGTTGTTGTTATTTTGGTTGTTGTTGTTGTTTTGGTTGTTTTAATTGTTTGAATTGTCCCTTTGGTTGTTTTTTTGATTTTTCATATGCCTCATTCTGACCTCTTTCATAAGTTTTGTTCCCTCCAATGATCGGCTTAGTTTCTTATAGCAAACTCAGGAAGCTCACATTAACTCAGTGCATGCTACCTAAACAGTGCCGAATTTCAAAAAACTTAGATTGTCATGCTAGAAAAGAAGAAATCGGAGCCCGGCCATGGTCCTGAGCCTGTTTAGTAAATACTGAAATTACTAAATTTAATCACTACAGACATGGCAATGGACAAGCAACCTGTCATCACTGATATCATTTCACTCCCTGCCCTGTGTTTACACAGATTTCTGGGAAGAAGCCATACGGTATCAGGAACGCTGAACTGATGCCAAAGTGTAGTGCAGGTAAGAAGAGAGATCTGAACCCATCAGTTGTATTCTCAAGAACGTTTTCTCCTTGACTGTTACTCAACATAATTGTGCAAGTTGTTCTGACATGTCTAATTTGTCAAGTGTGATTGCCATAAGAGCATTCCTATGAATACATGCAAACACAAACAAATATGTTGACAACATGCCCGGTTGTGTGCTTTACTGATACTGCAAAATGTGACTATTTCCAATTAAGAGTTGTCATTTTTAGTACTCTTGTTTCTTTATGTTATCTAAATTTGGAGTGTTTGCCATATGCCTTTCACTGTAATAACTGTAACCTATGAAGCAACTGGTAGAAAAAGAAATCAACAGGAAACAGTTTTTTCCCCCACCCACTGCAACACAAAATTGGAGTCATCAGGACCCTGCACCACAGGGCAGACACAATTCCCATTTTCATAGAGGCCAAAAAGAAAGACGATCTGAGTACAGCTCTCAAGGTCTGTGGTTATGCTAAGGGGGTTTTAACAAGATGGTGTCCAGATCCTGCAAAAGGACAACAGACATTGCAGAGAACTCAAGTCGATGAAAAGACCTGGTAATTCCTTGCACAGCTGGAGTGAAGAAGCTGAAAAGGATTTTTCGGAAACTCAAATACACTGATCAGTGTTTTGATTCCCCCCACCCACTGCAACACAAAATTGGAGTCATCAGGACCCTGCACCACAGGGCAGACACAATTCCCATTTTCATAGAGGCCAAAAAGAAAGACGATCTGAGTACAGCTCTCAAGGTCTGTGGTTATGCTAAGGGGGTTTTAAACAAGATGGCGTCCAGATCCTGCAAAAGGACAACAGACATTGCAGAGACCTCAAGTCGATGAAAAGACCTGGTAATTCCTTGCACAGCTGGAGTGAAGAAGCTGAAAAGGATTTTTCGAAAACACTGCGCATCTGTTCGGTTCAAACCCACTAACTTACTGAGGAAGAGACTCGTCCACCCAAAAGACTGAACACCAAAATACAAAAAGAGGAACGTGGCATATGCAATCCAATGCAGTGACCATTGTTTCCCAAAAGAGAATTGAGTCTTTAGCATACATCAGGACATGGTCCATGTGAGACGCGCACACTTGCTAGGAAATACTCAAGGGGGCTGGTGAAATTTTGTCTTTTCTCCAGTTAGTCATACAAATGAGTGTTCTTCATAATCAGGTGTATTTGTTTGTCTTTGCTGGAATCGCTTGACATAGACAATAGACACTCATCAACACGTCCACTAGTTCACTGGAATTCTCTGGATAATTACCCAGTCTATTAACACGTACTCTATTTTGATGCTTAATGCTGAAGAGAACTAATCCATTATCTTTTCTTTGGCCACTTCTGATTATATGCCAGCTATTATCTGGACTCTTGTACTAAGGAGCTAGCTGGGTAACAAGAATGTCTGAACCAATTAACTTAGAGGTTTGCATTCACACATACAGCCCCTCCAGATATTATCCTGATAAACTCAGTCTGAAAGGGGCTTCTGTCTCCATTTTCTATGCTGCCCTTTCATCCATCCCCAGGAAGATTAGAACCACTTTACTCATCCAACAGGGAGCCCGCACCTAATGATCCCCTCCTAGGGGGATGAAGGATGTTTAGAGTCGTGATCCTTAGATCCCTATGACTCTGTCTTGCTCTCGCCTCCCTTATTTTCCATCCAAGCCCATTCAGGCCTTGTGGAAACAAAGGACCATCCTGGAGGATATAACTGGGTCCAATAGTCAGCTTTCCATTACACCGAAAGAAGCTGAGTTGACTCAACTTCCACATAACCGACATTAGGGTTGATACTGAAAAGTTAACAAAGTAAAACTGCTAAAAAAGTTGTCTTTCTGGTTACGTGCTGGGTCAATAAAAGTAAATGCAGTAAATTCTCCTGTCAGAATCATGTTTAAACTTACCATGAGCTAAGAAATTGCTTTTTTCCATTTTGTGCACTTTTCAAGCCATTCAAACTTAATTTTTATTGGTTTCTTTAGCTTATCCTCTTAAGCCCTAGGGTGCTGGGAGGCTTGGCTTTCCTTCACAGACATTTCAATTATTGCCATTTGTATTGCCAACAAACATTTCTCGGAGCAAATACAACGCCAATTCAAAGAATATATGGGTTGATGAGATGTGCAGATTGTAGCATTTTGTTTTTATTTACATTTTCCACAAACTCCCCACATTTTTTAGAATTGGGCTTGTTTTGATAGCATTAGGGCCTAGTCTTTAAAAAATACATCTATACAGTTATTTAAAGGAACCGTACGGCTGACCATTCAGATGCAAGTGAAACAGGGCACACATCCCCTCAAGCAACCCTAGTTATGAACAGATATAACAATAACTGTACAGTTGTTGATGGTTGTTGACAACTATTGGTTATGTAGTTTTATAGTCCCATACATTTCTACTGTAATTTGTAAATAGCTTGTGGTTTGCCTTCCAGACACATTAACATGTGATCCAGGTGATAATGTCTCGCTATTTGTTATGACTATGAGCCAAACTATGGATTCGAAACATCATTAAAATAATGATGTTACTGGTTGTGATGGGAGGTTTGCATAAGAAAAAATTTCTATATTGTATCATGATGATGAGATACAGTATGTTATTTTGGATGAGGACGTGTTTTTTTTTTTGTATAAAAAAAGGTCTATTATTAAGTTTTCTTTAAGTTATAGCATTAAAATTCTCAATCTCAGACATTGTGGGCCATGAATTTGTCAGCTTGTTTTTAATAGGTATAAGACTGAGCCTGGCTTTTGAGTTATTACACCTTCTTAAAGGCACAAGGATAAGCTGAAAAGCTCAGTCCTACATACAATGGAGTCAAATAGCTACAGTACATGTAATGTGAAAGGGGTCATTCATAGGGCTTAACTTGCAAAAACAAGCCACTTGACTCTGCTGTTGCCGTCAGCTCTATAAGGTGTTTTAGTGCACGTTAGCCCACCTTTGCAAGAGGTTTTTGAAACCTGTGATGAATGAGGCTTTGATTGGGAGGCAAATAGAAGAGGACGGGGCATGGCAAATGAAATATATAGTTACCATAATACTTGAGCTTATTGTTATAGTTTTTAATTTAGGCTTTTTTGATCGACTCAGAAGCAAGCAGCTAATTTTAGCAACAAAGCTACTTTGCCGAAGTCGGTGGACAATAAAACAAAAACGGAATTCACCTGGTGTGAGGTCACTGCTCGGGTGATTTAGTCTGGGCTCTTACGTTTTTCAGGATTCTGTAGGTCCGTGCCCATATTCTCTAATACCGACATCGTTTTGGTGTTGTCGCACATGTTTAAACGAGTTAATCATATAGACGTTATTACGCCATTATTTCTCAAACACTGCTTCCATTTTTACTGCTCACAGTGCAGGCTTGTGCTGCTCACTCAATTCACAGCTAAATATAGTAACCATTTCATAAAACACAACTAAAAATAACATTATTGTTGCGGGTTTATGATTAAAAAAACTTTTGTTCACTGAACAAACTGGGAGATGTTGCTCAACGTTTGTCATCCTACTTTATATTACTGGAGCTAAAGATTTCTTCAGAAAACTATCTTGCACGTCGTGATGTTCGCTTCCTTGTGAGACCACTGAAGCATTACTGTCAGACTAGTACCCAGTCAGAGATCAATCCCTGGGACAGGCGGCTAGGAACAGATGATCCCTCGTTGGAAACAGTTCAAACCCGGGGCAGTGAGTTCGCTTTGTGTACAAAATTGAAAGTGATCTAATCTCAGCATGCACCTTTCTATTCAAGATGTTGAAACATATCAGTTTTCTGAAGTGTTGGGTGCTCAACCAATCACGTACTATGAGACAAGAAAAATTGCTGTAGAACAAAGAGAAACAACAATGTGAACGCCCGTGTAGGGACATGTACACACACGCACACAGGGACAAACACATACTAAGTTCCAGCAAAATACTATACCAGCACAAAGGGTTTCTTAAGTATTTGGCAGTTTTTTGGGAAATGTCCAAGCAGTTTTTCAAAAAAACTACCTTGTTCACTTCCCGTAGACAGTTTGGTTAAACTGGAAGAAATCTAGGTAGCACAAGCAGCTCTACTGTGAAAAACCACTACGGCAACAAAAGCATCAAAATTTGGCACAACTCTAAACTAGTCCTAATTCTGCTGCTAGTTAAAAAAAAAAAAAAAAGGGAAAAGTTCAGTGAGCACCATTAGGGCAATACAAGGAGTCAGTTTGATGCTTAATGCTGAAGGGAACTAACCATTATCTTTTGTTTGGACACATCTGATTATGTGCCAGCAATTATTGAGCTGGAAAATGTTTATGTTTCATGCATTAGTGGAACGTGACATCCTATCCCTGCAGTATCTGCCTGATTGCAAGTGCTAGACAATTATTAGAAAATATGAATACACTTCTAGTTTAAGTAACAAATACTAATAATAAATTATTTATCTCTGCCTTAATTTTAGTTGTTCATGTCCTGAAGCTGGCAGGGGGGTAGATGGATTTCTGGTTTAACCCCACCTCCACACAAACTACAGTATTTTAAATATGACAGTACAAAATGTTGACTTATAAAGTTGTATAGGACGTTGTGCATTGTGCGTTGCAGTTTCCACTAAAGTTAGTCGTGAATGTGCAACTGTGTGCAACATGTTGACCTTGGAATAAAGGAAATGTGTACATTAAGGGTCCTGGTCCAAACATGCAGAGCACCCTCAGTTAGAGCCTGAACTGTTATCCCAGACCAATTTTGAACGTAATCCCTTCCAGTTTAGAGGCCAGACATAAGAGCGAGTCTGCCTGCTGTACAGTTTTCAATGTTGAACTGTTGTTTCGCAAAACTTTAAGCTTCTACGATGCCCGAAAAGATAATATGTATATCTATACCTGAGTAATTTGTCTTAGGTGTGTGTGTGTGTGTGTGTGTGTGTGTGTGTGTGGTAACAATCAAACGCTCTATCTGCAGTTTACTAGCTCTAAGTTACCAAACAAGAACAAGAACACACATGGCAGCGTTTGTGCAACAAAGACATTTGATTTTAGGCCGTCCAGCCTGCACAAAGGAGATATTTTTCTTTCAGCTCAATTTATAGTGGCTAAGTTGAGCTATTTCACCACAGAGTTAGCATAATGACCAGCAAGGGAATTAGCAGAAAAACAAAAACACATATGCAGACAGCTGAAAAACAAATGTACTTTTATTACTACGGTGAATGACTGCATGTGACTTTAATGGTGACTTCATCCCTGAGAGCTGGACTTTAAAAGAAGGCCATATTTTCTTGTGAGGGAGTTGTACTTCATGTCAGACCATACAAATCTGTCTTTATACAATCCCAGCTCAGCCTTTACAAGCAAATGCCTAAAAGCTGCACAAAGAGGTTGAAGTTAATCTACATAGTCTCTGCATTTAAACAGATCTGCATTGAAAGGTTCATGACCTCGAGAAGTTAGCCGCAGCATCGACATCCCCAACAACAAACCCGTGGCAGCTTTAATGATAATCTGGGTCAGATGGAGGTAACCCACTGCTGACCTGATCCCAAAGGTTACGTTAAAACATCTTTAACATGCAACACTCTCAGAAATAGGGGTCCATGTATGTCCTCCTGGGTACAGTCCACACTAATGTACCTCTTAGGGCTAGTTGTTGGACCTCAAGGTGACTATGTGTACATTTTGAGAGGCAAAAAAGTTACATTTAGGTTCCCAAGCTGTAAAAAGGTAAATTTTTTATGCATATTTGTAGATACGACAATTGTTTTTACGATTATCAGTTATTAACGCTTATACATTAGTCAAATAGAAAGCAATGCCAATAATGAGTACAGTTATCAACACAAGGGTACAAAAAAATCCAACATCCAAATGTGGCCTTTTAGACAGCACAGCCCCACTGACAAGCCACTGTTCCCCTAAAGGTCTAATAATGTCACAAATCTTCTGAGAGTGAAATTGTTTTCAATAAAAATGGCGAATTTTCATTTACAGCAATTCACTATATGTGCGATTTGCATGTACTGCGTCTGGGCCTTCGACAGAAGAGCTGCATGGTTTGGCAGCACTCCGTGGCTTTATATCTTTACTTTAAACAACCTTGTGTTGTGTTGCCTATTTGAATGAAGGCTTTTTCACATATAAAACAATCAAATGCGTTCTACAGTATTTTTCCAAAGAAGAAGTTTGTTTTTTTTTTTTGGCACCTTAACACCAATAGAAAGAAAAATGTGGTTGTATCTGTTACAGGGAAGTTCAAGTTAAAGGAAGTAAGACATGGTATGTTGAGCATCAGATCCAATCAGTGAGGGTTTGTTGGGGATGATGAAATCGGATAAAGTTTATTATAATTTCCACAAAATACCAAACACAACCAAAATGAAAACATTTGGACTATTGCACAAATGTATCTGTTTTTTTTGTTTCATACTGTTGTGAACATCAAGTCAATTGCAGACACAAGGAATTAGGTTTTGCGGTTCCGTCTCAGACATCTGTGCTGGTTTATTAGATCTAGAGTGTAAATAGGAGGCAGACTTAAGCTTAACAAATCGCATCCGATATACAGCAAAAGTCGCAGACACAGTGGGCTGCTTCTTTCCCAGGAGCAGGTGGATGGATGTTGAAGTTTTCTTCCGTGAGTGTGTTTCCATTAGTGGTAGAGTAAGAGGAGCCAATTCCGCAAAAAAAAAAATACCATCAAAATACCATCAATTAGAGACTGAGTTCTTGATCCCAGAGATTCTGTCAAATCATTTACACGTTAGTTTGACTGAGCTTATTTACACCGTATGTGTCAGATGGCTTTACAATCTGCACAACAGATGATATATTGAGTGTCATCTGAACATTTATTTAGTCATAAATATTTATGATATAAAAACACTTATGATTTGAAACCGCATGTTTAGGAACAGACACAACCTGCTAACCAGGAAGGAGGCAAACCCAAACCCAACGCCTGGCAGGTGTATAATGAAATGGAACACCATGTCATCGGGGAGGGTTTGTCACATTTTTGTCAACGAGGCGCACAGGTTCAACTTCAACCTTTAGACTGTATATTCGGATAAGGAAAAATGGCAAAATGAAATCCCAGACACAAGGAATAAGATCTCAGGAGGATATTCAGTGTGATATCTTAGGAGTAAACAGAATGTTAAAACATGAAGTACAAGCGTAAGATAATAAATGAATGTGGAATAAATTAAATACTTTAGGGCAGAGTGATTACAGATTACACAAAGGTCAAGCAACTTGGAGATACTGTGGGTAGGACCTCCACCATACAACTTGCTCTTCCTTCCATGAAAACCTGCCAGTCACAGTTAAGGGAAGACAACAAGAGACCCTGGGACAGAATGAAACGGCTACCTGTTAAGCTTATTGTTCTTATTATTCAAAATGTAATGTAACACAGTCCAGCAAGATTGTGCTTTTCTACCTACTTCGTCATAAGTTTAAAAAAAAAAAAAAAAGTCAGTGTTATTCGTTACTAATTCGTAGCCTTCTTTGTTGTATTTCTGACTGTATGTCGGTAATATTCACCATTCAGCAAAACAAAGTGGCTCAGGTGTCATCACAGCTACGTTACACCGGCTATTAGCCAGCAATAGGTTTCATCTAATATGCTTTCCTTTCACTGCTGGAATTATTGGTTATGTCAACATCATGTTTACATTTTAGAGTGAGGTGAGGCTGCCAGATTTCCATCAACACACGAAGGTGATTCCAGATCAACAAATGCCGTGCCATTCATATTTAAATGACTTTTGGTAGGATAAGTAAGGGTATCTGCTTGTACTTGTTTTTACCGGGCAGCTTGAGATGTCACAAAAAATCAAACTTGAACTTGAACTTTCAAGTTGCTGGGAGGATTTTTTTGTTTTTTCATTTTCTTAAAATGTGGTCACTAACATTTGTATTTACACTTGGCTTAGGTCCAATCACAGCATCATATACTAATACTAATGCATTCTGCATGCATTTACATCTAAATGATTTGCCTTTTTTGCCTATTCAGACAGATTATCCCAGTACTCCTTAGATGGGGCACAACATTGTCTAGTGGACCCTCTTAAGATGCAACGCAAAGCTCCAAAATGTTCTTACTGCAAGTGCAAGTAAAGTCAGGTTTGTGTCAACTAGTTTGCCACATTTTCTGCCTAATTAGAATTTAACAGATTTAAAAAACAGATAAAAAACATAAAGACACTTGCTGCCAGGGATAATAAAGCATCTTTGCAAGCTAAGCAGAGGCATCTGCAACCATTCACTGAATTAGGGAACATGTGTCAGGCAGGTAACAGAGCCCAGGCAAACATAACTGGAAAACTACAAGCAGCTGGACACCTTTAACAATTTGTGGATCACTACTGGTACAAAATGTCCTGCAGGAGGCTGATGATGGAGTTGGAGGCAGCTGAGAGGGAAGGTAATCTCTAGATGAGTGACATGGGTGACTAGAGGGTGAGCTGAGGTATGAAAGTTAAAAATGACACACGGCAGCATGAGCCTGAGGCTGAAGAGGGAGAAATTTTTGATACAAGCCTGTGTCAAAGTGTTTCTTTTAGCCCAACGAGCTTTCAGGCTAACAAAGTTATGCACTTTTACAACAAAAGCAAGGTGTCATTTAATTAAAATTACAACAATCTGAGCTCATAGCTCACTACTGGTGAAATGAGCCTGGTAGGAAGCTAATGAAGGAATTAGAGACTCAGCGAAGGCAACCAGATGAAGTGTATGCTGCTAACGTACAGTAAAGCCAAACGGTTGTTGATGTATTAGAAAATTATGTCCAGCCTGCAGCATTTTGGATAAGACCTTAAACATGAAGTAAACTAAACCTTTATTTATAGCAAAATACCTTTAAAAAAATGTTTTTCTTCTTTCCACTTATCCCATAAGTTCAGAGTTCGCAAGTTCATAAGTTCAACATGCTGAGTTAGCACATTTTTATGCCAGATGCCCTTCCTGACGCAACCCTCCCCAATTTCTACCAGGCTTGGGACCGGTACTTGATACTGCGTGGCTGGGAATGGGGATGGGGTTTCACTGTCTAGCCCAGGAACACTTCGACATATACCTCGTGAATATACAGTAAGTGTGTTAAAGGTCTTCCATTCTTTCACTTTTAAAAGACAGAACTGGAACGAGGACTTAAAATCAAGAATTGGATTAAGGACAATCTGTACGTTTGATCATCCATCTCCACAACGAGAAGAGTTTTAAAGGTTAAGCACAGATAAGTTGGATTCGGGCACTGTACGCAACAAATGTGTCCAATGCTGGTGCTTCTTATAAAGACAAAACTTCACATGAGCATACGGATCAACATGGTGCAATGACCGAGGAGCGGGGACATTCATGCTCAGGCACGGTACACACTAACCATGCCTAGTATGAGTATGGTATAAATTACCAGAACACAACTGTCCTGCTCAGTATTCGATACAAGCATAATAATCACATGCTTGACTGCCAGCATGTCATTATTATAATTATATGTAATTAAGCATGAAACTACAGTATACTGTTGAGCTATTGCTTTAATCCACCCGTCTAGTCCAGTTGGTCGGGTTTATTGCTACTGACTGGAATTGGCTTTAGTAATCGACAGCAATGAATCATTCACTTCCACCGAGCTTTTCCAAAACTGCTCCAGGAATTCAATCGTTTAGTGAAAAGTGATTCTTTGACGTCTGACGTGGTGATGGGTTCAGATGAGTTTTTAACAGCGGCCCCTGATCGAGCCACTTTGGCTTCACAATACATAGACAACTGCCACACAATGTTTGAGTGTTCATGACTATTTTAGTTTAAGTAGCATTAATTCAAGATAATCCGGTTGCACCAGTGACAAAAGCATATTTATTCAGACACACTGGCTAATTTTCCCCCTCGTAATCCATTTCCATGCACCTAAATGCTCAACCGAACGTTCTAATTGGTCAATTGTAGGTTTGTACATGGATCCTGAGTTGGAATTTGGGTATGTGCTGCTGCCCCGAGGGTAGTGTGGTTTATTTTTGGGCAGTTAATCCTGCTGGCCACAGTGGCAGTTGCATTTCCTGTTGACAAGATAAAGTAGGTTAGAATCTTGTATAATTATAGACATTTAATAGCATGGCATCAATCCATTGTTCCTTTTTTTTGTTTTACTCTATTATCAATGGCACAATGCAAGAATAAAAGTAATGCATAAACCTGTGTGTAAAAAGGGAGACAGATTAGTTCATAATTTGTTGTAGAAAGGGTCAGAGTACATGTTACTGCACGTTATTATATCCAGCATTGAATGGCACACACGGACCCCATACACCTAATCTGTGTACATTCCCACACAAATTCTTAACAATTCAGAACAGATCAGAGAAATCAGTTTTGCAGTCTAAATCCTCTTTGGCCATCTTTTCCACCTCGCTCCACGCCTTCTTATTCTATTGCCCTGTCTGGCCTGCGCGTCTCCACTTGGCATTCATCCGGAGTCTGAGGAGCATAGTAATTAGCAGGGCTTTGGGTTGACTTTAAACTAGGACTTCTGGGGAGGCAGATGACATACAGTTACTTGTACTAGCTACTTCCCAGTAAATGAGGCCTTATGATGCCCCTGTTAGTGTGAATTAAAGGGCTTTTTTAGGTCGGGGCGTGTAGGCCTTTGCACACACAAAGGTCCTTTCTTTTCACACTTGAACTTTTTAAATTTAATTAAAGTTTTTAAATGTTGCACACTAATTTCACATCCTCATCAGTCATAAATGATTACATTGTGGCTTCGTTTTCTAGTGTAGAATACCTTTTTCAACACCGTCTTTCCCTGGGGCTGGACACACTGTGGCTGTGTAACATATCTCCTGCTGCTACTGCTGCTGAAACGGAGGATTTGCCAGATTGTGTCTAACATGTGTCTGCAGGTCTACTCTACTTCCTGTAATGCAGCTCGAGGGCTCCACTTTATTTTGTTTCGGGGGAAAATAATAAAAAAAAAAAACTCAGTATTTCATAAATGAGAGATGTGAGTCCTCCCTCTCTTGTTTTGGAACCTACGTTTTGCCGTTTGTCATTTTTACCACTGAAAGTGAATAAATTTTGCCCTGTCTTTCACAGAAATGAATAGGAAGCAACCTACACCTGTAGAAATCCAACCTTTTATTCTTGGCCCCCCTTATAGTTTATCGTCTCCATTCCTGGACTTTTGGTTTTTATTGCGTGTTCCACTCATCATTCTCTCAGACCCAACTTTGAACAGTGACACCTTCACCGTGCTTGTAAATCCACGCCTGTTTTAGCGAGCCAACTGGCTAGGAATACTTTAAAGCCCAGGCCATGTTGACGCCCTTTCTCACTTGCTTATGGATCCATTACTTTGTGCGCAGGTTTCTGAGTAACTGTGACAGACAGTCCTACAGATGTCAACCGTGATGACAGAGGAGCTGCAGGCAGTCAGTGCAAAGGGCTTTCCCTCTCAGGTTCTGGAAGGCAGGAAGTTTGAAATTCTGCACATACCGCTGAAGGTAGTGAAAGGTTGTAATGCATGTTAAGGGACAGGCCCTCAAGAAATGTAAGAGTTGGTTTATACTTTAAGCATCACATTTACCGTACCTGCAGCTGCACTGTACCATGTGGCTTGTGTACCGCTGTACCAAAAATGTATGACCTTTACTAGGCATCAGGGTGGATCTGCATTGGCACATGACCATCAATGGTTCCTTTGCATTCTGTGTTGGTGCGGGGGAGGTGTTTGGATTGTGCCTTGGTACAGCGGCTGTGATTTGATTGATCACAGGTGTGTGTGGGTGTGGTCTCCACTCTGCAGATCATTTAAAAGTCTGCAGACGATCAAAGATGTTGACTGTTCTTCATATCTGCCCTTAAAGTAGTGGCTTTCTTTTAAAAACATTTTGTGTTATGCATATTATATTTAAATAAAACTATTTCCTGTGTTCTTTTGTCTGCTACTGCTATAAAAGCTGCATTTAAGTTTGTTCTGTGACCTTTGAGATCAATATATGAAGTGAATGGTGCCACTTACTAATTATCAGCACTATGTCGAATCAGTAGATAGTTCAGGTGTCCTGACCTGGCCCTTCTTCTTCAAGTGAACCAGTTGTACAATGTGTTTACACCTGTTCCAAATTGTAAAACTGGAAGATGGAAGCAATAGCTGTCATATCCCCTGTTGGTAGCATCAAAGCTTTTTTTTTTTTTTTTTATCGTTATCATTGAGCACATACACATGTTCTGTATTTACCCCCCATCCTCCTGGGGGAGCAGTGGGTCACCACAGAGCCACTAGGACTTAGTGTAAAGTGTCTAGCTCAAGAACATAAGTCGTGCCAGGGATGGAAATTGATCTAAGACTTGCAGCTTGATGCTTTATCCATTGAGTCTACCAGTCTGTAATACAAAAGACTCATCTGGGATTCAAAGCCAGGATCTATTGTACCCTAAGCATCAATCATAACCCTAGAGATGGGATGGGCAACCCACACTAAAAGACTGCAGCCCTGCTTGTTTTCCAACTATCGATACCCTACCCACTACTCCCCCTACTTCTGACTGACTGAACACACCTGATTCAGATAATCAGCAGTAGCTGTGTGTGGATGGTTGGAAAACACTGATAATTTGATTGCAAATTAGATAAACTGGTTAGCAGAACTTCAAAAACAGTGAAAGGACAAACTGAAAAAGTTGCATAAAGTTTTTTTTTTTTTTTTAAAAAAAGCAATTTATTCTAACAATTATCTCGTCTTTAATAAATACACAAAGCATTTCCACTTAAAAGAGTGATCTGTGGAGACCTTTACAGCTCAAACAATGCATGCTCGCAAAATTACTAATGCACTATTTTTGTTTCTTGAACTTTTTAATAAGACGAACGAATTAACAGAAGTTAATTTAACTAACCGTTTCAAGTAAAAACGCTAAGTTGTAACAACTTGACGTAAAGTGTTGAAGACGAGCTTTAGGATTTCTATGCTGTACAGGTGGGTGTAAAGGTTGGGACACTTGTTGGTTATCAAGCTTTTACACTGAAGCAATGTGCTTTTACTCAGGGGCTGCAGACAATGACTGCATTTACATGCATTTAAATTAACACGTAACATACTGGAAATCCACGTACACATGCAGCAGAAGATTTCTGATTTCTTTCTGCCTGAAACTCACTGCTTTTTTTTTTTTTTTTTTTTTTGTTTCTCTGCAGCGTGACAGAGGAAGTGACTAATTCACACTTCTGAGGCACTTTGTGTTAGTTTAGTTTCCACTAGGTCTATGATGAAAAAATGAGTCAGTTTTGCTCAGTTAATCATCCCTCCTTCCGCATTCGGCCTTTTACTGTCTTGTTTGGAGCCTTTCGTTCTGCACAAGAGCTTTTGGACAAAGCTGATTTACAAACCTGCTTTTGCGAATACACGGCAGAGAAATGGATGATTTGTCAGAAAAAAAAAAAATCCACTTGGGGAAATAAAGCTTCCCTAATCTCCTGTCCCCATTTTGGAAAGCAGTTTTCCCGTCTATATTACAATTAAGAAGAAAGCGGAGTCTAACTTCGTTACTAAAGTCCATGTAAACTTCTCAAATGACATTTCCTAAATTTTGGATTTGACTGTAGTCAGCCTCAAACTTTTAAACCTACACAGGTGCTTTGCCCCTAGCCTCTCATTTAGCTTATGCTGTAAGTTCAGGTTTGCCACAGTGGATCGTGTTGATTTGGCATATCTTCATGCCGGATGCTTTTCCTGACACAACCCTCCCCTACTGGGCTTGGGACTGGCACTACATGGCTGGGGATGGGGACTGGCGGTTGGGGGCTCAGTGTCTTGCCCAGCGACACTTTGGGAGGCAGGGATCTGTTGAAACTGCACCCCTTTTGTCACCAAGTACAAATAGCCATGTGAAAATGCTACATTACAAGAAATTCCTGCAGAATCCAAAACATATATTTCAAAAGTAAACGTACTCTGAAGAATGCATGTTTTTTTTTTTTCTTCTTTCTTTTTTTGTCTGTGCCTATGGAAACATTTTTCTGAAGAATTGTTGATGATGAAACTCATAGTGAATATGTGTAAGTCAATCATTAGCAGACTGAAATCTGAAGGACTAGCTTCTTGCTTTAACATGTTCTGGCTCCAAGTGGCTAAAAATCAATTAATGCAACTTTAACATGGACACGGAGTCTCCAGACATTCTACATGGAAGCAAATTCTAAGTACAAAAAAACCTGTTTCTTGCAGGTCTGGGTTGCATTGATTCATCAATTTGGAGTGGGCGGTGTAGTGATTTACAGACAGATTTGCCAAATAAGCACATTATGTAATTATGGCTCTAAGACTGCTGATCTACATGAGGGGCGGGCTGTGTTGTTTTTTTTTTTTGTAAGTGGTACTCATTTAGCAAACAACTAGCTCTCTGATTGTTAAACCTATTATTTCCCGTCAAAGAGTCCAAGGTATTGTGCAAATTCTACACCAATGCCACGTAAGCTTTGGAAAGTTGAGCATGACTTACCTGCAGGTCATCCGTTCTCCAACAACCACCACACACATGCCTCATTCTTCTTTGATGCCCCTGACAAACAGGGAGTGACAGAGGTATATTTAAAGCACTTAACATGTTACAGATCCACAAAAACTGTAACAACTGACCACAAAAACAGATTGTTTCTCCCTTAAGGCACTCACAGCTCCTCTGCCAAATGCTTGTGCTAGAAATCCTACAATAGACTTAGTAATCTACCTCTATAAAGCCACAACAGACAAATAGTAACAACCAAATGAATGAAAACCTTAATTAATGTTGACATCAGAGGGTTATTCACAAAGCATTGATTTGACACTATTTTCAATCTCATATCAAGGCCATATTGTTTGAAGCATAAAATGTTAATTCTGCAGAGAAGAAGACATTATTGCTTTCAAGTGTTGGCCCTGACAACAACTTGAAAATGAGACAATAATACAGCACAACCATTCCATTCTTTGTATTTCACAGTTGAACAGCGGGCTAAAGAGTGTTTTTAGGCAACTCACTGCACCACAATACAACGACCCCAGTTAAGGTCTGTTTGATTCTCATTCCTGAGGCATCAAAAAGCACCGCTTTGTCCAGACCCTTTGCATTACATGCCGACACTTGAGGTACCCATCAGTGATCGACGCTCTGAGCTCACAGTGTAGTACAATGGAGGCTAATCGAGGCTTCAATATTTGCTTTAGTCATCAATGATGTAGTAGGTAAAGAGAAAAAGTGTCGTTTGGAGGTAGACAGGGTGGTGGACAACAAGAAAAAGGACTTTTCCACAAGAAGACACTGAAGACACTTTCCTCATAGGAGACCAGGGTTTGACTCTAGTGCGAGACGTTGTCTGCTTTATGATATTCTTCAGAGAAATTTTCTCTTGGTGGTGCTCCTAGAGTGTCCAACAGTAACGTTATCTGACACTGTGGAATGAGAATGTGTTGCATATGCACTATTTGCAAAGAGTTATGGATGTTTTGACTTTCGGGTGAAATTTATGGAAAGCGTAATAAATGCTACAATGACATTATATCATGAAAGTACGGCATTTAAGTAGAAGCATGCAATGGTAATTTCTTCAGCACAAACAATTAATTGAAACAAAAGCTAACAACAGTGGTCGGTATACCACAACGACAAATGTCAATGTCTCAATAACTCGACAGGGACAACTTGAGGACAACGTCTCATGCTGTTCACACTCAACTTATTGTCTGCTGAGTCACGGCATTCCAGTCTTCTTGAAGGGCTGCCCTCAGGTCACTGAGGTTCAGGGATGCAGGGTCATGACCCTCTACATGATGACTCAACTGATCCAATAGGTTTTCTATGGGATTCAGGTGTGGAGAAAGTGCAGGCCGCTCCATTTGAGGTTCCCTTAGCCTCCAGCAGCCGTTCCCCGATGAGGCGACCTCGACGAGCTGGGGCATTGTCGTCCTTGAAGATGAAATCAGGCCTGTGTTGCTCATGCAGCGGCACAGTGACTGGATTCATGATGTTATTCAAGTAGTATCGGCTTGTACAGCACCATTCACAAGGTGTAGGCCAGTTCTGTATTAGGTATTAGGAGTATTAGGTAAAGTTCTCTACACCATGTTTCATCTCAGGTAATGAGCCTCTGCATTGCTGTGGACCTGTCTCCAGAGCCCTCTGTACACTTTTTATTGGCAGAATACGCCCATTAGCACATGATGTTTCCAGTATTTCAACTACCCTTCCAACAGCCCTCGACCGTAGCATTTTAACGCACTCTTCCCCGCCAATAAACCTCTACATGTAAATCTCATTAAAGTCACAGGATGCAGAAAGTGTTTTCACGTGCTCAGCTTTAAACAAACACAGACACGGCTCAAACAAGCAGCTTAAAGCCCAAAACTTAGGAAACGGCCGTTTGCAAAATGCTCCCGGCAAATACTCGACAAGCTTCCTTGTTTGCCCCACACAGAGTATTTACAGTGCAGCAAGAGCTTGGAAGCAACTAAGAAACATGTTTTCATTTCACCGAGTATTAAACAGCTTTGAGGGTGATTAGGGTCTCATGAAGCTGTTACCTTTATTCCTAAAAGATTAGCTTTTTGGAAAAATAATCCAAAAGACAAGTTTGCACACCAAACATTCTTAAGCTGAGGTTTAATAACAGTAATATTCAGCTTCTTCTTATGAAAACCTTTTCTAAGTTTGTAGGTGCTGGTGCTTTAATTTCAACATATTTCAGCTGTTGGTCACGAGACAGTTTTTCTAACAGTAAATTGTTTGACAGATTTCATGTTAAATCATTTCCTGATTTTTTTATTATTATTTTTATATTTTGTATAAATTAATTACAGACTATATTCTTAATGCAGACGTGAAATCACTACAGGCATCTGCAAATAAATAAATAAATAAATAAAATAATATTATATAGATTTTACGGTTTTACTTGTTCGTTTTGTTTTATTTAATTAATCTAATTGCAAGAATAAGTAGAATATCTTAAAGAAATGCAGCCGGTGGCTGTTACTGTGTTGATCCCCTGTAAAAACTCTCACTATTGTGCCAGAAGCAGAGTCCTGAAAGTGTTTTCGTGTCTAATTTGTTTACATTGGCCGTAGTGGGTTTGAAGTGAGAGTGTTCACACCGCGCCTGGCCGGCGGGGGGGGCGGCTCTTTTTACGCATCATTATAAATTCTTAACTCCCTCCCTCCGCGCGTTATCCCGCTCAACCGCTACGCGTCCTCAGTATCTGGACCTATTTTGTAGATAGATGGACTAGATGTCACACGCTACTAGTCTCCAGGTTGCAAAGGTTGAAAGTTTACCGTTTTCTCGCCCGTCTTCTCCTTCTCCTCCTTCGTTTTGGGGCCGTTTGTTTCTCCTCTGCTGGGATACTACTGACTTAGACGTTGGATATGTGCACACAGGATGATGACAGCCCCTTTCCTCCCCGTAGAAGTAAAATAAAATAGGCTTTCGCGCACACTGGATTTACTCCTGTCGTTCCATATGAAGAAGTCAAAAGTAAGTGAAGGTTTTTTGTTATTTTTTTTATTTATTTACTTTGTTTTAGATTCACGGTTTGCGTTGGCGCGTGACGCACGGCAGCGGAGCACGCTCCCACGGCCCACGAGCTGTCCAACTTTACCACAAAGTCGTTGCGATTTGACATTTTTTTTTTTTTTTGGTTTGCTGGTTTAAATTTTTTTTTTTTTTTTTAAAGCTGCAGCAGATACTGAATGTGACTTTATACAGCGACACGCTGCTTTGTCAGCATTGACTGGATCACGGCTGTTCGGTAGCGCTGCCTCCACTGTGGTCTTGCAGCCCTGTTTCTCGCAGCGTGCTAATCCCGCTTTCCTCCAAAGCGCAGCCTTTTCCAAAATGCCTTCACTTGTCCAAAGTGCGTGCAGCTCAACCCCACATTCACCGCTTCCCTGTTTCAGTCAAAGAGCGCAGATAGCAGAGGCTCCTCATCAGTTTTTTCCTTTTGTTTTTACCGGCGCCAGTCGGCCACTTCAGAGAACGCTGAACGCTTTACGACCTGCATAACTGCGGCTGCCGGCTGTTTAGTCCGTATCCAATAAATTGTTGCATTTGTTATGAGGGAAGCAGGTAGAACAGGAGAGTAAACCCACTGAACAGCTTTTTTTCTTTCTTTCTTTCTTTTTTTTTTTTTTGAAACCTGCAGAATAGAGTTTGAGTCTTTACGCACACATTTGTAATGAGGCGCTGTCAGTCAATCTGCAATTAATATAAAAGCACAAGCTGTTGCTGCTGTTTGAAACATGAGCCATAATTTATCCACCTCTCCAGGCTCCAGATCGTCAGCAGCTAAACTGATATAAATATAGTGTTTTATGGACCTATTTCTGTTATATACTAGTAGTCCTTTGCTTGAATGTGTGCTCAAATGAATAATTGTCCACCTGGAGAACGTGTCTACCTTTTCATCCACTGCCTGTACACCAGAAGGTTTCTCATCAGCCTGCTATACTGCAGCAAGCCCTGACACCTTAATCTGTCGCCTGTGACATGGCTCGTCCAAAAGCGACAAATGCCCTTAGTCTTAAAATGTGTATTCTTTTTATCAAATGAATGAAGCCAGTAAGGGAACGTATGTCTTCGTTGTAACAGCAGCTGTCATTTTGAATGTAGTTTTTGGCTAGATGCAAGGTTTGATCCTGCAACCACACCAGCAGGTGATTACCTTAAGGCAACACAACAACTGGTCGGTTTTTGATGTAGTTTAAGTGGAAGCATGTGTACATGTCCATTTGAGGAAGTCCACAATGGACCCTGGCTTACATGGATTTAATGTGTGTGTGGCTTGTGAACATAAGATGGTGTGTAAACCAAATGTGGGCAGGTTTGACCTGCATTATATTCCCCAAGCGGTTAAGCTCAAATTTCTGCTTCATGTTATAAGTAAATGAAAGTGCATGAAATATATGAAGTGTGTGTGCATCTGGGAGCAAAAGTCTTTGAAGTGTCCTGGAGGGTGGGTGGGTATTTCTGCATTTCTTTTGCTGTAAACCGTGTCCCGAGCAGAGTTTCCTTTTATGCTTATTTAATGAAGTTAGACAGTAAGTTGTGATGCATCAAGCGACACCTTTTCATCTTTCATTTACTGCCCTTGCTCCGGCCTGTAGTTCCTTCCACTTTTATGACATGTGGCCCATTTCTAGTCATAAAAGTAAGAGACCAAGTGAAAGGACGTGTCCGGGCCTTCACGGAACATTTAGCATCAGTAGGGGGCGCTGATTTTCTGATGTCTGCACAGAGTTTCGAGAGACCACTTGGCCAGGGTCTTTGGGGTGTGTGAGGTTTAGAGAGACGTCACTCGCAGGTGACCCTTCCTGAGCAGGAAATCAGTGAGCAATGCCAATTCCGCTGCAGTGCCTCCAGATAAGTCGAGCCACATTCGAGACCTCTTTTCCTCAACTGCCTGTTTCCCCAGGACCAGACTTCTGTGATTATGTGCAGTTTGGTTGTTGCTGACATGCTGAGCTACATTGTTTACGCAGGCTGCAATTTTCCCTCCTGGGGAGACGTGACACAAGCCAGGTAAAGGGGTGCCGCAGTGTTTCGGAGGCAGAAAGAATTAGACCCACACGATCCCGCTGGAGCTGGAGCTGCGCTCTCTTACGTAAACTCACAGGCCCAGCTGCTCACATAAAGTGGGCTCAGTTTGCCTCTGCTTTATTGTTGAGGCCTCCGACCTGCTGAGGACCAGTATGCAACGTCAGAATCCCCCACGGTCTCTGTTTTTGGCCCCGCTGTTCAGGGAATATTGCTTGTTTTGGATGTGTGAAACTGTGCAGGTAGATGCGGAGCAGAGGGCAGAGCATGAAAAGAAATTACCCCTCCTGCTGTGCTTCATTAGATTTATTATGTTGCATGTTCTTTGAAGCACACAGGAGGTAGGTGTTGTGGCAAAAGAGGACGGCCGACGTCCCAGAATCACACTCTCCAGAGATCACAGCGATGTGATTATGCAGAGTACATGTAATAAAGACTTAAAACTGCTTGAGCTAATGGTTTGTTTTAAAAGTTTAATAATGAGATTACATCAACAGCAGGAAACACACATCACATTAGAGCTGTCACACCGCGTTGTGTAAGCTCACCAGGTGCAGGCTGCGGGTGGCGGCGATATTGCTGCCATTAGCTCGCTAATTACATTAAAACATTTGATATGTTTTGCACTCATGAAATGATCATTTCAGTTGCATCCTCCCAGGGGTGATTGATGACACCTCCATTGCAGAGCCAGAGAAAATCCCTGGGACACAGACAGTTATTAACGTTCTGTCATTGTCAACATATAAATCAGCAGCTCCCATCTCTGATGAATGCTCATTTGTCAGTGCTCTATATAAAAAATCGACCCTATGACTCATGGTTTATCCACAGCTCATGTCTGACTGCATATCTTTCCACAAGTAATTTGCTTTGTTAAAACAACATCAATCACTGCCCCGTTATTGTGTGGCAGCTTAATGTATTAATGCGTCTTTAATGCTCCAAATATTCTTCTTAAATTAGTTTTCACAGCCAAGAATTATTATTATTTTTTTTTAATCGCTGCAATATTAACTGAAATGACAATTAGTTGTCTTGGATCATTTCAACTCAACATATAAAACATTTGGAACGTTGTCACGTAGTTTTCAATTGCAGTTCAAGTTAATTGGGCTTGAACATTGATTGACTGCAGGATCATTTGAGCAGCTCTATTTTTTTTGTTGTTGTCTGTCATATGTGGTGATCTGACGAACTCCTTGTTGATTTTCTTGAGGTCACATTGTCATTGCTCAACTAAAATTTCTTTTGTGTGCAGTTTGTTTTTTATGCATTCTGGGAAGCTGGATTTGCGATATTGAATGGAGTTTTTGCATATGAATCAAAAAGTGATTCCACCTTAGTCTGTAGTACACTGGAATAGTGAATAGAGAATTCAAAATCTGCACAGTTGTGAAAAAACAAAATTCTCTAAATTGCATTGCAAGTTTTATATACTGTCACCGAACAATGGTTTTCTTAACCTTTCCTAAAAATTAATGACAGAAATCACTAGGCAGAGATGTGCTGATGATTGCAGTGTTGCATCGTGGGCAGGCAGGAGCAAAAGAACATTTTAGTAGATAGAGACACGTGACTGTTTTTCCTCTCCACTGTTGCCTATGGCTTGCTCCAGGGGGAATTGTTGGGTTCTCTTTATACATCTTTATAATCTTGACTTTATTCTGTAAAGTGCCCTGAGATGACTTTGTTGTGAATTGGCGCTATATAAATAAAGTTGAATTGAATTGAATTGTTTCTCACAACTGTAAAACACGCAGAATCTGTAAAAGCAACAAAAGAAATGGTACTAACAGCATTTTAGTTTGTCACACAGTCTAGGCCTGTTGAGTGTTTGATGTCCTATATCTGCAGCAGCAAGACATTAAGTGTGCTGTGCCAGGATCCAGAGAAAGGCCAGCATGCAGGTTTCTGGCGTGAAGCCATAAAGAGGATCTTTCTTTAGGGTCTTTCGCACATGCACAGGAATCCCGAAACTCTCCTGACTTTATGTGGGGGCGGCGCATGAGAGAAAGCAAATGTCTGAGCGAGACGCTCCCGAGATTATCCAGAGTTTATCCTGTGAGCACCCCAGTACATAGTCCGGATTATGTGCATGATGTTCTGTCCTTAGTTGCCAGGAGGATTTAAAATGAGCGAAAGGTTGTGTTGATGACAATGATCGTCACTGTGTCTTTAATTTATTATTTTATTAATTTTTTTTTAAATGTTCTTGATGGGCTGTAACCAAAACACTATTTCCTGTAGCCTCATTTTTGTTGTGTGTCCCGTGTGCGCTGACCCCTCACTGAAATCAAGTTTCTCCAGTAAGAGAATTTCTGAGTCGGACTCTGTGTTACATGAGCAAAACGCAAGAGCAAATGTAAAAGAGGCTTTTCGAGTGACATTATTTTTGCAGACAATCTGCAAGCTGCACATACACCTATTGGTAAATCCTACTGTTCAGCTTTGGGCGACATCTGTGATGTTTGAAATGTGGCTTCACAAAGAACTTGTTTTTGTGAGTCTTCCCCTGAAATGTCAAATAAGATGAAGTACGTGTTACCTTTGTTCATGTGAGTAGCAGAGGATTCAGTACATACCCATAAAGTCAATCAGGAGACAGAAGACATACAGTCTGAAAGCAGTGTTTATGGATTCATAAAGCATTAATTACTGCATGCTGAGATCTGTCGGTGAAGAACTCCTGCAGGTCCTTTTTAACCTGACATGCACGGTAGACAAGTTAAATATTTCTAAAGATTCATTAGATCTGGGTTGTCTGTCTGCAGAAGGAACAGTGAGTGGGTGTCATGTGAATGTGAATGTTTCTGGGGAAATCGCTGTCACATGGACGCGGTCCATGACCAGAGGGCCACGGTGATGGGTCTGTTCTGTGGGTTGGCAGGAAGTGTGAACCAGAAGCTGCAGTGAGGCATTTGTTAGAGGCTCTTAACACAGAATCTTCTCATTTAACTCTCTCAATCTGATGTCCAACACATTACTCGCTGATGGGTTGGACGAGATTTCTGACTTTGTGTCTCCAAATTAAAATTCACGCTTTATATGAGGCCGTGCATGGTTTCCTCATGATTTGTCTTAAGTTTGAATCATTTCTGAATGTTAAGGGACTGAGTATAATAAAGAACCAATTGCATGTAATAACATGACAAATAAAGGATATTTATCAAGAAGCCGGGAGCATTTACGGCTTCTCAAATGAGATTCTCTGCATTTCTCTGCTTTGTGTCATTGTGAATTGAGTATCCCTGGGCTTTGGACTGCAGGATCTGGTGTGGTGTCACGGGCATTTTCAAATGCTCATCTACAGTATTTGTGACAGACATGATCTGGGTTCTAATTCTGGTTCAGAGCTGGTTTAACTTGCAAACCTTCTAGGAACGTGTTTTGCTTTTACAGAGGCAAGAGAGCCGCATAACTACATCAGTACAAACGCCGTTTGATTTCACAAGTGTTGCTCCTGGCATTGCAGGTCCACATTCAAACGTGACTCTCCCGCTCACTGTGACTGCTCTGGAGAATGATTACATTTGTTAGCCTTTGTTGTAATGTTAGCTTTACAACAAAGCTTTGGTTGGTCTTGTTCTTCACAGTAATCCCACATCTAGCCCCTGGTCCTTGGCTCTAAGCCAGTAAAGATACGGTGCCACCCTGGAACCAGTTGACAGCATTCACTCTTCGTAATCCAACACAGACGAAATGGGGGCTTGAACAATAATTTGCGTGTTTTCAAAAGAGCTGAAGGCCCCTTAACGTTTGAGTACGATGCTCAAAGTGAGTCTAAACAAATCCGCACATGACTGAAAAGCTCACGGTAGTTTCAATTACAGTACTTCACCCTCTGGCTGGTCTGAAACCTGGTTCAGAACCAGCCCTCAAACTGGTTTATGTACAGCAGACGCCTATAACTCTAGTAAACTACATGTTTTGTCTTTATCTCTTTATACTTGATGCAGGAAATTTCTAATACCCCAATCTTGTCTACTATACTATATTTTTTCTTATAATTATTTATCCATGTGTATTGAAAGTTCTCCAACTGCAGATCTGAAACCTGGCAACCACTTCAGTAGGTCCATCAAGGGGTTCGTATTATCTCCTGCAGTACTTCTCAGTATAGAAGTGGCATGAAGTAGAATTTGAAAATGTGTTTTGTGGGTTCTGGTTTGGCCAAGAGATTGAAGTGCTAATTGTGAACCAGCTCTGGCCCCACATTGTTTCCTCTTTTTTTTTTTTTACCCACGCATCTCACATTTCGAAAAATTACATTTAGGCCTTATTGCACTGCTGAGGTTTGGGAAAATTCCTTCGTCCTTAGAGTCTTGTGAAACATGACAACAACACAAAAAATCCCCTGGATAAAAGTCAATAAAGTTTGTTGTTGTTGGTCGTTGGAAAGCTGACATTTTGGGGGATAAAAGGTTTCACAGAGTAGCCACACCATCTTTTGAAGTGTTGTAGATTGTGGAGTTGTAGATTTAACTCTCACATCCTTTTTTTTTGGAAGTCATTCAAAAATTTAAAGTGTGGATATATCGTTACATTAAACACTCAAGGTTGACAAATTTGAGACTGACCCCAAGAGGCTTAATTATGGTAACTTGAAACAGATTCAGTTTGTGGCGTTACGTTTAGAGGGCGTCGGTTTGCTTTCCACTTTTCTGGAGCAGCAGTCTGCTGTCCTGTGTCCTGAGACGCCGGCGACATCTGAAACTAATAGTGACGTGACTAATTAGTCCGTCATGTCTGCGATGAGATGTCAACTTTAATTAGCACGCTCATCATCCTATTTTTTGTTTTGTTTGTGGAAATTTTATTCAGACAGGGGAACAACGAGGCTGAGAACTCACTACAAAGCCAATAGAATGCAAACAAGATCAACCCTGTAGAATTTCTGGACTTGACAACATATAAATATTTGATTTAAATTGCTAAGCTCGCAATCACGAGTCATCCCTTAAATTCTGAGCCAACAAACAGAAGAAAATAAAAAGCTACACAGAGGAATAAGTGAATTTAGGCCCAAGTTACATTGCGCTTCATTTCGATAACGGTCTGGAAATAGCTGGAAAACTTTGTGTAAGGTTTTCATTTAATTTACTATTGACATCATGTACTCCGCTAAACTCCACTGAGGAAGTCAAAAGCCTTTTTGAGAAATACGACATTGAAACTCAAGAAACCAGTATGTAGATGCCTGCTAGAAGCCAGGGAAGCCCATCACACCTTTTCGTGCAAGTCTGCTGTCATCAAGTAAATAGCACTATGATAGATGGCAGCAAGCATGAGCATACATGATACCTCCATAATCCAAAGCAGATGATATGGGGGCCTGAACTATCATTTTCTTCTTTTCAGAAGAACTAAAAGCACCTTAACCTCCCATTGAGCATCTTCAAAGTGAGTCTAACCAAATGGTTGGGAATAGGGACGTCTGAGGTCTGGAGCCAAGGGGTATGCATACATTTTGTCTTATTGCCATTTCAGACAAGGTCTTCACTTACATGGGGCTATTTTTTAAATGCCTCAGACAAGTCTCCTTAAACTCACAGGCTTTACAGGAGCTCAAGGTACATGTGGTGCACAGGTGCAGATTAACAATGATCATGTCTTCCTCAATCAAGGAACAATTTCCACAAAAATCAGGAAGTTCTGTTATGTCCACTATCCAAGAAACATTATAAAGGCCTGGAGTTAAGCTTGACACGTTCAGTCAACTTAACTATTTAGTTTCAAGCTGTTTCTTTTCAGTTTTTGTTAGTTTGGTTGGTTTAGTTTTGGTTCAGTTATTTTCTGCTCCTCTACTTTTGAGACTGGATTTAAAATTTTAATACCTTCAGGGGGACTTTCTCCATCTTCATAGTAAACTACTTTTTGGGATTCAGTAAACAAGCGAGCAAATATAAGAACAAGTGGCCGCAATTGCAGAAGCAACTGGAAGAATACGTACCATTCAGTGCAACTCACAGGATCAAAACTTCAAAGATAAGTAGACATTTCCCTGAGCAGTGGTTGAGGACTTGTGAATGTTAAATCCTGACAGGATGTCTATAAAGCAGTCTGATAAAAAGAACATGCACAACTTGGCCTACTTCTGTGCCACATCCCCCACCCCATCCATTAAATGTTATCTTTATGCTCCCCCATTGAAAACCTGCTCTCGGTAGCGAGATCTGATTTCGAGCTGGACCCCAGTGGGCTTAATTGCAATCAAAGGATCAGTGGTTTAAGTTTATTTGAGCTTATCAATGCTTGTTACATGTGGATCCTATTTTGTAGCAGGGCAAATGTTGTATACAACTGAGAGACTACAAATTTCATAGTGAAAAATTAGTGAAACATTTGGCTATAAGATCATAACATCTGGTTCATAGCCATCTTCCGACCGCTTTGTTTAAACCAGCGGGGGTTCTATCTAATTTCCATCAAAGCCATAGTGAGGTTGTTTCCTGTTTTTCTCCACACATGCCTAGTGACAAACCCATCACAACAAACAGAATAACATTTGTTCATTAAATACAACATAAAAGCCGAGTGCCTCGCTGAAAACATAATGCTAGTAACCGCTTCAATTGGCAGCTTGCTTGACATTATTAGCACCAGGCCATTCATTTGTTCAATTTATCTCAACCCACAGGGTCTCAGACTCGGTCTGTTGCTCATTGCTCCAAAACTGCATAGCTGTACTCGGAGGTCATGCACATCAGCTGCGGCAAACATGTTTGTCACATGGCAACTGATAGTATCTCTTTTTGCATTCGTTCGCTCATTAGGACTTCATTCTGTATTTCTTTATTTTGTGCATTTATTTGCTCAACGCGAGGCAAACCAATCCAGTCTGCTGAATCAGGTTCAGCCCCATGCTGACCTTACTGAGTGGATCAACAATTATAGTAAAAGTAATAATAATAAAGCCATTATTATTATTATTATTATTTATTATGAGCTATTGGGTCAATTCACATTGAATACTGTTTCTTCATCAATGCGGTGCCATTTAAAATATCTGCTATAACGCATCAATTATTCAGTTATATAGAGTCTATACTGAGTCAACCAATGCAACTTTTACCACTGCAGCTTAAAGCTGTGATGATTGTTGTCTTACTCACCACAAGGAGTTCCGAGCAAATAGAACTGTCTTTGGATATTCCATAATGCGAGTGTTCTTGCCAACAAGCCCTCCATCTTTGGTGCTCATATAAGGTCCAGCAGGACAGATTGAAGTGCCGCCCCCATGCACGGTGGCAGACATCTGTTGAAATTGCACCAGAGTGGTGGAAAACAGCAGCTTACATTGGCAAAACGTTTCACACAGGATTTTGCCGCAGCCAAACCATGGGAATTCTCTGAAACCTGTCTGTCTAAAAGTCAGGTGAATGTACTTTGTTATTGGATGTTTAGGTGGGAGAAAAAGACCAACACTAAAGCTGGGGACACACCTGAAGACTAGGAAAGTCTGTCAAAGACTGTACAGGTTACAAACAAAGACTGTTTCCACCAACTGTCACAGATTTCTAGTCTCTGAAAGTCTGGGAGCAACACACCTGCCAAACCAAAAGTGGCGGGATTTTAACTTTAGTTCTTATTTGAACTTTTTTACTTTAGCAATTTGTGCTTAAAAGAACAAAAGATGAAGAAAAGCCCCAAAATTCTGAATGCAAAGGTGAAGCTTTGTGTTCTTGTAGGTTCCTCTTAGTGCTCTTCATAAAAAACGTGCTTCCCATGAGTGAACTGAGGGCAGGGTTCACCCAAATATCTCTTGATATTAGGGGCCACATCAGTTGAAAGCTACGTTTGAAGACCCAGGGTAAAGCAGCGTTGCAACAAGGCTGCACATTTTAAAGGCTCTAACCTGGCCTTCGTGGCCCAAAGAGAATATGGCGGCCCACAGAACTTGGAAAGTACAACAATACAAACAACCATAAGGACCCAAATTCTCACGGTTTTGTAAAATGTATTAAGTTATGTGGTAGATCAGCAAGCTGTTTCATCCACTGCCTTCATCCAACTGAGAACAGCTGGTGATGAATAGGGAAATCCCCCACAGACCAGACGGTCTCATTTCAGATCAGCCTTTCCCACGTTCCTTTGAACGATGGGGCACCTTGATTAAGACACAGCTTCTATGTTCTGTACATTCTACACTTCCTTTTTGAACGTAGCATAACGTGTGCTGTGAAACAGGTCTTTTCAGGGGCATGGATTCGTTTTTCTTATGAATGCAGCAGTACGGGATCATTCAAGTTGACGTGACACTTCAACAAGCTTTTACTGATTTATTTGCCATTGTTAACATAACGAAAAGTGCTGCAAAGGCCACTTACCCCATGTTTTCTTGTTCTAATAAACAATAATCACAGTGTTAATCCAGAGATAATAGTATCGTGTCATCACAGTCATTTGTGCCAAGAACCTTGCCAGACTTGTCAGACCTATTAAGCGCCTGCGCAACCAGTTTCATTCTGTCCGACTCAGCGTAATGGTCTCGCTCCTCTCTGTTACCTTGAAGTCTATTTAATTAGTGGCAGCAGCTCTAAGTGCACCTCAGGAGACAGAGGCAGACTGAATGTTAGATGCTAATTGGATTTAAACATGGAATAAGTGAGCTCGAGTCGCTTGAAACTTCACTGTGCATCCATTTCTCATGTCAGGGCTTTGTTATATCATTTGATGGCCGGAAAATAGATTTAACAAGTCATTCAGTATTTTTATTATATAGTCAAGGAAATGGTTGACTACCTGCAAGTTTAAGGCCGCTGTCTTCTTGGTCTTATCTTTATGTTGTTTTATGAGGTGACGCGGCTTCCTACACATTGAAGCCTCGTTTCTGTGTGGTTTATTTGCTGAGATGTTAAATATTGACACGTGTCTGCATCAGAGGTGATTCGTTACGGTGTGGTGTGAGAGACAAACCAGCCTTTTATCTACATAGCATGAAGCTATGAGATTTGTTGGAAGTTTACAAAGCACTAAGTCACATAACACATAAAGTCAACAGATTTTGAAAATATGGGAAAGTGAACCACAAAAACCTAACTAATCTCACACAAGGCCAAGTATTAATTAATTAATTTATTTTAATTTCTGCAGAAAATATCACTAGGAAAATAAATGAAATGGGCAAAATCAAAACTCTCAAACCATAATTTGAAATCTGTCGTCAACTTTAGCCTGGCTCAGCTCTAGAACATCTGGACAACAGCAGCAGCACAGTAATTTCCTTGCACAGTCTTCGTCGTCTGCCCTGTTTTAATCCTCATTATGAAACATGGGGACTAACATCACGTGGCTAAATTCAAAACAGTGATCTCGGCAAGAGATTAGGATAAAATGCCCGTCTATCCGAGAAAAGAGGCTGCATGTTGCTATGGAGGACTAATGTCATTCAAGGTCCTGTGTGTCTGCTTTTATGAGATTATGTGGCTAAGAGGGCCACAAGGCCAGGTGGTCTGGAGAGCCTGTTCAGCTAATGATACCTTGGGTTCAAAGTGGTGGAAAATGACACGGGGGTAATCATCGTCAGCATGAATATGATGAGAGGTAGTGCAGGTTTGCAGGCTTCAAGAGCTGTAATCCACCTGATGTTATGATGATGATGGACGAGAGTGCTTTAGTTTAGACCGTTGAACACATTTAGTCAGCTGGTCCGGATGTTGAAGCAGTAAAAGTGGTTGGTTTGCTTGAGTTTTGGACACAGCAACATCATTATCTGTGTTCCAGAAAAATACAAAAGGACATAATTTCCTCCCCTATCAGTGCTGCTGGGTCTTCAGTCTTATAGGGTCCGTCAGAGTCCTAAGGAAACATCAGGGAGATGAAGCCATCTCCCTTTTCAAACTGAGGCCCATTATTTATTGATGTGTTTGGCTCAGAGTGTCAGTCTGGGGTCCACAAGCATTTTTGGAACTTGTAGAAACAAGATGTGTTTGTTTTTGCTCTGGTGTTATTTAGTATTAAAAAATGTTCCCATCTGTTTTGTTGTTGAAATAATACACGACATGATACGATTGGCTTTACTGTTGCAAAATGATGGTGAAAACCATTAATTATCATTTTTGCTTGCTAAACTCTGAGATCACACTGTACATAAAAGTACAGAGAACAGAGAAATCTGAAGATTGGAGACATGTTTAACAGCAGAAACAATTTGAAAAATACTGCATTTGTACATTCTACTTTTCAGCTAAACTGTCCATAACATGGAAGCCTTTAGCATCAAGTCAAATTCTTCACATGTCTTAGGGTCATGTATACTCACCAAAAAAAAAAACCCCACATGCAGCTCATTAACCAGTCAGCATCACTTGTCTAGCTTGAAATGATCTAATGAGCCAATTATCCTGTTATCAAGTAAATAATGTATGTGCTGTGCACATGTTGTGCAGTTTATTGACTTACATAGTGTAGCAATAATTATTTAAATGGAATAACACTTGTTATGTACGTAGGCTTAAGTGAGAGGAATTTGACACGTGACACCCGACTGTTCTGTGCAGATACAGAACAAAAGGTATAACAGTGGTATTTCTGCAGAATACAACCCTGTTTACTAAAAAAGAGAACATGGTGGAGAGAACATGTGGAGAACATGGTCGCTGGATTGTTACAAACAATGCTTTTAATATTATAGAGTGTGTGGCAGGAATATAAAGTTATGGACCGTCCAACCACAGACGAGTTTAGGCAAGACAAACTCTGAATATTTGCTTTTCAGCGGTATAGAAACATCATTTTAAGGACACTGGGTGGATGAATGGATTCATTATGTGACAGGCTCACACCGTATAGCAGCAATGCTTCAATGTGGAGAATATTGTAACTAGGAATGTTCCAGCATTAGACGTGCAGTGTTTGTGCTGCTCAAAAACATTTTTATTATTTATTAACCATTATCTAACCAGGAAGTTCTGGCCAAAATAGGCAGCAGCAAAACACAGTCACAAAGTTACACAGTTTACACACATACAAAAAAACAATAAAATAAAAAATTATTTAGAAGCAAATTACGAAAGCCAAGTGCATGTTGTGGAGTCGGTCTCAAGAACCCTTAGTTTGGATTTAAAAGTGCTCAATGCAACTTATTCCATGCAAAAGCTGCAAAATGGACAAAAGCCCCTTTACCGAGTTCAGTACGGGCATTTAGAACAGGAAGCAACAAAGATTCTTTTGAACGGAAAGAATAAGACTCAGCTCTTCTCTGTACAATTAAAGTACAAACCTAGGTGGGCAGTAATCCAACTGTTGCCTTATATATGAAAGTACTACAAATCTACAGAGTGGTGCCTGCGCTTTGACTCTCACCTCTACAAATTCCACAAATGCTTGTTTTGTTTTTCTTCAGTAGGTGTTAACTCGCCGCCCACGCGGGAATTAACAGTTAGATGAAATCTACCAGCTAACGCTAGCAGATGCGCCATAGTCGAAGATCACAATGCGAGAGAAACGCGGAGCACGTTCTCAGCACTAACCTACGAAATCACCCAGATCGTTCTAGAATTACTCATTCGTTGCAAACCGAGCTATTTAAGTTATCTGGTGATGATTCCGGAATCTTTTCATATTGCAATAATACCAGAAATTATTGTGAATCATCACCACGTTTGTTTTACCTATACCTGCTTCACAGTGAACACTTGCACTGGGTCGGCCGGTATAAAAGCCTGCACAGACTGCATTTGCAGTCTGCTTTACTAACACAACTTTGTCTGTTGAACTAATCCCTGTTTGATTGCAACAGACGCCAGTGCACAAATTGTGCACGTCAGATAAGCCAAATAAATAACAAGTGCATTAAGTGTGTAACGCAGCACTGTTATAAAACGTACCAGAAAATCGGGTTCAGGCAGTTTTCCCTTCAAACTTCTCTGATTTTCCTTCAGATCTGTGCTAAATTTTTTTGGGCAGTTTCATTCACACTGTGGTCAATGCTGTTGCACAATGGAGAAAAACGTTTTCAGCATCCACTTAAAGGGCGACTTCACCCGTTTTCAACTTCCTCTCTATCGCTTTAGTTTAGGGTGCAAATGTACATTAATGCTGGTAAATGTCCCTCTGACTTCACTATATTAAAACATTCCTCTGGTTCTAGCTGAAAAACTCCTCCAGATGACATCATCCGGAAGAGTTTTTCGTCATTAGGAGTTCAGCTGCTTTCATCTGGAGGAGCTCTGGAAAAGCAAGTCGACCATGGATTCCAAACTCCACAGTGCGAGAGACCAGTTGACATAATCTGAACTGAAGCCTCCTTTTGAAGTGATGTCATCTGGAGGCATTTTCTTCTGAGGAGTAGAGAGATATTTTGATATATGGAAGTCAATGGAAAAGTTCAGTGGCATCTATGTACATGTACTAGCGTTCAAGGTGTCCTTTTAAAGAATCTTCATTCCTTTCAAGCGTTCCGTAGTATAATTTCAGGAAAACGTAGAGGATATGAAGTCAGATGTGGACCACCATCAAAATACAGTCAGTTCTTCCTTTCCCCAGGGCCCATCTGCCCACCAAATTTTATGTAAATCTGTTCACTTCACAGCGAACCTCTGTTTTGCTGTCGGATTTTGCGGCTCCTCTACCATGAGTAGCTTTCCGCTGGCTTGTTTAATGGGCTGTGAATCTGTCCCATAAAGACCTGAGGAGCGGCGGCCCGATATCGCCGTCATCACTCACGCACCACGTCCTGCTGTGTATACTGTTCACTGGGCCCTACTTGCACTCACAAAAAAGCCACGGGGCTTCTTTTAAAGGACAAATAAGAGAGCAAATAATGATTAATTGCAAATGTTGCTCGCAGCTGCTCGCTTTAAAGCATAAAGACTGCAGATGTGTACAGAACATTTTAGTCTATACATGACATGTAGAGAAAAGCTTTTTTTGTTTTGTTTTGTTTTTTTTTTGTATTTTAACATTTTAACAAGAACAATTGGCTGATTGCTGAGGATCCAAACTTCGCTTACTATCCCTGCTTCTTTTTTTTTTTTCCTCCACTGATTCTGTGTTATGATTGTCTGGCTTTCTAGGAAGGATATCACTTCTTTTGCAGTCTTATGTTTGACGTGCCACCTCCTACTTTTCATTCCCTGATTCATTCTTTAAACAAACATTGAGGGGATTAAACTGGGTAGTGTCAGCAAATGTGTTGAGTGAAACTCCCATTCTTTGAAACCAGGCACAGGGAATGTGTCAAGGATGCTGTGAAACACGTAGAGTAAACTGCTGGACTGCTTTGCCGCAACTTGCAGCCACATTTTAAACGGCTACGAAATCAAGCAGCACCACGTTTAGCGCCTAGGTGTCAGATCGTGTTAAGAAACTGCATTAATTTGACGCGTAAAGCTTGACTCTGCATTCAAAGCTCTTCATTAAATGAGCCATGCTGCAAAGATGAGGTGCGCTTCCACCAAAAAGTCCCTTGTACTTATCTTTCCCAAAGTGCAGGAGGCTTTTCTGGGGTAAAAGTGTGTCAGCTGCATTGTGATTTATATTCCCAGAGCCGAAGATGAGGCAAATCAGACCCTTGACTTACTAAGAGCCAAAAGGTTGGCTTCAAGGTTTGCATCATTAAATGCAAAACACAGCTGCAACTAAATTTAGACCCCGGTTCCTCTGATGTTCCTGCTCTTTAGAAGGTTCCTGGACCTGGGGAAAGTGCCCGCAGTGGAAATGTCCCTTTGGTTCCCGATTAGGCAGTGAAGGAGCAGCCAAGCGTCAGTATCTGTGTGGAACACTGCTTTACATTTGTGCTAGAGATGATATCAAAACGGTTGGTGGTTAATCAGGAAGTTGGGATAGTGAGTTGAGTTTCTGACATTTTGACTTGTCTGGAAGTTATTAAATTACATTTTACTCATATTACGTTATGTTTTTAAGACAATAATCCTATTGTTTATATATTGGTGTGATGAATCATTTCCTTTCATTCTTTTTTTCTTCCTTTTGGCAAACATCAAGGTTCACTTGGCAACATGTAAAATCCCTGTTGTATTAGTGGCATCTTTGATTTAATTCAATATTATCTTGTACAGATGTGGTTCATGACATGCATGGATTTAGGCATGATTCCCTAATAACACGATGTCCCATACATTTGCTTTTATTTAATCTCTCCAAAAACATTCCTCAGTTATTGTCCATGTCGGCTTGCTGCTGCTGTTGCTCACAAAAAGCAGCGGAATTGTATTACATCTGCTCTTTACATGGTGCTTTTCCTTTGGCCTTTCCTGCTCTTGATGGATCATTGTTCCATCGTCTTCCTGTTGTGGCTCCGCTTGACAAACACTGTATATAGTAACAGGAGGAGCGTGGGTGGCGGAGATTTGAAAATGACAGTTCTGAATCACCACACCGCTGCGGAAAAGGTGCATAGCAAAGGTATGAATGTGTGTGACTGTGAATGAGAGCAGCAAGTTGCTGCAATGAAACCCTTTGCTTAAATAAACTATAGGAAAGAATCTTGTTGTACTGGTACCTGACAATTAGACACGGCTCAGTTCGCTATGATCTTCTTATCCCTCCGACTTAGTTGCATTTGTAAAACACTCTAAAGCTTTGTTGACCAAAGAGGAGGTTTACTTTCAAGGTCACTGAATTGTTCTGGGTTGGGCTCTGGCTGGCCCTAATCTCCATTGAGAAGAGAATTGCGGGTCCATTGCATAATATGGGTAGATTGGCACAGACAGCAGAGAGGTCGGCCAAATAAATGGCAACTGTCAAGGGAGGATAAGTCCATAAAATCACAGGTCTGCACAATCACAACATGCAACTCTGACAAAGAACTTTCTATTTATTCAGCTAGTGCCCTGTTTCCTAAGGCAAACCTGCGACTATGTGCCGTTTCCTTTCAAGCAGAACTTCTGTTTACGTTCATTGTTCCTCACTGAGAGGCACAGTGTGCATCCCTGACATTCCTTCCTCGGAAAACGCTTGCACATCTTTTTGCCAAAGATGAAGCCTCGCTACCACAGTTTACTTAACTATCACTGATTACAAGCTACATACAAATATCCCAACTGAAATTTACTGTTCGCATCACTTCGAAAGTTGGTTTTACACTTTTGCCACTCTGTTAAGATGCTGATTTGATCAGACACCAAAATCACTACGTGTGCGGCTGCTGACGCCAGGATCTGGGTCCCTTTACACGGTTTTACAGAACAAATATGTGCATGATTGCAAAGTTAGAAGCACTATATCTTATCTTCAACCAACGTACAGCTCACATTTGATTTGACTGCACATAATGACCAAGTGTTTCAACATGGCAGGCGGTTGCCCGAGTTGAAATTCACGTGAGCGTCAGCGTCATGGCCTCACCTATAGAAAGCCGGGCTCACTGACTCACTCTGTATAATTAGTCTAGCTGTTATTTATTGTGCTGAAGTATTAGTATCTGTACTTATTATGACAGAGAAGGACATGACAGCACCTCATCCAAACTGGACAACATGACCTCAGTTTATAAGGACAAACACAGTAATCACTCAGTTGTTGTTGTTGAAGAAGTTCTTTTTAACCCAGTTCTCAATTTCTGGTTAGAACCCAGCAAGATGTTTTTCAAGGAAAACATTTGATCACAGAAACAAAAGTGACCGGTCCAGATAATCAAATTAATAATGGTTAAATTCCATTTAGCTGTTTTGCTTTCATTGTGCGTGATGTTTATGTCACACTGGCCTACTTTTAAATGGAATGAGGCCTTTGTTAATATTGTTAAAAACACTTTTTTTTTTTTTTTTGTGAAAAGACAAATTGTCTCTCTTCTGGGACCTTCAACAGCTCTTTTGATTTGTGTCAGCATTATAAAATGTTATATTGGGGACGAGGCCACATGTATGTAGAATTCCACATATACAATAGGCACAAATCTTTATCTATAGCATGTTTGTTGGTTCCCCCAGGCCCGGTCCAGAACAGACTCTGACTTGAGGCTCATTCAGTTTAAAACTGTTTGTCCTTATTAGAAAAGCAGCCAGTACACACAGGCCTATACCCATCGTGTTTTATTGCCAGTTACTTATCTTTATAGCCATTAGGTGTGGCCGCAAGACTCTGGGTCATCTTGTGCTCAGTTGACAGACAGTCTGTTCCTTCTTAGTATTTGCGGTTTAAAGAGAAAATATTGGATTCTTTGTTGTGATGCCAACTCCAATGGGTTGTGCTGCTCTCCTGCTCTTCATTTAAATGTGTTGTTTTTGATTATTGCTTATTATGTGTCAAGAATGTGACTAATATTCACAACATCTTGTGTTTGCTTCTTTTGTCTTTTGACCTGCAGATTTGGATACACGTCTGTGTCCATTTACTGCTGCGCATCACGCTTGGGGTATATTCAAGTAAATTAGACGTCAACCCAGTGACAGATGACATCGCTAGACTTTCTGTTTTGGTAAGGACAATTTTATAACTTTGCTTTTTTTGTGAAAATGAATATTCATCCTGGACTACCACTTAACGTCACCTTAAAAGTCAGCTAGTTGCATATGTTATTTGCAGCAAATTACATATCCTCACCTTTTAAAAAGACATATTTTCACAAAAGTTGTCTAAGTCAGCTGTAGTTTCTAAGCAAGAAAATACAACAACAGCATCGATTGCTTGTTATTTGCGTAGACACGCAAATGACTGCACCGAAATTGTCATTCATACTAGATAGAATAGATTCAAATCTAAAAGGATAGACGATAATTCGATTCATAATCTTTTCAAAATTCTGGCACCACATTTTGCTTCGGGTTTGCTAATACAAGGAGAGCAATAGGTAGTTGCCATGCATTTGCCTCATCAAAATGAAGTTGCTGTTTTGTTTTGTTTTTTTAATTATTTAATTTACGGGTTATGGTGTGTGTTTTCGATTACTAATTTTCCAAGATTCAAGTGTGACTAAATGTCTTCGTTTTTTCCACAGAGACAAAATATTCCTAAAGATTACAGAATTCCTGTAGAATACATTCCAAAAGAAGAGGTAAGATAAGTCGATGTGCACAGAAAACCACAGGGACTAAGAAAGCCGAGGGGATGAGCAGTGAAATCTAATGGAACTTTTCAGTTTTTTCAAATGTCTTTTTACTCTTCCTTAGGCTGAGATGCTTAACATGCCTACACAGAAAGTAACCTGTTGATTTATACGTTATAAATAGTTTATCATCTGCCAAACGTGGCATTAACGGGAAAGTAACCCCTGACTGGGAATATTATTTGACTTGGCTGGATATGCACCCTATTAAAAGTGATATTGTTGACATTTTGGTAAATTTGATTAACCAACTCTGTATTTAATTATATGGTCCAGTGCTCATTTTGTGACACAGCTGTGCTCCTCTCCTTCCAGGGTGGGATGTGTTGGGTAAAATTAAACCTCTTCAACTTGGAGAGGAGTTTAGATGATTTATCTCAGAAGTTTGGAAACATTTCATCCAACAGAAAAGATATTAGCATATTCATCCAAATGCTCCAAGAAGTGCGGATCAACATGGGGTCATTGGTGAGTTCGTATCGTGTTTGTGCCGTGTAAACAGAATGTGTTCGGAAACCAATGCAGAATCACTGCTGGGCCCAAAACAAGGGTGTAAACCTCATCATGAAGCTGAGAAGCTAGTGTAACAAAACTACTTTAATGCGCACGTTGAGCATTTTGAGTCTAGAGTTGGCTTTTTTTTATTTATTTATTTATTTTTAAATCATTGAGTTGAGCTTTAAAAAACATGCAATCCTATAACTTCCATGATTAAGATTCATAGCAAGATCACAAACATATCTGTTTGTCTTTGCAGGAAATGATCATGTTGGACTTTCAGTGCCACTACAGGAAAGAGAAGTGGCAGACAGCACAATATTTTGACTTTGTCAAAGACTTCTTTGTAGCTGCAAAGAATAGAGAATATTCAGATGACTGCGATCCTCCTCCCTGCCCCACCACCACATCACAGACAGTAATAACGCATGGTATGTATTTCAGATTTACACTTGCCCAACATATACAGTAGTACTCCTGAACAGTTAATTGTACAAAATACACAGGTGTGAACTGTTAACTACTGTACATCTGTGTATCTCTCAATGTGCCTTTGGATTTGAGAAAAGTGAGTAAGAAATTTGAACAACAACAAAAAAAAAAAATCAGCCCAGTTTCTACAGAGACAGAGAGATGAAAAAATTTATATTCATATCAACTTGAAACAGCTGATCATCTGAATGAACAAAATCAATAAACTTTAAACTTGTTTTAAAAGAATTTATTAACAATCAACATTAGTCTATGAATCGTGTGCTTTTCAAACAAAAATGTCAAACACAATCTGCTTCCAGTTTCTCAAATATACATTTTTGATGTATTTATTTATTATTTTTTGGTTTAAAATCATACATATAATGGCTTTTGGTGCTGAGCGTGTTGATACTGCGAGTTTAGTCTTTCTTTTAAGAAACAGTTGCACATTATTCCCACTGCTTAAATATTTCACAGCAGCTTGACATGTTTTGCTGTGCACTTTTATCAATTTCCAACTGTACTTTCTAAAACCTGCCAGATGTGAGGTCAGACACCCACCACATGTTTGATCCCTCTATTCTCTCACCATTGGTGGAAAGTCCTGTCAAGCCAACTGCTTAGAAGCTCGCAGACAGTTTGGTGACACACAACATACAGATGTGGCTTCTGCCTCTTGTGTAGAAAAGCTCTGATTGCTCTGTTATATGTTGTGCAGTGAGTCTAACTGCTTCAGTTGTCGAATCCCCACAATAAACTGCCTGCTGTGTGTCCCATCTGGTCTGTGAACCCTCAAGCTGGAAGATACTTCCATAAAATGAGAACACTGGCAATAAGTCTAAAAGTCTGATTACCTGGATCAGGCGTGTTCCACCTTGTGATTGACTGGAAACACCTGAGCCAGGTAATCCGCAGAGAGAAGTGCTGGTTTAGTTGGAAGAAAATCAGGGCGGTGGCTCTCCATGACCGGGGTTGGCCACTCCTGATCGAAGTGGGATGCGGCCGCCTTTCACCTTCGAGCTGTAAAATACAGAGATGAAGATATTTGATTGCATTAGTCATACTGAACCATGATAATGTCAGCAAGGTTCAAATCAGGTTGGGACGAAGTTCAGGAGAACTTAAAAGATAAAATCACCCGCATGGCTGTGGAGCAGAAATTCCACATCTAGCTATGGGATCACGGCACAGTAACATGTTTTTGGAACAAAAAATCATTGAAATCAAGACCCGTGGATTATCCAGACTAACCAGGAACTTCCGTGGTTGTTTGCCTGCTGTGGTCAAAGCAACCTAACAACCCTCTGCACTACCAGCATTTTTGTGTGGCACATGCAAAATGTCAGCAGTGGAAATCTCAAAACCTTAATACATCCAGTGATAAAGAAGAACAAATGCAGTTTTATGATTTGTTTTAACCCACTACCGAAGCATTTGAAGTGTTTTATTGTTCCCACATTCCCTCCCCCCCTTCACACACACACACACACATTTTCTGAGCTGGTTTACAGATTCAAACCTGCAACATTCCAGTCCCATCTCACCTCTGCTTGTAAAACCGCCGCCACCCCTTTTGTGAACAGGCTCTATTTAGGACAGATCTCTTGTGGCCGTTTCGAGAAGCTTTTAATCCAGGAACTATTATTTCTTCACAAGACCTTTTGCGAGATAAAAACTCAAAAACGGTCTCAGTGCTTAGACGGCCCATTGAGACGCGACTGAGAGAAGATGTCCCCAGGTAGCACAGGTGAAAAGGAAGAAAAGGCCCGAAACCAGAGTGTGTGTGTGTGTACGTGTTGATTACAGAGCAATCTTCCCAAGCGCTTGGCTTTAGCACAGTGGTCAGATCACATCTTTTGTGTGTGTGCGAGGGAAAGTAAAAAAAAAAAAAAAAAAAGGCAGCGCTGAGGTGACTTTTTAGCACCTGACAATGAAATGTGTTCATCATCAGACAGTAATACTTTACCCTTTCCCCCACATTTCATCTCCTCTCTTTTTTTACTAGTCTCCCCTTGTGACCCCAGACTCATCAGTCCACCTCTTCTCTGTTTGTTTGTTTTTTTCCCCCCACCCCAGGAGAAACCACGCCCACGCCCACCTGTCAGACAGGCTGCAGTCCACGTAAGTTTCTAATTCTCAGTGTTTCTGAGAAAACATGTTTCGCGCGTGTGAGTGATGGAGTGATGGAGTTGCAGTATCAGCCCAGCTGGTGCATCTAAGTGGCGACGTTTGCAGCCCACTTCCCCAGAGCTGCTCTCACTTTATTGTGAAATTCTTCCTCACGTTTTATGTCTGATGTTTTATTTTGTTATTTGCGAGAACCTCTTCCTTTCCTGCCCCATTGAGACCTGCACAACCTCTACATGTGCATTTTTTTAGTAGGTAGATGAACGTGTCAAAGACAAACAAGCTAGTCTGGAAAGTCCTGTATTAAAAGTCTGTGGTTTATGTTTTCAATCAACATTTAGCCGATGACTTAATGTTTTATTGTCTATTTGCCGTCTTCTGAATGTCATCGTCGCCTTTGTAAAAGAGGAAAATCATGTTATCAATAAAATCAGAGATGGATGTCGCAGATGGTTTTTTTAATTGCAACCATCACCAAAACAGAAAAACGGAACAATTGTTGAAATATAGACAAAAGATGAAAAATGAACATTTTTGGATCACATCCATTATCAACCAAGAGTAACTGAGCGGACAATTTCTTATTTATGTGAATGTTTCTCACTAAAAGTCGTAATTTCTTACTTTTTTCTCTCTCTCTCTCTTTCTTTCTTTCTTTCTTTTTAGACCTTGATTCAGAACCACGGGTCCTGTCTGAAATGATGGAGCGAAGCCTTCTCTCCTTACTGTTCATTCCACTGCTAGTCCTCGCATTCCTGCTGGTGTGGAAGGTGAGTTGACCTTTGACCCGTGGCGCTAAGCTCCTTAGCTTCCCGAGCTTTGACTGTCTGTTGGTGTCCTGTTTTTATCGCTTTGTGCAGTAGAATTTATGACAGCTGTCAACAACCTTTTTAAAGCTGTGGTGAGTTCAGCTGGAACTTTCAAATTTAATATTAAAAGCAATTTTCCTATTGTGAAGCAGGTCCGATCACGGAGGAAGAGGGAGGATCTTCAACAGAATCCTGGAAATGGGGGGCTCTTAGTTGGAACAGAAGTGACTGCACTTCCCCTAAACGGAGAAATGTCAGAAAAGTAAGCAGTTTTTATCTTGTTTTACAGCAGTTGTCAGATAAGTTTCTTTAGAATATATGTCAGCAGACAGTGGGAGAGGCTTTGTTTAGACTTCAGACACAATTAAGGTTCCTCTTGGGTTATGTTTATTATGGAAAACCTGTGCCAAAAAAACGGTGTGTGTTTTTAAAAGGCAGGACATTTTCTGGCCTTTCACTCCTACTTCCACCAAGAGTTAGTGTAATTTGGCTTTAACGTCGGGTAAAACTGTTTCACCTGCCGTTCATACTTGAGCAAAAAGCAGAGTTACCAACTGACAATTGCTCAAAAGGTCAAAGTTAAACGTGGGTTTTCTCGGAGCACAATGACCCGAAGGTACGACTGGGTGTTCAGTTGTCGTTCGGCCTCCGTGGAAAAAAAGGTTTTGTTTTGCACGGTCTAATACTTTATTTCTGCTCAATTACAGAAACCATCTGAATGTCATTGAAACTGTGTAAATCCTTCTACCATTCGATGTTCCTCAGAGTAATCGGTGAGAAATTAGATCTATTTATAAAGGTTTGAATATAAAAAGAAGACACTGTTTGAATCCTGTCCCTGCGCTTCTCTCTCACAGGGGCTCTACTCTTTTTCTCCTGTCGATGTCCAGAGGTGATGACGAACAAACATGAAGCTGAATTTCATAGTTAGATCTCAGAGGTGAACGGCCTGTTTTTTTTGACTGCCCTCCAGTTTCACGGCGGCACGTCGACAGCCGTCGACCACGATTGTTCTGGTTAAACCACATCCGCTCCCATATGGATAAGTTTGCCTTTCTTGTAAGACTGCGTTAACCCCATGCTCTGGAAAAAGGCTGACATTTCAGCACAGAGAAACCCCCTCCCCCCCCCCACACACACACACACACACACACCCTCACCTGTATCAGACCTTCACTGGAATCTCTGGCTCCTGCGAATCGTTGGTCAACACCTGCTGCGGCTTCATGAACTTTTTGTTTGGGACAACTTTGCTTCCCCATCAGCACTTTGCTACAGTCTGCCTGTGCTTTCGGGCCCGCCGGTTCATCTTCAAACAGCAAACGCAGAAAGTGGCACCGACACTGACACTGGTTATCTCTCGTATGAACTGAGGCATGAATTTACTACCTCCAGTGACCCTTTATGTTAACCACAACCTCAACGGCTCTGCAGTTTCCTTGTAGTCCGGGGTTTCTCCAAGAATGTAATGTCAAACATTCTAATGTCCAGAGTGTAGTAACTATGTCTGGTTTAGCTATGTACCCACCGGGGTGTATGATGTATTTATTTATTGGTGGTGGCACTGAGCTGCTGCTGCTGATGCAACTGAAATGTTTCAAGCTGTCGTTTTAAGAGCACCTTTTTACCAATAGGTCACATTTAAAGAACAATCTGTACACAAACGCGTCGCGAACCCAGAAACACACTCCCGAGCAAGTGACATTTCGGGTGATTTTTAGGTTGTGCAAATTATATGTACAGTACAAAACACACAAACTATTCAAAACATGCTGCTTTGACTGATTTAGTTTTAGATTTCTGCTAACGAGTATCAGGGACAACCTCTGTGGATCCGGGATGGTTTTTTTTTTTTTTGGTTTTTCTTTTTAAGTTAAGGTGAATTCAAAACCGTACAACACACTGGGCCTCCCATAGTTAATGTTAGCTAAATAATGCCTTCATTTTTTTTTTTTTTTTTTTACTTCTCTCACCTTTATACTTGCAAGGCAGAAACTGTTACTTTTAACAACATCCCACCACGAAAGGAAAGTAACTCGCTACATTTGTTAGAGCGAAGGTTTGTAGAAAGAGATCAAATGCTGTTGAACAGACTTTTATATCTGAAAAGACACGAATTCCTCGGCTCAGTGACCAAACGTGTTCAGATCACAAGGTTTAATCTGTTCTTACTGACTTTGCCTTTGTCCAGTGTCAGTGTTGTGTAATTAAACCAATTATATGCAACCTTGCAAAGCTATAGTTGGTGCATTTATTGAAATTCAAACGCTAAAGAATGAAATCAGTCCACGAAGCAACGCAGACCTAAAAATCAGTTTTGCCTTAAAGTTGCGCCATAATGCACATAATGTCATCTCCTTCACGTACTGAACTGTAGCACACAGAGGTGTTTCTCCCAGACGGAGGCGAGCAGATCGCTCACCACATCCAAGCGGTTGACCGCGAGGTGTGTAAATTCACTAGGATTGTGTCAGGCTACGGCAACAGCAGAAGCCCTCGGGGCCCATTCCATTATTAAGCCGACTGGGGCCCTCCCTGCCTGCTCTGTGAGGAGCTGTGGGTGCTCCCTGTCTCCGCAATAGCAGATCTTATCGGGAAAGGCGGCGGCTTTTCAAACATCTAAATGTAAAGATGGGGTGACTCCCTTGAAGCCGTGCCCCCCCTCCACCCCCCTAAACCCAAACATAGAGCAGTAAAGCAGTGGTTTGTGTGAGAACAGGGCACACGGGATCCCAGCACTGACCGAAGTGGCAAGACACAAGCATCTGTTTCTGCATCTAGTTCGACTATTTCTATCATGTTTGTGGTCTTACTGTACATTGTAACGTGTCCTTTTTTTTTGGTTTTGTGCCTTGTTTGATTATGGTGATTGACTCTGTCTCTGTGTGGTAGCAGAAAGGGGTGATGAGAATAATCTCACCACACAATAAATCCAACACACATGATCCCTAATCTAATTGAATTCAATCAAAACCACGATAGTTCAGTCAGCTTGACCTGTGTCCACTTGTGATTTGGGAGACGGTTGCCCTGAAACTGTGGGATCTCCCGGGCTTCTCAGACTGCAGCGGTTGTGACATTTCTGCCCTCAAGCGTTACATTCTAGCCTCCTTTAGGAAAATCTGTCCTATAGGACGCGCGAGTACGTTGTGCATAATTGAATCTGTGTTTGCAGCTCTGAGCAACAGCACCTTTCAGCATCCGTCGCTGGAATTCTCCGGTGTGGCAAAATACTGTTTGCTGCGTTGAGCTGCAAGATAATTTCACTCATTCAAAAACGCATCTTTGAGCAACAGCCTGCTAACGGCGGCGTATTACCAGTTTAGAGCGGAGTCTGTGTTCAGAGTCAATGGCATCTGTGTTCATTCCTGCTTCTGGCAGGACAGTCTCAAATTAGTAGTGTAAAGTATTGTTATTTTTAAAGCTTTTAGCCAGTTATTTCTATTCAAAATGCATTTTTGAACAATATTGGAATATACTATCTATGGCAGTTTAGACCTGAGACTTTCTCTACAATCACCTTGTAGGTTTTTCTTCTCCACCTGACCCCAGTATTCCTACAGAGACGCAGGCTAGTCTAGCCACAAACTAACAGAAAACAGTGAAAAGTGTACTATGTCGAAAGTTGCTTTTTATACATAGTCTATGAATATCATGAGCTGCAACAGGTCTAAGCTGTGAACAAAAACACACACACAAAAACAACAACAAAAAAAAAAAAAACCCATGGTCTCCCATTTTCCTGTCTGCACGAGAGCCACACGCCGTCTGTCCGTCTGATCTACGGATGCCAGACGGCTTGTTGTGTGATCTGAGCCCTGAAACGGTGCTTTCAGGGCTCAAGTGTTTCAGTCCATCGCACCTCAGCGGGCGAATCGAGTGGCTCTGGGCAGGAAATAAGTCTGGGTGCCAAAAAGCAAATGTAATTATTGCCCGGTTGGTATTCTGGGTGAAAACTCTACTGTATTCTGTATTTTTGTATAAATGTAAACAAACATATATGAGATATATGAATAAAGTACACGTATCCAACTGTTATTTATCGCATTGTTTGTTTCTGCGTATCTGTTCAAATGTTTAACAGGGATAATCAGCAGGGAATAATGGGCAAAATTTAAAATCCATACAACTCTCACCCTAAAACCACCTGGTGTAAAAACCCTTCTGCACGTCATCAAAGAGCTGAATGATAAATAAGTTTAAAAAAAAAAAAAAAAAGCACAATGGTTTTAATGATATAATATTAGCAGTGCTGCTGCTTCACAGCTAGAAGGTCCCCGGTTCGAATCCTTCTGCCTGTGGTGTTTTTGTGTGGAGTCACAGATAATGCACATTGATACTGTGTGATTTCCTCTACAGTTAACCTCACGAAGCTGACTACCACTTTTTGCTGTGCTTGTCGACTCAACGTGTGAACGCCCTGCTACTCTACGCCCGATCGGACGGACTCTCCCCCCAGCTGAGACGCGACTGGACTTCACTCACAAGTTTCAAACTAGAAAAAACCTTTAAGAAAAATCCCTCTGACGTAACCATCATATCAGTTTCTGAGTAAATTACAAGGCCTAGTCCTGTGGTGCTCCTGAACTTCAAATGTTTTCTAATCGTCTTCTTAGAAAAGCTCGACGACATCAACCACGAGTTTTACTTTGAGTGTACGATTCATAACAGAAGAGCTCAGGTAATAAAGGAAAGCTATTGTGCGGATCTTGATCCAGTGATCTGGAGAAATTAGTCGCTAATCGCCGTTTTAAAATTAACTTAGTACCAGAAATTAGTTTCTCCGATTACAATTATATGGTCACACATTAATCCCCCAAAGCCATGTCTATTTTGTCACGACCCTTTTGAGGTCATGAGTGCATCTCAAGGGCCTTTTCCCTAAATGCACAATTAACGGGCTCATTAATGGCTTCTTCCATCCTGAAAGTTACATTTTAATGGGGTTGTTTTTCAGTGGTTGTCCTGTAGTAAATGCTTAACTGGTCCCAAAAGGTTTTTTTTAAGGAGAATCCTAAAAAATGTAGAAGAGCTTTCCAGCATTTCTTTTTTCAGCTCTGATTTTATTTTTCTTTATTTATTTTAAATAACTGGAGGATCTAATATTACAAATTTTTTACTTCAACACAAATGGGCTTTTCCCATATTTTCTCTGTATATTCTTCATCTGGTTTGCTCAGCACTTCAGACATAAGCACTCACGTACTTGTTTGACTTGGACCGAGGTTTGGTATTTCTGTGAATTTGGGTTATCGTTGGATTTGGAACGCCGAGGGCATTCGTCATGGAGACTAATGTAAATTTGTCTTTGCTATCAGGAAGAAACAGGAAGGCCATAAAATGGACATTGTTCACTGACACGTTGCGATGAATGTGCAATTGTGTCACGGTGAATAGGCACACTGAAGCACAGCTCGAGCGACTCGTCAGTGCCGTGTGAGACGTGATAGGCATCACAACGCCGACTGACCCCAGACGGCTGCATATGGACGACATGTGGCTCAGCTGTTTCCCAGAGTCACACAAGTCTCTTCCGTGCAAGTTTAAGGAATCCCACAGAACAAAGTGCACTCCCATGACTATGAATGATTTGACTGCCCTTTCAATAATTATCTCCTGGCAATGATCACAGCTCCGTGACTCCAGGCCCTTCAACGAGGGCCGCTGGTTTTTCCCCCCAGTGCCTTACGAGGAAGCTAGTCACAGATTTTGATTGAGTTCAGGATTTCAGTCAAGAACAGAACAAGGAAGTACGGCTCAAAAAAAAACAATAAAAAAAAAAAAAACAACAACAGAAAAACTAAGTCTTAAGTGATAACATGTGGTGCCTGCAGATAGATTATATCACCGGACCGTGTGAAGGACTATCGGCAGCACGGGGTGTCAGGTCAGGTCGACATGGTTTATCCAAACAAAGAAAAATGCCTTGATTACAAATAAAAACCTTTAATAGCGCTAAATAAATCTCTGAGTTTGTGGAGACAAAGCTGGACAAGCTGGACAAGAACATTGTATCCGTAGCCGGCTGAGGGCATCGCTTCTGTGCAGGAAGTAACCCCGGCCAAGCAGCCTCTGTGGAAGCAGTGTTGCTGCTTTCGTAAACATGGCCTCAAGGGCCCTGACACCCACTTTCACAACCTCCCTGGTTTATACCTCACGGCCAGGAGCTTCCATTTTCCCATCGTTTCCCCCCCTCAGACAGCATCCAGCTGCACAAGCCGATGAAGGAAGAGCATATACATGTAGCAACCAGACCTTTTTTTGTTTTTGTGACTGTAAGCTTACTGAACTTGAACCACAGTGTGCTGCCTCTTTGTGCGAGTGCACTTGATTGATCAGTTCCTTATGCACCCGTAAATGCAACTTGGATACGCGCTCACGACGGGGGCTTGTTGTTTTATTATTGAAAAATTAGTTTTCAGTTGTGCTCCGTGTCTCAGGCGAAGACAAATGCACTTTCGATGTTTCTCCAAAAGCTCTGGGCTGAAGATAATTCAGAGCAAACGACTCCATCTGACAAACAGCGGTTCACGCGGAGTCACTCTGGAAAGCGATTCAACTGAGGGTCTCATCCAGAAATAGCAACTTTACAGCAGTAGCAACAGCTTGAAAGCTTTTATTGCCAAGAGTACTGTACACGCCAGTGGATATTAGGAGCAATTGCTTGTGTATGCAGGAATAAACAAGGGTCAGAGCAGTTATGTGTTTCTTCTTCTCAATCAATCACCATGTCCACAGTAGCCGCACAGACAATAAAACCAACACCAATCTTCTCGACTCATGTCAGCCAGCAGCCTGGCTTGCCTTGCTCGGTGGTGGCTCTAGTTGTCCACAGAGCACGGGGTCAGTGGTTCGACCCCCGGTCCTCCTGGCTACACGCCGAAGTGTCTCCGGCCAAGACAAAAGTGTCTGCTCCGTGATTAATTGGAAATGTCTGCGCCATTTATCTCCAGTGTTGCCCAAAAACTATTAAAAACACTGAAAACTCTTCAAAAACCAGACAAACCACTTCACGACTTGACATATTTGCTCATTCCACCGCGTATGGTTGACACGTCCAAAAACACTTTTATTGAGATTATCTTCACGTTGTTGTTATGAGTCACTGACACTCAAAAACTCCACGCTTAGGCCGTCGTGTTGGATATTTAACGGACACCTGGGTGCGGGGGGCTTGGGCAAGGTGTCACTGGGTGAGCTGCAGGACGCAGCCTGGACAGATGGCCTGTCTATCACAGCATCACTTTATCGTCCGCACACACACATAGATGGGACGATGCAGCCGAGATTGGCCGGGCTGGGACTTGGTAACGGTAAATGCATTGGTGCCAGATCCCAGATTTCAGTCTGACAACATATGTTCACACCTTTGTTTTTTGTTTTTTTCTTTTAATGCTACAGCAGACTATAAGTTAACAAGGTGTTGGAACCGCTCGATCTTTTCAGCAACTGCAGACATGTGTCAACACGTGTCCTATATTGAATATCGGACTGCTCTGTTTGTGCACATTTTTTCTCACATTTATTTTCCCATGAATCACATTGACAAGAATGGTATGTGGGTGTGGGTGGGTGTGCATCAAGGTGTGTATGTGCACACGAGCCGTTGTGTGTGTGTGTGTGTGTGTGTGTGTGGGAGGACAGGCAACAACAGAATCATCACTGGCAAAGACAGTGAAAAGGTGTCATGAAGACACGACTGTGAATGCAGCGTTCACTGTCGTCCTGTGACGGTGCGCACATTGCCAAAAACACAAAAAAGGACATTATTTACATTACAAAACTTTTTTTTTTCCGTGTCCCCTGCTATTTTGTGTGTGTGTGTGTGTGTGTGTGTGTGTGTGTGTGTGTGGAATCAGCACAGAACCTTAATCACAGGTCAGGGGCTCTAAGGTTACTAATAGCCCACACCAATAGACTTGTGATCCACGTCTTGCTCTTTATGATGCTCTTCCCTGCGGCCAGAGGAGAATGCCTTCCCCCCCCCAGGTGGAGAGCGTGGGCCTGGCCAGCCCCGTCCCGAGAGGACGTAACAGGAGGCTTATCAGAGCGCTGGGATGTGCTGTAATACTCCTGTGAAAGGTCTTTCAGGCCGCCTCCCAATATTGATTTTTCTGGGCAGAAGAGAAATCGAGAAGACCCCCCTCAGAAGCAATGGGGGGAGGAGGAGGAGGAGGAGACAGGTAGAAATAGAAGGTTAGGAGGGGGGCAGGCTAAAAAGGGGGACAGACAGTGAAAGACACAGAGAAAACGATGCGTTTAATTTCAGGCCCAGTCATTGGTCATATGAGGTCCACATTTTTTTCTTCTGTTTGGTTTTTCTCTAATTACATTTTATTGCTGCGGACTAAGAGTCTAATTCGTTTAAAAACGTAAAACACCTGTGCAAAGTATTGATATTTAAAAAGCCAATGCAGTTACAGCTGGTGGGTTCTGAATGAAACAACCTCTTCCTCTCAGTCAGCAACATCGTTTGGCTCTCAGCTTTTGGAGACTGAAACTCACTGTTGCTATAAATAAGTTGAGTACTGTAAAGTACATTATTACTTTTTTAAGGCATGTGGTCTATCGATTAATAAAAATATTAATATATATATATATATTCAACAACAAATAATAAAAATACAGTTGGGCTGAAAAGTTAGTTCTCACTTATTTTGAAATGACAAAAAGAGTAAAGCAAAGAATTATTTATCGTAGATTTAGTGAGCACACACGTGGTTTCACCGGAAATTTGTATTTTTTTAATCTATTTATTAACAGAGATGCATTTTGGATTATTAGTAATTTGGATTATCTGCTTTTTTGAGCTACTCATGCCATTTCATAGAAGGGGATGCAAAACTTTGTGCAATGTTGTCAATTACGCTAATAAAATATCCCCAAATTATCCCAGTAAATATCCCAGTTCTACAGAAACGCCTGCTTCAACAACCTATGTGCAGTCAATGATTGACTGGGCATGTTGATCAGATTTGTTAATACGGGATTTTATCACCATTTCCTTAATTTTCCCACGATTTTGTGGAAACATCATCCTCCGGTGATCTGACTAATGCTGCATTCAATGCATGTTGGAGGTTGGTAATTCCAGCCTCTCTCCTGGAAAAATATGATAGAACGGCCCTTTAATAACTTACTGGAAAACTCAGGCCAATTTATTTTGTAGCTTCACTGAAAAAACGGATGCTTAGATGTCACTGCACGTGGCAGCATCCAAAGAATTTACCTTTAGTTTGAGTCAACTGGCAGGAACCTTAATGCAAAGTGAGGTACAAAGCAAGCAAAGCAGTTAGTGCCAGATAATCTTGACCTACTTTATTTCCCCTCGTGGGACAGCTGCACATTGATGATGGGGCTACAACGGGGGTCAAATTCTAGTGTTCATGGAGAACAGCTTCCGAGCAAACCCCTAAAATTCCTGATTTTACCAGGAAAAACAGGGCTAGTGTCCATTGGAACTTAAGTCCAACAAAGGAGACAAAGGAAGTTCCATCTTTATTAGCGAAGTCAGGTGTGTTTACTGTCATTACTTTATTTTGTGATATTCATTTGTGACTCGCTAAAGCAACGTTCGGCGATAGCACAACAAGAGAAGTGTGATAAAGTCTGGGCAAATGTCTACGACCGTGTCTACACGAGGTCTGCCGACCTTTTCTGCAGGCTAAATACTGTAAGGCTAAAAACTGTTTCATGTCATAAACAATCAATTTAATCGTGTGATCGTTTTCAGAAGTTTCAGTTGTCGTCTCATTGAAAATTCACCCGAGGCACCAGTCAATTTGCATAAAAGGAGGTAGAACTTCAGTTTTTGTACCTTTGGTAACTGCCTCTCTGTGCACTGGGGGCTGCTGCCCTCCAAGTTTAAGATTTGGTTCAGGTTGTACTGAGTCTTCGGAAAAGAATCATAGCAGTGTCCCTGTGAAAATCCATTGTTCTCATTGTTTTGTGGCATTTGTGGGATTGAGATTAGGTCATAAATCATCCAGTTATTGCTATGTAGACTTGTATTCGAAGATATTATTAACAGTAACATTGTAGTTAAAAATTCATTCTTTATTAATAATCTTGCAAAATCACCATGTTAATGTGAAAACTGCTTTATTTAGGCCCATTTACACATGTATACTGTATTGCAAACACTTTCTTGAACAATTTCTCTCTTTCTCACCTGAAAATAAATCAATTTGAATGTAAGAATAAATGAAATCTGGATACGGAAATAAACCCAGAACAGCAGCGATAAGATATTTCTGTCCTTGTAAACGAAATGCTTCGATACAGAGAGTGAAAGGCTGAACAAAATACCATAGAGACAGTGACCGAGGGAGATGGATCACCTGTGTGGGAGGAGGTGTGTGTGTATCCGTCAGACAAGGGGGCCTTGAGAGCTCTTGTTCAGTGCCACCTCACTGCAAAGCGAGAGTGCGCGACAACTACAGCCCCCGTCATCTGATCTGGGGTCACCGCTCCACAGTGTGACTCAGTGGCTCCTGAATGCTGCTTTCAGGCCTGTTCAGTAGTTGAGGATGAATCACTTAACTTCGGGCCTTTTATTTCTGGAGAGGATCTGGTTTCTATGCAGCCGTGTTTCCGCTCCAAAGGGAACATTGGTCAGCGCCTCGCCCCCACACGAGGTTTGATCAGACCATCTGGTGAGCTGTTATTTTAATCAGAGTGGCACAAATGAACCGCACAGGAGTTTCCATACTGTGCAATATGCTTTGGAGGGACTGCGTTCGTGTGTGCAATCCTCTCGGCACATCTTTGCTTCAGTTTTAGCTGCGTCTTTAAGAAGTCTACAACAACACACAGTGACCCCCAAGTGAAAGGATGCATTTTTCTACACTTTCCAAATCTGTAGGAGTAATTAAATAGTTCTGCCAAAACAAATATCTCCCCCAAGGCACTTTATTTACAAATGCATCAACAAAAGGAGAGAGATGGGTGTTGCCAGTTGTCTACGCTCGAATAATGTACCGCTTCCCTATTCAGCCTCCTGTTCGACTGATCTCAAAAGAGAAACATGATAATACTGACGAACAAATGCGAACAAAAGCTACCTCCCTCTTTTGGTATTATAACATGAGAGACACCTGTTCTTTCTCATATTTAGCACAAGACAAACTGTGCAATGGACACCACTGATAAGCACTTTGTCTGGCAGATTCACTAGAATATGTTAACGTCTATAATGTAAAAATACATTACTGTACGTCCAGGATCTATAGGGCCACCATTTGAGTCAATTTACTCGTGATGAAACCAATGCAATTCTAAGACGGAAATAGTCTCTAGTTCCCACTTAACACAAGTGTCCAAACCAAAAGTCTCTAGAAGGAGGCATTTCCTTTCCCACACATGCTTGCTCACTGTTATTTCAATCCCTAAGAGACATTAGCAACAAATCGTCTGTTTTTCATGTTTCTTTACTTAGAAGGACATTGCCTTGGGTAGCATCCGAGGAGACCAACTCTGATTCATCACCACTCAAGACCCAGCCTCACATAAGAAGTGCCGGAGGCTGGAGGCATCCCTGTGTCCCACTGAACTAAGCTATGTACCACTGAGTCGCAGTATTTCTGCCTGATTCCGGCTTGGGCTCCACCTCTGGCTCCCCCAACAATACAATGTTAGTGTTCAAAGCATATTTGCAGCCGAAAAAATTGCTATTGGATGATTTAGCAAAAATCCTAAACTGCATTCAGTGGTGTTTTGTAGTGCTTAATCCGTGTATTTATATGTTGAAAAAAGCTTGTGGTGAAGGCAAATTATGATTAAAGAGTGGTTGGGGTTAGGCACTAAACTACTTCAGGGAGACAATCACAGTTGTTTGCCTCCATGAAGCAGTCAAGTGGCAGTTTTCCGGTGTCTGTCCAGACTCACATGTTAATAGGTTTATGGATTAGTCCAAATAAATGTTTCTGACGTGGCCTTAATGACACTGAGATTTAGATTCAACAACAACATTTACAACCAAACCATATCAAGGCACTTTACATAATAATGTCTATAAAGATATGTAGAGAAAACCCAACAAATCCCCCTGGAACAAGCCCTAGGCAACAGTGGAGAGGAAAAACACCCTTTAATGGACGAAACCTCCAGCAGAACCAGGCTCAGGGTGGGCGGCCATCTGCCTTGACCGGTTGAGGTGAGTGGAAAGTGAAGAGAGAAAAGAAAAGAGCCACAAAATCAACGGGCAGGTTGGTAGGACACGAAGCTGCACACTGGGAAACACACAGCTCCAAAGCCGGGGGACACCTGCAGAAAGGGACAGAGAGAAGGAGACAGAGAAGGAGAAAGACAACTACGGGAGAAAACACACAGAGTTAATGACATACAGTGGTGACAATTGTGGAGTGAGAGGAGAGGAGAGAGGGGACAAGAGGAGGTGGGTCCCCCAGCAGTCTAAGCCTACAGCAGCATAACTATAACTAAGTATAAGCTTTATCAAAGAGGAAGGTTTTGAGCCTAGACTTAAAAGTAGAGAGGGTGTCTGCTTCCCGAATCTGACCTGGGAGCTGGTTCAACAGGAGAGGAGCTTGATAGCTAAAGGCTCTACCTCCCATTCTACCTTTGGAAATTCTGGGATCAACAAGTAGGCCTGCATTCTGAGATGGAAGTGGTCTACTGGGATGATATGGTGCTATGAGGTCTTCTATATATGATGGAGCCTGACCATTCAGAGCTTTATATGTAAGAAGCAGGGTTTTAAATTCTATTCTAAATTTAATGGGAAGCCAATGGAGAGAAGCTAGTGAAGGTGAAATATGATCTCTCTTGCTAGTTCCAGTCAGCACTCTTGCTGCAGCATTTTGGATTAATTGCAGGCTCTTTAGGGAGTTACTGGGTAAATGGTCTGCACTTATATAGCGCTTTTCTACCTATTGGCACTCAAAGCGCTTTACACTGCTTCTTATTTACCCATTCACACTCACAATCACACGCACATTCATACACCGATGGGGGAGCTGCTATGCAGCTGGCCAACACTCACCGGGAGCAACTAAGTTGGGGTTCAGTGTCTTGCTCAAGGACACTTCGACATGTGACTGGAGGAGCTGGGGATTGAACCAACAACTGTGAGATTGGTGGACAACCGCTCTACAACCGCTCTACCTTCCTGCGCCACAGTCGCCCTGGGGCATTCTGAAAGTAGGGAATTACAGTAGTCCAACCTAGAGGTAACAAATGCATGGACCAGTTTTTCGGCATCACTTTGAGACAGGATGCTCCTAATTTTGGCAATGTTCTGTAGATGGAAGAAGGCTGTTCTAGAGATTTGTTTATATGTGAGGTAAAGGACGAATCCTGGTCAAAAATAACTCCAAGGTTCCTTGCAGTAGTACTGGAGGTCAGACTTATGAGTAACAATGTGGTTGGACATCATGTCTCTGAGATTTCTGGGCCCAAATCCAATGACTTCAGTTTTGTCTTAGTTTGGAAGTAGGAAATTGTGAAACATTAAGGCCTGTATGTCTTGTACGCATGCTTGAAGTTTGATTATTTAATTTTTTTTGTCTGGTTCCATAGCTTGTTGTCATCAGCATAGCAATGGAAATGTATTTTTGTTTTCTTATAATGTTGCCTAAAGGAGACATATGTAAAGGAAAAAATATTTGTGGAACTCTATAACTAACTTTTGTGTTTATGTTTTCAGCTTGTCCAAATGTCTACCCTTATGTCCATCTGTCCATCCAATTATAGTGAACACTATATCTCAAGAATGTCTTATGGGAGTTTTTTTAAAAGTAGGGACAGAAGTTCATTTAGACTCAAGAATGAACTCATGAGATTTTGGTGGTCAGAGTTCAAAGGTCAAGGGAACTGTGTGCTTAAGTCCATTCAGTTCGTGTGAACGCAGTATCTCAAATACACCTGGATGGAACTTCATAAACTTGGACTCACGGATGAACAGACTAGCTACCATGGTTACGCTTAAGTGCTTTATGATTCCCCAATCAGAGAGGACCTTTGGGAAAACTGGTATTCATGTCAGAGTAGCAGGGCGAGAATTTCTCTAATGAAAATACATGAATGCTTGTCTAATGTTGGCCAAAAAGCACATGATGATCCTCTGGAGCTCTGCAACAATGCTCTATGAAAAGATAAATCAAAAGTGGCAAATGGATGAAATCCATTACAGCATCCCACGGGCTTGTACAAGGGGTCAAACAAGTTTGCAGTAGGATCCTGGTGACAATGGTTGAATTGAACGATGTTCTGCTGCTTCGCAACCTGAACAGCTTTGCCAGTATGTGACGAATCATGAATTCTGTCTCTGTATCAGTGGGTCAGTGCAGAGCCAGTGAACTCAGGCTAAAATGCCTTTGGGCTGCAAGGAACAAACTCGACCGAGTGACTTCCTGTTCCGGTGTGACCTCTTCTGATCTGGCAGATTACAAAGACAGGTAGAAGTCGATGTCAAGTATAAGCTTTGGATTTAACGTGGATTTTCTGTTGCGTTCAGACTTCATTGGTTGTTAATAGCATAACCAGGATGAACCCATTCTTACGCATGTGTTACGTCTGAGGGTCAGATGCTGGCAGTGCCAAGCATGCATGTTGAATCTGGAATTGAAAGAGCGTCACGTTAACCAAACACTATCGAAACCTGTGACAGGGGGGAGAGACGAGGGAGGAGCAGCATTTAAAGCAAAAGGTTGCAAAACAACAGCTGTGTTCTTAGTTTGGCATAAATGAAAGCAGAAATAAAGCAGTTTATGTTGGGAGATTAAACATCTGTTACAAATGGGTGTCCACACATGACTTTAAGGTATTGGACGGAGAGCAGGGGTCGATAAGAAGCACTTTTTACAGACTCACCCTCCTAACGAATTCCTCATAATAGTATTTAGCTCCAAACTCTATCTCGGGATGCTGTTGTGCATTGTTTACGCTTCATAGACAAAGTCAACCGAGGGTTACAAAATGAGATTTTTCACAAGCCACAAAGTGGAAACGCCCTTATCCAACACACTCCACTTCATCTGTGTGTCTGCTTATGGAAAAAAAAAAGGAAAGTGAATTCAGGGAGAAAGTAGGAAAAGAGCAAGGTGGAGGTCTTCACAAATGCTTCTTGCAGGGAGGACAGTGCCCGCAGCTCATGCAAAGGACAGCAGACAGAGACTCGTTCTGTTGTCCCACTCAAAGGAAGCACGCCGAGTTCTCGTGTATGTGCTTTTAAGAGCTTCGCCCCCATTTAAAGCCAAAGAATGAATCATATTCTCTAATACGTCCCACAGCAAAATGATTCTGTACTTGAATTCTTCCAAGGAGCAGATCCATCCATCAAAGACACCCATCTCAGATGAAAGACCAGTGTGTGTTTGACTGCTGTTGGACACAATGGGTCCACAGATGTGGATGTACATACCACAACATCTCCGCTACATTGAAATACCAGCTGTTACACATCACCCACTTTGGTTTTAGTTAAATGTCTTTCAGTGTTTGACTGTTCAGACCTTCATCAGGAGAAGAACATTCTGCGGAAAGCTGCAAGTTTATCGAGACCATCCTCCCGTAAAATATGGCTAGTTAGGTTATTTCAACCCGTTCTCATTCCCGAGGCGTTGAACAGAAGGTGAGTGTGTCTGTGACTGATGCTAAGGGTTTTGAGTGTAGATGAATAGAAACTACAGACGCTTCAATATTTGATGCCTAAAGCAATGACGTAGCATACGCAGCGAAAAAGTCTCAGAGGGAGTGGGATGCCACAAGAAGACACGAGGCTTTTTTAACACAGTATGTGTGTGCTGCTGTCACTGTTTGTAGGGTTTGTAGGGTATTTAGACTTTCAAAGGGTCAAAAAATGTTTGACTTTCTCAAAGAAGATTGCAGTTTGAGTCCAACAATTGCTCTTGTCGAAGCTCGTCATGTCACGCATAAGCATCGAAAAGGGCTGAGAAAGAGGAGGGGTTCAGAAGTGCGACTAAGGGGCTGGTCAGAAAAATGGATACACAAAATCACAGGCAGCTATGGCACAGGGGTCTCCTCTGAGGTGGAGGACTGTTCCCCTTTAGGAGCAGGACCAAGCCAGTGTGGCCCGTTGTGTTTGCCACACAAACCAACACCACGTCCCCCCACACAATGTGGAATTCATATACTTTGCACTAAAGTGTCAAGATCTGGACCTGAATCAATCTACTGAGCTACGAAACACCAATGTGCACTTGTCTTCAGCTAAAAGGGGGTTTGGTTTGGTTTGGTTTGGTTTGGTTTGGTCTGGTCTGGTTGCTTTTTAATCATAAGTGAACCGCAATAAATAAGAATTATTTAAAAAAACTAATAATAATACATTTCAGTGTTCTCTCAGCTCGGTCTTTTCCTTTCTTATATATTCCTCACTTAAATCACATGTTGTCAGTCTCGTTTTGTTTTTCTTCTTTCTTTCTTTTGTTGCCAATGCAATATAATATACTAGTGTCACTACGGTGTCATTTGGTTTAGGCCCAAAAACAACTGGCGCAGTGTTCGGTTTAGGCCCCGAAAACAAAGTCAGTTAGGATGGAGGAAATTTTGATGTTGATTTAAATAGAGAAAAAAACAGTGACTAAACATTGGGTAACAGCAGCAAATGAGACATGAACTGCTATCTCTCATTTCCAAGTCCTAGGTTTTTGTGTGTGTGGTTTAGGCACAAAAATGAGTCACGGAGTCAGTTAAAATACAGAAACAACATTGAGTAATGTCATTAAAAGGAACAAAAACTGCTGTCTTATCTGAAGTTCTGTGTTTTGTCTTTGGTTAGTGAGAATTTCATTAAATGCTGACTTATCAGAGCCGGAATGAGCTGGCCTCCAGGAAATGGGCCTTCTTACCTTCAGGTCAGTCACAGCTCTTTAGCTCGGCCTCACAGGGTGTCTAACAAGAACTCTCCACGGAAATACATGTTTTGGGAAATATTTCTACTACAGCGTTTAAATGTACTGTGGGACATAAAAAGCCTGTTAAACAAATCTAAGAACGGCGATAATGTCAAAAAGACATAAGGGAACGAGCACAAAACTGCACGAAGGTAATTTCAACAATCCACGATATACTTCGTTTAATCATTGTCCCTCAATCATTTGCATCATTTTTACGTTTATTTCAGTTGTAATCACCAAATTGCATTATTTGTTTACATCTGCTTTTGAATCATTTGCTTTTATTTACACAAGATAAACGGCCTAATATTGTAACATTTGACTTTAGGGAGCTGTGACTTTTTTCGCCGCTTCGGTGAAACATCATTCTTCTATACTTCTACTCTTCTATGTGAATGAGGGAGAACGTTCAGCCAATCACTTTCTCCACCTGCTGCTGCAAACATGTTTCTTTTTTCTTTTTTTTTTTGTCAAGTCAGGTGCTTGTGTGAGTCAGTGGGTGAGTCAGAACGAGCTGGCGATTACGAAGATGAGACACACACCCAGCCGCAAACAATGCGCGGGGACTGAGCAGATGTAACACCAAATCCATCATCAAGAGATCCCAGCACTTTAATCTTCTGGGGATTACACAAGAATCGATGAGGAATGTCTTGGCAGGCCCTTGTTGTAGAACGAGTAGTGCTGTCGTACACTGCACTCCTGCATGCACTGTTGGGCAACTTTGAAACATCAATCAAATTTGGTAACAATGTGGCAGTTACTTTTCCCACAAATGCAGGGATCAGAAGCCAGGTTGTCTTCTTGATGAGCCAGTTATCTAACTTCTGTGATACGTGCAAACAGATTTAATGGAAATTGAAAAACACCTTTTTGTTGTTGTTGTTGTTGTTGTTGTTGTTGTTGTAGCGCAACTTAAAAAAAGAATTTTTAAGTAATTAACGCTGCCTCTCGCCGTAGTTTGCTCCGAGTATCGTCATGTTCGATTACGCGTACTCACCCGAAGATGCAGTGTTGCTAATGACCCTGAGCTAATCCTCCGCGTGTCACGTTTTGTTTTGTTTTTTTGATGCAGAAGAGAAAAGAAAATATCAAAATGCCACCGTCTGACTCATCTGACTGTTCATGTGTGGTGTGGAGTTACAGTAAACTGTCTGTTGACAAGATAGTTTGCACTTGGGTGTAAACTATAATTCCTTTGTTGTGGCTTTAGATGTGCATGTGCAGCCTGGTTTAATAATCGGTTTTCCTCTTGTACTGCATTGAATCAAGTATTAAAATAAAAATCTCATTGCTGCACGTAACTACCAGTGGAACCCTGCCTCCAACATATTCAGTTTTTGTGCAGCTAAACTGTCCAAATGTGTTTTTATGTCAGAACCATAATGACCACGAGGATTCCAATGCACCATTTTTTTGGCTTTCATGAATGAAGCTTAGGCAACAAAAGCAATTCGGTGGAGGTTATTTAGAGGTTCAGAAAGACACTGCAGTCTTTCCTTTAAGCTGCACGGCTTAACATAACCCTGAAAACGTTAACAACACTTTAGGAGGCTACTAAATGCAAAAGCAAAGTAAATGTTGTACAGCGAAGACACACAATCATATGGTGGATGGGAATGTTTTTCCATATGTCACTGTCAGGGTTCATAACTTGCAATTTACGTTAAATGTCAGCATTTTTACATCTGTTGCAAAACTTATCTGGCTTTTGTAGCAATAGAAAATCATAATTGTTAGGAGACAGGGTTGACAAGTTTTAGGAGCCAGAGCCAAAACCTCGTAACTCTCTATGTACATAAGACAATCCCTGGGAGTGCTGGGCTGTGACTCATGTTGGGTTTGTTGGGCTCAGTCGCAATTCAAGGCGACAAACTGCCACTGCACCTGCATTATGCACAAACAGCAGCATCTTTATATCTTTCCATGTGCATAGAAACACGTAGCTCTTGATCGGAACGAGGGAAGTGCACGATGCAGCGGCGCTGCAGCCCAAACTTTCTCTCCAGCAGGACATCATCTGGCTGCAGTCGACCAATCGCGTGCAGGCGAGCGCACATTCCTCGTGGGTTATTTACTGATGTGAACATTGTATTTCAGCTTTATAGGTTTAAGATCATCACATGCAGAGATACAACTGTTGGGAGTATTACAAACCACGGTGAGCTATAAACCAATGCAGTAAATCCATCCCTCCACCTGCCTCCCCACGACCACTGCTCACTGTCTTAAAGGGCTACTTCACCATAATTCAATCTGCTCCCCATGGCTTTTCTCCAGGGTGTAAATATAACAACAATCTTCTAAACTTCTCTCGGACGTATATTAAAACATATTTCTTCTGCTGGCTGCACTTCAGCAGGCAGCTCAGTGATGAGCAGCCTGGAAAATTTCACGGCACCACGCGTAAACATGCCTTCATATGTGCACCTGCATGGGAGATTGTTCGCCCCACTCGTGATTCAATTCAGCTAAAGACAGAAACTGAAGACATTACTTTAATGCAAAACCTGCACACGAAGACTTACCCCCCCCCCCACGCGCAAAGCTTAGAATATTTCCTGACTCTTAGTACCAAAGCTTCAGAGTCCAAAAAATGTGATTTGGCACAAGCCCTGCAGTATTTGCCATCAGCTGTTCACTTCTACCATCATCAACACAGGGTTTATTACCAATCTAAAGAGCTTTTCCACAGACTGAGCAAGCTACTTTTTAAAGCACTTTGACAGGAATGACTAAGTGTCAGGAGATTAAGGAGATAACTGAGGTGCCGCGTTCAAACTCCCACAATGCCTTTTAGCTTTGTGACCTAAGGCGGAGAAGTTATAGTGCGCCTTCGCCTTGGGCGTGAATTAATCAAGCTCTAAGCTCTGTCTAACATCTCCACAGGAGTCAAGCATGTTTAGCTCCTAAGTATCTGAAAATACAGTACACTTTTGTATTTAGGTTAAGTTAAGTGTGTTGTTTTTTTATTTCCTGCCCCGTTACTCAAAGCTTAAAACAGCTCCTTTAAATCCAATTCATTCAAATTGAAAGATTGACTTTGCCTTAGTAATCTGGTTCCATTGCACTGAATTAAATTACACTTTATTTAAGTTTCTTTTTATTTGATTAACCCTTATTTAAGCAGACAGGTTCCATGGAGGTTTATCAAGGGAGGCCTGAGTGCTTTGTCCTGCCAGAATCTAAAAACTACGCAAAAGGGGGGAATGCAGTTTCAATACCTTGTGCAGCGTGGGAGACATGTCAGCTAGAACAAACCACCACCTGACGTTGATGTTTCCCCTCAGGAACTCAGGAACGACCGCGCTCTGCTCCAAAGGCTGATCCGACAGTAGGGAAGTGCTTGGCAAGTGTTTCATTTTGACAGATGTTCTCAAACGATCCGATGTCACTCAGCAGTGTTACGGCTGTCACATTTGCTAAATTGCTGGAAAGTTGAATCCAACTTGGCCTCCAGGCCCATCCAGTCACTGCAAAGGAGCATGTGACAGTGGTTGTCATTCGCCTTTGGAGAAGACGAAGCGGAAACCAGTATTTACTCACCATTACGTGCACTGCCACACTTTTCCCCAAGCTGTCAGCTGCGTAAAATCAATGAAGGGATCCTGTTTGTGGCCTATGAAGATGAGCATCAATGCAGAAAGTGTGACCAGAGTGTAGGTACTGTACATGTACAGTGACGTTTATGCAGTTTATAAAAAAAAAGGTTTTTTTTTTCTCGTATGCGTTAGTGTGAAAACGTTGGTCAGCACCAGCCCCACGTGCTTATTCCTCCCGTTGCCTTTGTGCATATAAAATAGGATGTGGAGTTTGGTCTACATGCCAAGATGCTGCGGATTGATTTTTACGAGTTGCCTGCTCAGTCTACACAAAGCCAAGTTGCCATTTGCGAGGCAATGATTTTGTGCCTCTCGTGTTTCTGTGTATTGTGAATATGTAGGTTTCTGTGCACACAAATTGTCACGAGGCACTCAAACTACCTGGGGGTCAGCCAGGATTACATATTAAATTCTCACACACACACACACACACACACACACACAAACCCAATAAAGACTTTGTCAGACACACTTAAAGCTGGCGTGTCGCTGTTTCTCCTTTTCTTTTGTTCTAATGGAGACAGACGTGATTACAAAAATCAAATGTTTAGCTTCCTGTAGCTGATTTGACAGCAGTCTGCATTTGTAGTTCGGGTCATTTATTGGAGCTTGTACACTTTTAACAATTCTTTAATCAATAAGTACCTCTGTTTACCAATTCCATCTGGTTTCACGTTGCCCCCCTGTCCCCCAGGAAACCTGGATTGACTCAGAGAGCTGAGCTCTGGTTCCACTAAAGACAACTCTGAGGCACCACCCATCAAAGAGGAGCAAACCTGGAGCACGTTGCTCAATCACCAACGGAGTCATTTTGTTGCCAATCAAAAATAATAATGATAATAACAATCTTTTCTGCAGCACCATCTTTCAAACAGATAGGCAGCATTGGTTTTATGTGTGGCTCAATTACTTGAAATTATTTCAGGCCACACATTGTACACAGAGAACAATGGCTCACGGTTATGTTGATGCTCTGACTTTTCCTCTGGTGAAAACAAGTTATGACTTTAATTAAGATGCTGATGTATGAAAACACACTCAAACTGGGCCAGGCCTCGTTTGTAGCTTTAACCCGAGCTTAAACAGTCGGACGGCCGACCTGCTTGGATGAGGAGAATCTGCTTGATATGGTTGGTAAAGCAGGTCAAGCCGTAGTAGCGTAGAGTAAATCAGCCATACGGTTTCCACATAGAGTTAAGATTGGTGGGTTTATAGTGATAATTGTAGGACCACTGACACAGCCTGGCTCTCTGAGGAAACTGCATAACAAGCCAGTGGGGTCAGTCACTCTAGTGAATTCGAAGCAGATGTACGAAAACACAGCCTGATTTCCACCGTGGGGCCCAGAGATGGGTCAAAACTTCATTTCTCATGAAGACCGCTCATCCAACTTTGGGCACTTTTAACTGCGGAAATCTTGCGTTGTCGGCAATGAGTGAAACCCATCACCAGCAGGTGGAGACGTAGGTTTTGTAAGAGGGATGTTGTCGATTTAATTCTTCGTCATCTGCAGGTATTCCCACTTTCAAAGAAGCTGCTCTGCATTCGGCATCTGTTCACCCTCAGTGCCTCGCTCTCCTACTGAAGAGTGTTTCTATTCGCGCACACACACACACAAACACACAGTCTGCTGTGTGTTGAACCTTCTCTCGCTGTCAGACATCGTTGCTGATGATGATCCACGGATTTAGGTTTATTCTGATGCTGCTGATGCTGGATGGCCCCTCTGAGCGTTGTGTAAAATGAAATGAAAAAGTCGTAAATAGGTCTGTAAATCCATCAGCACAGTGGCACAGTTCTAGATAAAGAGATAAAGCTCGTTTCCTTCTGTTTCTGTTTCACAGCATTTTTTTCTCTCTGTTTAATACAGATTGAAGCTTTTGTCCCAATCTCCAGGGTTCTCTAAATTTACAAAAAAGGCTCAAGTAAAAAGCTTAAGTAAGTAAAGGCTAAAGTAGGATTAAGAAATGTATTTCTTGCATAGGGTGTGTCAGGACTTCTCAGCTATTGGAGCAGGATTCCTAAACTAAGTGAAAGGACTCACTGGGCAGCTGCTTCTGATGAGACTAAAATAAAGTGCATCGGGTGGGGCTGGACTGATCCTGAAACACCAGTTAACAGCGGCAGAGAAAAGGCCAGTTTGACAGCAAGGAGATCACAAGTTCACAGAGGTCATGCTCAAGGTCAAAAGTGTACCGCTAAAAAGGAAGGACGCTTATGCAACGGCAGGCACTGAAAGGGTGGTAATTATCAGCCCTCTGAGGGATTTGCAATAAACCGATCCCCAGGAATTCTGCACAGACTTGCAATTTACATATTGCATTGCAGGCATTGCGAAATGCGATGACACTAATTTGCATATTAAACATTACTTTCATAAAAAAACAACAACAACATTGTAGCAAAAAGCTGCCTGGTTGTCTGACGGCCTTCTACTGATCATTTTTTTGCAGATGTTCAGGTGGGATTTCCTCCCAGGCCTTCTGCAGCACTTCCTTAAGGTTGGGCAGTATTCATGAACTCTCCTGTCCAGCTTCTACCACAGCAGCTCAAATGGGTTTCGATCTGGTGATGGAGGTACCCAAGAAATTACCAAGAGTATTCCCGCAGCTACAGCTTGGAAGACTGTTTGGGGCCAGTGTCTTGCTGCAAAATGAAGTTATCAGTCACCGCGCAGAGAGAATGGCAGGCCTCTTCCATACTGATCCCAATGCTGATCACCCAGTCTTCCACTCCCAAGGCCTCCACACATCGTCATGGTTTCACCTCCATGCTTCAGGCAGGCATCTATCATCTTTTCATGAAATGTGTGGCTGACATCTTCGCTTGGATCCAAACTCCTCAAACTTTGTCTCAACAATCAGCAAGTCCCTGTCGGCTAAAGTCCATTTGTGCATCTTGAACCACTGCAACATTATCCCCTGATTTGCCAAACTTTTTTTTTTGGCAACATTTCCCTTGAGGCCAACTGACCTGAGTGTTCACGCACATTGGTTTCTCTCTTGCTTTATTCAATGATGCAGCCAATTCAGGAGCAATGAGGCACCTGTTTTTCAAGGAGTAAGTACAACTGTTAGATGCGCACTTGGTCCTTCCATTGCATCTTCTGTCCTTATTGGATCCAGTTTCAGCATGTCTCTCGAGACTCTCAAGTTTCTAAGCAACGCTGTTTGTGTTTGGCCATTTTTAGATTTAATTTACATTGAAAATGACAAGGCCACTCTCCCTATGGAGGAAGGGCCAAATATCAACTCATATTAATATTAATACTCCAAAGCGATGGATGTTGGTGGTTCACTGGTGAATCTAAATTCCCTGTATGCCTGAATGTGAGTCTGAATGGTTGTCTGTCCCTCTGCCTTGGACCTGAGATGGACTGGAGATGTATCCAGGGCGACAGCTGGGATAGACTCCAGCCCCCCTGTGACCCAAAACAGGATACTTTTTTCTTGACAGTGTATAACGCCACGATTACTGTGTTTGAAGATAATTCTTTTCAGAGAAGAAACATTGGCTTATTTTTCATTAAGCACAGCATGTATTCACATCATAAAGCCGTGCGGCCTGTGTGGCCCTAATTCTTCCAATATGGGTTCACAAATATCCAAAGCAGTTTTTCCTAACTGGAAAATCAACACAGAACACGCAAACCTGTATTAAAATTCTGCCACTGAATCTCAGCTTTGATTACCATCAACTCACCAGATGGTAAAAGAGGAGGCCTACCAGCACCTCTGAAGCTTCACTCATACGCAAATTCTCTCTCATTTGTTTCATCTGGTCAAGAAAAGGTGTCAATGATTGTCTGGAGTCTTTTCATCTGACAACCAACAGAGAAACCGGCACAAAATCCCCCAAACATTAGATTCTTTTACGAGACAGATTTCCACTGTCCGGTAGGTTAATTTAGTTACCTTTTTTCCAGGCTATGGGCTAAGTTTTGCATCATGGCTTTGCAATCAGCTGGTCCACCTTCTGGTTTCTAACCACTAAAATACACATTGTTGTATTTTTTTGCCATCCTGACCAACACAAACTCTTCCACAAGTACCTCGACGTTGGATCTCTGCTAAAGCTCTGACAACGGAAAAGTCAAAAACTTCCACAATTTATTTTAACACATTTCATTGCAAGAAAAATAAAACATTTGCTCCACTTGAAAACAACGTGGCCTTTGTTATGGGTTTTGACCAGCTTAGGAAAAAAAAGGAATCGAGGATTAGGGATGAAAAGAGTCCAGCAGATTATATGCCACCTGGGCTCTTTTTCACTGTTTCACACATTCCAAGATTCCATCTGGTTCTACAAATGGAGTTGGAACTTAAAGGACGGCTTCACTGGTCGTGTACATAAATGCCATTAAACTTCCCATCGACCTCCCTGTATCAAAATATCTTTCTAGTTTTTGCAGAAAAATGCCTCCTGATGACATCACTTGGAGGAACCTGCAGTTCAGATTAGGTTATCTTGTTGCTCACACTCTGGAGTTTATAATCATGGCTCCTCCAGATGACGTCATCTGAACTCCTAATGATGAAAAGCTCCTACGAGCTTTGCAGCTAGAAGCAGTGACATGTTTGAATATAGGGAAGTCAGAGGAAGTTTAAAAGCAGTAATGTCCATGTTCACCCTAAACTGAACCCATGGAGACCATGTTGAAATTTGGTGAAGTTGCCCTTTAAGCCAAGCAAACGTCCCGTCCCTGTGGCTGAATTTCTGAGTGTCTATAATAGTCATCCCTCAATGCTTTTTCAAAAGGAAAGTGGGTAAAATCAAGTATGTAGCTTTAAATAATGGCTTGATTCACAAAGCTGTCAAACTTGTGACCATAAGCTCATGGGATTCTCATTTGAAAAGGTTGATTTTATTTCAGACGTCCTCAGGCAGATACTGTAGCTTCGATTTAAAAACTACTTGCAAATTAGATATTGTTATTAGCTGCTCAAATCTGCTGCCACAGCTACGAGTTTTCATAGCTTTACAGCAGTTAGACACTCCTGACCACATACTTTTGTCTACTTTTGGTTTGGAGGTATTTTGCTTTTTATTAAGTAACTTGTTGACTTTACTGATTCTTCAACTTGGTTCCCATATTAGTGTTAGAGTAAATAAACTTCAGGCTGCCCTTCCTGATTTAGATGATGTCATCCGGAGGAGTCTTTGAGCAAAAGCCAAGGAATATTTACCAAATTGAAGGGGGAGGAAAGTTTAATACCATTTTTAAACGCTCCCCAAAACTGGGTTGCAAATCGGTGAAGTTGCCCTTTAAAAGTCTACATCAGTGTGGTTGTAGCACAGTGTCACTATGTTAACACGATTTGTGTTAACACCACGTTACAGCCGCATGGAGGCTGTGCTTACACCTCCTAGTATTCACGAGAGCGTGTGTCCTGCTTCAAAACATGGTCAGTTCAGAGTTTGTGATCTCGGACTTTGATTATTGTTTCACATTTTTCACTGGACGTGGTGAGAAGCATAGGCTGCTGCTGCTGGAAGCGCTCACAGAGAATTCCGTCGTAAATAATCCTCCCATCCGCCGAGTGTGGGACTCAGAACGCAGAACTTGATGTGGCCTGATCGTGGCTCGTCAAATAAGGCAAGATCCCCACAGCTGATGTTCCAGACTCTTGTCCAAAGCCACAGCAGAGGATTAGTGAGCGACGTGTTGAATTGCTTTCAGTGAATTGAGATTCATTGATTTTGGACGGGCACGTGCAAAAGCTGCCAGTCAAACAGTCACACATTTCCCTCATGAGACACTCTTGGTTAGATTGTAGTGCTCAATAATTTGCTGCTTTATAATTTTATACCAAACACTGTTATTTGCAGTCTTCCTGTCTCATTTCCACATCTCTCTCTCTCTCTTTCTTTTTGCCTCAGATGCCAACTCACCTCACAACAACACAGCCATAAATCGCTAAGTAGTAATTAAATGCATGTTTCAAAGTTTAATGTGAAGACCAAAGCTGTTTGAATAATGGCAGTTTGGATCCCCGATGCACCTGAAGGCATTGGAACCGATTTAACTTTGTTAGAGTAAAAATCCAATTACTTTCCTCTGGCGTCACTCGTTTCATCAAAACATGATTATTAGGTTTGGATATTCCTATCCCTTCTCCAACAATGTTAGCTGTTTTTGCACCATCCAAATTATCAACACAGTAGATCTCGTGGAAATGTGTTTTGAACTCGAGAAGTCCCACCGTTTTAAATTCAGTTTATTTTGACCTTTGAGTGCATTTTCAAAGCAACCACAGCTCAGCGTGTGTGAGCCACTGTTCCCCCTGATTTACATTAGCAGCTAAACATTTTTTTATCAGATGTACAATCTGAACTACACCAAAAATGTTTCAAATATGTTTTCCTCCTTTGTGCCACACTCCTGTGATAGAGATTCATCGCCGTGACAACCCTCACAGTGAATCCAGCACCAAATTCCTGTCATGTGAAATGGTTCAGTGGATGTTTTATCAGGGCGAAATGCACTTAAGTCATCTGTCCCTGGAAACGATCGGCCTTAGTAATTATTGCATTAAATATTGAGCTGATTGTTTACTAAACCACATTCCTTCCTAATAAGTGAAGTTTAATGAGTGCGTGCAATGAAAAGTCTCAAACTAGTTCACATCCTGCAAAGAGATGTAGAAAGGGGACAAACAAACAGATACTGAGCGACGTTGTGACAAATGTTGAAGGGTTTGACCTTTGACTTCAAACTTCATTTGAGCTCTTTAGGCTACATGGGGCCATATGGACTGTATTAACATATTGTTTATCTATGAGACTTCAATGCCGTGAAGACAAATTCCTGCAATTTCTATTGTCACTGAATATTTGGTATCAAACACAGGCTATTATTCAATCAGGTGATTGTGGAACAAACTTGAAACTTGAACTTAAAAATCGATTATGTGTCACATTTGGTGACAGTCGGACAGGCAGACAAGACTTTTACTGTGAGTCCAGGCGAACTGCACCAAATGGGGAGCAGCAGTGGGGAAGTCAGAGTCCAGAGAAGGTAAAACACTGAATGCAAGAAAAGCAGATAATCCAAAACCGAGTGAGTCCAAATAAGTCCAAAGATAAGATGAGCAGAGTCCAAATGGGTAAATCATCCAAAAAAAACCCAGATAAACTCAGGTACTGGAAGCTGGATGGGGGATCGCGAGTTCAATTTGTCGCTCTTTTTTTATTATTATTCTGCTCAGTTCGAATAAAATAAAAGGGAGATTTTAGTTTGTGGTTTAAAGAGAAAGAAGAGTGAGAAACTGGCCTCAGTGCTGAATTCTGGAGAGTTTGCCCCCGAGCCAAAAGGCAAGAAGGTTCACGTGGGCAATGTCACCAAACCTGCTTGTTATCATCTGAGAACGATTGCTACACTGCAGCCATTTCTCTTTGTGAGTGACACCGAGGCACTAATGCACCGATCAGCCACGGCGAGCACAAGGCCGTTTTAATGTTGTGGCAGGTAGAGGAGTCAGTGTGGCAGGAAAACTGTGAATCGGGCCATGAGCGACAGGTAGCAGAACGTCTGGTCAGAGTGTCCAACGTGCCGACCCCTGTCCACCATTTTGTTGCTTAAGCGAGATGGAACGGGTTGAAGAACTTGACAGCGCCTGCGTCAGTTACAATCCCTAAGTAAGGAGTTAGCTGATCAGGGGGTACGAGCGATACCCTGTCCTCTCTGTTATAATCAGTTCCAAGTACAAGTCCTTACATTGGTGTGTCACTTCCCATCTTGGATCTTACATTAAACCAGTTTAACATGTCTGAAATGCTTATTAATGCCCATTATATTTCACTGATTGTGACCTCTGCTTTTCTTTGTGCATTAAGGTTCATCATTTCATGCTTCTAATGCTGTTAGTATCTGTCTGAGTACACGCTAGTACTTCAGTACTTCTTTTATTTTGCCATCTTGTTGGTCGCGTTGACATGCTGGAAGCCGACGCTGTCGGATTGAAATGTGCAATAAGAGTCAACGTTATACAGTCGGTGTCGTCTGCTCCCCTCCGGTTTATTGCCACATTATTTTCTCACTGTTTATACTTTTTATGATGTTTTTATTACAGTGCGTATTATTGTAATTTGACAGCTGGTATAAAAACATGCCAAACTTGATTAAGCTTGGACTGAATTGGCAGCTTAAGAAAACACATGTTGCTCACTTCGCAGCCATCCATTACACTCACAGTGCTGCGTAGCATTTACAGTTTTTCCTTCTCTCCCTTGTTTTCTTTCAGTAATATAACGTACTTATGCTTTGAGCAATCACATTTGTCACATTTTTTTTTTTTTTACTATTTCAGATGAGGAAAATACTTCTTCCCATGATGTCTTGCTTCAGACTGGACTCTCTATGGCCACATAATAAATCTCTTATGCTTTTGGTGTTTTAGTTTGTAAAGTGTGATAATCACAGGACTCGACAAGTGACGTTTGGCATCTGGAGAATGCAGCTTTTCTCTTTCTGTAGAGTGAGGTTCAAGAGGTGCTCAGGAAACGAGCAGAAACAGGGGGCTGCCTCGTGGGCGGCACGACTGGCCCACAAAGGACAAACGCCGGAAAAATGCTCTTTAAGATGCCGTCACAGTGTAGTAAATGCAATAAAGTGCCCTCTAACATTCCCCCACGGTGGAGCAAACGCGATAACGTGCTGTAGCCTTTATTGTTTTCTGCCCTGCCAGAGTGTGAGGGGCAGTAACTCTTCTAAATCCCATGGCCACAGCTGTTTAATCAACCTATTTGTCTAGTGTTACATAACTATGATTAATTAAATTAGGATAGATTGAACCATTCTCAGCCATCTGCTCTGAATTTTGAATATTTGCTGATGTTAAAGGATTATCGAGATGTAATAAATATGGATTGTACATGTGTATAGCATCTGCACTTGTGTCATTTCAGATCATCTGCTGTGCACAGATTGAGCATTTCCACGTAGATCCCGTGTCGCACATCCTGATAAATTTAAATCACTGTGCTGTGTATCGAGCACATACAGAAACAGGAAGGACTGGCGAGTGTTGTAACTTCCCTTCCAAATGATCCACCAGAGTTCTGTGAGAAAAGCTATATTTAGCAGCACAGTCACTGGCTTAGCGTCAAAAAAAGCGCGCACACACACACACACACACACACACACACACACACCGTTCCCAGAGCAGAAGAACTGTGGGAATATGGTGAGTAGAAATTAGAACAGAGGGGGCCCACAGTTATTGTCATTACATCAAACAGCACAGACAGCAAATCAAATCAAATCAAATCAAATCTTTGTTTATGTAGAAACTTTTGTACAGATTTATGCAACTCAAACTGCTTTACGGAGGATTGAAAGTCAAAAGTTGATAAAAAGGGGAACCAAGCAAAATAAAATAGAGTTGAGTTGACAACAAGGGCAATAAGACATACGGGTATGAGACTGTAGGACAGTGAGACCAATGCACAGATATAAAAGATTAAAGATAAAAACAAATAAAAAAACTAATGAAATTTACATTGAAATATGGGACAAAAGGACAAAAAATCAATAAAAATGACAAGAGAATAAAGTGAAGTAAAAGATAAAATAAGTGATAATATAATTAAATGCAGGAAATAAATAGCACGCGTGAGATATTTTCATCAAAATCCAGGCCACACAAGTGGGTTTTTATTTCGCTTTTAAAAAAAAATAAAATCAAGACTTTCTGCTGTTCTGTGATCCTCAGGCAAGAGGTCAGAATATTTTGAATGTGCTTTACAGTTTCCTGCATTGCACAAACCTGTACTTCAAACATAATTCCCGTATTTTTTGTTTAATACTTGAAGGATTAACTATTGCACGATGTGGCATAAAATGGACAAAGAATCACAGAGACACCGAGAGAAAACCTGAAATCCAAGCTATGTGGCTTTGCATTGGGATCACGAATGAAATGGGAATTCGAAATGTTCAGGGTCATATGAGAAGGGAGTGTGAGCAGGAAAGTGAACTTGTTGTTCTTGTGCACTAATTGGTCAAACTCCTCAGTGGCCTTTCTAGTTTTCACCGTCACTCATCATCCATCACTTCCCCTCATTCCCTGCTTCACTCAGTCGTTCTCCCCAACATGTGCATCCCACACCGACCTCCATTCAGCCTTTCACGTTTCCTCTCCAGCTTACAATCCATGTTTTCGTCAGCGAATCACACGACCTGTTCACTTCCTTCATTGAGTGGAGCTGCATATTGACTTTCCATTAGAGCAGGAACGGGAATCAATCGAACTACTGGCTGTGGTAGAAAGGATTTCTAATGTGCCCTCTCGTCTTCGCTTAAGACAGCTCCTGACTGGGCTTCAATTCACAGTGACCTAGAAAAGAAAATCTTAAATGTCTTAGAATCTAATCTATTCAAAAAAAAAAAAAAAAAAAAACAGAGTCCGCTTTGTTCGTTCCTAAAGCCAAATGATGTGGCCTGTGCTGCACAGCTCCTGACAGCAGTGGCCTTAACCTTTGATTTTTGTGCATTAATATTTAGGTCAACAACAGCCGTTTAGAGTCACAAGTTCAAATCCAACATGAGGTTAAACTTAAGAAATGCAGCAGAAGCTATATTGTGTTTAGACCACTGGAGCATTATTAGAGGATGTTACTGCTGTTCTACAGTGGGGAGGAATCTGCAAGTCTATAGCTAGAGGATGTAATATGTAATATTATTACCTAGAAATATGTTCTCAAACATATCATATTATCAAAGGACACCATCTCCCATGAATTCAGACTCACTAAATGTGGTGGAGCATAGTGAAGGTTGGAGAGGGAGGAGTGAGCATGTCGTGGCTTTACGTGTTTGGTTTTAGGAAAGTTTTAGTTCCTTCTTTTTGACCAGGTGAACAGAAGTTATAAACCCCCCCCAAAAAAAAACAATTTGACCCAATGTGCATCTTTGGCCTAATATTATTGGCTAAACAATGCTGTGTTTTGGAAGTTGTACAGTAAATGAAAAACCATAATTCCGAAAAAAATACAGATACAATTTAAAAAATGTGAAGGTTAGTGTTCGGGACTAAAGTAACAACTTACACTTAAAGAAGATGAAAGCAATGAAACTGTTTGGACAACAGCTACATACCCATCTTGGAAAGTTAATAGATAAGTTAGGATTTGTTAGGATTCTCACATACATGTATTTGTACTCCAAAAGGTTTATTAGTTTGTGGTACTAGGCATCGGAGAGAAGCCCTCTCTCGATGGCCCAGTTTGATTGGCCGGCCCGCTCTAGGAAGAGTCCTGGTGGTTTCAAACAGCTTCCATGTACGGATGATGGAGGCCACATTGGGACCTACAATGCTGCGGAGACTTTTCTGTACCCTTCCCCAGATCTGTGGCCCCAATACCATCCTGTCTCACAGGTCTACAGACAAGCCCTTGGACTTCATGGCCTGGTTTGTGCTCTGACGTGCACTGTTAACTGTGGGACCTTTATATAGGCAGGTGTTTGCTTTTCCAAATCATGTCCAATCACCTTAATTCCCCACAGGTGGACTCCAATCAAGACCATCCTTAAAACATCTCCAGGATGATCCGCGGAAACAGGATGTATCAGAGCTTAAATTTGGACTGTCGTGGCAAAGGCCATTGTATATTGATGTACGTTATTTATTTCGTTTTTTACTTTTAATACATTTGCAAAGACTTCAAACAAACTCCTTTCACATTGTCGTTATGGGGCAGTGAATTCGATCTTTTTGAAATAAGGCTGTAACATAATAAAGTGTGGGAAAACGTTCTGTCTGCACTGTGTGCGTCCATGCAGAAACACTGTTGTGGAGACACAATAAAGAATGTTATAGTAAAAAAAGAAAAAACTGTAGCCTTGTGCTCTTAGAGGGCTCAAACCTCCCATTTAGCTTCAGCCAGTCAGTTACATTTACCTACACATTTTCTGCCGTGAATAGCTTCTGCTGTTCTCTTTCAAAGATGCTTTCGCAAAATAAAACTAAATTGCGGTACTGTGTTAAAGATGGCATGTGACTGCAGTCCACGTTCGACACAAGACCACTTTTCTAACAAAGCCTCAGTGATGCGTAAGCGTGGACATTTGGTTTATGACAGTCAACACTGTGTAACGCACAAATGAGGCTTTTGATTCAAAGTCGGTGTAAAACGTTTTGCATATATATTTAGACTACTGACAAAAAACATTTAAATATGCAGTTATGCATGGTGCACGGCATGGAAATTTCAAAAGGACACACAAGGAAACCAATTCCTTAAATTGGCTTGATATAAATGGTGACAGTGTAAAAGATTAAAAGGGGGGTTTTCCAATGAATCTTTGCAGGGAGTTTGTCTGTCTGTGGCCTCATTCACAGGCTATTCATTAGTTTCTTTTAAACTACATACAAAATGACAAGTGTGGCTTTTTTTTTTTCTCGTGCTCACAATACTCTGAGTCAACCTAAAAATGAATCGCATAGTTGTGAAGTGACCAAACTGCCAACAGTGATCCAAGTGACTCGTCGTAACCTTCCCAAACTTTCCTCTACGTGTTTAAAAATGTGAGAAGAAAATGCAGCTCCGGAGCCTCAGGTCACTCGTGGGGCAGCCTGCAAAAACAAAATGGAAAGCCCCTTATGTCACTTTGTGTGTAATTGTGATGTATGCCAAGAAGAAATCATCACATCTTTTCTTTTATTGCACAAATCAACAACAACTATTGAGTGACTTAATTTACTTTAGGTCTCATGAGTGTCATGTAAAGACAAAGCTAAAAACCTCACTCATAATATCTCTCTAAATTTGATGAAGGGCCAGAGCTTTCTCTAGAGGATCTTTGACTATTTTTACTGTTCTGCATTAGAGCCGTATTTTGGAAGAATGCTACAGCATGTTTCATGCTTGATGGCACTTCAGCCAAGCATATCTTGCCAAGTAAGCAGTACAGCAGTTTGAAATAGCTGTTTGACTGGATTAAATTTTAACCAGCAACAGATGAACCAAATGGATGGGATGCCAGAGATGCCTGGACTCAAGTGGCCTCTCGTCCAGTCGCTTCTTTCATCGTCTGTCAGAACGTCACTGAATTGCACACCGCACGCCAACAGTTTAGTGCTAATCAGCTCTCTGAAGACAGAGAAGTAACTAATGGTTTTATTGCACTTGTAGACATCAGCTACAATTTGCAGCGATGCAGACCGCAAAGACTCGTCCACTCGGACCTTCTGCCTCAGTCGGTTCACTGGTCGCACGAATCATCTCCTCCGACGTCTTCACTCTTATAAGAGAACCAAGAAAGCTACACGGTGACGGGGAATGTTCCGGCTTTACTGGGGAGACGTAAAGCCTCATCCTCAGCCTTTAAGATGTGTGGTGAGACCGCCAGTCGCCTCAGCAGCCCCGTGGAGGACTGACTGCTCCGTGCTGGCTCCGTCTTACCAAGCTCTGTGGTCGGAGTCAGAGTTAATAATTTCATGTTGTTGACAGTTTGTCTGAAGAGAAAGCTGGAAACATATGTGTTATTGGATAATTCACAAAAATGGGAACACACCACAACATTACCACGGGTGGTCCAAATATTGTTATGAAGGACAAGGATCAGCATGGACACAGCAAATTATGACAAACTGGGTACAGACGAGGTAGAAATACACAAGCTCAATACTCGAGTAAAAGTCCTGAAGTGGAAAGTACCACTTCAAATCTTTTACACAAGTACTAAGCAGATTATTCAACTTTATTTTAATAGCTTCAATTTTTTGGTTTTTTGTTAAACAGTTTTTGTTAATTATGTCAAAAAGTAAATAATTTAATAAAAATAAATAAAGGTCAAAGGTCACTGTTGGTATTGGTGCAGCTGAATTTAACCACTTTAATTGCTGACAGGTGGTTAACGCATAATGATACACAAGCTTTTATTAGTTCATAAGATTTTGTATAGAAAGAAGAAAAAATATCAATATTTTTTAAATTTGACTTAAAGCGCTGCCCAAGGAAGTGACACTCGGTATCTATTGGCTCCAACTCCAACATGGTCCACTCAGTTTTAGTCCCCGTCCTCGAGGTGGGTACAAGGCAACGATGCCCAGTGGGGGTTCTACTGTACGTGTACGAACATACCAGCCTGTAGACTTATGGTACCTGAAGCTAGTTATCATACTTTCAGCATTATCTAGTTTCCCCATCAGGGAATGAGCACTTTATGTCAATCTACAGAGGAAGAGCTATTTAAGGCCTCAAAGCTGTTAACACCATATGTCAACAGTTGCAAATTGGGGTATTAAAGTTTTCCAAAGACAGCTTTGCACAGATTAACAGTGCTGTGCCTTGAGGAGCAACATTTTCTTTTGCTTCTTCCTTTTCTGGTATGAAATGCAAGTGTGACTTTGCCCAAAATGCTGCAGAAATAGCTGTTGTGGAGAGCTGAGTACGGTTGGAGCTCCGAAAGTATTTTCAACTCGTACTAGGGGACAGTGAGCTCATGCAGCTTTGAAGGAAAACTTTTGAAAGGGCCAACCTGCCTTTGCTGTAGGGCCTGTTTGACAGGAGAACAAGAGGACAGGAACATGTTTTCTTTAAGGTTCAGGTGCAATTCCATTGAATCAGAGTGACAGAGGTCCAACCAGCTGCATTTACAGAAAGAACACACTTGATTTTTGTCATGGCCTCAGGAAACCCCTGCAGCTCCATTTCTACACGTGCTTTCCCCTCCCTTCTAAAGAATGGCAATAGCCAGGAACCCTGGAGACTGAAATCCGACAGAGTTTAATGACGCGATCCTGTTGTGTGCAGAAAAACATCCAAGGGTTTCACCCACAGTGAGCAGCGCTAAGTGTACTCGTAAATAATACCAGTGTCTTTCTGGAATTTGGCTGATGATTAGCACTGGCCACTTCATTAGGTGTCTCTGTACAATACAGCAGCTTTGCCATAAAGTCTACTTTACAAGAAGAAGTGGTTAAAAACTGGATCGTTCTAATGTTTGGGCCGACCCATTTTAAAGAAACGAGGGGGCAGATACATTCTAATTTAAAAATAATGCACTGCAGTATGACTCCAGCAATAAACACGTAGTACAATTATCACCGTTCTAACAGTTGTAAAACCTTGTAAAAGTGGAATTCGTGGCAGAGCTGTCGTCTCAGAGTGTGTTAGATTGTACGGGTGTAACTTTTTAAAATGGAGTTTAGCTTTTTCTTTCCTTTTTTGTTTGTTGCGTCCTTAAACCTGTGATTTTTATGTTCCAAAGAGACGTGCAATGTGACCTGAGGAGCCGGTGAAGCAGGCTGAAGCTTGCAGGGTGAAACATTATGGCCCTGCAGTATTTGTGCTCTGAGAAGGGGACTTAAAGCTTACGTACGTACGGTAGCAACGCTTTTCAGACATAAAATGCTCCAAAATGTGAGCGAGGCTCCTTCGGGTTAGTAAGCTTTGCAGCTTTTTATTTATGGCAACGTGACATGGTGGAGCGTAGCAGAGCAGAGCAGAGCAGAGCAGAGCAGGAAGAGCGAGGTCTCTGTGGAGCAGAGTTGATTGATTTTGAGACTCGTGCTAACTGGCCTTTTTAAAGTCCTCGCATCTGGGTGGGAGTCGCACAGTGGATAATACACTTTTGCCCATAAAGTGGGCGTAAACTATTTTTTACCTGTTCGCATAGCATCATTGTGAAAATGTGATTTGTCCTTGATAAAGTATACGTCTGGTCTTCTCAAACCTTTATTGACCAATCTCTTCCAAACATATCACAGTGAAAATCTTTTGCAAAAATGAGAAATTTCCATCTTTATGGGCAGTGGTGGATGTGTATTCCTTGTACTGCGCCTTCGGTGTCACTTGAACTCCTTCTTTATTACAAAAGTCCTCTTATAATATTTAAGTAGACTCATCCTCTCCATTCAAACCTCAAAATAAATAAACCATTATCAGTTTATGGATTTAGTTTAGTGCAGAAGAAACAAGAGGTACAGTGTGATCCATGTCTGACGTGGTCTTACAGTACTTGTTACCAAACAATAAATTACTAATATTCTGCTGTTTATAATTCTCCATTCCACCCTCTTTTCTTAGACTTGTGGCTTCTGAGAAGGGAATAATGTGATATTAACACCACGTGGATCTGTTCTTTCGTTTTGTACGCTCTATTATTAGCCAGCCATCTAACACATACCCTCAGAACACATCATTTTCCCTGGGTGGATTTAATTATCATGTTGCCCAAAGTAATAATTTTTTACAGGACTGTATGAATATCTAATTCATTTGCATTTGTTCACCCCTAACTAACTTGTTGCTTCGGTTCGTGCTGCACAAATAAAAAGCATCGGGACATTCACAAGTTGGAGCAGATTTTAAATAACCGTTTAACTCAATACAATCTCCGAGAGACGTTATTGGTCGTCAGCTTTCTTTCCCACAAGACAAGTGTTACATGAAAATGCAGTAGAGGAAGTGCTAGTTGATTGTACGAGCGCTCGTCAAAGAGGGGAAACTTTGTAGGATTCCTTTCTATTTTACTGAAGCAAAGTGTCTAACTGGGTGCACGCCCACAGTAATTTGGGCGAATTACAAATTGCATTCATGGAGGTTAAAGGTAAAAGGGTCAGTTCACCATCAATGCAGTGATGGTCAATGTGTTCAACCAATGAATAATGGCATTTTAAGTGTTTGTATCTTTTAACAAACAATGTCCTGAGCAGTCTAGTTGATGCTCATTGTTTCTATAAGTGTGACATATGAGTTTGACATTATTTCGGAAAGCAGATTATTATCTTAGATCATTTTCAATTGAATGCCACCGGATTGATGTTGGCGTGGAGCTGTGTCGAGGGGCTCAAACACAGGCGGCTTAGCGGTTTATTTGGGAAGGTAACATGATCTGCCTTCTGCCCTTCAACTGCTGGAAGTGAGTCCCACCCTGCCCCTGGACCTACTATAAAACCCGAGCGAAACACAAGCACTTCCCGTGCGGAAAAGCAGCTGCCATGTGGAAGCATAATTACAGTGGTGCAGGATGGTGTGATGCAGTCACCCACATGGTGAGCGTCTTTATATCCAGATGCAATATAAAGATGTTGTTTTGTCTGAAAAGTTCCTTAAAAAGTAACTAGGCCAAATAAGAGAGACATCATTTTACAGGTGAGGGACAAGAGAAATGTGTCCTAGAGCTGTTGAACAAATGTGAGTCTATACCCTGAACAATACTTACCAATTTCCTAAGGCACACCTGAATAAAATTATCAAAGCAGATCTGCAATAAATCAGTGTTGTACCAACATACCAGACGTCTCTTCCAAAACACCTTTAGATACTTTATCAGGGGGAGTTTTCAGTTAGATATATTAATATTGGGATGACATTCATATACACATCCTTCAGATTTGACATGTGCTGCATACAGTAGGCTAGTCCACCCCGAGAGTTTAAAGTACCTGGTGAACTTCCACCCGGTAATTAAATACACACTAATGAAGTTCGCCGCAAGGTCAAGACCTCCTAAGTTCAGCCAAAGTAAAATTGTTTTACAGACTTTACCTGCGTTGCTAAATCCACATAATCAGTGCCAGCGGCAGCTAACGTTAGCGTAGCTGTCGGCGACGGTAACGGGATATCGATGGCTTTCGGCTCGTCCCTTCAGGGGTCGCCCACAGCGGACTGTGATTTGGCATGAGTCTTTACGACGGATGCCCTTCCTGCCGCCACCCTCCTATTTTTATCTGAGCTCAGGACCGGCTGGGAATAATCCTGAATTTCCAAAAGGGGGAAAAAAATAAAGAAGTGGATCCGTCTATCGTTGTGCTGAAGAATGTAACTGTGGATGAAATGATGTGTGTGTACACAAAAAGTAGGCTACAGACTTTACACTCAGTTTCAGACTTTTAGTTGATTGGCTACGGAAGATTTTGCGGAACATTTTATCATGGTTTTAGGCTATGGATTGTGGTTTATTTTGTCCACATCATTTCTATCACCGGAGGGTAGACAAAACATTTATACAACTGGCAACTTTTGTAAGGCACGAATATACAGTCGATTAAGGATCGATGCATAGTATATAATTGATTATCCTGGATAGTTTAAAACTAACCCTGTGATTTACTCATCGAATTTTATTTGTTTGCTGTATTACACCACCATGCAATAACACTACGTGCATGACTGTCACAAGTATTCAGTATTAAAAAAAAAAACCTGAAAACTGAACCCTTCCACATCTTCCTATGCACTTAGATGCACTTGCATCTCATGAAATGCAGAAGTAGTTTACTCACAAGTGAAGTTGTAAGTTGCTCTGGATGAAAGTGTCTGCCAAATGACTAAATGGCCCCTCCTACACAAAGATGGACGTACACAGATACAATTGTGCTGACTTTGCAGAAAGCAGTCTGTAGTAATTGAAGGACTTATCAATTCAGTTCAATTCAAAAAACTTTATTAGGGGCAATTCAGTAGGAACAAAGAACATATCCCAGTATTGATTACAGTTATGATATTGTCTTATCTGTTGCTGCATCCATAGTAAATCCCTGACTGTGCAAACGACCTCCTTGTGCCTCGTTGGCCTTTGGGTAAAAATAAATTTCACTGGAATTATGGTGTGTTTTTCCGTCGATAACAGTTTCATGTGACTTATTGAGTCAGACTATTGGGCACCAGTTGAATTCACTGCCATTGTTTGATGTTCTTCGGTGAGATCTGCAAATTAAGATCAGTGTTGGTAATGGTCATGACCTTTGTGCTGCAGTAGTCTGTCCCCTGCGGTTTAAAATAGGCTGAGATTCCTCCGTGTTGGTTGTAGTCTGGCACTTGCGGGTTGCTTTTAAAGAGGAACAGTGCATGTACGAACCATGTCATGGCTAAAAATATCGTCACCCGTGCAATTCTCTCCGAAAATTGTTCCAATTGCAAATGTTTCGGTATTGACGTGCTTATTGTGGCACTGTAGCTGACCTCCCTGGATGTGGACGGAAGAGCAAAATTAAGAAAAAAAAATTACAATGAAGGATTGTTCGAATGGTGGATTAACTTCCAAACAAATTCAAGCTGATCTGCAGACACAGGGTACAACAGTGTCAGCTCGCACTAGCCGACCAAAGTGGAGCTTTTTGGCGAAGGACATCATGGCACTGTTTACAGAAAAAGAAATGAGGCCTTCAAAGAAAAGAACACCGTCCCTACAGGCAAACGTGGTGGAGGTCCAAGTTCTGGCCCAGTTCTGAAATGGGCAGCAATGAGTGCAGATCTGAATCCCACAGAACACCCGTGGAGAGATCTCAAAACAGCAGCTGGGAGAAGGCGTCCTTCAAATCTGAATGACCTGGAGCAGTTGGCAAAAGAAGAGTGGTCCAACATTCCAGTAAAGAGGTGGAAGAAACTCATTCGTGGTTACGGCAGGCGATTTATATCAGTTTTTTCTTCCAAAGGGGGCGCTACCAAATATCAAGTTAAGGGGGACAATCCTTTTGTCCAGTGTATTTTTGAGTTCTGTGGAATTATTCTGTGTTGTTCCAGTGCAAAGAAAAGAATAAGCCCCTGAAAACCAAAACATTTGAAACTGGAACAAGGGTTGCAGAGTTCTGGGAGAATTGCAAGGCTACCGATATTTTTTGCCATGACAGTACACGTATGTATATGCTCAGTTTTAATGAATTTGCATAAAGCTGCACCTCGGGGAGCCACTTAGATGTCAAACCTGAAAGTCATCGCTTTGCAGTAGTTTCAAATGAAAATAAGCGAATGCCACAAAGAAAAACTATCTTGCAGTTGCTTAAATGTGACTCTTTTCCTACTGCGTATAGTAACGTCGTGAGGATGTAATAATACCTGGTGCACACGAAATACTATTGTGTGCTCACCAGCAATTTTTCTGGTGCGTGCGTGAAAGGATTTCACGTGCAGAGGGAACAACTGGTTGCGTTCTGTGTTTGGCCATAAAGTGCCAAATAAGGCAACCTTCTTTCCAGACAGTTCCTTTGACATGACAGAGGGAATTTGACACCCAACATTGTGTGATCCCCACAGAAAACCCGAATTTAACATGCACCAAGCATGTCTGAAATTCTCCTCTTCAAACACGTCAGTAAAGGGCACCGCTGAGACCACCCTTCAGACGCTGCCTGTGCAAAGCTGAATCAAAAAGAAAGCGTGCAAACTTCAAACGAATGCATCCTGAGGTGCTGGAGCCGATCCCAGCTGTCAGTGGGACCCGTCTTTCTCAGGGCTGAGACCCACACCGACAGACAACCACTCACACTATGGGCATTTTGGATTTCACCAAACTGCAATTTTTTGGCGTATGCCTATGTGTAAATCAATAAAGTGATTATTATTAATAAGTAATATATGTAAATGAGCAGTTTGAGAACAAATTTCAATACCTTTTTGAAATGTATGGAAAAATGATTAGCTATCTTTTCTGTATTCTTCGAGCTTTCATAATAAGAATCCTGTTTGGTTCACTCTCCTGCTTCATACAACACGCTGAGGCCTCTTTTTGTGTTGCAGTGTGAAGTTTACTACAGAGGATCAGATGGGAGCTGAGCACTCAGGTGGCAAACTCAGCTTTAAAGAGGACGGGGTGAGGGTTCACATTTGCTCAGTGACTTAAAAGTCCTTGCGCTTAGCAGGACTCCTTAATAACTAAATGATGTATTGTGCACCCTCCCAAAATGAGCTTATCCGGCTTGTTTGCCATGCAGCTCATCAATGTGTTCACATACACAGGGGTCAAAGGTAACAGACTGAGTAAATCAACTGGCGACAGTAACAACAGTAACTACTGTGTGATGGTGGCTGGGAAACTGGACACCGATCACCAGCAGACATTTTAGTAGTTTCGTCCTTTAACCCTACAGTGACATTAAGCAGGTTTGGTTGGCTCAGTACTTTAACCAGAAGTCTGCAATATATTATTTTTTTCAATAGATTTTGGTGATTGCAATCACAGATGCATGAAATCGTAATCACAAGTGCGGCTGTTAAAACTCAGTTATTTTTGATTTATGTAAAAAGGTGACCATACAAATCCTCGATTGGTGACTGGGATGAAGCAGCTTCACCCTGTGCTGATCTTTGCTGTTTAGAGGTGAGAAGCTCACGTGACATAAGAAGCGGATGTTAACAACTGAATAGAGTGAAGCGTCTCGTAAAAGCACCAGTTTCAGCAGTTAAGTTCTTCAATTTCATGTAATGTGAATAAATCTGAGATCAGTGTTTAATCCCACATCACAATCTTTAGTATTTAGTGTTAAAGTGCAGCCCGGTAGCTCAATGGGCGGAGCAGCAGGATCACATATCAGAAAACACTTATTTCCGAGGCACGGATAAGAACATTTAACAGTACTAGGACTTTGTCTTGGTGTCAGGTGCAAACACATGAATGGATTTGATGATTTCAGTGTAAAATTTCACGAACATCTTCAAAGGGAGGTGAAACATCTTCATCTGCCGCAAGAAGTACAGCCTCTGCTGAGCCTTCTCGGTGAGGAAGCTGAAGTTCTGCTGCCACTTGAGGGCTTGGGTGAAGCGGAAGGACTCGACAGAGGTCACCAGAGTGCCAAAGAGCATGACGGGGGAGGGGCGCTGGGGTCCTTCCTCAAATCCACCGTCCTCTCCACTGTGTTGAACTTCAGCAGTTTGACAGACTGCTGACCAGATGTGCAGCTGTTGGTGCACAGGGATAATAACAGAGGAGAGGGGACACAGCCTTGGGGGGATCCAGTGCTAATAGGATGCAGAAGTCAGCGGGATCCAATCCCAGCCTACCTACCAGGTGTGTCCCTGAGGAGAAAGGACTCCATTCATCACTCAATACAGGCTCAGTAAATAACTGTGCCTCCACTTTTTTCAAAAGTGCTTTACAGAAAAATTGTTTTTTAGAGGATAAAGCAACACACTGTGCAAGAACATGTAGTCAATGTGTAAAAACCACAGTTAGAAGTAAAATGGCATCTAAAAGTTCGTGAGCGACAAAGTTCAATAATATCTCATCTCTTACAGTTTGTGGGAGGCTGCTCTAAACCTCGGGAGCAATAACAGCAAAGGCTTTCAGAGTCCGGCCTTGACCTGCGAGTCCCTGAGGGGCTGTAGAGTCTGCCGGTGGGTAAAGCCACTACAGGTGGATAAGGAGAGGGCTGCGTTCATGGATCTGTCTGGTAAAAGGTCTGAGTTTTGTCCTAGTGTTTTTTTCGCAGTGTAGTAATTCTGCACATCACTCTTGTAGTGATACATTGTGTTTCTTCAACACGAAAACCCTGCAGTTACTTGTGTAGTCACTGTCTCAAAGCTCTGACAGTTGACATATGAATGTGAGTAATCCATTGAAATGCTGATTTGGAGGACTCCTGATGTTTTAGAACATCTGTTCCTCCCTACAGCATCAGAACAAGGCAGCCAGTTGAACACAAGTAGCTAAGTCTAATTGGCAGGTTGCCATTACATTTCGTGTTCGAGTGGATTCCAGTACACGTCGTTTCTCTGTTTGCATGTACACTGACCAGATTAAGTGCAGCAGTTTGCCATTTGGTTGCAAGGAGGCAGCCAGATAAATTAGCAGATCCCAACTTGTTTGGCCAATGTGCATTGAAACATGATGACATGTAATCTTCATCTACTTTATTTAACACCTGCGATTGGAAACAGGGCTAGTAAATTTTTTGGGAAAAGGAATCTGAATGTGTGTGTGGTCTTTTTTTTTTTTTTTTTTTAATTTTGTTATGCTACATCATGATCTTATCTCATGCCAGACAGCAGGTTAGGAAGATGACTTGTTCATCAAATTCACCAACTGTTGTCATCGCATTGTCATTTTCTCAGAGTTGCACAGTGTTACATATCATTTAATTAGTGCTCGTTTCGTTGCAGTGTGAATCTAACCACAGGCAGCTGGCTTATAGTCCTGGCACTTTTGATTTAAATCCAATTCCAGCAGCATTGTTGATGTCTGTCCCCCCCCCTCCCTCCCTCGCTCCACTTGCAGTGTGGCCCTCCAAAATTTGATGTAAGCCAATAAAGTTGTGCAAGTTGACTTCCAGCCAATATTTGAACCCCTCCACCCTGTTTTCAATGTTCTGTATCAAGGCACAGCATAAACCAAGAACATGTCGGCAGGTTTTTGTTCGTTGGATAGCTCGAGGCTCACGGCCTCTTACTCCAGATAACATCGCAGACAAACATTTCCCCCCCAGTTAATGAAAAGTAGATAAACTATGTATATTTATTGTTTCTCTCAAAATCCTGCCATCTGCTCACACTTTGATATTTGAGAGCTGCGCGGCACAACTGCAGATGTAATCTCAGTGGTGTTGATTTCTTCATTAAATCAAGTGAACACAGAAAATAAATAACACAATAAATAGTCCAGTATCCTTTAGGTCACATGTTTGTTGCTTTTACCTTTTAACATAATCCTACTTATGAGACCTCGGCCATTTCATTTTATTCTAATAATTCACAGGGTGAAACCCCCCCCCCCACCTTAACACACATAACTGTACTTAGACCCGGACTATGGACAAAAAGAATACATGCCTCACTGCTCTTTCTTTCTTTCTTTCACGAATGGGGACTTTCTACAATTTGACATTCACACGCTTTTTAGTGCTGCGTCCCTCTGAAGACCATCAAGGAGCTGAAAACCTCGTTTGTAGAGTGATGGAAAGGTCCCCCAGGGCAGCATGCGTCTTAACAGCAGTAGGTACTGCAGGCCTACATACCTGAAATTTTAAGAAACAAGCAGCCAGTCAACCAAAAGAAGCTACAACAAGGGTCGATTATACAGTGGCTGTGTGGGCAGCCTTGTTTCGCAAACTGCAAACAGATAGTGTACGTTTTGTCAACGGCTCAACGTGACGCACAAAGAGCATGAGATTGCACATACCACCCCCTCAGCACTTTGTTTGTCAATTGTAAAACAAGATTTCTGATGAAATTTAGCTGCTGCCTGCATGTAGTGATAGGAAATTGATATTCGAGTATTATAAAAGTGAATATTAATTTGTTAACTGACAAATAAATGATAATTAAAGGCTAACTTAAGTCCTGTTGATTATCTTTGAGCCGACTGAAACCAGAGGTTTATCTTTCAGAGGTGTATGGCCGGGACACCATGACATCAATGTTGGTCATAGATACATCAAAGCACATTTCTGACCACACATCCATCACTGATACTGGATGTGGTTGTAGGTAAACAAGACTTCAAACAGTCCAGCAAAGAAGTGTTTCAACTAAGCATTCAGTTACAATTCTCAACAGTAAATTGTCCAAATCAGTGCAAATCATGGCCACAATTATTTAATAGCCATATGTAAGAGATCCTCAATGTAATTTATCATTTTGTGAATTTGTAGCTCTTGAATGTTTATTATTGCTTACTTTTTGTGAACATTTTGGGGTTTGTGAAAGTGTAAAACAAATATGACGTGTTTGGTGTTTTTGGTACTCCAGTAAGTCGGTGAACGTGAATTTAAATGAATGGAGGACGACCTTGGCAGAATTGAATGCAGCTAAAATTCAAAGAAGTAAAAAAAACAAACAAACAAAAACTAGTTTAAAAAAAAAAAAAAAAAAAAAAAAGCAAAGGATCTACGCAGAAAGTACATCACACTGAATAAAAGGCCCTGTGACTGACAGCTTGAAAGTTGCAAGGATCAGACTCCATCTCAGTGTTGAAGAGCTGTCACTTAGATTTCCTGTGACGCTTAAATCCCACACAGTTCAAATGTAATAACTAAGGGCTGCTAAGCATTGAAACTTTTGATGGATATTAGGCCCAGACACTGTAGGCATATTTCCTCAGCCCCAACAAAAGGAGATTACCCCATTGCCAGCTACTTAAAGGGCAACTTCACCAATTTCCAACTTGCTTTTTATGGCTTCAGTGTCTAAATGTACATTAATGCTTTCAAACTGCCCCCTGACTTCCCTATATTAAAATATGTCTCTGATTCTAGCAGAAACACTTCTCCAGTGCAGGAAGTCAAGCCCTGTCAAAAGGATACCAATCTGCCGTGTGTTTGTGAACAATATTACAGTGAAAATTGAATTGATCGGTGGGATTAATGATAGCATACTTTTGGTGCATTGGATTTCAACGTGGAACTCAATTGGGGATTTCAAATTAAATTGGCACTGGCCTGAACATCCTGCGAGGGACGGCATGACGCGCCCGTGGTAGTACAGTGGCCCGATGCAGCATATACACTTCTGCAGAACACCAACAGGAAGATTCGCTTCACTGAGATAAGTCGTCATCTCACTTTATTTAATAACCTAGAACCCCACCACCACCACCACCACCAAGGGCTACCCCATTTAAAATAAAAATCATCATACAAAAAAAAAACAAAACAAAAAAATCACTGAGCAAAATAAAGCACAAACAGAAAATGCAATCTGAATGCTTCCTTGTTCAAAGCGACCTGTCGGGGCTAACGGAATATTTCATCTATGTTTAACACTGACGAGGGCTCCTCTGTATAAAACGTGAAAATGATCTAGAACATGTTTTACAGGCAACAGTTCACATTGAAAATTAGACCAAAAAAAAATGCACCATGACTTTAAAGCATACTGTCAGTGGTCAACAAAAACATTTTACAGCATTTGCAGTGCATATAAAAATGATAAATAACACTGGATACAAGTACACTGTACATGGATATATATATGTACATGGAACTTCTGGGCTAAACGAGGTCAATGCATAGTACCACCACAGTGCTCTTAACTTACAGTAATCTGCCTTCTTTCCTAAATATTATTATAACTAATTATTGCACTGTGAAGCGAAAACAGGAACATCATGAGAGCTGTGAAGACATTAACATCAGCTGCGAGGAAGAATATTTCTACCAGTTCCAGATAATTGGCCGTGTAATGAGCGTGACGAATCGAACACTGCTGACCTGTCTCAGTTACAATCAGCTCCTGTTGAAACTACACTGTTAAAAGGTTTTGCAGTAACAAAAGTGTCCTTTGATGCTATCGTTACTGTTATTGGCCACTTTCTTCTTCTTCTTCTTCAAGTGTTCGCAATCACAGCAGGGGATTTGTTCGAATCTGACACCTCGCCCACATCTGTGTTAAATGTCGGAAGTAGCCACAGAGAGATGCCGAATAGGTTTTAATCTGAACGATTACAGCTGTAAAGAAAGTGAATACAAAGGCTGGTACATGAACTTGCGGAAAATGTGGAACATGCTAATGATATTTTGGTGCTACTTCGTGAAAACAACATCATTGGCGTGGAGCTGGATGAAGGAGGAGATGTGTTCTCTGCGAATGAACTGTGAAAATGTCTCGTCAAGTGGAAGCAACTTTGGAAAATCAAGAACACATGATGAAGCGTGACGTGAAGTATGAGTGTACATCATTGTCGACCATTAAATAAATAAAAGGGCCGCTGCCCAGGTCAGAGGCATATGTGTGTGGGGTAGCTGACCAAGAAAAACAGGAAAAAACCGTCATCTCTAATGAATTTGTAGTGTCTAAAGGATGTGAGATACTGTAGGTGTAGAGATGTGAGGAGGGTAATGTGACAAAAGGAATGAGATAATCGTCTCGAGATGGGATCACAATGAAATTTGGAAGCAAGGGCAGCTGCGAGCACAGAGGCTGATGCAGTGGCAGGAAGTGCTGGATAGGATCAATAAAGATTACCGGACCTGCAATAGAAGATAAGCCTGATGTTGATGTAGTGTGGATGGTTATTTTGCACGCTGTGTGTTATGGGTTATTTTAAGGCCTAAACTCTGCAGATATGTCTGCCTTGGGTAAATATGGCGAATACATAATTTCCTTTAATTGTCCATTGTACACTCATTCTGTTTTTAAGAACAATAACACACAGAAGTGAGTCACATCATAGTGAGAAGAATCCAGTGATAAACAATGACTACATATAGTAAAAACAAAAACCCATATAACTACTGGAAAGCTATGATATGTGAAATCACATTAAGGTTATCACCACACACACACACACACACACACACACACACACACACACACACACACACACACACACACACACACACACACACACACACACACACACACACACACACACACACACACACACACACACTGGCATTCTACGTCTGCCATAAGCTCTAAATAGTTAATTCCAAATTGGCCTTTGTGCTTATTGTTACATGACTTTCATGTGCAGATCAGCATTTCCCTTGTTGCCATGATTAGTGTGAGAACAACAGGAGCATGCTGAGCGGCCAGCAAACACATGATTAAATCAAAGAAATAAAATGCTAGTTGATTAGGAAAACACATTTCTGGTGGGGGGTGGGGGGGGGATGCAGTCTGACCACGGAGCATTAAAGAGCTCTACAAAAGTAGTCCAGCTATAAATTACAACCATGTCAATCGCCACTTAATATGCGCTCAATCTCCTCTAGTCTCTTCAAGGCAGCTGCTCTTTTTTTCTCTATATCTTTAATCTCTTTAGTGGACTTACCCTTAGTCCGCTTGTCAGACTGGCTACTGTCCAAAGACTCTGACTTGTCCATGTCCACACCTCTGAGGATTTCTGTTGAGGATTTCCGCGCATTCTTCTCAACCCCAGCCCCTTTTCCAAGAGCACTAGTACCTCTCTCTTCCTTCTTACCCTCGGCAACCTCTTCCGCCGCCTCCTTAACTCTTTTCGGCTTTTCCTCCTCTTCAGATGTCACGGTTGCTCCCTGTGCTGTAGTAAGCGGTTGCCCTGCCGCACTCATAGCAGCCATTTTGCTTCGTACAATACTCAAATGACGGCGCACATACTCCTCATTTGGTGCCAGCGCCAGTGTCTCCTCCAGGCAGCGCTCTGCTCGTGGCAGGTCACGTTCCTCGAAGTAGACTACGCACAAATTGTGCTTGCCTTGCACATTGGTAGGGTCCATGCTTAAAATGCGCTCGAAGCAAGCTTTAGCCCCGTGCGTGTCTTTCTTGTGGTTCATGAGGATGTCACCCTTCAGGATCAGGCCTTTGATGTGCTCTGGGTGATGGTGCAGCAACTCGTCCAACACAGGCAGAGCATCAATCTCCCGTTTGGACTGTGAGTAAAGCAGTGCCAGGTTGAACAGTGCGCTGCGGAAGCCCGCCTGCAAACCGATGGCTTTACGCATCCACCTCTCAGCTGCTGCGTTTTCATTGGCATCCATGGCCAGCATGCCGAGGTTGAAGTAGCCGTTGGCATCTTCCGGATCCTCCTCCACATAGGCGAGGAAACGACGGTTGGCCTCAGGCCAGAATTTCGGTTCACCTGCCACATAAAGCAGACACACAAGATAGTTCTTATTAAAAAAAAAAAAAAAAAAAAAAAAAGAACACTAGCCTAACAAAGACAAACAAATGTAAAACTGCAGTTAAAGCGACTATTTTTTAGCCCTTCTCAGAAATATAATCTAAAACATATCTTGGTGCTAGTTTAGGCTGCATAATTACAGGCACAACTTCGCCGTCTGAAAACAGGGTGAGGTGTTTTATCATCTACCGGAAATTAAAAATGAATAACATAAACACTGAGTTCATATGTAGCACACATACTCCCTGGTGTCTGTTAAAAGCCAGCACTGGCATTGCATTTCAGAAAACTTAGGAGTGGCGGTTTAGGGAGAGTCTATTGGCACACATCTTACCTGGCTGGGGTTCAGAACTGATTGTGTTTTCTGAAATTTGAACTTCTCCAAAAGATTACTGTAACTGCTGGAGGCAGTTGTTGTGATTCATAAAAGTGAACACAGACAGTTACACAAACAGGAATGTGAGGAATGTTAAGAAAATCTATTCTGGCATGGTTGCAACTCTGCCCACTTTCATACTTGTGTGGACCTGACCCCCTTCTGCAGAAATGAAATGTTCTGAAGTCTGGGAAAACACAGAGCCAAACTGTCTGAATATTCAAAAATAACTTTCAGACTATCTGCAAAGCATTTCTGGGAGAGCTTCTACTGACCAATGGAGTTTTTGCAGTGTAGAAACGGAGCGTTTGTTGAAGAGATTGAACATTAAGAGTGAAATATAGAAATGCTCCTGGAGAATACAGTTTAAAATGCCAAAAATGTTAATTGTGGCATTGAAAATCTAACTTTACAGACAATGCTGTGCAGAACAGAAACATTTCAAGATTGTTATAAATCTATTTAGATGGAATGTAGGAAGTAATCGGAGTTTGGTGAACATGGACGATGTTTTGCAATACCAATTTTTTGAGAGATTGTTTTTTTAAATAACGTGTTATCAATCAGTATGTCACCTTTTAAATGGTGGAGCGATTCAGTTGTTACAAATCCCATGACTGATGAAATGGCAAAGAAAACCTTTCACGCCTGTGATGAGATCTTGGCAAAGGCTTATTGGTCACAGAGCTGTACTGAGGTAAATGCGAGGGAACACTTTTGTTCCTCGTACTTGGAAATACCTGCAGGAAGAATGTGTTGGTAGCAGGGGGCATGAACCCTGTGACAAGATTTACAAAAGCAAACAAACATGGGTGGAAAACAAAAACCGCCTAAAGCTCCAGTAAATATAAGTGATTATTTACATTTTTTTGTTGTCACAGAATCAATGAAGCTTGACCTGAGAGAAACTTGGCCACGGACCCTGTGGGGGCCATGCAGGGTTCACTGCAACATAAGGGCTAATTCTTAAAAACTTGGTTACACCCTAAAGGTAATATCAGGTTATTTCCTTTGTTCACACCAATTGGCGTTGAACAGCCATTAGCAAGTTGAACCACACTTTTACTTTAGCTGGAGACTGGATCCGATTTTAAACTCTTAACTTCCTCATTGCAGAGCTCGCTCACCAGATTCCTGCATGAGAAGGGCTGAGTTGAAGAGTGCCAGCTTGTGGCGAGGGCTGAGCTCCAAAGCGTGGTCGAAGTTCTTTAGCGCTTCTGATGGATCCTTCATTTCAATGTTGACGATGGCCAGGTTGTACCACAGGTCAGCATTAGTGCGATCAAGCTCCAAGGCTCGTAGGTAGGCATCCCGGGCTTCTGTGAGCTTGTTCATCTTCAGCAGCAGCTCCCCTCTGAGTCACATAAAAGTCAAATGTAACTCAAAAATGTGATTCGTTTGCTTTCATTAGTTTGGTGTACTTTCCCTAACTAGCAGAGAGGCCAGACAAGCACCTTAAGTGCAGCTGAATTTTCTGTCATGCCTGAATGAAGTGGAAGTTTCCTGTAGTAATTATTACAGAGTAGAAAGAACAAACAAGGTGGAATGTGCTTACAAAGAAATACCAGCAGAAATGTTTGACAGCAGAAAGTAGTATATTGTAGTGTGTTAAAACATATTAAGCAGATTGAAGAAGACATTGAATTTAAATTACATTTGTGTGCTGTTGCCATGGTTTTAGACTTATCACTTGTGATTTGCTAGAAAAATGTCCTTGACTATACAGATTGATGGATGATGGATGGAAATAATCAGTTTCGGGTGGTAACCACTTTTGATTATTGTTAAAATTTGGAACAGTAATCTTCCAAAACAAAAGATAATCTAGTGCTGTATATGTGTGGAGAATGAACATAAAAATAATAAAGCTTTTTTTAAATCTATGTGGAAAGTAAAAACCCTCGCCTGCTGATGTAGGCTTGCTTGAAGTCTGGTCTCATGCTGATTGCTTGTCGGTAGAGTTGATCGGCCTCTTCTAGGCGTGATTCATTGGCCCGGATCAGATTGGCCAGGTTTATGTAAACATTCAGATGATTAGGGGCCACACGTGTTGCATACTTCTTACCAGGAATAACCTGATGAGAGGTCAACAGTGAAGTTAATAGTCTTAAGGTTTTGTGTTCACCTAAAAATTAAAGTGAAATAAAAGGAATGTGTGTTCCATGCAACGTCCTGACCATCTCCGCTATATGTCCCTCTCTTTCTTTCTAAATAGTGTGTGGTTGTTGGTGGCTTCTGCATGATATCAGCGCTGGTAAACTGATAATTGGACATTTACTGAAAGTAAGTAAGAGAAATTGAAGTACAAGTGAAGTACAGAGGGAGCTGCCAGTCTTTAAAGTGTACAATTTAAATTCTAATTAGTGCATCCCAAACCCAGCCCAGAGGTGACCCTTTAATTAGGGTATACTATAGCATTTGCTAGTTGACCCGCTTCACATTTGTGGGTAAGATTGATGCAATGACGTGATTAAGGGATAACAAGATGAAATATTTTGTGATTACAAAACGCAAAACTGCTCAAATAAGCAAAAACTGAAATTACTGAACCTAATCAATATTAGCCTCAAGAAGTTTAATACTAGATAGTTTATTCGATCAAATATCTATGCTTGTGGATGATATTATCCTCCGCCATCACGTGGTAAACTGTGCTGGCAGCTACCTCAACGACAAGTGAACAGCCGGAGGCAGAGACAATATATCAATAGACATGAGCCAAGAGGTTTGTCTTGTCCAAGTGATGAATGAGGAAGTGTTGCAGTTTGAACTTTCACTTGGCCTTAATGCAAGTTACTTCTGTGGACGGTATGTGACAAGGTACCTGTGGCATGAGGGATTTCGCAACCAAATAGGCATCTTCTGCCTCTCTAGACTTGTTTAAATTCTTGTAGGTTCTTCCAACATTCATGTGAGCGCCAATGTCATCTGCAGAAACGAACAAAAAAAGGAGACAAGAGCGCAAAACGTAAACTTTTACTTCACCTGCTGGTTTATTAACGTTGCATTTTACCATGTTTCCCTGTAACAACGTGAAATAATTATTGTGATGTATTACAATAAGGTACAGTAACAGTACAGCAATAGACAACATTGCTCAAAAGAAAAATACATTATTCTGGGAACCGGTGGGAAAAATTAAGCGCTGAAAGGGTCAGTGAGGACAAGTAAAACTGATGCTTTATGATTAGCAAGGCAGGAAATCCTCATCAGGTTAATGTGTTTACACTTAGTCTCGGGGAAGCCCTTTAAAATGAGACCAGGCAAACGCGATGCTATGAAGCCTGTGAGAAACCTAACCTGCTCAAACTGGACATTTTATGAAGTAAAATTATATATATATGTTAAGTATAAGTTTGTAAGGTATAAACACAACATTGTCAACCCAACAGGGGAGCTTTTATTATTTTTAGATGGAGGTCAAGTGTACTATATGTGAATGCTATGAAGTTTATGTAGAACAAGAAGTAACCCGATCATCACCTCTGAGATCCCTTACAGAAACTGCTAATTCCCTCGTAAATGTTAATCGTTGGCTTTTTAAAAGCTTTCTTGTTTTAAACTTTTATGTGCCATTTCCTCCTATTTTTGCTGCACTTTACATTTTTCTCGACCGCTTCCTTGTTGCTCTAATGCAAAGCCATCAGAAAACTAGGAAATGCATTTGTGGACGCTATTAGTGATCCTATGAACAATAAACAAAGGGCTTTGTTAGCCTGTTTCAAAAGCGGGGTCACTTCACACAGTGGGATTATCACAGCATCAAAACTCTTAGCACAACAGGGTGGAAACCTTAACAAAACACTGCATGCCTGTAATTCTGAGGTGACAGTATAATTTGTACTGGTAGCAAATATGGTTAATATGTGGTGGGAGTACTGTGTATCTGTAAACTGAAAACAAATATAAAATATGAAACTCTTCACTTAAACCTTTTTAATATAATTATTTATGAATGTTTCTTACCTGGCTGAACGCGAGTGGCCTGGAGAAAATACCGCAGAGCTCTGCCATAATTGTTTTGGTTCTCCAGAGCGTGGCCAACGTTATTCCACAACTTTGCATTGTTCTTGTTGACCTGTTGAGGTGGCAAGACATTTTGAAAAATGACAATAGGTTTGTCTTGTTTCGTAAAAGTTGGGTCATCATTATCATTTAAAATAGAAAAGACATTTGTTAGACTGTTTATTCAACTTAAGAGATTAAAAAAAAAGTTAAGTCATTTAGCAGATGCTTTTATCCAAAGTGACTTTCAAGTAAGTAGCACACACCACAACTTTGGGGTCAGTGTCTTGCCGTAGCGGACTGGGAGTGGAACCACTGGCCCTGTGGTTTGTGGTCAACCGCTCTTCCTACAGCTGCCGTTCATAGGTTGACCAAAACATCCAAAAAACTCCTACTACTTACCTTCAGGGCAGAAGTGAAGAGAGTATATTCTGACTCCCAGTCCCAATTCCTGTTGAACGTTTTCACTGCGTGGGTTGTTAAAAGTACTCCAATCATTAACCAGGAAATTTTCCTCAAGTGTCTACATAGGGAAATGTAAAGATTTTCAAGTTACAGTAATATGGTGATACAATAAACGTTATTTTCCGTCTGTAGAACAATATTTTTTTTTAAATAAATTATTAAAAAAGGATTGTAATTTTGGACAGGCACTCACTCCTTATGTGAGATGATCTTAAATCCGTGTGCAACAAGCACACAGAAGCCCATACTGGGAACATAAAGCACCCTTTCTGCCACAACAAAACCCACAGGGAAGAAGAGGTTGGATGCGGGAATGAATGGCAGGACTATCAAAGATAGGGCCTGAAACAGAGTGACAAAAAAGTCTTTTATCAGCCATTTCAGTGCATTTGTAACTACAGAGTGAACTTTCGGAAATTTGATTAAACACGTGCCTGCAGGGGGATAAATATTGAAACATGTCAGAAAGTATGAATACGTCATCAATAGTCCTATCTGGATTTTTGCAGCATCTTTAACTTTTATATGTTGTCTCTCTCTGTCTCATCATTAGCATGTACCCAGTGGGAAACATGCTCATCATGGTATCTAGTATTAATATATTATAGTCAATAACTACAAGAGTGCACGTGGAGAGCTACAAGTCAAATTCCTTGTGTGCAGAAACATACTTGTATAATAAAGCTTATTCTGATGTGTGAAATGAGGGGATGTCAAGAGATACGATATTGGAGATTGTGCCTCCTCTTGTGCAGGCTGGGACCTGATAGGTTATGAAAAAGGTATAGATTTACTGAAAAAAGAAACCGTGTATAAAGTCAAAAAAAGGCTGAAAGTTGATTTACTTTAAACCCATCTGAGTGTCATAGGTTTTACTTGATTAAACTCAAGTAGATCTGAAATTCACGTACAAAGAAATTAGCATGATGCATACAAAACATGCTTATGTTGACTGCATACTGTAGTGCAAAATCCTAAACATTCATTTTATATGTGATAACTTGTGTTTCTAAGCCCACAAACTTTCTGATGATTTCTAGGTTTACATGAAAAGATGTGGTCTCAGAGTTCTGGACCCTACTATATGTGAAATAGAGGACATAAATGAAATCAAGAAATGAATCAGTGGATAAGTCAATTAATAAATTAGATGCATCTTGGTGCCATTGTAAGTAGGTAAAGACACTTTAGTGGACAAGTGTTGTCAGTCTGTTTAACGTGTCCTATGCTACATGGAAGACAGCTGGCAGCCTTGCAATAATACTAAGTAGGTTGATGGTGGTGTGATATTGTTACGCAACATTTTACAAAATGCTCTTATAAAACAAGGGTCATAATTCATTTTTGTGTGTGTTGATTTGTGGTCCCCTTTTCTAAAACTGAAGCTAAGAACAATACTTTGAGGAAGTTCACTGACCTTTATGTACAAGAGCGATTGGGCCTCTTGCACAACAGATGCTAATTTGTTTGTGTGCCACAATGAACAATCACCACTCACTCATTCCTTCAAAGCTCAAGTATAAGCTTCTGTTTTATCTTTTTTCATGCATCCTGTTTGTTCTGTTCTGATAAATTCAAAACACGGGTGTTTATTTTTTTAATGAGATGGTATTTGTGTTCTGTGAAACTGATTTGGTCTCAAGCCCGTTTCAGGCATGAACTCTAGAGAATGTCAGGAGTTTCCCTTTCAGACATGTAGCCAACATCGGGAGATTGTCTGTGCGAGATGCATTGTCACTTAAAAAGAGATACTCTGTGTAACCGGGCAAGGGGTGGTGCTTGGGGACTTTGAGCAGGGGGCAGGACATGATACAAAAACAAAGCTGCGGGAAGTGACAGTGTTTTGCTTTGTAACCTGGTCGTATACCACAGAATCTCGTGGTGTTCCTCGTATTTGTTTGACCATTTCCAGGTTTGCCCTTACAGAGAAAAGTTCACAAATTTCGTTGTCCTTTTGGTTTGACGTTGTTGTGTTCGTGTGAATGAATGAGTTCTTCACCTTCAGGTGTCACAGGAAATGGATACCTGCACGCTCACTCACCCATGGTGAATTTTCCGGAGTATTGCCTCCTCTATCCACAAATGAGCTCGGCTGGACTTGGCACTAGGGAGCTGGCTGGGTAAAATCCGAGTAACGTCAGAGCCAACAGACTTGGGGGCTTGCGTTCACACATACACCCCCTCCGATTAAGTCTGGATAATGTGTGAATTCCAGTGCATGTCTGAAAGGGGCTTCAATTACACCATTTCTTTCTAATTAGCATTATGGCAATGCCCAAAGTTGCCAGTTTCAGCCCTTGATTGCAAAGCCCTTTGAAAAGGCATCTGATTGTTGTTACATGTCAATGATCTACAAAACAAAAGTTCCAGCTTACCATGATGACAGTCTTGGCAGAACTGTGCCTATACCGTAGGCTGTGATATGCTAGCAGACCCAAAAAGGTGTAGAACATCACTGTTGCCAGGTTACGTAGGTCCAGGAGTGACTCCACCAGAGGAATGGTACCCATAGTCCAGTCGCAGCAGAGCTCAGAGGGATTCAGCAGAAGCCACGCGTTCACGGGAAGTAGGTAGTTGAAAGTCAGTTGTCTAGTGGGAGTGAGGCTGACAGCTGCAGGGTTATCAAATCTGCATGAGGACACAGTGGGGAAGTTAATCTGACCAATAAAGTACTGGATGAGCAGAGCAGGAGAGGTGAAATGTCTCATTTGCATAAAAGTTCAGACCATTTGCTATAGTAAATAAAATACTTTGTGACAGTACAAAACCTGCAAAAAGTAAAGAGATCTAAATACTCTAGGCCTAAGTATGATACCCTAGCACATTTATGAGGGGAAAAAACCTGGAGCAATGATAAACTACATTTTTTACTACATTGACATTTGAAGCATTTGACGATTCCATTATACTGTCTGTCATCAGTGACATTTTTTGTCTATATACCTGCGGGTAACATTCCCACATCTTCAACTCTTGGTCTTTCTCTTTGATGTTATGTTACAGTTAGTAGTGCTGACTTGTTTTAGGAGCAAATGAATCACAACTACGAATGTGATCATCTAAATATGCAGTATTGTTGTGACACCTAGAGAAATTCTCTCAGACAATCTGGAGACAGTTTTAGGATTATTCTTAGAGGATTAGGCTGGAACTAGGCTAATTGTCTGGAATTTTATCTTTACCATGTAATATCATTAGTTTGCATTCATAGGGAAACCTTGTAATGATACGGGCAAAACAGTTTAGATTAAATTACTATGCTTTTTCATGCAGTTCAGTTGGTCATGTAGGCTGCATTTAGTCACTACCAAAGACAGATTGTGCTTGAAATTTAAAACGGATACACGTTCATTTTCTGGTCTTTGCCAATTTTCATTTATATAAATAAAAACTGGCTCAGTTGGTAAACGCAGTGCAATCCATCCATTGCTCGCTTTAGTTTGATACAATACATTATAATACAAATTTTGAGTAGACAAAGGTCTGTAATTAATAAAATGACAAAGTATATCACAGCTTTAAGTAATCTGTTTTATACAAATGCCTAAAAATGCATAAAAATTCTCTAAAACTCTCAGACAATGAATATCTCCTGTTCTTGTAGAGGTGCAGGTTCTTGAGATGTAATCACTAGCAAAATCGAATCCGTGATTTTTATGAGAACATAAACACACCGAAAGAGGGAAATCGCCATTTGTTAAGTGGCCCCAGTATGGCATTCAAAACTTAGAACAAATCATCTGAGGAACAAAAGGATTAAAGGTTAAATTGTTTTTTTTTCCCCCCACTGTCATGTAAGAGGATTACAGGGAATATTTGTTGCTGTGGATTTGGCCTTTACACAGCTGACATGTTGCTTATTTAAGATCATAGTTACACTGACCATTAACTACAATGCAAATGTTTGTTCATTTGAATGCAGAGCTCTTTGTGAAAGTCGGTAGCAATAAAAAGATTTTCTACTTTATTCAAATGAATTAAACATTACGTAATAGTTTACATAATGTCTAATTTAGCTGACATAATCCAAAAATAAATAAAGTACTAGACTAGTATAATGTGTATAAATAATCCTGCAATGCAGTTAGATTTAAATCACTAGTTTGACTGTATTCCACTGCTGTTTTGTATCTGCAAATGTTGCTTCCTTTTGAGCAGATAAGATGAAGCAGCTCAATGGTTAGCAGACAGTATAGCAGAACTATAGTTTTGTTGTTGTTTTTTTTAAACCAGGCCAAATCAAATCATTAATTACAATCCAATAAACATGAATTATTATTATACTAGAAATCACATAATCAGAGCAGTGTTAGTCACACATGCGTGTGTACATGCTCTTTGCTGTTAGCCTATGGTCTGTGGCTTTTGATAGCAAGTACCTAACTAGAACCAATGTGAATATTGCAAACAAAAGGACTGTTATCGGTTACTTCGTGTTTTCATTAAAACCCGAGTTCTGCTGGCATTTTCATAGTTTATTTCAGCTGTTGTTTATATCTTCGAGTCTTATTCTCAGTAGTGGACTACTGATGAATTTAAAGTTACATAAAACAGTTTCTTCCAAGAACTGGTAATGTCAGATGACAGAGAACATTACTGAATGAGACATTTTAGGTGCGGTGAGGGAGACTGTTCTACTAATCCGGAGCCGCCCAGAAGCATCCCACAGATTCACGCAAGTCACTAAATACAACTTATAACTTTAAATACCATCTATTCAAAGTGTCCGTGTTTCTCATTTTATTGTTTTTATAAGTTGATTAAAAAAGAAAATCATACATTGTCACAGTTCTCATTTTCAATTGTTCCTTTTATATTTAGTTTTAAATGCTGTGAATGTTTTGATAGTTTGTATTTTGCATTAGTTTAAAGCAATAAATGAATTTTATAAAACGCTTTCACTATGTCGGATTTGGAAAGTGGGAAAAAGCTTTAAAATCGAAACTTGAAAGACTAACAATTAAGCAGTATATTGTTGGAGCTTCTGGGGAAAACTTTGCCTACCTTGTGAAAACAGGAAGCTGGGACTGAATGACTTGGACTCTGATGATGACGAGCAGTAGGGTACTGATGACGAGGACTATGAGTTTTAGTAGGGTCTGCAGGACTGCATAGGGGAAGCCATCTTTACCCTGCACGACTTGCCGTAAAGTTTCTAATAGTAAGGGTAAGGTAAACTGAAAAAGAGCAACATGACAAAGACAGAATGGAGGCGTCAACTCAATGTAAGAGTGCAAAGGCTTCCTACACTTTAAGATTTGACTTATGTTTATTTGTTCCACTCTGAATTACTGCTCTATTCAATATAAAACATTTTACAAAGCTCGCAGTTGTTTGACGCCTTCATATAACATTTAAGAATGTTAAAGAAACAGTGAGTGGAAAAAAAGGAACCTTACCCCTTGTGCCACAAAAACTTCATGGACACAGCAGATGCCGACAACAGTGATTCCCTGTTCCTTACATAGCGTTGCTGCAGCCACTAGGACAACCGTCAAAGCGATGGGAGCCCAAACTAGAAAAAAAATTAAATTAAATATATTATATTATTATTAACGCTATAACAAAACTTAGAAAAAAAGCAGCCTTCATTTGTCTTAATATGAGGATGTGACTCATTTAATTCAGCATAGCAAAATTCATGGTTTACTGGAGTGAAGTAAATGCATAAGGTTTTTAATCGATCGTGGGTAAAATACAATTTAAACATTTCTACGCCACTGAAAAAGCCACTGCAGGGTGAAAATAATGGAAGATGGACATTAACTCCTGTGTTTGCTCCTGTTAGCAGGGTGGATGTTGTTAATCACGGGACATTACATGGATATATTTTCCATTAGCCTGGTGCTCTGTTTACCAGTCATCCGTCTTGGGTTTAAGTGAAACATGACAGCTTGTCCTGTGAACACCATCATGGAACCTGTCGCTGTGTCTTCCTTTTTTTTTTTTTTCTTTGTTGGCCACTTGTCAGCAACAACTTGGTTTTAAACTTTGAAATATTTGACTTGGAGAATTAACGAGCACCGTCTGAATGGACCATTAGCTTTAGTTTCTGTTAGGCTAGACAGTCTCATTAGGGAAGGAAAAGCCGGGTCAGCTTTCAGGTCTTTCAAAGATTCAGCCTCTGAATTGGGACACAGCTTAAAAGAGCTGCCAGACACCCGAGGAAGCAGTGTTAACAGACACTTGGCAGGTGAATCCAGCACAACAACCTATACAGATACAAGCCAAAGACGGAACACAGTGCTTTAGAGATTTACAGGCTCACACTAGGGTCCTGATAAATATGCTTGCCTGGGCAATTTTAGCTTATGATATTAGTATATGTGAACATTTAGGCTGATGACAAATTGCAGGGATTGTAAGTTTTAGGTAGTTTAATAGCAGGATCACAATCACATAATTTATACTGGGCCACATTGCGAAGTTTGTTTACTGCATATGTCAAATTCTTGACTAACCATTGAATCATTATCCGTGTGCAAAGTACATATTTGTAATTCTTGGAGGATTTTTGTTTCTTTATGATTCTGGACAGTGATAGTAGAAAGATTACAGCAAAAAAAAATTACTTGATTGAGATCAAGATTGACATGCAACAGAGATGCTTGGTCTGGGACAACCCCATCCCAAAGATACCAGTACACCCCTTCATGTCTTTACAAATCCAGTATGGAAAATAATCTAACCAAGTTATTGTCGGGACTTGCTGTTGTGGTTTCTGTTTAAGTGTAAATAAAGGTGGACATGGAACTGGAGGAAACCAAATGTGTGTCGAGGTACAGATGTGGGCTACAGTAAAGCCCAGTTGCTGGTCACATGTTAAATTGTCCAACTTAGTTGCTCCTAGTGAGCAGTGAGCATTGGCCATTGGTGTGAGAGTGTGTGTGTGTGTGTGTGATTGTGAGCGCAAAGGGGTGAATGAGAATCAGTGTAAAGCAAATAGGTAACAAAGCGTAATATAACTGCAGACCATTTAAATACATAAATATTTATACTTAAATATTTATTTCATGAAAACATGTCCCCCATAGTAACCCAATAACAAATCATGCCCAGCATTTAAAACATAGCATGTAAATGTGTGTCGGCATTTAAATGAAAACACTGGAACAATGTAAATGTAATAATATGGCTTAAATAGATGGACACAATGAAAACGTATGTCTTTTACATGGACCTATGTGAGTGAGAGTGAGATTAGACTTACCAATGGAGTGGTCTGCCCCTGTTGATTTGGTGTAAGCCAGGAACGCAGCCAAGAGGAAGATTGAAGAAAGCAGTTCAGCTCTGCCAACCACACCTGTGACCTAATAATTAACATCGACAGCAGTCAGCATTCCACCCCATTGGAACCGATTTAGAGATTTACTGTTATGTCATTGGTTCATTTTAAGTCTTAATAATAAATTTGAATCGATACAAATTAAAATCAATACTTTGTCGCAGGTATTTTATGTATGCTATGGACTTTCAGAGTAAGAATTTAATTTATGTTGTGTGTGTGTGTGTGTGTGTGTGTGTGTGTGTGGGGGTTACTATATTAAAATCCTCAACCTGTGGGAAACTCTCTTTGACAGAAGTGAAATAAGGATAAAATAAGGATATTCCCAATACAGAAAGTAATATACAAAATATTACCCACGTGTCTGCGATTGGCAGTAGTCACAGTCGACATGTTTAAGCCCTCGAATACAGCTGTGAAAATACTGTTGTTCATGTAAATCATCATAGAGGGTGCTAAGCAGATATGCATCTCCAAACAGCAGACTCTCTGAAGGTATCGTCTGTCATTTGTGTAAATGATGACTGCCCTCATGTGGAAGAAACAACATTCTCTCTTCTACCCTAAACCAAAATCTGTCCTTAGAAATTACACATACCATAAATCCACCGCTAAGGTCCCACTAAGTGTTCTAATAACCGTTGTTCAAAATAAGTCTAACCAGACGAAGCATTACAAGAGTTACAGCTTCATATAAATTGGAATGAGCATTACGCTCGGTAGCTGAGGAAATAATTCCGTTGCTGCAACCAATCATTAGAATCTACCAACATGTCCTTTGAATGGGTCTGTAAATCTAACAAGCACAAAAAGAACTGCTGTACAAAGTAACGGTATTTACCTAAACATACTTTTATCAGGCAGTAGCTCACACGCCATGATTGTTGTCATTCGTTCCTCTGCTCCCATTTAAAGACAGAAAAAAAATCAGTAAAGACTGCTACGAAACTTAGATGTCAAGCAGCTATAATTAACCTTTGGGAAATGTGTCTGTACTACTGCCAAGCTATTCAACAGGTCTGGGTCATGGAATCTTTGTGCAAGTTTAGTCCTTGCACATTTGCTGAAAATGATGGGAACAGCTCAAAGATCTTGGTGTGGAACAGCACAGCTGGTGAAGGTGATCTGATTTTAATGGAGCTGATTTAATAAGTCATTTAGTAGTTGAAAATATGTTTGTATTTTTTAAGAATCAACATCTCCAGCAAGTAACTAGTAGCAAAGCTGTCAGATAAATGTAGTAAAATTAAACTACAATATTTGACAGTTGAATACTCCAGTAAAACACTTCAAAATTACATCTCTCTATATATCCCAAGTACAGCACTTGAGTAAATGTATTACTTACTGACCACTTCTGTTTACAATGATGCTTAAATGCCATTTTAAAGTATTTAGATATGTGGAGTACACCAAATAATTTGTATTTGAAGACAGTTGGAGATACAGAAAAACAGAAGTCTCCATTCAGAAAGACAGATAATTAAAACACACTGAGAAAGACATGAGGGACACACAGGGGCTCTTTGTCTGCACTTATCATGAAGGGACCTTCAGTGCTCTGAACATAACTCAAAAACAAATGATCCGTTCAGAGAGAGAGATTCCAGACGGCGATAACATGAAGAGCATTTGCTGGACTAAGTCTAAGGGCGCATTTGTGAGGCAAATTATTTCTATTCAAGAAGTCTAAGAGACTCGGCATAGTTTAGAGAACACGATGAGGAGGACAGTGACACAGTGATGGACGCTGTGTAACAGTAGCACACCACCCCAAAAAGCAGAATGCGCTCTGGTCAGGGCCTGTCTGGTCGTCAGTTTAGCTGTGTTGAATAGGATGAATTACAATTCCAAAATGGTGAAGAGGCTTTTCAGATAGATCAAGGAGGAGAGAATGAGATCGAGATAAAATGATCAACAATAATTAAAAGAGTTTATGTTTCCAATCAGGTTCAAGTGCTGTGGTCCCCAGAACAACCACGATAAGAAGCTTTAACAACCAAATTTATAAATCAAAAATGAAAAACGAAAACTAGTTTTAAATATTTATATACAGCAATAAATAAATAAAAATGCCCAGAGGACATGAAAGGACGAGGACTGTTCAAAGATGTATCCATATGCAACACAAAACCACATCCCAAATTGTATGGACAACTCCAGCAGTTCCACATGATAAATATTCCAGTGAGAAATGACCACTGGGATAAATCAGTGATAATGCTAAAGGAAACTCCACAGATAAAGTGTTTGTCCGTCCAAAAACAATGAAAAGGCAGCACAAGTTAAAGAAGAACAACCTCAATGTTTGGCCTACAGCACATAAACACACAGTTCCCTTTAACCAATATTTGGACTTTTGTGAAAATCTAATCGTGTTTTGGATTATAGGTAAAATTGAGAATTTGAAAGGGTTTATAAACTTTCAAGCACCGCAGTGCATTTCCTTACATTTGGAAATACAAAACACCACAGACAGAGCTGTTGCATAATGTTATGATAGGGTTCTACAAGGGTATTGACTGGAAGTATTGCTGTTGTGCTTGCATTTGGTTTGACAGTTGTAGTCACAGCTTAATGCCCGTCAACTAAGGATTATCTTCATCTCTGCCTTAGCTTTGCTCCAGCATTTCTGGTGGGTCTTTCCAGTGAAACCTCACTTGAACTAAGGAAGTCATACAAAGATCCAATGAGATCAAGACTTGAACTTGATTTGCTACTTCCTAGAAAACAGTGTCACTGCAGTGGTGATCTCGTGTTAGACTATCAGGTGAACTGATAGAACTGACCACGTCACAGCTTTTCAATAGGACATGCATTACAGAGGTAAATGTAATTTTTTTTTTTTTTAAACACAACTTAACATCAATCAGTCTTACAGCCCAAAGCCTTCACACTTACAGCTTCGGTGTGGATGGGGTGCACTGCAAACAGCAACGCTGCCACCAGGCTGAAAGTCTTGTCCAGAAACAATCGGCACACTCGCAGGAAAAGCAGACACACTACAGCGTGTAAGACCACGTTAAGCAGATGATATGAAGCTGCACTCAGCTCACTGAAGAGGTAGTTCAGTCGAAATGTGAGTACAGTTAGGGGACGGTAAGATTTATGGCTCCGCTCCTGTAGTGAAAGACACAGAGATCAGTAGACAGTTCAGGAGATATTAAAGGAGGTTTGCTACTGTATTCCTTAAAGTTTCCCTTAGGTTATTATAAATTTCAATAACTTAAGAAGGGCCCTTAAACCATATTTGAATTTGAGAGGTACCACTTTGGCTCTTACCAGTAGTACACTAACTTATTTATAATTAGCCTTAATGATATATGCACAAAGGTGCATCATGGGCCATCACTTACCTCAGCCATGGGGGTTCCCCAGAAGTCATTGAGAAATAGGTTGCGGAGTGGGGTTGAAGGCCGTAGGTCCTTGTTGTCAAGGATGGCAGAGACATCATCAAACACAAAGCCGCACGACAGACTGTTCCAATAACACCCCACCACCAGTCCAGTCAAAAGTAAAATCTCCTTCCATGACACAACAGCCATGGCTGACCAAAGTCGTCATTGATCACTGAACAGGAACAGAAAAAGAAAAAGGTTTGACATTTATCAAAATTAGCTCTTAACTGTAAATGTTTAAAACAGGTACATTGTCAAGTTTGTTTAGTTTGATTTCCTGGTTTGACATTTTAAAGCAACCAACCATTCATATTATTTAATTCAATTCACCAAAGGTAGTTGCATGTCAAAACCACATGAAACATGTTTTTACTCTTCTGAACTTGTTTCCTTGCCAAAAATACCTCAGTCTCCGTTCTGATGTGTGATGCCAATATCCTCTCTAGTTTGATCCCCCTTACAATCTGCCCTTTATCGTAACTTCTAAAAATAACTGGCAGTTACTCCGTGAATAAACAAGGAGTAGGCATAATAATTTACACGCCGAGAAATCTCATCTAAACCTGTCTAATATAGTAATCGCGGTGGCACTGTACTGTTGAAGCTTGCTGTAAAACATCAAAAGCAGAGAAGGGTGTAACTTGGCAGCTTAATCTAAAGCACTGCTAGCGAACGGTCTGGTTAAATGGCCATCTAATTACAAGAAATAAATAAATGGAAAGACAATCGACATTACTCGATTGCTCGATCACAGTAATATCATAGAACAAATAGTGTGAAATTAGATGGTTTGACAAATTCAGACTGGCTTCTCCAACGTAACTTGAGCTGGCGTCACGGCTAATTGAGTAGCTAATGCTAACTAGCTTCATACCAGTCCTGAAGCCTGATAAGGTTTTAGACAAATATTGTTTATGTTTTGCTTGTATGGTCTACTTACCGTGTCTATAACTGAGCAAGTGCTGACTGCGGCGACATTAAAAGCGTAGATGCTTATGCACATGAAGACCACACAATCCAGCAAACAGCCCTCCACTTGTGGAAGCTAGCTTCAACACGTCAGCCCTTTCACTTCCGGTGCAGAGGTAACCGCGCAAGTTGAACGTTAACTGAGCCCGGGTGCTTTTTAAAACGCTGCAAGTACATACGACCGGCACCGAGCAGCTTTAAAGTACTTTGTCTTAACGTTACAAACGCTACCTCTCTGTAGTTTCGAAAAGCTTCCTGCAAACGTTAATTTCAATGCGTTTTAACTGGTACTGTTTTCATTTTCTTGTGAACTAGCCTTAAGTAGCTAACAGTTAGCATGAACTGGCGCTGTTGTCAGCGGTAACCTAGCAGCCACAGCATCACGGACATGGACACCTAGCTAAGGATGGCTGTCATTTTAGCTGTGCCCTGTACGGTTCCGTCATTCGTTGTTTACCCTGCCGAGTGAGGTTAAATATGTTACATTTGGCTGTGACACTGACAGGATAAATCCCACTGTTTAGTTTGCTATTAAGTGGGCGATGCGTGAAAATAAGTGGAGTTGCCTGGTTAGCTTGGAATGTGTTGTTATTTTTAGCTCACATGTCAAGAAGTCTAGTCTTTAACCGAGCTTAACGTTTGTGTTAATGGTGATGCTAACGTCACTTGGAAGGGCATGGCAAGATTTAGCAACAGCATCCTAACTGAAATGAGCTAACCAGCTAACTCAGACTGCGCTTCACAAATATTTGGCTCGGCTAACGCGACTGAAACGCCACGGCCAAAATGCCTGCCGCTTTCAAATGGGCTAAAGTGACGAAGATTGACCCGGCGACCCTGCGCGAACGTGGAAACGAAGTGGAAGAGATCTACGGCATGTTCGTGTCGGTAACGTTAACTGGTTAATCCTTCTCTGGTTTATAACCACATGTAGATGTGCTGTGTACAAAGCCCAACACTGATCTGGGACTATTGTTTACGGCACTACAGCTCATTTCTCACTGGCTTTGTCAGAAACACGTGCACATTGTTTTGCTTGGAAGCCCACCTCCTCTTGTGGTCACTGAATTTCCAACACACTAGTTTAATATTTCTGCAGATGAAAAAATCTTATCACTGAACTTTCTTCTGGTGCAGTCTTGGTCACTGTTTCCATCCAAGCTTTTGCACAGCATCAGAATATTACCATTAGTTTACATTTCTATTCATTTTGCTTTTTCATCATATTACAGACAGAAGAATGGGAGGTGGAGGGCAAAGCTCCCAAAGACATTATTCAAGTCTTCAAAGTGTTTCAGGCCCTGCTTAAGGTGTGGAATGTTGTTTTTGTTATAAAAAAAAACCTCTTTGCAAATGTAATGTCTTCTAAGCAAGGCTATTTAACATATGCTGTATTTCACAGTGTAGAGCTCGCTATAGTCGCTACGCTATGCCACCATAAAATCCAGTTTTTAATTTTAACATATTGTCCTCTCTCCCTTCGCCCGCTAGATAAAGGATCGGGAAATTGTGATTTGCAATGACTTCATCAATCAGGCAGGCATACAGCATGGCAAAATTGGTTAGTACACAGATAATGTTCAGTTGTTAGAATGGTTCATATGTCTCTATATTTTGCAAAAATAAAACAGCATTGCTTATTTTGACTTCTCTCTGTATGTTAGAAAAGGAACTTCTCGATAAGGTGACAAAGCTTGAACAAGAGCTAAAGGTAATGCATGAATAACCATTTTAGAGTATCTATGTTATCCTAAGCTTTATTATTTAGATTTTTGTCTTATTACGGACATGTGCTCTTGCAGTCGGCTTTTGAATCTTTTATGCTTTTCCAAATATTCTGCTTTTTTCAGCAATTTGTTCTCATTCAGGTGAATGGAGAGACTGTCTCTTCAGCTTGTCTTCAGCTGTGTCCTCTTTCAGCTTTAACTAGTCAGGCATACTTTAGCCTGGAGAGACGGAGAATTCAAATTTTCAGCAAATTACAAGGATTTCCGCTATCAGCCTTGTATTGCGCTTTTTAATATCTTTTACGTTTTTCAATACTCTCAGCTTGAGTTTGAGGTATTTTTAGGGGGAATTTTCAACTTCTCCATTAGTGTGTATTGCAGAATGTTGGCCCAGTTAGAGTGGGTAATATCACACGCACTCCGACTCCTCAGCTTCAACCTTTTTCTTCCTTTCTTCAGTCAACTGTGACGGGACTTATGGTTCTTTCAGTATTTGGCCAGAAGCAGAGAGAGTGCCATCTGAAACTCCCGTTGGACCCTATTATAACGGAGGTCCAAATATTCTCCTCCAACCGCAACCGGGGGCTGTTTTAAGATCGCCGCCCTGCCTTCATTTTATTGAGTATCTTCAAATAAAGTATATGAACATATTCGGTCAAGCCGCTCACAGTTTTTTAAATTTAAAAATAAAAGCATTTTTTATACTTTTTTTAAGTTTTTAGTATTTTAAATGGTAAAATGCGTTTGTGGTGACGGTTACCTACAGTGGACACACACACACACACACAGACAGAAACACACATTCAAAAAGTTTTTGCCTTTGAATTTTTTAAGGCTAACTGGGTTTGGGCCTTACCAGTATATAAGGAAGTGACATTTCATTTTAGCTATTTCAGCAAACAGTTCAGGTTTTTTCAAAGCCTTTTACCACCAAAGCATCCACAGTGCATTTCCTTTTCGGAAATGCTGTTTCTAGTTTATCTATAATGTTCTCCATACTTAAATACTGTTTGCCACATACTATATTGTATTTATTTTTTTCTTGACACGATTCATGCTCTCAATAAATGTGAAAAATAACATCATTGTCTTCAACTGAAATTTAGCTGCTTCACTTCCGGCCACAGTGCCAAATCCTTTAGCCAATTGTAAAGTGCAATCCTGGGCACAAAGGGATTGGTTGTTTCGACCCCTGAGAGACAGCACCTAAGAAGATTACAGTTAATTCCTTACATACTCACCGCTTGAATACTTCTCATTTCAACTTGATTATTATTTTCATTTTTAAGGTTTGTATGTTATCAGAATCTGTGTTCTGACCAAAGTTGATGCTTGTTTGAGAGTGTTTTAATAGCAATTGGTATTGGTGTTATGAACAGATGGAGGTGATGCGAGACTTCGAGGTTTCTTGATGGGGGGGGTTATTTGCATCTCTTGTTTCTCGTGTAGCACTCCAGCACAGGGCCAGATACCCGCTTTCTGAGAGATGAGATTTGGCAGCTCGAGAATCAGCTGGAGCAAAGGGAGAAGGAGCTGACCCAGTTAAAGAAAGAAATGGGCAAGGAGAAGAAAACTATTGAGGAGGTATGAGCGTTATCCATTGTGCCTATGTATAGAATAGGACTTTGAATGTAGTCTTGTATCTTTTAAATGTTAGGCCATTAGTTTGCATTGTGTTGACATTATGTTGTTGCCACTGAAGATATTTTTTGTCTTGACGTTATTCATTGACTGAAGCAGTACCAGTGGGTTTTATTAAACCCCATGTAGTTGTCATTGTAAATCCTATTCTTGAAATGAAATAGTTTTTAAATAATTCCTTGTCACCCTGGTGTTTTTAGACAATGTCTGCTTCCAGTCGTATTGTAGTTAATTCACATTTTCAGAGGTGTTACCAAGTACAAATGCTGTTGGTGTGTGTCTGGTGTGGTTCAGTTGTTACTGCATATCTGCAACTTGCACTTTCGTTGTCTCAGTTGGCTGCACGAGCAGAAGAGGCTGAGGATGAGGCCAAGAAACTGAAAAGGGAGGTATGTGGTACTTGGCACTACAGTGCATAAAGCAATTATTTAATTCATCACTTTATCCGATGTAACACCTCTGGGGGGCTTCTTGGTGCTGGTTCAGTGTTTATCATGTCTTAATTTCTTTCTGTTCCGTTGCCATAGTTAAAAAAGATTAAGAAAAAGGTAAGAAATGTAATTAGTGTTCAGCTTTTAGTCTTTCAAAACAAGCACAAGTTGGTGTTAGTAGGAGTATATAGATATTAGGTAATCAAGTATGTGAAATACATGTTTAATGTCGATACATGTGGTTGCCGGGAGTGAAAAAGTGTCAAGTAAGAAAAGATGCAGACAACAGCGATGGAAACAGGACACAAATAACATATAAATAATAGTTGGGTTATATAAAAACGTATTTTATTTTAGACAATAATAATTGCAAAGTAAATAGTCCAGTCTTGTTTGTGTTTCCAGTATCCAATTGGTACAGTATGCAGTGTAATGTGTTTATATAATTGAAATATGTTGTAAATGTATTAAATTTAGAGATTGAGGATCTACAATATTAAAAGACTTTTACAAAAGTAAGTTATTCTGCTGTTGTCATCCAAAGGGCACTGGCCAGTGTAACAGGTGATCCTTGCTGATAAACCTGCCATGAAGACATTTTCCATGTATTTGTAGATTGGTGGTATTTAACTCCAAGCTACGTATCTGCATATGCAGTAGCCTCCCCCAAACACACACACACACACACACACACACACACACACACACACACACACACACACACACACGTGAACACCATGGTGAGGTCTTCATAATTGTTAATGTAAGATAAAAGGAAATCCTTGAATTCCAGATCATAGTATCAGTGCATGGTCATACAATGTTGGATTCAGCTATATTTTTGAGACTATTTCTTTAACTGCACCACAACAGAATGAGCAGCTCCAGCAGGATTTGGAATTCTATCGTGGAGAGCTGGACCAGAAGGAGCCAGTCCCATCCAGAGATGAGACGGCAGAGACCCAAAGAAAGCTGAACTTGGCCAATCGCCAGCTCTACCAGTGCCTGGATGACCTACAGGTAGCAAAACATATGGTTGTCTACTTTACTAGCGAACAAGAAAAGCCTAGTAGTAGTACCTTGCTTTATTCTTTGAGAAAATTAAAGCATCTAAGGTCAAAAAGCAATGTCAATTTAGAGTCAGTCTATTACTAGAATTTGTTTGACTTCTTTTTCTTTTTATAACCTGATCATTGCACCACAGATTTGTAGCAGCAAGGTATGTGTCTACAAATCAATCTTATAGTATATTGTGTCCATTAGCGAGCTGAGGAGGAAAACTTGGAACTGAAGACACAACATGACCAGATGCAGAAAAATCTGGAGGAATCTGTGAAGGAGATGGAGAAGATGACAGATGAGTACAACAAGATGAAGATTGTTGTGCAGCAGACTGACTCCATTATGGATCAACTGAGGAAAGAGAGGGACCATGCAAAGCTTCAAGTAAAAAAAAATATATATATATATTTTTACATGATGATATTCTGTACTAGCAAGTGAATTATGTTTCTCTTTGTGTTTTTAATCTGGAGGTCAGAGATTTAACAGATAAGATTCATAGCATGTCTGAAGAGGATGACCCAATTATGGCAGCAGTCAATGCCAAAGTGCAGGAGTGGAAGGTGGGTGTAAAGTAAGATTTCAGCTCTCAACAAGGCACCTCTTGTCTGTAAAATAAACTCATTGTGCAAATTCCAAATGTTAAACCCCTTTTGAGCACAGAAACTCATCTGTGAACTCAGGAGTCCTAAGTTGACCTTTTCTGCCTTTTAAAAAAAAAAAAAAAAAAAAAGGTAATTAAATTATTTTCTGTCACTACTTTGAGGGGATTACTTTCTGAAGTCCTGAAGTGAGCGTAGTGGATTACTCAGACATCCACTAAGCATATTACAACTTTCATAAATGTTCATTCACAAAGCACAGAAGTATCAAGTCAAAAAAGATCTGTATTTTGTAGTTTACAAGCTTGTCTAAAAAGAGATAAACCTGACTTGACCTTTTTTTTTTTTTTCCCCACACACAGAGAGTGCTCTCTGCAAAGGATGATGAAATTTTGGTGTACCAGCAGATGATCCGGGACTTGAGAGAGAAGCTGCGCTTAGCCCAGATGGATTTGGACAAAAGCAACATTATTGCCTTGCAGCAGGTCTGTCCCAAAAAAACTGACATATCACCTCCTGCCATAGCGGTGCAATGCATGTTGGTTATTAAGTTATCATTATGGTGCACTTGTCTGTTTTTGTGTAGATGGAAAGAAACAAGTACATCTAAGGTGGATGGTGTAGTCAGAGTTTGCCACACAGCAGTTTGTTAGAAATACTTAAACATTATTTAACGTTATAAACGACGTCGTTGCTGTTACATTGTAACATATCACAGCAGAACATATAACATAAGACAGGCCCAAGAATTTAAATTCAATCTATTAAAACAGTATCACGCTGTATTGGCACAAAACAGCATTAATTGTTACAATGTGATCAAGATATAATCATTCTAGATCATCTTAAAAATAAAAAATCATGCTTACAGTGTAAAAAGCTAGTGTGTGTGTGTGTGTGTGTGTGTGTGTGTGTGCGTGTGCCTTTTATTAGAGTAGGAAAACCCTGACTGGGAGGTGATTTCCATGTTTTCCATCTGTCTGCCATTTTTCCTACTTTTTGCTTTTTCTCTTTGCCTTGTCATGTTTTATCAACCTGTCCTTCCTTCCACATCTGTCGCTGCCCTGGTCCAGGTCATATATGAGCTCTGTGGTGTAAGTTTCATCTTTAATGGGCCCCCTATTTTCAGCCACCCCTGTTTTCATTTCATGAATTATCTCATTGACAATGGTGGAAGTGCTTAGAATTCAGTGTGCTATCACTGTGCTCAGCCTTACGGGCAAATGCTCATTATTTTAAAATGTTTTGAAATGTCCCAAAGACTGTCCAAGAGAGGGATAATCAAATCAAGATGCTAAGTGAGCAAGTTGAGCAGTATACGGGGGAAATGGAGAAGTACACCTTGCTCATTGAAGAGTTAAAGACTTCCACAAAGAACGACAGAGGTGGGTGGCTCCTTGCTTTGTTTTTCTAACTGAACACCTTCATGTCACAGCACGCATTTCTGGGACATCACCAACTGCCAAAGGTCTATGATTATTTATGTCACAGTAAAGTTCATTTATTTGCGTTCTGTAATGTTTGTGAGATAAAGGAAGCAGTTTTATGTTAACTTGGGTTTGACAGTTTTAGTTAATTTTACGTATACTTGCTTATTGCAAAAGCTTAAGAAACTACATGCACCACAGCACAGGTTATGTTGGGCAGTATGTGTCAGAAACCGACACTTTCAGTGTATGCACGTGATACATGTATGCGCAATTGGGGAAAAATCCTTTTTGTGTGTGTGTGTGTGTGTGTGAAGGATGCAGTGAAGTTTTGTTGGTCTTTAATGGGGTATTTAAGGGCTGGGACACACCTGTTGGCTGGAATTGGGCTGTTGGATAGTGGCCTTCAGTTGGCCTCTTCTGTGCATTGTGTTCTGTATCAGCTGACTAGTGGCACCACTGTCAGTGGCTTTTCGCCTAAATCAAAATGTTGAATCGGCATTGGTCAGCATCTGCCTAAAGACTGGGTCAGTGAGTGAGATACATACATGGTCCCAGGTCTTCTTTGACTTCTTCTCGTGCAGTCACAGAACGTGCAGCCCTACGTGCTCATTTACTCTCATTGTCTTCTAGCACCACATGTAGGCCCAGAGTAGCTGATGTAACTTGACACAGCAGTTGGTCTTCGTCAGTACTAGTTCTTTGACGTTGGCTGGGTGTGTCACGGCCCTTACACAGTAAAATCACTGTTAAATATTCGTCAACATCAAATGACATGCTAGGTGAAAGGAATAACTGTGACAAGCCCATAAAAAGTATTGCGTAGCTCTGAAACCCCTTGACCTCTACAGAGTAATTTAGCACCCTGTTTGCTTTTGCTGCCCACAACTGTTGGTTGGTGAGATCTCCTTTACTTGTCCAAGGGCTGCCATCGTCCATACAGCACAGGAAGATGGAGGAGCTGAAGTCTAAGCTGGAAGCTGCAGAGACCAGAGCAATGGAAGCAGAACGGGTAGCAAAGCTTGCGGAATCTCATGCTGAGGAAAAGGAAAAAGCGCTCATTGAGGCTTCAAACCGCTTGAAACAGTATGAATCTGTAAGTCTACAAATGCCCCTTTCCCTTTGTTTGTTGCTTTTGGCTTACATCAAAGATTCTTTTTAAATCCAGATCGAATGAATGTGGACTTGAATTCCCAGAAATAAGGCCTATGTTGTTTTTTTGTCCTGACTGTCCTCACTTTTAATATAGACACTGAAATGACTATGTGACTATGGTGTGATCAACATGCTTTTTTGGGTATACAAGCTAAGTTTTTGTTTTTAATCATATCTAATTACATCCTGATTTCCCCCAAAAAGCATACGAGTTGAAAAACAAGGAAATAAAGAAAGTGAGACAAGACGTGCTTTCTGATAAACAGTAACCGCAGCTCTGTTTCTGTATTACAGGGTACTTATGGCCTGGAAGCAGCCATTGCAGAGATCAAAGAGTGTAAAAATCAAATTAGAGTGAGAGAGCGTGAGACAGAAGCCATGACCAAAGAGATCAACCAGCTTGAGATGAGAATCAATGACCTCATGGACGAAAACGAGGATTTCCGAGAAAAACTAGGTCAGATTTTTAAGAAAACCTCACTTATTTTTTTCTTTGTGTATTTAGCATCGACTGAATTGATGCAGTGAAATAATTTAACTTGTGTTTATTTCGATCTTTTTTTTTTTTTTATCACTGCAAAGGTCTGGAAGCAAAGCAGGAAGTGGATTTGATGGAATTCAGGCGAGCCAAACATCTCAGACAACGCCAGTACAAAGCAGAAAACCAAGTCCTCACCAAAGAGGTACACTGAGATTACAAGTTATAGAAGTTCTAATCCCGGCTTTTATGATCATTCTTTTCGGAGCTTCTCTCATCTCCCTGCATGATTTCTTGCTAGATTGAGCGGCTTGAAGAGGAAAGACTGGCGCTAAAGAGACAAATCAGATGCATGGTGAAGGAAAGAGGTGACGCACAAATAACAGAGTTAATAAAAATAAATAACTGTGGCAATATTTTTTTTTTTCTTTTGCTATGTCTTTCCCCTAAGAGATAAAATCAAAGGGAGAGTTTACGTCAGGGTATTTCCTGATGGCCATCATTATGGCATTTGAGATATCTTGCAAAACTTTGAGGAATTAGGTAGCTTCTTCCAAGCATTTGAAAGTGATTAAGGCATAATAGCTGGACAAAAATGATAAAGTGTTAAAAACAATTTTCTGCCTCCAACTCAATGCACTGAAGTGCCATTGATGTCTGAGAAATTTGGTAATTAATTTTAAAAAATTCAATGGCAACATGTCTGGCAACATCAAGAAATTTGTTTCTATTAAAGCTGAAAAGAATTAGGCTTTTTTTTTTTTTTTTTTTGGCAATTTGTTACATTAAACTTACCATAAGGATCCTTAAGGACAATCAAATGTTTCTGTAGGGAATCCACAGTTGGACTTGCTGCTGGAGGACAGTATCCGGTCCAGCAGAACATTTGAACAAAGCAGCACTTACACAGACACAGAGATCAGACACAAGGTAAGATCCGTCAAATCAGGCATCTTTAACCCAAGTCCAGTTTTTAGAAGAGCAGTGAATCCCTGACCAAGCAACATTTTGAAATCGTATTTATCTAATAAGTTTATCTAATTTATCATCATTGCCATCCACAGAATATTGTTTTAAGAGAGCCTTGGTGTGCACAAACCAAAGAAAGCAATAATAACATGAGCTTTTTCTTTGTTGTTGCTTGGATACAGAACATTCAGCCCAAATTACATGTCAAAGGTGGTATTTTGCTTGATATTTGACATATATATTACTTATAGCTGATTATGAGGAAACAGTAACCAGGAAAGACAGTATAGAGCTGTGTCTAGTTTGGTGCTAATTCACATTGTGCAATACAGCTTTTCAGCGATCTAACTTGTATTTGCAGAATGAGTATTTAGGAAAAGAACTGACAAAAAAAGAGAGGGAGCTGGAATTGAACAAGACCCAGTTCCAAGTAAAATGTAAGTACATCTGAATTTGCATTCGAAGCTCAACTACACATATTCAGAGTTGAGTCTGTTTTTTATTAAAACATTTTTATTTTTAAAACATTAAGACTTTTCAAGTAAATTAAATATCTTACTGTAACGTTGTTTATTTTTATGTTAACTCATAGTGGAAGAACTGTCAAAAGTGAAAAGTGATTTGGAGGCTGCACTAAAAGATGTTCTTCAAGCTATGCGAATTAATCAAGAAGCCACTTCATCTGATGCTGCCATCAGTTTTCCCAGTCTGGAAAGAATGGCTGATGTAAGTTTATTTATTTTTTAAATTTATTTTCCACATTCAAAAAACCGGTGAACACAGAAGAAATTTTAGGACAATAGTACAGTAAAGGTTAAATTTCCTTTTGTGTGGAAAAATGTCATTTTGTACACAGCCTAACAATAGAAAAGGAGAAGATTCCAAATAAAAACCAAGTAGATTTCGGGTAGGTTCACTGGTGGGACCATTGCTTTTACTGGGCCGACCTGATCACAATCACACTGTTACACACATTCACGCCTGGAAGTTACCTAGTACAACCACTGACATGTGGACACTGAGCAGCTCCACTGGAGCAGTTTGGGTAAAGCACCTTGCTCAAGAGCACGGCATTAGTGTTTGTGAGGAAAGGAGGAGCGCTGCACCTCATATATCCAGTCTAGACCTAAACTATTTGTTTTGCTGCACTGAAAACAATGGTTAGATGAGCCTTGCAGTTATTTCATTGTTTCTGTCAGCGGATGAAGCACAGAGCTTGTTTCATAGCAACATAATGAAAACAAAATTTATTGAGCCAGCTAAAAGTTGAGAGTAGTCAGACTTTGATGGATGCTGCCGTGCTGTTGCTGAAGATTCTCAGTCATTCAGGTGAGGTTTTCTGGTAGTGGAATCAACTTCCAAGACATTTGTTTGACCTTGACTTCAGGGCTCAGCATCTGCCATGTCCAGCACAGGAGAAAGTGGAAGGAAACACTAGGCCACATGCGTAGTAGTAGTAGTAGTAGTAGTAGTATTGATGCTTACTGTCAGCATTAAGTTTGAACACAAAAGTAAATGTGTTTTTTTGTTTTGTTTTTTTTTTTTTTTTTTTTCCTGACTGATGAGGCACATTTTTAAATGATTTCATGGATAAACAGTCTTTTACTTATATATATTTTTTTTAAATTTCGATTTCAACTTCACTCTTCTACCTTTTTAATAGGTTATAGATATCAACAACACAACTGAACAGTCTCAGTCAGCCCTTCATCTTAAGTCCCAAATGCATCAGCTGCTGGGGAGAAATGAAGAACTGAGGCAGGCATTGAAATCAGCCCGCGAGGAGTCAAGCAGCAGCTTCAGCCAGCTTGCCAGAGCCCAGGAAAAGGTACATCCAGAATGTGTTATGTATCGTGTTTAAAAAGATTTTGACAGTGTGTGTGTGTGTGTGTGTGTGTGTGTGTGTGTGTGTGTTTTTTTTTTTTTTTTTTTTTTTTTTACACCATGTGACACATTTAGAAATGATTTATCAATTTGTTCAAAGTCAAACAGGTATTAACTCAAGGCCATATCCACATGCCAAAACCTTTTTCAAATCAAAAGCATGTGTGACAATCTATCACTACATGACAGTAGGGATAGAATTTTTAGTAATGTGCATAATGAAGATTTATAGAGACAGTGCCAAGACCCGACATTCTCTGTGTCTCTGAGAGGTATTTGCATGAATGGAACAGTTCTTTACCTAATTTGTCTCTTCTGTTTTCAACATGTGGGACATCTGTTTCATATAACAAGGATGTAAACACATGTTCAGGTTACAGTGACCTTCAGTATTTAAACTGACCCAACTGTCAATTGACAAACTGGCATAATGTTTGAATGTTTGTTGGATCCCTGATCATGAAAGTCTTGTCTTATCATCAAGCCCATGTCTCTAGGCCGCAGTTATAGTTCTCATTGTGTTACCACCATTCGCTTTTGTGGTTCACTGCAATAGAGCTGCCTGGCTGTTTGTGTGATTTCCTTTATCTGTGCCTGTCAGATGAATCAGTTGCAAGGTGAATTGGAGGTGCTCAAGAAGTCAGGCAGCAGTGGAGTCATCCTCCAACCTCTGACCCTCCCCAAGGGGCTGGAGCCCAGCAGCACTCAGGTCCTCAGTTCTCTGAATGAGTACACAGTTCGACTTCTTCAGGTCAGTGTTGTTTTAAAAATAAAAGCGGTGTAATTTAACTAAAGTCACAAAAAAAAGTAATGGAATTGTTTGTAGTTTCCTGGTTTTCTCTATAATGTGTGCAATAATCAGCAAACACAATATTTCTGACAGATAAAACAAACAGTTATTATCTTTCATGTTTTTTTTTTGTTTGTTTGTTTGTTTTTGGAACATACTCAAAATAACATTTAAATCATGGTGGAAAAAGTAATTGCAACATTAATTGGCAGCAACCTTGGCAAAAACCTTAAGCAAGCACTTCCTGTGTTAACGTTATTCTCTAATATACTGGACCTGTATTGTTGCCTCTGGAAGTGGTCCAGGACCAGAGGCAGCAATACAGCCCCAAATAACTATACTTCACTAGGAATGATGTTTTTATGCTGTATGTTCTTCTCAAACAAGTCATCATCTGTCCATAAGACATTTTTGTCAATAGTGTTTATCAGTGTTTGGATTATCAGTGAGGTCTTCGGCAAGCTTCAGGCATGCTGCAATGTTGTTTTTGGGAACCAACAGCTTCCTCCACTATGTGTATGCTACAGTGCCTGTTCGGTGTTTTGCGTATGGTTGAGTCAGAAACACAGATTTTGGTCTTTAGCTGTTACTCTAGGGTTGTGTTTTTTTTACCTTATTGAGCATTCTGGGCCGGGCCTTTAGAGTGGCTGGGCTCCCACTTTTATGGAGAGCACCAACAGTACCAAATCATCTAAACCAATAGACAATATATGTCCAACTATGGAATGATGAAGATTAAAAGTCTTTAAGAGTACTCTGTAACTCTTTCCAGCTACACGTTAATCATTAATAATTATTATGATTAGTCGTAATCATAGAACTCTGATGCTGATTATTATTACTCAAGGTAGTTCAGAATTTCTCATTTGAAATTCTGGTTTGTAGACGCCTGACTCCAACTGATGTTTAGTGACAGAAGCCTAGTCTTGCCATTACTTTTTCCACTATTACTTTGTATGTTTAATGTTTAATGGGCATGTTCAATAAAGATTACAAGATTGTGTTTTATCAGTTTTGAAATATAAATGTTGATATTTGTGACTTTGGTGTGGATGAGATTATGACCAGTTTATGCAGAAAACCAGGAAATGACATTACTTTTGGTTGCAACTGTATGTCTCAACTTTACATTGATCATTTATAATACCCATGTGAAATAGGAACTTAAAAACAAAGAGGAAAAAAGCAAGAAACTAGTTGGAACACTTGAGGAATACAAAGAGAAGTTTGCAGTCATCAGCCACCAACAGGGACTCCTTTATAAAGAATACCTAAGGTGGGTTTACAAGAATGTTTCTTGAAAGGTATAGCTGGCCTGTAACCTTAACGGCAAATGTTTGAATACGTTTTACTGTGAGTTTTCTGTTTCTCAGTGAGAAGGCTGAATGGCAAACCGAGAAAGAGACATTTACAGAAATAAAGAACAGGCTTGAGGAGCAAAAGCTTGTGGACGCTGTTAAAATACAAGAGTTCCATGTAAGTCAAGATGAACAGTTTATCACCAATTTCCTTGTTTCTGTGTGTGTTCAACCTCTTCCTCATAAGCAGTAAATAACCATGTGCGTTTATTTGTTTCGAACATCAGGAGCTGCTGGACACACTTAAGAAGGATCCAGAAGAAATCAGGAGGCAGCTGAGCGAAGCGTTACGCAAGCTTACAGTGCTGAAAGTTAACGAGAAGAAACTGACGCTGCGCTACACGACCCTGCTGGAGCAGGAACAGCACCTCCGCACGGAGAACAGCAAGCTGAGAGATGAGAGCAGCCAGATGCAGGTTTCTGTCACCCAGAGGATCGGCTACTTGCAGAGACACAAGGTACACAAAAACAAAAACACCAGTGCTCAGAAACACGGTTGCTCCCTGAAATTGATCAATTGGATCTTCAGTCAGAAGGCCCATCAGTAGACAGTTAACAGCACAAATCATATAGCCAACAACAAAAATGCACAAAGATGACAATCCCGCACATAATAAGGGGAGTCCTCTATCCAACCATCATCTCTACTGCTTATCTCAGAGTTGCGTTGTGCAGATTCCAGCTACATATAGCAGCATACACTCTCTCTCAGGGCTGACGCAGAGACAGAAATAAATACAAACTCACATTCACAACCACAGGCGATCTTAGAATCACCAATTAACCTAAAAGCATGCGCTAATGTTGTGCACATGCACCACATGCTGCTTGAGTGCTTGCTTTCATGTATATGCATGACGCTGTGATATTTTTCCACCTGCGGTTGGTAAACACCATTGCCCACTGGCATTTGTTAAATGAGTCACAGAACTCTATCTAGCAGCAGAGAGAATGCAGCGCCCAGCTCCACTAGTTGGGCTGCATTTACTGCTCGCTGGCACATCAAATTAGTGTTACTGTTATTTGCTGACATTTAACTCAGAGAGAGATGACTCATTTACCCGATTGCTTTTCCCTCTGTTTGACTGACATGGTGTTTTTTTTTCTTCATGCTTTACCTAAGATTTCAATATGGATCTCATAGGACATCGGTATTAAATAGTCAAATGTGAGCCAATTGACAAGATTAGGAGTCAGGGACAGGCCAACTCAAAACCAAATGGTAATTTATTGAAAATCCTGTAAGCAATGATTTGGCACAGTTTTTACACACAAATTCTACCGGGCTTGGAGCCGGCACCGTGCGGCTGCTGATGGGGATGGGCTATTGGGGGAACACTTTAACATGTGGTTGTAAACTGTGGGGTGCAAACCTCCGACGCTATGGTCAATAGGCAGCCTCCTCCACTGCCGCCCCTTTTCCAACATTATTGATATTTTTGGGTATTTATACCAATCCAATTCAATTCAACTTTATTTATCTAGTGCCAATTCACACCAAAGTAATCTCGAGGCACTTTACAGAGTAAAGTCAGGACTATAAGGATGTATAGAGAGGAACCATCATGGGCAACCATCTACCTTAAAAGTGGAGAGCGAAAGAAAAGAGCAACTAAAGCAACAGCAAAACGTCGGGCAGGATGGTAGGACCAGTAGCTGCACACAAGACCACAAGACAATGCCCTTTTTATTATAACGCATTTTGTCTTTAGGAAATGGCTACATATAAAATCGCCTCACTGCAGAAGGCCTTGGATGATAGTGTGCCCTCATCAGACCTGGAAAAGGCTAACAAACAGTACACAGAGCTAACCGTCAAATACAGAGACATGCTGCAGAGGGACAGCCGCCTTGTACAGAGAACCACCAACCTTGAACATTTGAAGGTATTAACCCACGTTAACTTCTCCATTTTCACCAAACCTCGGTTACATACATCTTCATCTCTTTTTGGCTGTTCACAATTCACTGACCTCAACATTCATTTTTCTGTCTCTCAGAGTGAGAATGAGTCTCTACGGGAGCAAATCTCAGCCCTGAATAAAGAACTGGAGATCACGAAGGAGAAGCTGAATACTTTGGAGCAAGCATGGGAAAACGGCCATTTAATTGGTAAACTAAGAATAGCAGTTATTATAATCAGTTTAGGTATTTAGGTTTTTCACAGATTTTATTCATTTATTTATTATCAACTGAGCTGTGGCTGGTGGTGTCATCACAGTCCTTTTTTGACAGTCTGTGTGATAGGGGTTTGCTAAGCGGGCTGCAAAAAACAAAAAACTGCTCTCCATAAATCATGATTAAACTTTTTTACGTTTTCTCTAGTTTGTGGTTTCAAACCTGCATATCAGATTCTCATCCCAAATTGTGTGGTGTTGTTTTTTTTTTTGTTTTTTTTTTATACCTGGAGGTGAAAATGGCATGGATAAGGCAGGCAAGGCATTGGCCAACAACGAGATGGTATCGGCTGCTAGACGAATCACCACACTAGAGATGAAGGAGCTAAATGAGAGGCAGAGAGCTGAACATGCCCACAAAATGTATGAACATATGAGGAACTCCCTGAAGCAGGCGGAAGAAAGAAACTTAGAGCTGGAGTCCAAGTTTGCAGAGGTAAATGATGTGTTGTTCACTGGCCGGACACGCAGTCTTACAATGAAGTGCTGGGCTGCATGATGCCTTTGTAACCTGCGCAGATGATGCATGGGAGGTGTTTTTTAATTTAGTTTTATTTCACTCAATATTTTCGGTTCGTGACCTCTGAAAACATCAGTAGAAGTCCACTATGTGACTTTTGTAACATCATGCTGTGCCAAATTCTAACAAGTTCAGGAACATTTCCCCCAAAGGCTAAAGAATCTTTTCAAGCAGTGATAGTTCGGTTTTTATCTTAGTTAACCAAGATGAATGTGGAGGCCCAGAGGGTCGAGCGGGAGCTGAGAGATGAGTTGGCAGACAGCATCAGCAAAGCTGTGAGCGATGCCGACAGAGCCAGGATTACAGAGTTGGAGAAGACTGAGGCAGAGCTTCGCATCGAGGTTTCAAAGTACGTTTAACAATGTGGAGACAGAGATTCATCGTTGAGGTTCTTCTCGCGAAATATATGTTTTTTTACATATTGCATTTGGAATTCTAGAATAACTTTGTGAGCAAATTATATAAACAAAAGTGAGAAATATGCTTGTCCTGGCCTCAATGAGAAAATCGGAATAATTCCCTTTACGGAAAAAGGAGTCCCCAATGTTAAATACATAGTACTTTTTAAGTTCACATTTTTGGATTTATATTGATAGTACTACTTCTAAAAAGGTTTAAACTAATATTTTATTATTGGATATGTGTATGTGTCAACTCCAGCTCAGATTATCAAGTGACTCCTTAGTTATGCAATAGAATTTTCTTGCTTGCATTTTATACATAGGTTGTGAACTGTGACTCATATTTAGGATAATATAGGAACCTCATTTTCAATATACAGTTTAAAATATGTATGTAAAGAATGTGATATGTGTTTTTTTGTACAGGCTTCAAGAGGTATCTGATGTTGCCGTTATGCAGGTGTCTGCTCTCCAGGCAAGACAACAGTCCAAAGAGAAGGAAGTAGAAGCTTTGAGGAGACAAATACTGGACTATCAGGTAACTGGATTTGTTAGATATTTTGGGGCCATTTATGAGCCATGGCATAAGAAAGCAGACAGGAACCACAGGAGGGTAGGACATACAGCAAAAGACCTGAGCCACATTCAAATGCTCAGTTATTTGGCTTTTGGTTTAATTGAACCTAGGAAGCAGTAATTATTAACTTTTCCTCTTCTGCCTTTTATAAATCGTAGTGCCTCATATACAATACCATGAAATCAGATAGTATCCATAATCTGTTGGATAGATCATATTGAATGATCATTTGTTAAAGTTATTATAAATATGGAATCGAATTTAACAGTGAATTTCTTTTTTATTATTATTTGCATATTCTGTAAACCAAATTAAAGTAAAGAAAAACATTACTTCTGCCTCTCATTAGTATAAAACTATCTACAACTTCAAAAATCAAATACACAAAAGCACCTTGGTGGTCTAGCAGGCAGGCATGTACATTCATACGTTGTGTTTAATTGTTTTAAGTGTCTTGACAGTGTTGTATCTTTCCCTTAGTCGCAGTCAGATGAGAAGGCCCTCATTGCAAAGCTCCACCAACATATTGTGGCTCTGCAGATCAGTGAGTCAGCTGCTTTGGCCAAGCTAGAGGCTGCTACCTCACATATCCAACAGCTGGAGGCTTACAAGCTGCGTGCCGAGCAGCAGCTGGATACCTGTGAGCGCACTCTGTTTCTCGCCCGCCAGGAGAGCAGAAATCGCTCGAAGCACCTACGGCAGACCATCCAGTCACTCCGTAGGCAGTTTGCTGGAGCGCTGCCGCTTGCCCAACAGGAGAAATTCTCTGTGGCTATGATGGGCCTCCAGGAGGACCGAGTAAAAGCCCAAGAGGAGAGGAGGAAAGCTGAGGAGGAGAGGAGGAGGGCAGAGGGTAGGGCGGAGGAACTGGAGCTGAGACTTCAAGGGCTGGAGGAGCTCATCTCAACACTAAGGGATATAAAAGGCGCCCAGAAGGTCATTTTGATTGACTGACAGATATAAATGCTATCACTCATTCCCCACAACTTATAAGCGGCTATCACTGAAACCCATTCCACTGTATATACATTTAAACAGGTAACTGAGTGGCACAAGAAGATGGAAGAAGTTCGCTTGCAGGAGCTGAGGAAAGGCAGGGAGCTGGTGGTCCAGAAGGAGGAGATCAGGTATCTTAAGAATCTGGTCGAAGAACAAGAACGATCCATCGGGATGCTGGAGGGGGATATTGTGCAGCTACACATGGTGAGAGAAGGGGGGAAAAAAAATCCTGGCGGTACACACATAGTTTTCTAAATAAATCAAGTCATACTTTGGGGACATTCAAGTTAAATACAAAGGTAGAGTCCAGTATGACTCAATAACTCAATAATTACCTCAGTTGTTAGGTTGGTAAGATTTCAATATCAAGAAAACTAATCAAGAAAACTTCTCCCTTTGCCCTGCAAAGCTTCAAGAGGAACGCCAGCTTGCATGGGATCAGCGAGAGGTGGAGATGGAGCGCCAACTGGAACAGTTTGAGAAGCAGCAGAATAAAATTCTGAGTGCTGCAGAAAAGGTAAACACATGTTTCTAAGCACTGATGATGAAATGGCTCAAATGAACATCAAGTTTTAAACATTTTGTCATCAAGGCTACGATTAGTTGTAGTATTTACTTTATTACCATATGTGTTTAGAAATAATGAAGCATGAGTTACAGTTCACTTGTCTGCTTTTAAAGCCTGCTAATTACCATAGAAATATTTGTTTTCAGCTTGAGGAAGGTCCGGACTTCCTACCAGACCCAAGTCTACCACTTGCTCATCAGTTGGAATTTGCTTTGGGTAAAATCAGACAGCATGTTCGTACAATCTTGGACACACAGGCCACCTGCAAAAGTTTGGATGAGGTGTAGTATTCTTTCCTTTTTTATATATATACAGTTAAGATCTTATTTATTAGTTTGCTTTATGAAATCAAACGAAACCCTTAACTTTTCAAATACAAGTGTTTTTAGCTTCCGAAAGCACAAAAGCAAAATCTCCTTTTAAAAGATGTCCCTTTATCAAAATATCTCTCTACTTCTATCTGAAAAATACCTCCAGATGACATCACTTGGGGGAACCTTCCGTTCAGATTATGCCAACTTTTTGCTCACACTGTGGAGTTTGTAAACATGGTCAAATGGTTTTCCAGAGCTCCCCCAGCTGACATGATTGGAACTCCTGATATGACCCTGTCCCTTAAGTGAAATTCAGTGCTGATTGATTGCTCGGGTTTGGTTTGAAAGCAAAAACGTTACATGAGTGTGTCATAACTTTGACCACTTGAATTCTCACTATACATTTGGTACGAAGCAAATGTACAAAGATGTATTTCATATTTAAAAATGTACCAAATAGGGTCCCTACCATTGACGCTGCTTTACTATGTAAAGTTTTCTGATTGATGAAAACACTAGGTGGAATTTTAGGGAATTGTTCCAAAGTTCCTTGGGTGCTAATGAGTTTGAACTTAACTCTGTTTTATTTGAATGAACACATCACGCTGTTTAAACTCTCTTTTATTTGCAGAAGTTGAAAGAGAAAGAAGCAGCTCTGTGGAAGGCAGAACAGAACATCGTCTCCAGGGATAAAGTGATCAACGAGCTGCGTCTTCGGCTCCCAGCTGCTGCCAACAGAGAACGTCTACTAGCTGACCTTGCCAAACATGAAGAGGGCCAGTCAGACTGTCAGCCTGCCCTCAGATTGGCCCATCAGACCATTAAAGACCTTCAGGGGCGACTTGATAAAAAAGAAGACATCCTAAAGAAATATCAAAACCAGCTTTCTCAAGCCAGACAGGTACAATGAGACAATGATTATGTGTGCAAGTATTTCTTAATACATTAACTCACAGATAGTTGGAAAGCGATAAATAGAGTTCAGTGTCTAAACGGTAAATGGTCTGGACTTATATAGCGCTTTTCACCCATTCACACACACACTCACACACCGATGGGGGCGCTGCTATGTAGCCAGGGATCGAACAAACAACTGCGATATTGGTGGACGACCCCTCTACCTTCCTGCGCCACAGTCGCCCTAGTGGGTGGAAAACCAGAAATCTCTGCACTTTTGCTTGTTACTATTTGAGTCAACAAATCAAGGTTAAGAGAGAGGTGGACAAAGCTATAACTTAAAATATGTTGAATTTTAAGTTCGATATTTCATCAATAAGTAATATAAAGTTCCTTAAATGTTTCCTAATTACAGAAATTGATATTTTATGTCCTAAGCCCTTCTCCGTTTTATTTCAGGATCAAGAGGAGATGATAAAGAGACACCAGAAGGAGCTCAGAATGCTGCATCAGAAGCTGGACTTGCACACAGACTCCTCCCTAGAGCGCTTTAAACAGACAGCCATGGTACACGTGTATCCATTTCTTTATTTATGAGATTTTGAGATTTTGTTTTTCTACCAAAGCTTTGACATTTTGGACCATTGGAAAAATGGCAACATGGGTAGAAGTCTAGATGATATAATTCAGAGCATAGACTTAGTTCCCATATTTAAGGATAATGCACTTGTATTGCGTTTCACACTGCCAAACGTTTGTTGGCAAACTTTCACTTTTTCAAGTGTAATTTAGAAAACAATATGAGAGTCTTGAGCATTTGACTGGAACTTGAAACTTCATGACTTTGACAAAGTATTGTCTTTCTTTCTTTTAATGCTGCCTCTGATATCTGTCTAGGAACTGATGAAGAAGCCCACTCTCAAAATACCTACCTCCAAACATCTGGAGCGTCTGGCTGAGTTGGAGCAGACAATGGCAGAACAGGACATCTCCCTCTCTTCTATCACAGAGAAGCTGAACCTGACCACAGCTGAGCTAGAGCGACAGAGGAGAGCCATGGAAACAGAGGCTAACCAACACGCCGAGGAGATGTCAAAGTGATTATCAGTTGGTGTTTTGTCTGATTTTTGAGCTACTGTTCAATAGTGAAGATTATATTAGAGCAAAAGTAGATTTATTTTTTTTCATGTTCTCTTTTAATGTAGTTCATTAAGTTAGTAATGCTAAACATTACTAAGATTTACATCCATGGAACAGCATTGAATTTGTTTAGAATAAATTAGAGAATTCATTTTGTACTGCTTTCCAAAACACTGGTGGGCTTAGCTGCTAATTCTGCAAGGTAAGGAACAACAACCATGGAGGGGTTGTGATCCTCATATTAAGACAAGGAAAAATAACACATTCACATTGTAACTGTGAAACGTCTACTTATGCAACTGCAATCCCAGACTATCAGGGATCTCAGCCAGATTACAGCTAATATGTGAAAAGCCGTATATTAGTGTACGGAGCAGTGGGGTCAGTGCCAGGGCGATGTTTAGAGCTCTACATCAGATGAAGTCCTTTTTATTTGTATGGAAGGTTATTGCATCTCACAGGCATTAAAGCGAAGTGATTTAGTTGTATATAGTTTGCAATAGCAAAAGTATTTTGCTATTGTATTAAGGAGTATTAGGTTTGAAAACTCCACTTAACCTAAACGCTACACTGCTTCAGTGAAAAGACAGAACAAGCAGCTGGTGCCAGGTTAATAAGGTAGGTGCCTTAAGGGGACATTCAAGGAAAATGGATGGTAATGGGTAATGCTTTAGATTACAGCCGGTGACTTACAGGCTAAGTACAGCGAACTTACTGTGTACTGGTAACAACAGTGTACCTCCACAGTACCTATGGATACATATTTGTTGTTACTTGATAACAATAAATGTTGGGGAATAATGTACCCCAAGAAAATAATCAAAGTATTCAGTAGTTAAGGGGTACGTATTAAATAATTCCATGATAAGTGCGAATACTTACGGTGTAACTACTGTTTAACTACAGAAGAGGCTGTTATGTAATAACACACATTAAGAATCTGTATATTATTCAATAAACTGACAGAGATCATGTCTTGCAGACTGCAAGAGTATCATGCTGCCCAGGTGAAGGCTCTGACTCATGAGACTGAGGATCAGAGAAGCCAGATGGTCCAAATGGAGAAGGAGATGAACTACCTTCAAACTGAGCTGGAGGCCCAGAAGGAGGCCAACGTTCGCTCCCCCAGCAACACCATGAAAAACCTGGTTGAACGACTCAAAGCACAGCTCACCCAGAAAGAGAAACAGCTTAAGGTTGTTCTTTTTATCAAGTGTTTTTGGTTCCTTTTGTTCAGTTATATAATGGTGAGCAGCACAGGGTTAACTTATTTTCCTTTTCAGGAACAACCTTTTCTAGAACTCCTGCCTGGCAGCTCCCACCTCAGCATCCTTCTACCGATATTTTCACAGTCTCTCCTCTGTACATGTCTCTGACTTTATCTCCAACACATCTAACATGAGCTGTCCCTCTGATGTCCTCATTCCTGATCCTGTCCATCCTCGTCACTCCCACAGAGAACCTCAACATCTTAAGCTCTGCTACCTCCAGCTCTGCCTCCTGTCTCTTCTTCAGTGCCACTGTCTCTATGCTGAACATCACTGGTCTCACCACCGTCTTGAACACCTTTCCTTTCATTCTTGCTGATACTCTTTTATCACACAACACACCTGACACTTTTCTCCACCTGTTCCAACCTGCCTGCACTCGCCTCTTCACCTCTTTTCCACACTCTCCGTTGCTCTGAACCGTTGACCCTAAGTACTTAAAGTCCTGCACCTTCTTCACCTCTGCTCCCTGTAACCTCACCGTTCCACCTGGGTCCCTCTCATTCACACACATGTATTCTGTCTTACTGCAGCTAAGCTTCATTCCTCTGTTTTCACATAAGAAGCTAGTACTAGTAAATATATGTAGTAGCATATATGTACTAACCCTTTTCAAGTGTTAGTAATTCACATTTAGTTCCAGCATATATCAGATAAAGATTTCTTTTCATCCTTTAGTCAAACTCACTAAAAGGAGGTGTGTGTACTGCACTGTTAGATAAATTATTACTCAAAAATGACAGTCACTGGAGTCTCGTTAAAAGGTTTTTAATCCCATGGTGCACTCATCATATCTATAACTGATATCTCTTTCTTCCCTGGATTCGCAGGCTCTTAGTAAAGCTCTGTTGGAACTGAGGGCAGAGATGACGTCTGCTGCAGAGCAGCAAGTCATAGCCAGCGCTGCACAAAAAGAAGAAAGTCTTAATATACAGATGTTAGTTAACAAGCACACTAAAGACCTAAAGGTGAGAATCCCATATGTCATAGCAGCATGTGTATTTTAATACTTTTGACTTAATTAACATGCATACTAAGATTTTTTTTCCTAAAACATCCCAACTTGGAACAGTGCATCTACTGCACTTGTGATTATGTATAGTAGCCAGTGTAAATGCCTAGAACTGCCACAGTGCAATGGCATCATGGGATAACAGAGCTGCATCAATTGTTTAATAAATCCCTCTTCACTAAAGGTGCAAGTGCAGGAGCTTAATGAAGAACTTCAAGCTGCAAAGGAGTCGGCAAAGGCAGCAAGAGGTCGGGAGAACACCCTGAAAGAGCAGGTGGACAGCATGAACAAGGAGCTTCAGAGGAGTCAGAAAACCCAGAGACACCTGCAGGCAGAAAAGGAGCAGAGGGAGCAGGAAATTCAGGAGCTCCAGCAGCAAATCAAGAGGCTCAGCAACAGCCTTCAGGTTAGTGTGGGAGCATGCAGCTTGGTTTGACACTGTTACTGTGAGTGAGGCTCAACAACAACCACGATACAAACACTATCAGCATGAAAACCACATGTCAACTCGTTCATGCTTTTCCACAGCGCAGAAAAGGTCTATCAGCCGTTTTACTACTGTTCTTGTAAGATTTAAGATATCAGAGTGTATTTAATTATTCAGAGTTCAAACTTGTCTCAAATCTTTGGCCACATCTGTCCTTTGGATCATTCACATAACGCAAGATGTTGCAGTGTCTTGCTTTTGGTCATTGAGTCAAGGGGCATGTCAGTGTCCTCTGTACCTTTTTATCAGAAAAGCGAGGCACTGTGGAAATCTTTCTTTGTATTTCTTCTTTAGAATCAATCAGAACCCGATGGGAAGGGGCCAACCATAGAGAATTTGCAGAAGAAGATCAGGCGCCTGGAATCTGACTTAGAAAAAAGGGCAGAGGTGAAAAATATCAAAGAAGACCATGGAAAGGTTTGTTCATTTATTCAACACTGAACATGTTAATATTATCATTTTGCTGTATTACTGTTCTCAGTTGCCACATGTTGATGGGAAGCTTCTGTCTGACAGACTAAAGAAGAAATTGTTCGCTGGGAGGAGGGAAAGAAATGGCAGGCCAGGATGGAAAAGGTGAAGAATTCACTGAAGGAGAAGGAACGAGAAAATGAATCCCTGTCGAAACAGCTCAGCACTCTTAAAGACCTGTATGCAAGGTCAGTGTGTTCTTTGATGTAGAACATAAAGTTTGGACATTTTCAATTGTGATTATAGTATAAAAAAACTGTCAGACTGTCTCTTACCTTTTTTTTTTTTTTTTTTTGTCCTTTCGGCTTATCCCGTGAGTTCATGGTCGCTACAGCGAATCATTGTACACATGTTGATTTGGCAGTTTTTGGTTTGTTTTTTTTGTTTTTACGCCCGATGCCCCTTCCTGACGCAACCCTCCCCAATTTCTACCGGGCTTGGACCGGCGATAGGAATAGGCTGTTATGGGTTCAGTGTCTTGCCCAGAGACACTTCGACATAAAGCCAGGACTGGGGATCGAACCACTGACCCTGTGGTCCGTGTACGACTGCCTTTTACCAACTGAGCTACCTATTGGAATCTTAAATTGGCTCAAGCCAGTTAGTAGGGTTATTTTCTTAATATTTTATAAAAATAGTCATAAAAATAATAATAATATTAATAATAATCATCATCAGAAATTTCTAATAATGATCATAGCATCAGTGGGATCAAATGGACCATCTATATGCAGCTATAGGCCATATTTTATCTGTCAATCCCCAATCATGGTGGAGCTGTTATATTTTTGTCAGTCCTGCATTTCCATTCTGTGTTTTGTTGTTCGTGCAGACTGGAGCAAGAGAAAAGTGCACTGCAGAAGAAGCTGAAGGGTCGAGGTGTGACTGCGGATCACGTTGTGGGCGTGAGATCTACTGAAATGGAGAAGGAGATGGAGGAGCTGAAGAAAAAGAACTCAGATCTGGAGACACAAATCCTCACCATTAAGTATGTCCTGTATCATGCATCATGTCCTGACATGCAGGGAAAAAATACATTGACCTGTTTTACAATGCTTGTTACATACATTATGCAGTACAGAGTACAAATCCTGTATATTCAGGGGAGTAGTGTTTGTAATAGTACTATTTAAACTATAAAGCAGAGTTAACACAAACAGATGCAATATGATGCACATTACACTGATTTCAGCTTCTTGTATTTCTACACAAGAAGCTTAGTTTCCCCATTATGCTTGTAAACCAATTATTCGATCCCCTTGAAAACTGAGTTTGCCATCAAGCTCCACGCTGCTTTGCTTGTATTCTCAGAGCCACTCAATTGAGGATCCACCAAGAGTTTGAATTGTAAAGTTAATATTGCTAAGTAAGCGGGTTGGGGTTATTGGATATACATAGACCGTTGCAGTCTGTGACTGCTTCTCCTGTGAAGGGGCTGTCAGGGGGCGAGAGGCAGGGTCCACCCCTAGGGATGCGAACCCACAACTTTCTAGCTTTAACAGTTGTTTTTAAAAAAAAAATGCTACATTTTTAGTCAGTGATGAAAAGTCAGTGTTCAGTTATTACATATTTGTGGAAAGTTTAGCTGGATGAATGCAGTAGCTTAATCAGAGTTGACAGAAACGAAATGAAAATAAAGTGCGTTCTGTTGCAGACAGCACCAGGCTTTACTTCGTGACGATGCCATGGAGAATCTGTTGCTGAGGAATCGCTACCTAGAGGAGAGAGTAGAGAATTTAGAGAGTCAGATGCCCAATGAGTCTCCTTCAAGACCCTCGGTAAGTGGCCAGTGACATAACAACACCCATTGGCTACGATGTTAAAATGACCTGTGTGGTGTATTTAGTACCACAAACACTGTAATACACGTGCTGGGACTCATCATAAACACATTAACAACTCAGACTGGTATAAACCTATAATTAAAGTCTTGGATTTGGACATTTTCATGGGTATATTCTCACATTTTATTTTGAAACAATTGGTTTTTAATCCTACATTCACAGAGCTTCACCTTTCTACCCTTGTATGATGTAGCGCTGTTCTAGTTCAAAGATGATTAATTTTACATTTTGTCTTACTCTATTCATCATTCTTTAATTTTTATTTATTTATTTTTTTTTTGCTGTACCTTCTTCACTGGTTTATTCTGATTCATTGCCCATAAAGGTAAAAAGCCCCCCCTCCCCAGCTTTCAAAGGGATTTGTTCCGTCATGTTTGATGTTGTGGACAATGAACCTTCCAGCTTCTGTGCCAGTGCTCTGGCTGTCGAAGACCCTGTTAAACATCACAGGAAGCCGAAACAAAGCCAGATGGAGGGCGAATCTCAAACTATCTATGATGAAGCAGATGTCTGCGTTGAACAAGAACAATCAAGCCCTGATACAACGGAAAACACAGCAGCCGACGAAACAAATGTAATGGCAGAAGATGATGCTGATCACGTTAACGAGGAGATGCAAACAGAGGCAGATCATGTGGTTGAAGATGAACAAATCACTGCGCTTACACAACCCCAGACTGCAAAAGACAGTGAGCCTAATGATGATGGCACAGAGGGTAACATAAGTGATCCTGGTCTCTGTGACACAACACAAGCAACAGAGAATAAAAAAATGAATAAAGAAGATGCGGCTGAATTAGATGATGGAGATTCGGAGAATGCAGGAGTCAAGGCAGTAATGCCAGGAGATGAAGAAGAAATTGAGACGACACATGAGGCAACAGAGGCTGACGATCCAGAGCAGCGTTGCTCAGCAGAACCAGATTGGGATTGCAGCACCATACTCTGCAAAAACTCTGAGCAGTCAGTCGGTAGAATAACGCATGAGCATGCAGAGAAAAGAGGAACAAGACCTCTTGAATATCTGAAGGTACTCTAGGCATCTAGATGTTACAAAAGTAAAAGCAGTAAGAGTGTAGTAAGTTTTAGTGTTGTCTCCCTTTCTTAGTCCATCATGGAGTAAAGGGTTGTGTGGTTGTGTGAAAGTAGAGAAAATGTCATTAAAATGCTATTTATTTTTTTCCCCCCCCTTCACTCCCGTAGAGCTTTTGTTGTGAAGATGAAATACTTTCCCCCACATCATAATAATGATATAATAATTAAATCTGGCTCATTGTGTCTCTGCTTTCCTCTAGACGTCGGGGCGAGGCACTGGCACTCCGTCCCAGAAAGATCAGGAGCTCCAAAAAGAAAACCTGAAACTGGCCTCTGAGAACCTGGAGCTACGTTTTCAGCTGGAGCAGGCCAACAAAGACCTACCAAGACTCACGGTGGGCAACTGGATCTAGAAGGGATTATGTGATATTGTATAAGTACCTGGGATGTGTTCACTGAGTAACGAGACAGCTTGACATGTACAGTACAACATCAGCCAATTAAAGATAAAAACAATCCAATCCAACAATCTCCATACAGATGCTAAAACCAACAATTTTTACTTTACAAACCTCAAAACAGAATCAAGTTGCAGACCTCAAAGAGATGTGCAGTGCATTGAAAAAGGAAAAGGCAGAGGTGGAAAAAAAGTTGGCTCATACACGGGGAGTAAGTTATACCATATTACTTGTGTTCTTTCTAATGTGTACAGGATTATTTCTTAAAAGTAACGAGAGAAAAATTGACTCGACAATGTTTTTCTATAATTAGCATCACGTCGTCACATCTTTTTAGCCGTGATCCATGATTTACCGGGTTTTCTTCATCAGGCTGGTCACAGTGGCAAAACGGTACCTGAACTTGAGAAAACAATCGGGTTGATGAAGAAAGTGGTGGAGAGGGTACAGAGGGAAAATGAGACCCTAAAGAAATCACCTGCAACTGAAGACGAGGTCTCTGGCTTGAAGCAAGAAAACGAAAAACTAAAGGTGGCTGGCAGCATCCTACACGTCGTACATTGTGATGAACACCGTGCTCACTTAGCCGTTGTTACTACAGCTGACTGTAAATATCAATGATTTTAGGGCGACTACGAGAAACTGAAGAGTCAAAGTGAAGCTGAGCTGAGCTCCAAACTTGAATCTAAAAGTAAAGCGCTGGAGAAAATAGTGATGGAAAATGAACGTCTTCGCAAGGAGATTAAAAGGGTAACTCCACACAGGCTCATTGGGGGGGGGGTGGGGGGTAACATGGGTTGCCTGCAAACATTTAGTACATAAATACAAATGCAAAACAGGTTCGTATGAAAAAGATGCAATTTCCTTTTAAGCTGGTCGAATATTGCAAAACACCTTTTTTTTTTTTTTTTTCCAGGTCAGTGATACTTTGTATGAGCATTTACATTAGAAATACTGATAAACTGTACTAAAAAGGTTTCTGTGCCCGTGTTTCATATTGTTGCAGAAAGCAGAGGCTGCAGAGAGGCTGAGAGTGGCAAAAACCAGTCTGGAGGTGAACAACGAGAAGCTGGAGGCAGAGCTGCAAGAAACCCAACAGCGACTTCGAGCTGCTCTGTCGAAACCCGTCACAGAGGCAGCAGACAGTAAAATGTGGAAAGCATCTGTGGTAACAAGGTCAGCAAACGTTTATTCAAAACTGAAGCAGTGATCTAATGTGGCCCCCTCCTCCCCTGCTACTGTTTACCGTGGTTTTAACAGCAGTTTCCATATTAATAATCATAACTAACCAGTTTTTGTGTTTGACAAAGATAATCCTATGTAACAGTATATAGGTCTAAGAATTACTTACCTCCATGCTTTAGGGATCCAAACCCTTTTGTTTTCTTGCACTTTGTAGAGCTTTAAACTATTTGTAGAGTTTACAGCCTGTGAGCCAGAGGTTGTTTGACTTCCATCTGCAGAATGTTTGAGAACAAGATGAAGGAACTGGAGAACGAGCTCTCCCAGAAGACGTCCAGCCTCTCTGAGCTCAAACAACAGCTGAAGGAGGTGAATGAGCGTGAGGAGCGAGCTCAGATAAGCATCCAGCAACTTGAAGATCAGGTACAGACTAAATAACATCAGTGAGGGATTGAGTCAGCTACTACTGGTCAAGCTCAGGTTTCCTAGTCACGGTGTTACTCGGGCAAAATCTCTTTCAAAAGTATTGTGTAAATGTATTAACACAGTTAAGGCTTCGTCTTTTCTTAGGTTGATATGTTAAAACAATTACCTACTACTTCAAGAGGTGCAGGGCTTACTGAGGAGGTCCAGGCAATGAGGTAAGACTCATTAATAATTAAGTAACAGAGATAATACAGTAATATTAGGTCAGGCACCAGGCAAAGTACAGCGAACTTACTGTGTACTTACTAGTAACAATGATGTAGCTCTACAGTAACTATCGACACAGTTGTAGTTAGTTGATAATAAGCAACTTTAGGGAAGTTTGCTTATTAGACCTAAACCTAATTTGTCAAATGTTCATATTTATATAGAATATACACACACCACTATATAGAATATGATTGCTCTACAGGTCTTTAAGCAGTAATAGTACTGTATGGGCCAAACTCAAAATCTACACTATCCACACAGAAGTACTGAGTGTGTAGGTCACTTTTATTTAGACGGCACAAAACTTGAAAACTTCAGTGTTTACAGTGGATCCAGAAAGAACAAATTCGTTAGTTGCCTTACAATTCGACAAACTGTACCTCATATGTCATTTTGTTTGTATCGTGTCAACACTAAGATTGGTCAACACCAAGCTGAAGAAAGAGAAGTCCGAACTGAAACAAAGGCTCGGCGATAGCGAGCGATACGGTGAGACGTCTTCTAAACCAAGTGAGACTTCCAAGCACCATTTTCTTTTCTAAATCATTTGGATAATAAGTCTTTGTTTATAAGTATGTGTCTTTTCACTCGTCTCCTTTTTTCTTAGACTATGAAAAGCTCCAACACCTGCTGCAGGCTTCTGAAACGGAGAAATCCAAACTCCAAACAGAGGTTAATAAGCTAAAGAAAGAACTAGAAAACTTTGACCCAACGTTTTTCGAAGAGATCGAAGACTTAAAATACAACTACAATTTAGAGGTGAAGAAGAACATTCTGCTGGAGGAACAGCTGAAGAAGGTGTGTGATGAGTTTGGTGTAAAAGCAGAGCTGCCTAGTGCGTCTATCAACTAACTCGAGGTTACTGTGCCTTTTTAGTAGATGCAAAACTGTTAGAACTACAACTGAATGTACTTTTTTTAAAAGTGTCTAATCTTTAAAAAAGGGCCAGTAGCGTTTACTTCTCAGGTAATGTTCAGTGTAGCGCTCCAAGTCTGGATATTAACCCTCCATAAGGCGTTAGTGTCTCTAAAAGTCAAAACTACAACCAGGATCAGGATCAGAGCGGCTTGTGTTGAATCTACAAACGTCTGGTTCATTTTCAGCCATTGTGGATTAGCTTGTTTGTCTGTGCTCTGTGACCTCAGTTGCTGTCTACATGTTTCTTTATTCCAAAAAGTGCGATTAGTAATATTGGCCAAACTGATGTGAATCATCTTCAGCCAGCTGCAGAACGAGGACTTGCCAATTTGACGCACGTAGGGCAACATTTGTTAGAATTCCGAGGAACAGGACTTTTAGAATAAAGAAACGTGTGGGTCTGTTTCAGGCTGCTGGCTGCCAACCTGCTAATTATATGAGTGACAGTTTTGGCACCTGTAAGGTGATCGTGGACAATACAATTAATTTCCAATATGGTTGAAATTATTCTCAGCATTTCGAGATTTTTCAAAGCAAGATTGAAATCTTTGAACTTTTATATTTTGGTAGAGAAAGTCTACTGCTAAAACAATTCTGTCCACTTGATCATGTTTTTTTAATAATGGAGTTTAAATCATAGCCTCAATCCAAAACCTTTTAGGAAAAAGTCTAAAAGTTACGTAGCTCCTTTAACTTTCTTCCCATAAGGCAGCAGTTTTTTTGTAAATACCAGTTTTTGGGCTGGTGAATGAATAAATACGCTATGTAATGAATTAAGATTTTATATTTTGTACAGTTCTCACATATTGTGCTTGCATAAATCTTTCAATAAAGCAGCTTGTCATAAAATAAGTTAAATGTTTACATACATTTCATTTTTTGTGTCTTTCAAACACTTAAGCAGGTTTAGTTGCTAAAATGCTCAGTTGGTCAGTAATTTTTTGTAGTTTATTTACATCAAAGCAGAAATAATTTATGCGTACAGTTAATTGCTTTTCTGAAATAAAGACGAGGTTAAAAAAAAAAAAAAAAAAAAGTTTTGCTCATTGAATGTTGTGATCCGCTGCTAACAAATGTGTTGTAGTGGCAGTGTTGAGCACAGCTTCACCTGGAAGATACTTGAGTGGTAAACCACTGCAGCAACCACCACATAACACTCAGCAGAAGCTTCAGAAAGGGGAAACTTTCACCTGGTCGGAATTTACAAGTCCAACTGGACGTCCTGAACCCGGCTGAAGCAGCGTCCGTTTAACACCGAGAAGGAAGTGAACAAGTCTTTTTTTCTGACGTACTCCTCAGCTGTGCCATCAACGCGAACGACCACCGCCCTCTCGCCGAAGTAGGTTTCCCTCTCTGGCCACGTGAGGCCCAGGTGATGACGATGAACCTATCGACACAACAGCCAGAGAAAAGTCTTAGGATCCTTACAGTGTATTTCACTATACAAACTCTGAATCCATGACTCCTACTTCCCATTTGTTGAATAAAATTATTTTTCTGAATATTTAACAGCTGTACTGTACAATAACACTATTTTCCGAACAAAACGAAAGAACAGTCGATATGTATTGAACATCCACACTTGAAGTATAAACCTTATGGCAGAATGTCCCAGCTGTTCCGTGGTCAGTGTGAATATGTTTAATCTGAAGAGCTTCATAGGTCTTAGAACATCTTACCTTGATCAGGGTCCCATCGTCACAGTGCCAGACAATGCCCTCCACTCGGCCCTCTGAGGACTCCTGGAACCAGGAACGCAGCTGATGAAGGGCAACGGGTGGAGGGTTCCTGACTCTAATGCTCCCATGTGACACCAGAAAGTGGACGGGCTGCTTCTTACTTCCCAAACCTGTTAGGACACGCAGTTTAGAGCCGATCAGCCGCAGCAATAAATTCCCCATTTTAAACGATTCTCAGTCGTCCAGGTTTGGTTAAGATTGAATCGTTTCATCTGCTGACAGGATTCAATCTTCGGATTTTAAACAAATAGTAAAAGAAAGTTTATAGTGATTTTAATACGTTCACTCAACTATACACATTTTAAAAGCAAACGTTTGCATCCTTTTATTTTGAAATAGCAAAGAGTAAAATTATTTTCCCACCAACATATTTATTGCACAGCTGTGTGTGTGTGTGTGTGTGTATTATGAAAATGTGTGTTTCCTGCTTTTCAAAGTAGAGGAACTAATTATCACATTATGTCAATGGAATAAAACCACATCCCAACCAGGCAGTACTTCAGTACTCGCTCGTGCGATATTGCTTAAGTATAAGTTTATTGTCATTTCTGAACAACTCGCTTGAGTGTTTCTGCTTAAATCAGAAACCAAGTAATGTTTTTTTTTTTTAAATATCTTAAAAATGTTCAGACTATTAAACCTTAAAAGCTATTGTGTCGTTCCTATAATTCTCCTTTGTATTTGACTGAAATGGAAATACAATGACATGAAAATATGTCCTAAATGAACTGTCCATCGTACATAATGTCCAAGGCAGGGGTCACCAACCTTTTTGAAACGGAGAGCTACTTTTTTTTGTTTGTTTTTTTTTTTTTGCTGCTACCAGCTCAGCATAAATTAACATTAAAGGAAAACACACGATTACTAACCGTAAGGGTTCCCGTTGATGTTGGTTCCAATGAGTTCCAGCGTTTGTTCCATGAGGTCTGCCAGTGGAACCACAGCAATTTCCAGCAAGGCTTCATCCTCAGCGTGGGGCCTGAGAACGAGAGCTGCCCCGGCTTGGTGGTCCACCACAGAAGAGTGCCAACAGTACTGCTTGTTGTCCTTCTCCACGGGGACCCAGCCTGAACATTCAAAAGGACCACATTACCGTTCCTGAAGGAGTCGTCATTGCATAACACCTGGGCATTTCTATATGAAGCTATGAATAACTCCATTATCTGTCATTTTTAAAAATGAATCATATTGTCTACAATCGCCATAGAGATACTAAAGCCAGTGTTCTCCACAGTCTTCATAATTCCACCTTAAACGTCATAACTAATAATACATTTGAAATGAATAATAAAACTAACTCATAATCTTAACTGTTCTGAATAAATGGTCTAAGAGTGCCACGTGTCTCTTGAGGCAGCAGTATATGAGTTATCTATTTTGCAACACATTTTCATAAGGGTTTGATGTCTCAAAAGGATAAAAGAACCTGGAATGTGTCCGTGCTCATCAGGCACCGGGTGGCCGCTGTGATGTTTGACTCTGTGAGCAGGGATCCATGTCTCTGGTACAGTCTTAAAATCTTCCTCTACGTTCCACGTAAAGCCTGTAGAGGAGCACAGAACAATGAAACTAATAGAACCTCGCTGGAGAAGTGAAGCAGACTCTTCATCAGGTTATGGACCGATTGTGTGGACAGAAACGTTTGATAGACCTTTGCAGCTCCTGTGGGAATGCTGGTACTTTTTGAACCTTTTCTCTGCCTGTTTGTTGGGTTTCCTGTCGAGTCGAGCCCAGAGATGAGGTTGCCCTAAAGAAAACAATCCCATCATACTCTCTGCATATTAAGAACATTTGTAGAACTCATGGCTCAGTTACTGTAGGAATATAAAACAAATATCAATGCTTGTTACAGCTGTCATTCCACAGGTCGCTCACCTTTGTAAACAGCAACGTAACAACAGGTGCCATCCAGTTTTTCTGTGGCAAGTGCACAGTCGATGTCAGCCTCCAGAGCCAGAGGGTTCACATTTTCAGTGGCAACCACCTGAAACTGCTGAAAAGCAGCAGACAGCCATTGAAGAGAAGGTTGTTAATCCAATTGATCAACACAAAACAAGTATTGTTACTAGTCCAGTCCCATTTAGACAGTATTTGTCCAGATGACCAATCTATCAAAAAGAGCAGAATATCATTTACAGATACTGGAAAATGGACCAGTGAGCTGGCTGAAAAAAAAAAAAAAAAAATCAACCACATTTTTTGATTATTTCATTAATGACTCCCTAAAATGCTAATTCTTTATTGATTTAAACTTTTTTTAAACCTTTTATCTATTTTTATTTCAGCGTCAGGTGAATATTTTAGCTTCAAATAACACTAATATAAAGTGTGGTATTATGACAAGATATTTTTCACTTCAGGGTTGTAACACTATAATTGAACATTGTCAATCACAGATTTGATAACATTTTTACTGAGACAGCTGTTTTGATACTACTCGTGGAATTATACCATTTTTACATTGCATTTTGTAGTATTAGGATATTACGATAATAGGATTTAGCAATATACCAATTTCATATCTGGTAACAAATGTTTGCATATAATGCGCCCTTCAGATGACTAATCTGGGAATTTATATAATAAATACCATCAGGAAGGTGATGAATCTCTATCAGATTTATTCTGCAGCATGAGAAGAAGCCTAAACATGCAGCCAGAGACTTCCTGCAACAGATCTTAGCATCCTGGATCCAGTCTGTACCGGTGAGAACCGGTGGCCTTTTATAGACCTAGTTTTTTTATTTATATACTGAGTATCGTGTTAAACGCTTTTGCTTCTAGCATGAGTTGACAACAAGACAATGGAAATTCTGACGCACTCTAATGCCAAAACAAATGTGACCAGTTTTTAATACTCTGAGCAGCTTACTCTGAATAAAACAAAAAGAAAAGGAAAAAAAGAAACAAAAAAAAAAAAAAAGAAAAACACGGCACAAATTTAGGGTGAGATCCTGGACGGAGAAGAACGGACAACGTGGACAGTAAAGTCTACAGAGGAATAAGAAGGTAAAATAGGTTTTGAGAACAAAGCAAACATCAGTGTTCTAGTTACCAAAGTATAACCCGCGTCATTGCTGATGTCAGTTGCAAAGATTAAACATTTTTAGAATATTCTTGAGACATAGCTGTGGAGGCTAAGGAGGTAGTGGCAGCAGTATCAGAGACGTTTTACATCTATGAGTACAAGCACACAAAAGCAGGACCGGGCCCAATGTCCGATTCTAGCATCAGCATCTGTACATCCCTTGTGAATGGTCTGCAGTTCTATAGCACTTTTCTACCTTAGTGGATCCCAAAGTTCTTCACACTACACCTCATTCACTGGTTAACGACTGCTCTACCTTTTTCCAGCCACAGCCAGCCTGAAATAGGGAAACTAATTTAATTTTACATATTTTGTAAAGGTAAAGGCAAAGCAATATTTTTATGCATTACAATCTCTGTTGAATTTATGTTATATCAGTTTCATTATATTCTGAGAAAGTCGTACATACTTAGGGAGCATTAGTTGTCATGTCTTATACCAGCTGACGAAAAGTGCAGTTTTCACTTGATTTATTTGCATTGGTTTTCGTCCCCACGTACTAATTTCAAGAGATAAGAATAAGTAAACGTAGAATTTAGTGTGTTGAAATTGGACATGTCGGGCCCCCGTAGCTGAATGTAAAACGGTCAGTGTCCATGGTGTCTTCATTAATATGGAAATAACTTAATAAAAAGACACATTTTTGTGTTTGTTGTTGTTTTAGTTTTTTTTTTGTTTTGTTTTTGATGCGGTTGCATGAAGCTCCACGCGATCGTCACCGTGATGCTCAGAAATCAATGGCAACTGCGCTGCACGCACTCACCTGACAGTCTCGCTTTCTAGACTGTTCTTCTTTCACCTCTGTCAGAAACACGCACGGTATCTTCTGCTGGACCGAACCCGGACGTCGCATTGTTGTGTTTCTCCTACTTCCACGCGTTTGCACCCCGTGAATTTTAAGAAAGATCACAACGGAGCAGAAAATGTCTCCGCGTCTATGTGGACGGGATCGCTGGTCACGTGACGCGCTTCTTCTTCTGCCGTTGTTCTGTCTGCGGATAAACAAAGACACGACCTCGTTAGCGCCGCTGTGCGGTGGGAGCGGGAATCTCAGTCACAGCTTTACATATTATTTTGTTATGGATAAAACAACATGTAAATCATGTGTAATCTTATGCTAAAATGGACAAACACTGACTGACAAAAGCTTTTCCATAAAAATATCTTACTTCATTTTCCTCAAGACAATTTTCCTGAGGATGATGTACTTTCAACTGTAAAGAAATATATGTGTTACAACGTCAATTTCTCAGATTTCAATAAATGAACATTACGATTCTTTAATTTCAAATTGCATCAACTGATTAAGGTTCAGAAAGGAACAATTTAAGTAGTACAATGTCAAGTAGAAGTACAAAAGTATTAACTACAAAAATACTAAATAAAATTCAATTATTAAATTAAAAACAAAATTTCTCTATGACTCCTTTCATATCAGGGAAAATGAGATGGAATATTAATGACTGATGCATTGTGTTTATCACCTTAATACGGCTCGTAACAATGGAGCTTTTTTCACGTTAATACACGGCAATTTAATGATCATATGATTTGAGTCTAATTATTATAATCTGCATACATGCTTACCGTTTTATTAATCTGAATCTGAAAAGTAACTATACACAGCAGGTTTTCAAATGAATGTTGTGGGATAAAAATGCAAATTTCCACTGAAATGTCATGAAATCAAAGTGTAAAGTACCAGAAAATGTAAGAACTGGAGTAAAGTAGAAATACCTTGACATTGTCCTCACTTCACCCCCCTGACAAACATTTGCACGCAGCAGTTGATCGTACTAATGCTCTGACATTAATAATCCTACATATAAAGCTTATGATATTAGGTTTTGCAGAGATAATAGTGTAAATTCAATGTCATGGTTTACACACATTATTGGTTTTTTAAGAGCGTAACACAGCACAGTACAATACAACCTCTAACTCTGGCCTCTGTGTCACAACACAACAAGCTGAACATCACATTTGACTGTGCAAGTTTACCTGGTAATATGACCAATGATGACGTTTGAGCAAAACATGTTTATCTTACAAAGAATAGAGATGAAACACAGGCTGTGTTGATTCATTTTCAAATAATAATCAAGATCTTTAGGGAAAATCGTGTGCGTATGGATCCAGTGGCTCTGGGTCAAAGCATGGACAGTGTGGTGATGCTGTGGCTGTAGTTCACACAGTCCACTGTAGGAAATCCCCTACTGAACTTTCCCACTCTACTCTGAGGAGTTGGTTTTGATGTCTGGGTTCACACAGAGCATGATTTCACTGGAGTATGTCCAGTCTGAATCTTCCTCTTCATGCTGGCTGTGCAGGCCCATCTCCCTGTCAGAGTGTTTCCACATTTCTGTCTCTATGTCGTCCTGCTGCCGCTGATACCAACAGGTGGAAGTATTCTTACTTCTAAGAGGTTAGAAAACACATATAAGAAACACAATGAGCATTTTAAATTCAGCCCTCAATGATCTTCAAATGTAACATTGGTTTTAACAAAATGGCCTCCACAAATTTTAGGAATGCAAAACAAACTGAGTATAATACGTTTTTAACACCGTCAGAAAACACGACGTACACTTTGTGGTACAACGCGGCACCTGCTGCAGTCAGGAGCAGGAGAATGATCCCAAGAGTGATGAGCCCTGTACGTAAAGCTGGAAAGAAAAACAAAATACACATTGATTGTTGCCACGTGCCAGGGGTGATAAATAAGAACATTGACTCAAGTACCACGCTTCTGATATACTATACTTCACTGGAGCATTTCCATTCGTGTGTTTCTTTGACTTTAACTAGTAATATTGTGCCATTTACTCCACTACATGAAGAACACGGCTTTGGTTTTGCTGATTGATGTTATTAAAATCTAACAAAACTAATAAATGCTGATGCAAACTCAATACTTTTACCCAAGTATTGAGTTTGTATATTCGTACCCCATCTGTCACAAGCAACATTATTACTGCATATACTAAGACTTATTACTTAATTTCCAAGCTGAACAAAATTCCTTTCTTGTCGTGCATTGACATGCATATTAATATTATATTTTGAGTCTTTTCCTAGTAGAAATTGGGGAGGTTTGCGTCAGGGAGGAAAAACTTTGCCAAATTAACAACCGGACTAATGATCCAGTCTCACGACCCTGAACTCACAGGATACTGCAAAAGGATGAAAACAAACACACACACACACACACACACACAATGTGGGTGCTCTCAAAGTACTGGTGCTTGTCTAAAACCTTGTTTGGTTTGATGTGTTTATTAAATGTGTATTTGAATGGATTAATAGCAACATTCACTGAGCTCCATTTTCTCTTGCACAAAATGTACCGGTTCAAAAACATAAAAGAAGCCCCACACATCTTGTAACTAACAGAAATCGACATGATTCAGTGGCTTCCTCCGCTTCACTGTCGACCCTTAATATAGATTTTAACACCTAGTGGGGACATTTTTTTGTTTGTTGGATTTTTGGCATTTCTTAGAAAAAAACGGACCTGGGAGAAAATGTGTAAAAGAACAAAAGCCATGCACACACCTGAGGGAGAAGGCTTTGCAGAGCTCACAGTCTGAGGCAGCTTGGTGGAAGCTGTCACGTTGGCGTCATGAACAACGGTGGGGAAGGTAAAAGCGACGACAGTGGGATTTGACGTGGCAGGTTGAGAACGAGGTGTAGGTGTACGGGTGGAGAGCGGCTGAAGTGGAGGTGATGTGGAGGAGACGAGAGCTGGAGGTGTTGTCTTGACCTGGGGAGTGAGAGCTGAGGGGACCGACGTCGGGTCGGGGGCTTTAGTTGTTCTTGTAATGGTTGATGCTGAAGCCTGAGAGCTGGCTGCTGATTCCGTGAGAGCTGTGGTGGCTGTCGAGGTTTGGGTGGGAGACGTGGAGCTTTGTGGGTGGGCTGTCGATGCCTTTGGAGTTGTCTCTAAATCTGCAAGTGGTAACAGTTTGTTCATTGAACCCAACAGAACAGCAGCCACAATACGCAGATATCATACAGTATTTAGTTCATCAGAGGCCAATAAAATAAAATGAAATTTACAATTTAATTTCATTATGATGTATATGTGGGAATATGCACCATACAGCAGAGTACATGGATGATACCTGATGCATTGAAGCAGAACACGGCAAACGCCTTGGATTCACTTGCTGCCCACGTCACCACCCCAGTTCCGCCCCGTCCACAGTTATTGTCAGATTTAAGTCGTGGGATGGCTGCGACCTTTTCCTGTATCCAGCCATATCTGTTTAAAAAAAAAAAAAAGAGTTAATGCAGTGAAGAAAAAGCATTTTTAGATTTAAATGGGGCATCGTGGGTAACGTGGCCACAAGGTTTCGATCAGGTAGAAAAACATTCTTGACCGGAGATATTGTAAGACTCCGAGAATTATATTAGAGCACGTAATAAGCGACAGACTACAGCCAAACTATTTAAATATTGAAAACCACAATGACGATCATCATCTCGTGCATCGCGTCATCTTTTCCCTATTGAAACAATAAGAGATCGACAGGCCGGGGATTCATGACCCGTCAAGCTGCAGCCTTTTCCATCCTTTGGCTACTATGTGATACTATGGGAACAAATTTTATATACACGCAGAAATTGGGTTATGGTCATGGAAAACAAAAACTTCAGGGAAAGGTTAAGTTATGAGATAAGTTACATAAAAACAAAACGCTCCAAACGGTGACGCTGTGCTACGATCATCTGTAAAGTGCCCAACGTCTCCTTTTGGAAACGTCCTGTGTCTTATTGTACCATGCACCACCCTGTTTAAATTTCCATTCTGTCAGCGCCGTCACACTGTAAGCTCGTCAAGAGATCAACAATATTCATTTTATCTATTTAAAAAAAAATACATATTTTTAAGACGTCTACATTCACAGCATCACATCTTATAAGTCCGCGTGAGACTTTTTTTCTTTATCCTCTACATCACGGCTTTAGGTGTCAAATGTTGGTGAGTCTGGGTTTACTACACTGAACTACACTGAAATTAACTTCTTTCACCTCAAAGCTATTCACAGATTCTTCTTCTGCTTGTCCTTCTACGGTTGTGCATAGGATGCTGGAGACAGTCTCAGCTGAACTAGACAAATACGTGGACTTAAGAAAGCAGCAACAAGCATCACCCACGCCGCACACCAGTGACTTATCGCGACGTCCCCACGTTTGGACCTACTTGCACGTTTCCAGTCCTGCGAGCTGCACCGCTCGCTCCAGCTGGGCTTTGGTTGCCATGGTGACGTTCAGAGCCAGGCAGGCGGCTGCGGCGGCAGTGAAGTTCATGGTGTAGTCTCCTCCTTCAATGAGCATGAAGACTCCAGCAACGCTGTGATTTGGAGGGACTGTTGGAAAAGCGTGTGTCAGCACTGTCCCTGGGTTTTTGTTTTTTTAGAAAATATTTTTCTTTGTCTAAATTCACAGCATCACATCTCATAAAAGGGCTATGTTTTTTTGCTACTGACTTTTAAAAAAAGTATTATGATTTGTGAAAGCGAAATATATTTATATATAAATAAATGACTATAAAATGTACATGCGTAGGTGCAGTACTTACAGATACATAATAACCATTATGTATCTGTAAGTAAAAACTCTGTGGTAACAACAAAAAAATGCACAACAATTTTCTCTCAAGACACATTTTCAAAACTTATGTATTCATGTATTTGAGTTTTTATATTTTTGATTATTTATCTATAGAATCACTCGTAAGTTTTGATTGTCACGTAAAAATTTTGAACCAAATGTTTCTGACCATAAAAACATCATACGAGACCTTTAAAATCCCTCGTGTGTGATGTTTTTCTTTGACCAAAAATAAAACAAAATTAAATTAAAAAAAATCTTCCTTAAAGATTTGATTTAAGTCATTTGAAAAATCATACATTTTCAAATTGTTACACAGCCAACTTGCATACGCCAATAAATAAAGTAATAATTTTGAAGATAGAAATCAAATGTAAAATTAGCAGATTTATGGATGTAGTTGGAGACATGAAGTTAGATGCAGAGGACAGGGTTAGATGGACGCACATGATTCCCCGTGGAGACCCCTGAAGGGGAACAAGCTGAAAGGAAAACAAGAAGGAATCAAATGTAAAATAACAAGCAATTCCACTGCTCCACCTCCACCAGAACCCAACCACTTACCTTTACCTAGAGTGGATTCACAGGTCAGAAAACAGGCTGCGGAAAACAGAAGTGAAAATGTGATTAAAATACAAGATCTTGCCATGTTTTATAAAACCCCAACATGTAACAGGAGTGGGTGAAGGTGAAGGACAAAATAGTGCACACGCTGGGAAAAAACCCTCCAAACAAACGGGATGTAGAGGAAACAGGAAGCAGATGTCAAAGCTGCTTGATGCGCTGGTCACGAGATTGCACCCACATTCACAGGAGAAAAGCGTTTGGCCATCATGTTGCAGATGTGACAAACACAGACGTCTGTGCTAAACCAGTGCAAATGGGACGAGGTTCACTCACCGATCAGCCACAACATTACTACCACGCGGGGGCTTTAATGTTGTGGATGATTCTCGTGGTTTCAACAAGGAGCTGATCATCTATACGTGGGCCAGTCTGCTTCATCGTTCGGTCACTCCAGCCAAAGATGGATCCAGCAATATTTACCTGAAAATAGATGTTTTTAGGTCATTTTGAGTCATTTAGAGATTTTCTGCTTTGTCAGCGTTTAGCCTCCAGAAAGAGGGTTTCTCTGTAGATAAAGGAACTTCCTCTGCAGTTTTCCTGTGCATTTGTCTCACAGACTGTGGTATCCTTCTCTTTTCGGTGCCCCAGGGGAGGTCAGGCCCGGGCCACACTTATTTATTATCTCTTTCACCCCTGTGGTTTGATGACATTGCTTCTGCTGACACACTGTCAGGAGTCTCCCAAAAGACAATTCTAGAACACAACAACACAATGCAGGCGGATTCACTCGTCAACATTCAAAACTTCTAAATTTCACAACAAACATCATTTGAACATCAGTGTTGGTTTGTGCCCTTGCTCCCACGGTAGAGAGACTTCTCTGGATTCTTCCGAATTTATATGATGAGATGTGCAGGAAACCTGTAAACACACAAAAGTTACATATATTTGTGAGTAATAGGTTTGTTTCTCAGCTCTTTTGCTTGTCCATCCTCTTGTGTGTCAGACCCAGGAAGTGCCAAACCAGTCCCAGTCCAGTAGGACCAGTAGGACTGGGACTGGGACTGGCACCACCTCAAACTTTATTTCATAAGCATTTATTTGGAGTCTTGACAAAAAAATGAACATTCCTCATGAATATCATCGTACAGTTTACATCGTTCTACTATATGATACTTAATGTCCAAATAAAGAGACAAAATAAATTAAAAACTTGGACTTTTAAACACAGTTGAGTTCGCTTTTGTCTCGAGCAACCTTACAGCCCCACTTTATTTTTCTTTAATCATGAAAACTAAATGTGCTTTTCTTGTGTGTTCACTTCCTATTACAATTTCAAATCCTGCATCATTTTGTAAAGATGTACAACTAATTATAATTTGAATCTTAAGTGTAAATGAAAAAAAAAAAAAAAAAACAACAAGAACGAACAAAAACATCCAAACTCTATAAAAAAAAATGATTCAGAACTAAGACAACTTTGAATTTTGATTTCCAATCACAAATATGGAGCTTCTGAAAATCCACAACGGCCTAGATTGGCCATGCGCGAGTAATTTGCAACTTGTAACTCGTCGAGAATTAGCTTATTAAAAATCAATATGCATTAATTAGATACATTAGATACATTTTGAAGGGTCTTTAATAAAAAGCCTCTATAATAGTTGTGCAATGGAATTATTCATAAACGTATGTCATTTTGTATGTACATGTCAGTATGAGTGGTTCTCTTCTCATTGTCTCTAATATAAGATGATGCAGAGGGTGTGTGTTCAACACGTCCTACTGTCCTGACTCAGTGACTCCATCGTGTGAATAATGGAGCTTCCTGCTGGGCTGTGAGGGATCCAGCACTGTAACACGAATACAGGAGCTGCAGGAAAAGCTAATCGGTCACACTCCCCTGATCAGGAAGAGAGAGAGAGAGAGAGAGAAAAGAGCTCAGTTCAATAATAAAAGTGCGACAGTTTCCTTCGTGCAGCATCCTCACACACAGACATCCTTGGGGACGAGATGGGATTTTAAGTGAAGCAGTTTTTCAAAAGCACTTACGTGAGCTTTCTTTCTTCAGAATTCAAATAATGTGCTATTTTTCTGCTACATGTCTGTTGCTGCACTTAATTGTAATGCAATAATGTAGAAATATGCTACAGTTTAATGATACTATTGTTATTATTATTCCCACTGCCATAATCTGTGGAGCAATGCTTTGGCACCGTGCTAACATTTAGGCCTTGAACCTATCCAGGGCACCAGGGGTCGGCACTGCAACTGCATTTGACTACACTACCAAAAGTTAGACTGGCCTTTTTCATTTTTGTATGGAAAGTCATAGTTATGTTAATTTATGTCGTTATTTTGTGATCACGTAAAAACAATTTAAAAACGTCCTCATGTCAAGCTTTGTTTTCCACACATTCGCCTGTAAATTATGTCCACAGAACTCCCAGCTGTATATTATTTGTCGATAGCACTTCAACATGTACATTAGGTCCATAATAGTGCCCATCTCGCACATAGTGTAGACGCCGTATATTTTGCACTGCTTATTGCACTTCTGATTAGACTCCATTTTGTTGCCTTGTACGTGGTACATGTGTAATGACAATAAAGTTGAATCTAATCTAACCCCGCCTCCTGGAAACCTGACGAGGCCTCTGAAAATGCCGTGTTGGTAGATTTTCACATCCGATTTTGCCCCTCTGACGGCGTCAAACAGCATCTTTACACTGAAACACTGTTTGCCGAGTGTTTGCCTTTGTGCCGTGCAGGTTTGCCCTATCGTGTTCCCTGATGAATAGTTTATGATGCTCGGCGGGTGATAGGATCCACCCAGTAAACTCGTGAACCTGAGAGCGTTCAGGTTGTTGATCTGAATACAGTCCAGGAGACCTATCTTCTCTCAGGGCACCCACGCAGCAACGGCGAATCGACATTTTGATAAAGGCGGCACCAATCTGAAATGTCACTCAGAGCCAGGTCCCACACAGACCTGCAGACAGCAGGGAATTCCTCGTTAAATGACAGCCTGTACAAGTGCTTCTCCATGAGCCACTGTAACGTCAGTAAAGGCAGCCGGTTGGGAAACCAGGCAGCAGAAGAGGTCAAAGGTCTCTCTAGGCCGTCAACCAGGAGGCCTGTTCGAGTGGTGAGGCCGGTCAGCGCTGTCAGCTCCAATGGCTCCTTCCTCCAGGTCAACCATCTGCAGGGAGAGCTGGTCAGAAAGAGAAAGGTAAGAGAGAAGGAGGTTCAGCTGGACCAGGGCTCACTCGGACTTGGACCATTACGCATTATTAAGAAAACAGGAAAAACTTTAGCACTTTAGCTGAATGAAAAAATGGTAGAACTCAAGATCATACACAGAAATATGTTTTCATCAAATGTCATCAATCTTTGTTTTAGGGGGGTTTTGTTTGACCTCAGGTAGAAAAAGCAAATAGGATGTTTGACTGCAAATCTGTCTTGTCTTTAAAATTAAAAAAGATCATTTCTAGTTGAATTCTGACTTTTCAAAATGATGAAATTTGTGTAATGAGCATCAAAAGTCTCATTAGTCTCAGGTTTCACGACCCAAAAGATAATTTGTCCGTCAAACAACGCAGCTTCAGACTACACAGCACATAACAAAATACAAAATCCCATCGTGATCTTACGATTTGGAGACGGCCTGAGGTCACTGGAAACAAAGAGATACAAACGTTTTCCTAATTTATTCTTGTGTGCATCTCTTCCCGCATCCAACTGACTAGACTGGACCAACTGAGACATTCAACGTGACAGGAAGTGCTACTGATAATTCACCTAAAATCTGAAATCTTTTTTTCATACTGTGCTGCATCAGGTGTCATTATTTTTCCCGTATTGTTCAAACACAGAAAAGCTGAAAGGTGAAGATACTGGAAAAAAAAAAGAAACTTCTGGGTGAAAATATCCAAACATCAAAATGAAGACTTTAATAGATCTTTTATAGATTTGCTATTTATTTCTAGCAATTGGTTCGACAGGGAATACAAACGTTTGGGGTCAGTGAAGTGTCAACTGTTTTGAAACAGGATGCAAAAGCCATTTGCAAGAGGAGATTTATGCTGTGCCAAGAAGGTGATGATGAAGATAAAGTGGATGTAAATTTCATTAAACACATCTTAAAAACGGTAAAACCAGTTAACTGACCTTGGGTTAAACGGTACGAACGGTGGGTTTGTGCAGAATATTCTGGAATATATATGATGATAGGGTTGAAACATGGGAGCTACTGCACTTTTAGCAGCAGGGTTTGGCTGATTTAATCCTGTGTGAGTTGATCTATAATCTTGCCAACACTAAATGCAGCCAACAGTCAGTGCTACTGTAACAGCTCCATCGTGAGGGGAGGAGCACGTGTTTGTGAGCTACTTGCAAACCATTATCATGGGCTGTACCGTAAATACAGTGAGTTAACACACGTAAGTGAATCAGGTAGTTGAGAAAAGAACCACATCCTCGTTTAAAAGTTGCTGTTTCTAAGGTCAAGAAGAAACTCTGTACCCCGGCATAGACTCAGGTAGGTTTCGAACTGAAATGTACGTTTGACTTAAAACTGTAGACGTGAAAGCAAGAAATAAGGAAGAGGGAAGAAAAGTCGTCCTCCTTTTGGTTAACTTTGTGTAATATATCGTCTCCTCGTCTCCTTTGACGCTCTGTACTTTTGGTTCACACATAACTGTCCACGTTGCAGGAATGTGAGGATCTGAAGAAAGAAAACAAGCACTTATCCAACGAGATCCACATGGAACGGATCATGATGCGCACAGAGAATGAACTGACCATGAGGAACCTCAGAAACCTGAACCAGGAGCTGCAAGCTCAAGTGAAGGAGGTAGAGGCAACCACACAGCAAGATAAACCGGCTCCTCTTTAAAGCTCTGTCCACACATCAGGCTGTAGTCTGGTGCCACTAGTGCAAACATGCACTATTGTAATAGTGCACTTGCAATAGAAAGATTAAAACCTCAGTGAAGGAATGTTGTCATCATTTGCATCATGCAAACAATAGCATCTTTCCATGCTTAGTAAATGGCTGCGTGAAACCAAAAGAAGAAATTTGAGCTATATATCTGCTACTGCTGGCTGTTCTTCTTCAGCTGAGCTCATATTTCATCTGGAAACCTGACTACAGTACACTGGACACCCATCTGTCTCTGTCTGACCCCCATCAGCTAAAGCAGAAGCTGTATCAGAGCCAGCAGAGGGCGACGTTGTGCTCCCAGGCTGCAGGTGAGTCGGAGGAGTCCAGGGTGGAGGCGGAGAAGGGCAGGGCTCTGGCTGAGGCCAGGGCCCTCGGGTGTCAGCGGGACAAAGAGTCAGCAGAGGCTGACAGGAGGCAGCTGAGTGAGGGGCTGCAGCAGCTTAAAAAAGAGGCACGTGCAAATAAACACACACACACACACAATGCAGATTTGTACATTTGTTTGTGGTTTCATAGTATGAAACTTTGCCTAATATAACAGTGTACAAATATTATTGATACGAAAATCTAATTCTCTGTGAAAAGCAGAAAATAAGTAGATGTTCGTCACATAACTAGATGTGGAAATGTGCTTACTCCTGGTTACTAAGATCAACATCCCTGAATCCTTTGCACTACGACCCGTGACATTAAACAGCAATTTGCCTTTTTTTTTTGTAGCACACAGACCTGCAGCTTTTACAGGCACAAACAGAGAAGAACTACTTTGAAACCAGGCTGAAGTTAGACCGCGTGACGGGGGAGAAACAGGCCCTGCTGCAGGAGAACAGGATCCTGGAAGGAGACAGAGACGACCTCCGGAACAGGCTGAGACAAGTCACACAAGAGAATGTAGAAATCAAAGAGAGGTGAGAAGACGTCATGGACAGTTTGCTGGGTGGATTTGAGCAAATCTCGCAAATTTAGAATCAATTCTCAGCCAAACTGCGGGTCAAAAAACATCTTTCAAGTCCTTGGCTCCAAGTCAAGCCAGTGCAATGTTGTACATTAAGGCCTGACATGTGACACCGTGACATCTTCCCATTTAGGTTACAGACATACGGGAAACATACAACAATGTTAACACTTAGGGTGTGTGTGAGCTAAATCTTAGCAAGTGATGTACGTTTGTTATCTGCACAAAACTGGTAAACAATCATTCTTGTGTCCTAAAAATTACAATTCCTATATAACTAATCTGCAAATGAAGAAGTCATTTCTACCACATTACGTTTCCAGAGAACATAACGAGAATATGTGGACATGTAACAGAAATTGTGAGTTGCCAATGCACTGATGCTGAACAGATCTGTGAAATGTTACTTCACATCTTTTTTTGTTCGCCATAAATATCTGATTTCATTTTTTTAGCCATAATATGCAATCCTGCCGTACAATGTCCAGTTTGTGTGGCTACAGCAATATTTTGCACCCATACCAACCCCCCTCCTGGTAACTCAGTAACAGCGCCGTTTGTGTCATCGACAAAATACGTTGCATCGGAACATAATGAACTTGTTACGCTCACTACAAGAACATAATCCCGTTTGCAGTTTAAATGTATGGGGACGTAATTTTTTGGGAGACGGGGCTGAAATAATCTACAGAGGGTTGAATGGAGAAAGGTTTAAAGGGCCTAGGACAGAGCCGTGAACTACACCGGTTCAACTCTTTCCTGCATAAATGCGTAGAAGTGAAAATCTACACGTACTAATGAAAAAGTCAGTAAGAGTCCTAATAGTTGATTAAATATCACTTCTCTCATCGTGAGTGGCAGTATTTTCAAATCCTGCCATTATGTTACTGCACTGCAACGCCAGAAAACTTTACTGCTAAAGTACCTTTCCTTTAAATGTGTGGAGGCGATGGAAAAGTGAGTGTTTCTGTAACGGACTTTGTGAAACTAGTGGCAGTGATTTAGAGCCGCATGCTTGTCTAAGAGGGCAGTTGGGACAATGTCAGGGGGGGCACAGGAAGGAGTTTGCTCCCACTTCTCAAGCGAATTAATCGCTGCAGTGCAGATTCCTGCAATGGGTTTGTAAATGTTAAGTGAGAGCTGGGCTGCATTTGCTGAACCTGCTGAGCCCAAAGCAACGTACAGGGTTAATGTTGCTGCAAACACAAGTGGAAAAACGACGAAAGCATCTTTAGGGACAGTCACTGTGCGATTACGGTTCGTCATTAGTTTAACAAACTTTTCACAAGACAGAATGGAGCATAATCAAAAGTCCAACTAGCAGTAGGACTTTTGAGTTTTAACCATAAGAATGAAACGACAGCTTAAAGATGCAAGTCCCAGTTGTGCTTAACTTAACTTAACAATGTGAGAGAATTAAATGAAATGGTTTGAGCACAGCAGCCTAATAATAATAATAATAATAATAATAATGTGTTTGTGTTCACAGTGAGATGAATTCAAGGCTTAGAGCTACAGCGTCAGAGGCGGAGAGCAAACAGGCGAACCAGGCTCAGCGCGAGGCCGACGCCGAGCGGCGCCTGGCTGAGAGACAGAGGCAGGAGCGGACGGCCGAGTGTCTGAGCTGGAGGGAGAAGTACCAGGAGTTGGCTGCCAAATTCAGAGCTCAGGAAGACGTCAAGGCCCTGAGGCAGACGAAAGCAGTGAGGACGCATCCATGACATCTATTAGCATATGACACGTCACTATACAGTAATAAAAGCATCATACCTGGAAATGTTCACGTGCAGTATTTGTTCCAACAGTGTCAAGCCAACATCAAGAGCTACTTCCTGTGCATGACGGAGAGCGACCAGAGGGTCAAGATCCTCCGAAATCAAGACGGGACCTCGAGAAATTTTACGGTGAGACCAGTCTGCAGTTTGGGAACAACACAACCTGCACGTGAACATTTTGGACGTCGACTTTTTGTCTAATTGAATTGTGTTCAGGAGGGAGACCCTGTGTACATCTCCACGCCCGAGTCCGGTGCGGAAGAGCCGGACAGGAGTTCGTCCAGGTAACAGAACGTTTTAAATCCCCGCTTCAGAAAAACCTCCACGGCACGTGCCCGTCTCTTAAAAGCTCCTTTAATTATAAACACTTAAAATATAGGAGTAATAATAGAGAACCGAGATTTCCAGCCAGAAACACATCTGAATGTGCAACAACTCTTTTCCCCAGGACTATGTTGAGGGTTTCTGCCCCACACCCGGGAAGGGATTCGGGTCCGGGTTACTTTGATGAACTGCCAGCTTCTGGCGGTGGGCGACCCGACTCTGCACCGCCGCGCAGAAGCAGGAAGGTGGTGGAATACTTCTGGATCCCTACCGACCAGGAATAAACGATAATCACTGGTCAGTCTGTTCTGTGTGAAACGAGACCCCTTCCTGTGGAGACATAAGGGCTCATTCTAAGCTGAATATAATCACAATTCTTACTTTCAGGTATTTACGTAATTGATATAATTTCATGTGGACAGGTCAGAAATTATGTCTGACAAAATGGCCTTGAATATCAAATAAAAACGTTTTTAATCAAGCTTTTGTTTTCATTATTATTACGACTCCATATTGGGATCTTACATGTCAAAAGTGTGTGATAAGAGCACAAAGCCTAATGTTTCCCTACAAAAAGCAGTGTTAATAAAAGTGAGAAGTAGCGTTGGTGCTCATGTACTGGTCTTTATTAACATTAAAGCAATAGAGGTGCACAGTAATTATGAATACCTTACAAGATGATTAAATCCATTGCCTTACACATAGTTTGTGAGCACAATTCGTGGGTAAAACTTCCAACATTTAGATTTTGTTGTCCTTCCTTTTTTTTTTTTTTTTTTTGTTGTTCTTATTTGAGTTAAGGTTTGTCATTTACAACCCGTCTAAAACGTTTTGCCTTTATTTTTTGCCAATTTGATCCAACATGAATCCACCTTTTCTTTTCCAAGGCCAATCAGATTGAACAGGCCACATTCACACTGCCTCGCACATCCAGGCTGGCTGAAGCTCGGAAACCGAGGCCGTTGTTAGCTTTTCTTAAAGATGGGCCTAAGCTGTCAAGGTATTAAAAACATGGGTTTTTGCCCCTTGCTTTCTTAAATATTAATACTTGTAAACCATGAGAAGCTTCATAGGAAAAGTTTGCTTCAGTAATTTTATTGTGCAATTAGGTCAGGACTAAATCAAATACTTCAGCTTCTGCTTGGGCTTTAGGTACTTAGTAGATTTAATTATCGTAGCACGAAATAAACAATAGCCCATCTAACTAAGAGGTAGAAACACAGGCAACTTTGAAAAGTTATGGCGGCACAACAATGATTACAGTTTTTTCTTTTTAAATATTGTAACATTTGGAGAGTATGAGTATTGCAACCACTTATGTAATTAAAGACAACTACACATTTAAAAAAAAAAAAAGGTGGGGGGTAAATTTGAGGGAGAAAAAAAAGAAAAGAAAAAGCTGAAAACCTTTTAGTTAGCGTTGGTTGACCCAAACACGCACCTTATGTCATGATGAAATGTTTTGTCAGCTTATGCTTCAATCACTTCAATAGGGCCTCTTATTAAGCATCACTGTGAAACAAAGGACGATCGTTGCATATTGAGGACTTACACTATGTGGATCAGTCCTACAGCCTGACTGGCGATTTTAAAACCTCCTCCTGCTATTTTTATAATTTTTTTTTTTTTTTTTAAACATGAGCATGATGGAATGGAGTCCAGGCAGGGCCCCTTTACAGAAGATCACAATAAGAATAACTGACAAAGACCTCGTTAACAGTCATACTTTAACTAGCATTATTGAAGATCACCACTAATTTGACTTGTTTATGGGGAATTCTAGACTTTTAAATAAAACGAGTTTTCTATTGGGAATTCAGTAAAGGTTGAGGAGAAATTAAAAACAAACATGCAATACAATGAACAAAAAATTAAAAAAAAAACCTTAAGGGTCAGAAGAAAGAAAAAAAAAAAAAAAAAACATGGTCAAGCCATTCCAGACTTCATAATTCATATCACTGATGTAGGACACAGACCCAAAAATCAAACATCCATTAGGCAACAGATCAAATGATGCTTCTCAGCTTACTGTTGTGGTGCAGGTAGTAACACAAGGCCCTACAGGTACAAGCTGTCGGTTTATATCAGCAACACGGAAGCAGCTGAGTGCCACATGGTAGTGGTTAAATCAAGCATGGAGTTTAACAAAGGAAAGGCGAGTTTAATAATAACAACATAACGTTGTTCTTCTACATCATTATGCTTCTTGTGTGGTTTCTCAGTCTGCGTCATCCTCTGACTCCTCCTCCTCAGCTGTCTCCAGCCAGGTGAGCCACTGGTTGACCTGAGGGAGGAGAAACCATATTCAACTTTAAAGTGCACATGATTAACCGCTGCAACAATTTCTCCCTCTCACACACACACACACACACACACTTGTCCATTTTCTACATCTCAGAAACACCATCGTACCTGGAATAAAGCTTTTCCTTTTCCAGGGAATTCTTGAGTGATATCTTCTTTCCATGCAAGGAAGGCTTCTTCTTCAATGATCTCCATGTCGTAGAAGTTGACAAAGTAGCGCAGCAGCATACCTGGGAGGACATTTTAATTACAGCCCCTTCATTACAATCCAATTTTCCATTTATATAGTGCTTATTAATATTTAATACAGAGTTCAAGTGTTATACATTTTTTAAAAACCCTAAAAAATGATTTTCCACTCATAACTGACTGAGATTTAGGACATTTTACAGTTGAAAATAAACTTGTCATGACTCTCTGCATTACACATTGACCTTCAATCACTTCCACGCCAACTCTGAACATGTTTTGTTTACCGTCTTTATTCATCAGCTAATATAAACAAATGCCACCAAATGAGCAATGTGGTAATATTTGATGCATCACTTTAGCTCTAGAAGATTGTCACAGGTTTGGATGTACTGTACCTTTAGGGAACCCACTGGCATTGCAGTGCACCTGCAGGGCATAGAGGGCGCTGACCTGCAGCTCGGTATGGTCGTGCAGGAACTTCTGCATGACGGGCTTGAAGGCCAGCAGCAGCTGTTTCTCCTGCTCCAACTGCTCTTTGGAGGGGGCTCCCAGCTGCTCGTCGCCCTCCGCCATGCACAGCTCCTGAGAAATGTACTGGAGGAAACTATAGGAAACAATTCACAAGTAGGGGATTTATCATCACTTGTATGGTTTTGAATTTCTTTAAATATGTACCATATTAGCAGAAAGAAAATATAATTCTCAGTTTCAAGGTATTTCAGCAAAAAGTTCTTTTTTTTCGTGTGGGGTACCAGTTTCCTAGTCTACAATTAACCTTGTCATGAGGATGTTGACAAAGCCTTTATCAGTGTGAAGCTTGGGAGAGATGTTGTCTTTAATCCACTTGTAGATAGACTGTGGAGAGGGGTCTGCCTTTATCTGCTTCAGCAGCTCCTTCTCCAGCTTCAGCAGTGGGAACAGGAAGCTCAGGCCCTTCCCCTCCAGGATCTCCAGCATGCGGTCCTTGTTCTGATCAATTTCTGCCAGGACAGTTGACAGTATTCTTAGGATCTCATTGAGTGGGTTTCTGACATAATCCCCAAATTATTGTCTAACATGAAACTGATGGGATTCAGGCATGTTTAGAATTGAAGGTGAGGTACAGGAATACTGGTACAAAAGAGAGACCTACCTGGGAGCATCTTCTGCATGTTGACCTTGCTCTGCTGGAAGAGGTCAGTGAGCCACTCTCTGTCCTTCAACTTTGCTGTCTGCTGTAGGCAGAGCAGGAAGAGGGGGAAGTGGGTGCCATTCTCCAGTGGGTGAGCAAGCTCCGCCACACTCACCAGTTCTGCAATGATGGCCCGAGCTGCAAACTGGGCCAGGTAGGACTTCACCAGGGGCACGTCCACCTCGATCTTAGGGCATTGGTCCAGGACGTTGAGGAAAGCCTACAGAAGTGGGAGGAAATGCCAATGCATCAATAATGATGCAGCCTCCTTCTGGCTTTAGCAGCAAATCTGTCTCCAACAATATCCAACAATTGTCAGAATACAGTGGTGTCGTGTTTTAGTTTCCTTTCCCTGGATATTGTCCTTGATGGGGTTTGGCAAAGAGTAATTTTTAGGATTGACCAATAAATGCTGCTCTAAATCAGCAGCCTCATTTCTTTGAGTATTTCACCTTCAGCGGTTGTACAACAAATGTGCTGTGTGTGCAATAGGATATTAAAGGAATGTTAGATGTGTGCACCTGCATGAAGTTCTCTCCAGTGATGAGGCCCTCTGTGCGGAGTGTGTGGATCAGAGTGCTGGCATGCTCCTTGTCCTCATCAGGACGGTCCAGGGAACATACAATGATCTTACTGAGCATCTCTGGGAGGAAATGCTTAGGAGCCTTCATCTCTCGCACACCACTCACAGCCTCGGTCAAGTTCTTACTGTTCAAGTACTCAGTCATTATCGCCTCCTGAAAAGAGAAATCAGGTGCACAGATATGACTCATTTGTGCTTCCATTTATTTTTGGGAGCAAGCAGGATATATGAAAAACTACAATGAGCTGCAAAGGTCATTTCTTGTAAATTTACCATCAATAAATATAAAAAACAACAACTAGGTATTAGGTTAGTTGATATACTCACCGTCATCTTAAGCAGTTCCTCCTTTGCAGGAGGTGGTTTTTTGCTTGTCTTTTGAGGTTTCTCTTGGATAGGTGGAGGGTTGGTCTTCAGGCCAAGCTGTGGAGGCTGAAGCCAAACATTATGCAATTATTAACCTAGCATATACATATTTGTTTCTTCATTTCAACAGTAGTTGCTTCTGCAAGGTTTTCACTCAAAACAATAAAAAAAAAAAAAAAAAAAGTTTGTTTTTATTATAAATTATGCAAATATAACATCTCACAGATTCTGCCCTTTACCTGTCCAAGAGGGGGGGTCTGAGTGCGTGGTGGCTGTGCACTAGGAGGCATCATGGTGGGAATCTGAGGCTGGAGCTTGGGTACCTGGTTCTTGTTGAGAAGGAATGACTGAGCAGGCCTTAGGCTGATCTGCAAGATCATGAAGCATCACAAACACAGAAGACATGACAATAATTACAATCATGAGAAAAGTAAAAATCTGATATTAATTGAATATTAGTTCATGCCCTCATATCTCATAATCGCAGTCAGCGGACCAGCTACCGTGTTAGAAAAGAGGAGACAGAGAGGAGAAGAATATCAAAGATGAAGATTAAGAAAGAAGATAAGGGACAAAAGACTGGCAGCAGGTTGTGTTCCTCAGAATAACGCGTCTTTTTATAATCACTGGGCATGAAGACTCAACCTGGCTGATTGGACTACTCGATACAGCCAACTGTGCAAGCACACTGAACATTACAGCACTGGCAATACATCAAGCGGCACAGGACCATAAAATACCACTTAATTTGTATGCAGTCTAGAATACCAGAAGCCAAAACAACTGCTGTATTGTGTTTAGTCCATTTCCCCCAATCCAGCTGCAACTATTTCTAGTTACCTCATCTGCATTGAGCTGTCCTTTCTTGCTGAATCGTGGAGGCATGTCCTTGGATTGGGCCTGCTGTTGGGCCATGTGGTTCTGGTTCTGGTTGAGGAAATGATGGTTCTGAACCTGTTCGAGGGTCATGTGGGTACAGGATATCATTAGAGGCAGGCGAAAGAGTAAATTGGCACATTATCTTGATTTTTCAAAATGGCCCCTGGACAATAGGTTTGTCAGCTTGACTAACTGGATTACCTGGTTGGACTTAACAAAAGACTTGGGCCCCATGTCAAACTGTGACTGTGGCTGAGGGGCAATGTGACCACTGTGGCCATTGAAGAGTGGGTTGGTACGATGGCGCCCCATAGTCGGCGAGTACCGATCCTGGATAACCCCCGGGCCAGTTCCAATCCCACTGCCTGGGAAAAACAGGTACAACAATTAGGTTAGTACAAATCTTACAGAGGTGTGGCTCCAGCAGGGAAGCTCACAAAAAGCCGGTTAATGGCCTAACATCACCATTCCGTTCATATTGAGCACAATAACTTTAAATCTAATTCCGTAATAACAAAAAAAAAAACAAACCTTAATTAATCAATCAGGTACAGCGATCCATACCTGGCATTTGTCCAAACATGTCAGCCAATCCTCCAAGAGTCTCCCTGTCCAGTTTCATTCTATTGGGCATGAAGGGGCTTTCCAGGAAGAAGTCCATCCTCATCCCCTGAGACATGGGTGCTGGAATAAAAACACCCAAATCCTACAGGATCACACAGAACAGAGCTGGGGTCATAAAACTAGTCTAACCCAGAACACACAGACCATGACACAAGAAGCTACTACATCTGTCTAGTTTTTGCAGTGCCTCGCACCATTGGACATCACTGAGACCGTGGTCGGTGACTGTCCAAACGCCACTAGTTCTTTAAGTGCTGTGACATGCTAACAATAAAGACTCAGATGATTGCAAACAACCACAAACTTAATTACAAGCTCTGCATATTTTATTCCACTGACAACAGGTTAGTTGCACTTGTAATAAAGAAAAGATAAGTTATACAAAATGTTAAGTATTACTGTGCCAAAATGTGGGCCTTCTAAACAATGGCCAGCATAATTTCACCTGACTCACTTTCACTGCATCCTGACGGATCTGGTTAATTGTCTTTGGTCCGTTGTCAATGAAAGCCTTGCGGGGGACCCAGTTGTTTTCTCGCAGTTCCACTGTGTCTTGCAGCAGGAAGCGGATCCTTGCAGGCAACTCCTTGTTGTTCATTAAGGATCGCATACGGCCAAAGTACTGATCCATTAAAGACTTGAGAAAGGACGGAGACAGGAGAGTGAGTGTGAGAAATAGCAGAGCTTGTACATAAAGAATGTAAGCCAGGTGAGCTAAACCATGACCTAAACGATCCAGCTCACCCTGGCAGTACCATAAAAACAGGGGCAAGCAGAGTAAAAATTAAAAATGAAAAATTAGGAAACCCCTAATAATTTTATGGAACTGACAATTTAAGCTGAATTTAAGTAAATACGTTTTTTAGGGTTTTTCTAGTGCATACAACAGTAAATGTGTCGAGTTTCAAATTTTTTTCTACAGACCACAGTATTAATACCTCAAAGCCGTATGAATGTTTATGGAAGCTATCAAAAGCTGAAGCTCTTACCTTTGCTTTCTCATGGTCTAGTCTCGGCCCCACTGTTCTCATTATCTGACAGAGGCACTCCAGATCCTCCCCCATATCCTTGAGCTGGACTCTCTTCTTCTTTTCCAGAAGCTTCATAAAAGATTGTGAGAAGGAAAGCAATATGTCACACAAGGTTTTCTACTGTAGTTTTAGAGGAATGCAGAACTTCAACTCATAAACTCTTGCAGTTTTACAAATGAGAAAGTTATTAAAAGCACAATCAAAGAGTGTAAACGTACTGTTTTGATGCACTTATGAAGGATAGATTCGTGGATGAGGTCGAGTTTGCCAAGTTCCCCGATGAATTTAATGTTGCCAAGCATCTTGATCTTGGCAATGGCACGCTGCTCCTCCTCCTCAGAACTAAGAGGGTTGTCATGTTTGTCATAGACTGGAGTTAAAGAAGAGGAAATGAAATTAGTGGAAAGGTTATGGTAAAAATGGGCAACATTATACTGCATTATACCATTTACAAAACACAGACGCCCGACATACTTTCAACATTTCTGGTGCGGTTTTCAAATTCATCTTGAAGCTTGGAAATCAACAGTCTTCTGAAGGTCTAACAATAAAAGCACAGAAACATTCATGGGTCAGATATAGCATAAGAAACCTATGAGAAAACATCACCTTAAAAAACTATTCCACAAACATATGCAAGGCCCATCTGCATTTTGGGTTACAAAAGAGTAACAAAAGTCATTATGAAAAAACCCCGTTAGTTTTTAAATCAAGAGTAGAGTGGTGCAAGGACCTTTACCACCACCTGCTAAGCAGGCCAGAAGTGGCACTGGTTTTATATAGGGAAAAAACAAACAAACTAATATACACTACAGACAAAACTGTGCAGAAGATTGTAAATAGCCACACTTACTGTGCTCTGCTTTTGGGATGTTTGGATCTCAGATGAAGGGCCATCAAAGTTTGGTGCGTCCTCTGCCAAGCGCAGACATAGCTGAGCATAGAGCGAGCTATACTTCGGCTCTTCTAGGGCTTTGTCTACAATCTGAACACACAGGGAGGGAGGAGAGGAGGGAGAAACCAGAGAGGGACCACACAGGTCAATTACATATGTAGGGCATGACTCACTGAGAGCAGTGTGCCAAGTGTAGAAGAACACATTTCAATTTAGCAGAGTGCTAAAGAAAAACAATGCAACTCACTAGCAAGATGATTCCTTTAAGGACGAGTTTTGAATCTACGCCCACGTTCAGGAGCTCAAGGCATAGCTTGTCAAACTTCTCAGGCGTGAGTTTGTTGAGTATGCTAGTAAGACAAAAAAAAACACTAGGGTAAAGGGAGGCACCAAGATCAGCATCTCAGCACGATTGTGTAAGATCAAGATACAGACATTAAAAAAAAAAAAGTTTTCACATGGGCTTATTTCTGTTTTTGCTGTAAAAGCAAGTGAATGATCACAACATGTATAAATTATATTTATCAGGATTAATTAGGGGGTTATGAGGGCCAAGAAATTGTTACATGTGGTAAAAGTAATTAAGCAGTCCCGACCCTACAGCAACTCTATATGTCACAAAACCTCTTTCAAAAGTTCTCTCCTCACTTGACAAAAGAGAGCATCATGATTTCCCAGGCTGACCCATTCTGACTGCTAATGAGTTGTTAAAGATGTTAATGTTAAGTAAAGTCCACACAAGCGTTCTTTTACACTGCATTACATCCAAGCTGAGCCTGACAAAAATTACCTATCAACCAGTTCACAATGCTTTACTGCCCAGGTACACACTCACATTTGGAGAAAGCTGTTTTGCTATAACTAACTGCCCCACAGCCAATTAATGATTTATAGATCCACAAGCTTTGTTTGCTACTGTTTATTATACACATTTCTCATTTGTTCTTACAGAGAACACAAAATTATGTCAAAACCAGTCTAAGTTAAAGTTAATCCCACTGATTTGTCGACCATGAATTAGGGGCAGAACAATACATTTTTCTCAGGAAATTGTCACAAATCTTGAGGGGAACTTTTTAAATCTGGGACTATGACACTGAAAAACAGCAGCAGGTCTAAATCTGGCTCAATAATTGTACATAAAGTAAACAAGTGGAGCAGTTTACTTCATCCCTGAAGTCAGACTGCAGAATCAAAGTCTGCTTCCTGTCATGCCAGCAGCAACATTCCCTGGAAAAACAGTCATCTCCTCATCTTTTGTACTTGTAAATGTCCCCTGACACTCAGGGTAACAGGGCTTATAAGTCTTTAGCAAAAATGACTGCAGAACTATGCCATCTAACATGTTGTCCCCACTGACTTGAAAAAAAAAAAAAGTTGATACTTCATGTACAGAATTTAAGTGAGAAGCTAAAAATGAATAAAACCCAATTAGGCTCCAACTCATGTTTAGTTCTTTTGGCATGAAAAAACAAAAAACCTGACATTTGACAGCAGTTAAACATTTTCCTTAATCAATCTGACCTCATGCACATCATCCTGAGCCAAGACACTTTTGAATTTCAAGAAAATTGTTAAACATTTACTTGTATTTTTTCTAAGCACAGCTCTACTAGCAATCCTAAAATGTAAAACACAAAACCAACTCGTTCATGGGGCAGGCTTTGTAATTTTTAAGTACTGGACTCCAGTCTGCCCACAACTGAAACTGAGTACAAACAATCTTTGGGCCAGAAGAGAAATTCTTGCACGACACAGGATGAAAGGTTGAGGAGGAGGTAGCAAAAAGGTGCCACGGTATGAATAATGAACAGCACAGGGTCTTACCCCCTCACTTTCCTGAAGATTGCATCGTGACGCTCTTTTTCGTTGCTGGAGTTGACATCTCGTCTAGTGCTTCGTGAAGGAACCCATCTCTGAACGCTTTGCCCTGGGGTTTTCCCCAGGAACTCGCTATAGAAATGCAGATGAAGCTTAGATTTGGGATATAAAGGAAAACCAAAAGATGTTCTTTATGTTTAACACAAGATTGGGTGCCCTGCTGCGAAGGTTAGGCCTTTAAACAATGTCCTTTATTTGAATCTTTTGTTGTTAATGATCCAAGTTGGTTAACGTGAGGGTACCATCTGCACAATAACATGCTCTTTGTACTTCTGGGTATTCAAATCAATTTCCTGGAATCTGGGTGCTCTAATTAAAAAAAGCTGTCATGCAGTCAGTAGGAAAACAACATCTACAGGGCCATAGAGCTATTAATGAAATCATTACACATTAGATGTACTCGACCCAAAATAAAAAAAAAAAAATTTAAATGTCAGACCTGTTGCCGACAGTCTTGGGATAGTGCTGAGGTGCACCCCTACCACCTCCTCCCCCCGAAGAAGCACTGCAGAAACAAAAAGGAGGAACGCAAAAGGTTAAATGCAATACTCAAAAGACTCAGTGTTGCGTTTTAATCTTTACCTCACAGAAAACATTAAATTGCACTGCCCTTTCATTTACCAATTAAAAAACTAACATGCATCCTAGCAAATAGCACACATTTACATAAAAAATAAATGAAGACAGAGAGTTATTCATTGAATTACTACATCTACATCATTAAAACACTGTATTTAAAGTATAACCAGTTTAAACACAAAGCTATTTGTCAGTCAGTCAAAGAGTTAAACAAAATTTTTTACATATTATCGAATAGTAATAAAGGCTTAGCCTATCCATTAAGCATTTTGAAGTAACTGAATGAGCTGTTCAACATCTAGAGATCTAGAATAACAATGTTGACCTTTACGAAGAGCAAGCCACGCTTGCCTTTGTTTAAGCAAATCATAATGAAAAATAATTAAGGAGATTCACCTGTAATGAAAGTTCCCATTAGTTTTCAATAAAAAAATGATCTTATTAAAGAAAAGGTGAAAATAGCTTCAGATACATGGGAACAGCAAAACAAGTTATCCTTTACTTCTCTGTTGCCATTGTCTGACCAGACATGGTCTACTAATACTCATTTGTGTGGGAAATGTTGGAAACTGCAAGTCAATTCAGCATAGTGTCGCTAACTGGGAATGATTTTCTGAATATCTATTGTCTCCACACACCTGGTGAAGTTGTATTTGAGAAAAAGCCTTTCAAACAATCAACATGCCAAATTTACAAACTGAAGCCACAGGTCTCAACACAAACTGTTGTAACTTTTTATGTAAAAAAAAAAAAAAAAAAAAAAAGGTGCATCAATGCCAGAGATAAGACACCTCAATTTAAACATTTTAACTTAATCCAGTGTTTGAAACCATCCTGTTAAGGGGACTGTGCATACTGTAACTTGTGAGCTGTCATCACCACAACCAACAGCATGAAAAGACTCCTTATGCCTACCCAACCCCCCATTACAAAAGGTTTAACAAAGAAAAGTGTCTGACTGCCATTTTGAGCCTTCCCACATCCTGCTTTGTATTAAAGGCCGGAAGTCTCTACCCAAAATGCTAAGAGGGCTCACTGTGGGAAAAAAAAAAGCCTTTCCATGTTGGCAGATTTGGTGTATTACCTGAAACGAGAAGCACCCCCTTCTGCAATCACACTCTCCACTTTGGCGGCTTGACAATGAAGAATACTCAAAAGAATAAGAATAATAGGAAGGGATGGGGAAAACGGTGCTGGGGGAAGAGAAATGGACATACAATTAGTTACTGCATGGGGACTGGGAACAGCAAGACAGTAAGGGACTGCACAAATAAGGGTAACATTATTTTAATAGACAAACAGGGCATCACGGGTTTCCTAATGTTATCTAAGGACAACATCACTTAGCCAACTAGCCGGATAAACAGTCCAGTAGCCATGTCTTTGTTATAGGCCTTGTCACTAAGGAAAAACAAATGATCAAAGTGACGTCCTTACTAAATGCAATTACACGACCGAATACAACTTTGGCACTTGAGTGTTACACTTATTAGTAGTATTAGTTTGTTTGACACAGGGACTAGAAATGCAAGAACGTAGAAATCGGTGCCCGTCTTTTGTCGGTATAACAAAGCAAAGGTGCGTCAGCTAGATGGCTAACGCTAACTTCCTGCTATGTTGCTAAATCAATACGTTAGCTACGTCACGATCCTCATGAAGTCGTTTACCATAATTGAGTGCCACTGTTTTTTTTTTCCCCCTTACTGTTTACAAAGGGTTCAAATGGTCTTTGAGGAGAATCGTTTGCAGTTACGTTGGGATAACATTACTGTAGCTGCCTTAAGAGCTTTGTGTTGCCATCGCTAATTCCATCGGAATCTGGAGTGGCCTGCAAACCTAACGTCAACGGCAAATCACAATGCAGTGAAACTGGGCAGGGCATCGTGGTTAGCCGCTAAAATTCCCAGCCGACGGTGGCTGCATCAATATCTAAACATGACTGAGATTTGACATAAAGATTTAAGGCCAAATTTAGAGTAAACCTGGCCCAAAGCCAGCTTAACGGAACACGTCAACTCGACATGACATTTAAAAGATGCGTTACGAGTAATTTTCCTGTAAATGCTATGTAGGGTTAGGTAGGCGACGACGCCATTTTCTATTTGAATGTAAATCAGCTGAGCCATCGGTACGCTAGGCTATCTGCCGGCTGCTAAGCTAATACGCTACACTTAGCTAAGGCAAGCAAGCAGACGTTAACGGTAGGCGTTAGAATCTTCGCTTGCTAGCTAACAGGAGCCATTTTGGATGAACCGGTTCGGGTTTGCAAGAGACGTAAATGTGCCTTACCTTTACTAAAGCAACTTCAGTTTTGTATTGTTGTGTAACTACCAAAGAAGAAATAAGACAATTATAAAAGATAAACGAGTTTTGCAACGGATATCAGAAGAGGCTAAAGCAGAAAAATGACCGCACAAACACACAACAATTCCCCGGTTCACCGCCTGACTTCTTTGCGTTAGCTAGCTGCTACAGAGCTACAAAGCTTGCTGCCTTATGGGGGCAGGAAAATCAGCAATTTGCATTGGTCACGTAATTTGTTGCCATGTCAATTCGGACCAATCATAAGGGAAAATACAATTTAAGGCGTTTCCAATAGCACATATTACCCAATGAAAAGGGGTGTTTAAGGGGGAAGGGGCCGCCTTCTTTAGTTGATTGACAGGTGAAGAAGGCGGACAGCATAACATCTCCAGTGATGGAAAAGATGTTCGTTATTTCTTTTAAATTAATAGATTTAAAATATCACTAATCGTATCTGTTTTAAAATTACTATGAAAACATAAGACATAAAAACAACAATAATAATAATAAATAAATAAATTTTCTGCTAAAAATAAGGTTCAAACAAAACTTTCCCAAACAGCATAACTTCTGAGTGATCATTCAACAGGAGGCCTGAACCCATGACCCACTGTTTAGGAGTTTACCACACAGCACATATTGTCTTGAATAGTTGACCTCACTTCATTTTCACTTCATCCCACAACTGCCAGGTTTGGAGCTGCATCAGACAAAGCCGAGGGCAAACTGCTTCACATCACTCAGTCTGCTGATGTGGGCATGGGTCGTGACCTTACCTTCTCCATGCAGTCAGGAAAATAATTGGGGGCGTCCATCATCCTGGACACACCAAATGTCTCCCTGGTACTTCAAGTTCATCAGCTCTCCACATCTTCACCTTTTCTTTCAGCACAGTTGCCAAGAAAACAAGGGGAAATAAATAGAAACATCTGACCATATTTTTACTACTATTTAATCTCAGCATTGAATAAACTAATTTAGTGTTGCCTAGATGTTTTGAGTTTCTTTTCAATGGTGAGTCTTTGTATCTTTTCAACTAACTGGCAGATTAAACAAATCAAATTACACTAGCTTTGGGGTAATGTGTTTAAATTAGTAATTTAAAAAGTAATAGAAAACATTTGATACCATCCAAAACCAACTGATATACCTGTTAATCAATGAAATAAAATGAAATTAGTCACGCTGGGCTGAAAAGTTGACAGACCATAACTGGGAAACCATTACCTGTGTCTTTTGCTCAATGGGAATGTATGCAGTTTTTCATCCCAACTGTGCAGAGGCTGATTTCAGTGATTAGTTCCAAGCTTTCTTGTTCAAGGTGAAGTGGGTCAAAATGAGCTGGTGCAATGTGTGGTTGAAAGAAACCCTGCAGTTATGTGCACACTGGATGTCTAGAAGGACGAAGAGGAAAACACAACACAACCACCGAGATGTAGAAAACGGCAAAACGTGACAAAGAAAGGTGGCTTGTCACAACAATTAAATAGAGAAACAACTTGACAGTAATTAAAACAGAGAGTGAGAGGAAAAGATGAAGGAAAGGGTGAAGTTGAGGGAAGCATCAAATTAAAAAAGAAAACAAGGTGAATAGCTGTTGTTGCACTTACTTAGAGAGAAAACCAAGACTGTTTTGCGACTTACATAACTGTCCCATACTTTTCAGTATATAACATCAGCAAATCATGCAAACATTTATACATTTATCTTCCCAAGCTGCCATTCCCTTCAGAATGGAAAGAACATACATAGCACTTACACACTCAGTAAATGAATGCAAAGAGAGGCAACCTTTTTGTTGCTTGAATGACTACAGTATCAGAACCTAATCACATAATTCCAAGCACATGGGCCAGCCTGGTTACATCTGCAGTGAAAGTTCTATGGACCATTGACTTTAGTGTTTGTATTGTACTGTATATTTATAGACCTTCCATCTACACTATACGTTCAGTGGTGACACAGCCTTAAACTACATTGTTACACACCACTGAGCTCCACCTTGTAAACGGATTCCAGTACAAAAACAGGTATACTGGATGCGAAATAATGAAATCAGTAGCTATGCAGCTAATATTGCTTTTTGATGAAATTCGACTGGGGATTGGTGCAGTAAAAGCTTTAGTGTTACCATTCATCTTGTTGGACAGGACATGGTTTAAGGACACACTTAGTGGTGTGCAGTTACAATGTTGTCCAAATAAAGTTTACATTTTTAAACTTCAAAAATCTGGCTAGGATGCATTCACAGTCCAATTGCAAAGACATTTTCATGGAGATTTGCAGGTTAGGTTGTGAATGATAAGGGTCAGCTGTGTTTAGCTTTTAATTTAGTAATTCACTTGAAGATGTATTTAAGGTGTTAATGCTGTAAATGGTTTACATAAAATACCACAAAACACTTCATTTTACTCCGAAAGGAACTGCATCTCCATCAAAATGACTATAACCCATATATACAGGAGATATAACCTTGGTGTCCTAGAAGTAATGATGTAGCCCGCAGGGTTGTTTTGCATGATAATGATCAGCTGTTTGTGATATTTTTCCACTCCCTATAAATAGAGAAAAATTAAACTGCAAAAGAAAAGCAACTATTATTATATATATACTATTATTATACCACTATACACTGTAGTATTTATAGTAAATGGACATTCCACTCGATAAAAATCTTCAGATGTTGGTTGGCTGAAGAAGAATCTATATACTCTAAAATGTTCTACAAAAAACAAATAAAGCAATTTAATAAGTTTAATAAAAAGACATCACAAATATTGATCTGTCCCACATGTGCAACATGCTGAAGACATAAACGAAAGAACAAATTGTGCCAAGAACTCAGGAGGTAGAAGTAGAGGGATATGCAGGGAGATGGCAACTGTAATCAAATGTAGTTCATTCAACTTCCCAGTAGAGAGCAGAAGCTGCCTGTGTGTTGATATGAAAGCCCTCTGAAGGGTTCATGGCCTTTTGCTGCACTGTGGCTCAGTCCTCTCTCAGGATGCATTCGCAGTCCAGATCTCTCCTGAATCCTATTACCTTCACCTATCATGACGACTGACTTTTAAACCCTGCAGACGAAATAAAACACAAGTGCTGTACCCTTGACAGCGTTATGATGTTCTCTCTAACCTCACTCTCTCTGTTCTCATTGTTCCCTCTGCTCCTTTGAGGACAATGATCATCATATAGGTCTGCAGTAACCCTTGCTTTTGCTTTATGAGGATAAAGATCTCATCCCAAATTATTTCTTTTTATCAAACAGCAGTCGGCTGGCCCTCATTTACGCTACAGCTAACCCTCACACGACCCTCAACCCCTACTTTTGTGTATTCAAATACAAAGTGATTGCAGATTTAATTAGCTCAGGACCTTGCATCCATATCCACACAGATACAGTATTTGTGTAGAGCTCAGGGACAGAAACCTCAGCTGTGCAATGATAACTCACAGCAGAAATGCAGCACAGGTCAGGTCTTTGTTATCTGAGACAAATTCCACAGTTTCATTTTCATTAAAATCTCCATCCACATTGAAACACCCCTCACTGGGAAAACTCTTCCATCTCTTTTTTCTTTTTCAGTGAGCAAACTGCAAAACTGTATGGCCCAAATCTGGTAAGGAGCAGGAAATACAACATACAGAGTCTTAGCTGGTGAAACCTCAGTTCTGTCCCCTTCAAGTTTCTATCATTACCTACAGCATGCAGAATTTGAACAGTGGCTACCCAAGGCTATCTGAGGGGTCGGGCCCCCCAAAATTTAAAAGGCACCTGACAAGATGCATGATTGGTTATGATTGGTTTGGGTTCTCTTTGACAGGGCACTTTACTTCATCTGCTTTGCTGTGTTTGCGCCTTAGAGGGCACTTAATTACATTTACTCCATCATGGAGGTATCTTTTCGTGTCTTTTTCTACTGTGGTGGCATTTGCTACTGTACTGAACTTATTGTTTTTTTCCTTTCTATTCACTTAGTTTTCAGCTTTTTTTCCCAGCTCATTCAATTGAATGAGCTGAAAATAGTAAATGGTACTTGATAATAGGGGTAGGGCTGCAGCAGCCCCTTGAGTGTATCCATGTCCACTACAACATCAAAACCACCAAGTGGAAAAATACTGTGGCTGATTAGTATATTTTATAATTAATAAGTCACTGACGAGTTAAACATAGTGTATGAATTGTGCTGTGCATGCAGGGACATTCATTTAAAATCGGTGAAAGCAAAACATTCAAGTTTCGCTTTTCTAAAAGCTTTGTTCTCCATGTCCACACTAAAACAAGTGTACGAGTTTTCAGATGTGTCCAGTGTAGAGGTGTTTATAAGCCACATATACAGTTGATGAGACTTGGAGAAAAAGGCCAGCACCTGAGTACACGATTTGCAAGGAAATGGAAAAGGAATATAGCGTAAAAGCTCATGAACTGAGTTGTCTCTTTAGTCTAAACCCAATGTAAAGTTGTTGCATATTCATTTTATTTGTGTTTCTTTTAACATTTTTTTAAAAAAAGGCCTTTTAAAGAACTGTTTGGACTGTCAAAGTTCTGGCTGGTGCTTAAGCTGGTGCTTAAAAAAAACAGCATGACCTTTTCCAAAGACGCATTTATTGCTCAGTGACAGCCACAGTATGGTTTTTTTTTTGCCAGTTTTTCTTAGAATCCAGCATGACTGAGCAGTTCTTTGAGTGCTGCAAAGGTGAATGATGGATGATAAAGATCTGATAGTTTAAAAGAGGAGGAGGAGTGAAATACAAACCACTTTCATGCAGGTTTACTTCTGTACTTTCTCTATTATGTCTTGAAAGTCATCAAACACTGGAAAGACTCTGACAGAAAACCACCAATAAGTGATTTTAATGCTTACAGCAGTTCCATAATCTTTGCTAAAGCGGCATTAACATCTTGGGACTAACAGCTCACACTTTGCACCTTTTCACACTGGCTATTTATGCCAGGTTCACCTTTAACCTGCTCCTATATGTGCATTCATCTATGACCTTCACAGAACAGAAAATATGCATGATGGGGGGAAATAGCAGGGGAAAGTATTTGCACTACCCCTGAGATGTGTGCGACCTTTCTCAAACATTTCAGAGCCTTCATTTATCCAGGAAAGGTTGTTTTTTTCCCCAAAAGGCCGTATACCATTTTTTCAGTTCCACAATTTCTGCACTAATACAAAAAACAGTGTCCATTTTGGTCAAATTCCTCCACTGTCTAGTGAGCAATAGGGCTAGTGAGAAAAATATAAACACAATCACGTTGGATATATCAAATTTGAGGTTAGCATTTGAATTATAGCTGAACAACTATTCACATTTTTCATGTTAATCCTAAAATGAAAGATATATAAATGATTAATTCAGGGCTAAAGAAAATCTAATTTCTTGTCATCATGAAAAATGGCCGCACAATTTGTCAATCCCTGAACATATTTGATAGATATTTCCTACAGCCAGTGCAGGCTCATAGCTAATGAAGATAAGATAAACTCCAGGCATCCTACAAGGAAAATTCCATCTTAGAGGAGAAGAAATTGGCAACATTTATCACAACATCCTCAATAGACCTGGACATAATACAAACATTAAACATGTATTTTGAGAGCCTGGTTAAAATTACTTCGCTCCCATTGGTAATTCTCACCTTCTTTCAAACGCTGAATCTTCATCAATAATTTGATGTTGCCCAATTCATTTCCAACCTCCAGCTGTGGCCTTTCTGGTTGGAGTTTTCATCTTGTCCCCATGCTTGGGTGGATTTTCTTCGGGTAGTTGATGAAGATTCTCGTCATCCAGGTGTTGGTTGTCCGAAGATTGAATCATGTAAGATGGACTTCTTCTGAAGTTACTTGAGTTTCCTCCCACAGTACAAAGACATGAGGTTATTGGACCTGTGATCAGTTGCGTAAGTATTCATCCCCTTCAAATCAGTATTTGTTAGCTGCACCTTTATCAACAATTGAAACATTGAGCCTGTGTGGACCAGATGTTTGACATCTAAACATCTGGTCACTTTCACAACTCTTCTCTGTGAAACCCCCCGAGCTCTGACAGGTTGCAATGGGATTGGGAGCGAACAGCTCCTCTCAAATTCTCAAATGTACTGAGTTCTGAACTCTGACCCAGCCACTCCAGAACATTAACCTTGATGTATCCAAAACATTTCCGAGTAGCTTGGACTGGAAGCTTGGAGTCTTTATTTTGCTGGAAATAAAGATCTTCTCCCAGAAAAGAAAAGCTGATGCAGCTCTCTTGCAGACTGCATGATGCTGCCACCACTATGCTGCCACCACTATGCTTCACCATGTGAATTTTGTGTTTGTGATAATGTGCAGTGTTTTCATCAAACATCTAGTCAGATACAAAAAGCTCAGTTTTGGTCGCATCAGACTATGGAACCGTCTTCCATTTGACTTCACACCTATTTTTGTCACTCTCCCATAAAGTTCAACTAGTGAAGAGCACTGGCAACAGTTTTTGTCTGTACAGCTCATTTCAGCTGCTGAAGCTTGTAACTCCTTCAAAGGAGTTATAGGTGTCTTGATAGCCTGATACCACAGTAACTTAAAACCCACTCACTGCAGCCCCCTTTTAACAAGCTGTATGTGTCACTATAAAGGGTATCAAAACTTATGCAAATCACTTCTCCGTTTGATACCTATACAGACTTTTTATACATTCCTTTACATTGTTTTTGCCAAAAACAAAAAGTAAATCAACAGCAACTGAATATTGTTCAAAGAAACTTCCTGAATACTTTTTATAATTGCTGTAGCTTTTGTGTCTTACTGAGAAGAACTCTGGCTCTGCAATCTCACACCACCTACACAGCTTCACACCACATATGCCACTATATTTGAGGTTTATTGTTTGGCATTGTAGGAAATGTGGGGAATTATATGCTTAGCATGTTTAGATAAAGTGGACAAAAACTGAGGCAGTTCGCTCAGAATGAATCCCTGAATGTGCCATTGGTGACACTGAGAAGTTGGGACAGTTTTGTTTTTAGCAGAAAGTCTCTGGAGCTGTATGTCTTAAAGGGCAACGTCACCAAATTTCAGCTTCCTTTCTATCTCTTTAGTTTAAGGTGTATATGTACATTAATGCTTTTCAACTTTCCTCTGACCTCCCTATATACTTAGCTGACAAACTCCTCCAGATGACATCAACCGGAGGAGTTTTTCATCATTAGGAGTTCATATGATAAAATCTGGAGCAGCAGTGGAAAAGCAGGTTGACCATGATTACAAACTATAAAGTGTGAGCAGCAAGAGGACATAATCTGTACTGAAGGTTCCTCCAAGCGATGCAATCTGGAGGCGTTTTTAAGCTAGAAGTATAGCAATACTTTAAAGTGGGGAAGATTAACTGCGACCAAAAGAAACAGGTTCAATATCAGTGAAGGTGTCCTTTGATAAATAACATTCACCACGTAAACATTGTACCTTCTAAACTTCGGCAGGTTTTTGTTGTCATTGAACATTATGTTAGTAGTTACCTGCAATCACTGCTTTAGTTGTATTTTAAATTCAGTCTGTCAACCTTCCCGACATAAACACTCTTATGTACATTCAAGGCCACAATTGCCTGCATCTTCTTGCCTGTAATTTATGTTGAGAGTCGTCTGATGTGATATGCTAGATTTCCTTTATTCACCAGTGGATCAGTAATAGCCGGTATCTGAATCAGAATAGTTGGGAGTCACAAACTTAAAAACAAATTTACTGCGTGCAACTCTTAATCTTGCCCCCCTTTGTCCCTAGAGGGTTTTATAAAAAGTCTCCTGTTCCCCGAGGTGTCTGCCAAGGAGCTGATAAACTGAGGTACATGTAAACCTCCTCACATGTGAATCAATAATGCACTGTGATATCTTCTTTTTAATCTCGCCAGTCAATTACATTGTACCTGACAGGCTAATCTAAAAGAACGCTTTACTGTTTGAGTGGCCTGTGCCAAAGGGTTATCGCTCCCCATAAGAACGGGGGGTTTTTTAGGTGCTAGTATGAATTAGAGAGTTGAACGCAGAAGTACATCATATCAAATGTCAGGCTTGCACAAGAGATGTAGGAGAGAAATGATTCGCTCTTCATTTGAAAGTCGGACGCCATGTTTGCAAACTCCGAGTCAACGTCCGATTCATCACAAGATGGTGATGTGTTTTCCACAAAGTAGAACAATCGATCACTTGTCAGCCACGTGTCAGCGTTGAGAACGATCTATTAGGGCTTGAAGAGAGCGAGTGTGCATTTCCAGGACAGAGTGCAGAGAACTTCCACCACCATAGAACACCCATACAGTACAGAGTGACAGGTGCAGGGAAGTTCTCTCTGTGGAAATTTATACAAACCAACTTTTTCTCTAACTTTTTTCCTTCTGAAAAAAGAAAAAGAAAAACAAAAAAGGAAAGAAAATCTCGTTTGTTTGTGTTTTTCTCTTCGCAGACTATGTCTCTGCCTTGGGAATCCAGGATTAAAATATTAGCACTTCCTATTCAAACTCTTCCCTCTAGTTCAAAACAAAAATCAATATGAGCTCCATTATGTAAAAATGTTCAAAGAAACATGGTCCCAAGGGTGCGGTCGCTCACTGTGTGTATTCTGGTGCGTTTAAACTTGAGGATATACAGTACACACCTCTGATGGAACCAAAAACTGCCTTTAGATTGAAATTTAAAACAGGTTTAATTTAAGCTGAATCCTTTTTGTTTTGTTCATGCGTCTTGGATAATCCGTCGTCATATGTCGAGTATTCATGATGCATCTGTTTGGGTTTTGTGTGTGAATGTTAAAGAAGACTTGTGAGCCCCGGTTGGTATTGGTGCCTGCACACAGATGTGTGTGCATACAGGAAATGTCACTTTCCATACAGCAGACGCTGAAGGGCTGGTGCTCTGGTCCCTTGATACTGGCTGTGGAACATATAGAGAAGCTCACAGTGGCACTGGTGTCAGAAAGCAAAGACTCCAAACATTACATCGAGTAAAGCTTGGAGTTTGAGCGCAAACACATTCATTGGATGCTTTTGCTTGAGTGAACAAAATTACGCTTTCGTGCCACAGCGTTAAAATTGTAACTCTCTGCTTGAAGTAGGAGCATAAAAATCTGAGACTAAATATAAATCCACTGGACATACAATCAGCCTTTTTATCTCGGAAAATGTGTTTAATAAAAGAACGGCTCTTGTGGCACGAAATTGCACTTAAATACGCCATTACCCCGGACTTCTGTGGTAATATAGCCCCATGCCAATTACCACGCCCTGTCATTTGTGCCACATAAACAGTAATGGACAGCCTAACATAAGAGAGCAAAAGCGTCCGTAAATAATCTCTCGCTATGGAAATGGCAGAGACCATTGAGCAGGAAAGAGCTGCTAATTAAAAAAGCCGCTGCTCAGGCCGATCCTCTCCCTCATTAAAGATTTCAGTTCTCCCAGGCTCTGAGAAATGCTGTGTTCCTGGACTGAGCGGACATCAAGAGATGCAGCAGTCAGAGGTTAGGACTAGTAAAAAAAAAAAAAAAAACCGAGGCAGCTTTGTAAGGGGATGACATCCAAACCCAAATGATGTTAATTTGAGGCTCTGCAGCGAGCCTGTCAAGTCCTCACAGCATCAGGACTCTGGCAGGCGTTCAGCTAATAGGCAGGACAGCTCTGCGGATGAAACACAGTGAGCTGTAGAGTTAGTGTCATACTCTATCTGTGCCTCTCTTCCCCTGCACGGACGGTGAATTTGCCTGACATTTTTAGGGGGGAAATTACAGTTCATTTGTGTGAGGTGCATCTGGTTTGCATATTGGAGGCTTTCTATAAATGCGCTGATTGACAAATTGTGGCATTATGTCTGGTTAGCTTTGTGACTATATTCTCATTAGGACAATACGTTTTGGTCGGACAAAAGCCGTTGCACAATGGACGATGGTGTAAGAGCCTAACGTCAACATGCATTCGTTTGGATTCATATTCAAATGAGCCACACACAAGCAATTGGATTTCGTGTTATCTCACAAAAGGTTTTTTTTTGTTGTTGTTGTTGTTGTTGTTGTTGTTGTTCATATACCAACACATAAATCAGAGGCAGCACCTTCCTAAGAAACGTACATCACATTCACTGCAGCTGCTCCAACATTAAAACTGAATCCATCATCTGTGTCAAAGCCCACCTCCCCTTTCTGTTTGGAATTTTCTTCCTGGCCCTTTTTAATTTTACACTTTTTTTAATCTGTTGACAAAGGACGTTTCAGCAATAAATTTCCAACGGGTATAAATATAATCTCTTTTAAATCCTAAGTTTGTCTTATTGCAGCATCATTAAAATGCCTCATAGTTCTGTTTAGGCATGCACTTGGTTATGGTTAGAAAAAAACAGGCAAAAGAATATGTTCCCACAGAACTAAACTGTAAATGCGATTACATTTTTGTATGAACATAACCAGGTAATTATAAGGTTCTGATGTAACGACTAAGGAAAACGATGCACATAGCACAAAGCACAGAACTGTCAAGACACAGACCCCAGATTAATTCCTGAGGGCTGTGTCTATTTAGGTTCAGCCAAGAAAAACCACTGACGTTAGGATATGAGGAAGATTGTGGATGTGTTTGAAAGCAATCAAACAATCATTTGTGTAAAAATGATTGTTAAACCATTTTCCTCTTACACTAATCAGGTGCTGTAACTGCTTCAACACGGACATAAAATGCTTTAGTAACACTGTAGTCACACAAAGTGGACACGGTACTGCAGGATCTGCATATTATGCTAGAAAACATTTTATTGCTATGTTCAGTATCAACGTGTGCAACTATTTACGCTAAACGTCGCTAAATGTCGTTAAATGTCAACAACGCTAATTACAATGGGAGAGGTGTGGAGTTTTCTAATATATGATTTGTCCTCAAGGCCTCTTCATTCTGTATCATCCGCCTGTAATTGTTTCTTCTTATAAGTCATTTTAAACTTTTCTTGGAACTTCTTGCAAAGCCCCAAAGGAGCCCCGACGGTCCTTGTGGTCCACTCAGAACCGGTATTTTTGTTATATTTTTGCAATTATCCTGTAACTACAACATCAGTGGGCTCAACACTGTGCCAGGTGCATCAGCATGGGCTTTTTTAAGTTTAAAAAAAATAAATCTTATTTCACTGGAATTCACACTGTGTTCCTTCAGGTGAAATTCATATGGCTTGGCTCACAGGAAGAGACCTGTCTTGAAATAATGCAAAGTAGATTTTAAAAATATATATACAATTCCCGAGAGGACCTTCTTAAATTTATTCATGTACTTATATCTCCACAATGTAAACCCATATTTTAAGCGTAGTAACAACGCTAATGCTTATAAAATTTGGGTTTACGGATTTATAGAATTTAATTAAGTTGTATGTTTGCTATTACTTCACTCTAATTAAAATGAAAATTCCATATATGTGTAGATACATGTAGAAATTTAATGTGACAATTATGTTGATTTCACCTTAATTATTGTGAATGTGCTACTTTAAGTTTACAGTTAAATGGCAGTTAGTTCCCTGATAGCATTCACGATTAAGCAACATAAAAACAGTGACACCTAAAATTGTTGTTTTTACTACTGAAATATTTCCCTGCAACATGCGGATGTATCGAGAGTAACTCAAATGGTCAGCACACCAGCTAAAGACTCAAAGGCATGACCTGGAGCAGCGGGGACACTTTAAACCAGCACAGATGAGGATGCGGTCAGAACACAAGCTCAGGTCAAAAACAGGCCGGCAAAAAAAAAAAAAACAAGCGACAAGTCCAAAGGAACAGAGATCAGAACAGACAGGCAGACAGGAAACAAACAAGGCCGGAGAGCTGTGGCAAACAAAGGCACAAAAGACAATCTGGCAGGGAGCGAAGGTGAGTGGACCGATGGACGATATAAGGTTTACAGAGGGGGGGATGAGAAAGTGGTGAGCAGGTGGAAGAGTCCTTTGGCAGGGCGCCCAGAGGGGCTGCTAAGACAGGTCGGTAAGAAAAGTAGAGCATGTTTAGATTATCCTGACTGACACTATTGGGAAGTTAGTTATAATATATTATCACTCGTCATTGCACAAATGTGTACAAATCTTCACTGTAACTCTGTCCGTAATCTATGTTGTTCTATCGATTTATAGTTCTCTGCATCATGGTTGTTTGGGATTTGTAAAATGGCTGCTGCACCACTAACATTTAGCTTTGGAGCAGAGGTCATCAACTCTGGGTCCCAAGGGCCCCAGTCCTGCTTCTTTTCTAACTATCCCCGTCCACCTGGGGGTGGGGGGGGCACTTGATGAACCATCCACAGGTATAAACTGTCTGAGATGTTTATTGAATCTGATGTTACCAATAGACCAAATGCTGTTCTTATGGATTTTAATTTTTCATCCAGGGAATTTTATTATTTTAATGAATGTTATGTTATTAACTAAGCTGCTCTTTGCCCAATAGAGACTATGTCTGTTCCCCGACCACCTTCAACTATATAAACCAAAAATGAACACAAGGGGAAATTACTTGATAAATGATCATCACATTGATTTTTCTTGTCCTACTGAAACATGGTTGCGGCAGGAACAATATGTACGTCTATACGAGTCAAGTCATATTAATTATCATGGTCCTAGAAGCACAGGCCGAGGTGGAGGAGTAGCAGCAATCTTCCACCCTAGTTTACCAATAAACCCTAGACCCAAACATACCAAACTGGAAAACTCACAAACCACTTATATTTGTTATCGTGTACCGTCCTCCAGTCCCTTATTCAGAGGTTTTTTGATTGAATTTTCAGATTTTCTATCTGATTTAGTGCTTAGTACAGATCAAGTCGTCATAGTGGGTGACTTTAACATTCATGTTGCGTCTGGCAGAGCCTTTAGTTATCGAACCCCTCTCCTGTGGAACCATGCAAGCTTCATGTCAGCTTCTTCCAACTGGGCGTGTGCGTAACAAAAGGAGCTGAGTGACAAAATGAAGGAGGGAGAGATCATTATCGCTTTCTCTGAGAAAATGTAACGAACACAAAGTGCCTCGTAGAAGCCCAAGCGAGTCACTTTCCCTGGGGATTTTAAAAATTCAAACAGCTCTCATTGTGGATGGATCAGCTGTGTAGATCTCCTCTTTTTTCCTTTCTCGCCCCCTGTTCTGTCACTTTGCTGCACACACACACACACACACACATACACACACACAAAAGACAGGTCAGAAAGCAGCATTTTTCATCCCTAGACAGTTATTGTGCACTAGGCCTCCAAAAGAAGTCAAAGGTGGAGTAGAAATCAGGTTACTCTTCTGTTGCAGGTATACGTGGATTTCCGGTGAGCAGGTTTCTTAAGTGCACGTAAAAAGCTGATTTCTCCCCCGCTTACTTAAGTGCATGTAAAACGCAATCATTGTCGAAACGCTTTCTCGTGTGTGTCTGCGTGATATAAAAGGTTGGACAAAGGACTAAAAAAAAAAAAGGGATCTCTTCCTTGTGAAGGTCAGCTTTTCCACAAGTAAACACAAGCCAAGGCAACTCTCAACATGATTAATGTTGAGATCATGGCAGAGAAATGACATGAATGGAAAGTATGTAGACGCAGAGAAGCTCTTCCTTCGACACTTTCCTCTATTGTCCTCTGCTGAGAGTGTTTGATACTACACCACTGGTCGTACGCACGACTGTTCATTGCTGCTGACATGCACAACTGGTGCTCTAAATCAATGCATGCTGCATGAGGGTGCCATGTTGTGAATGCCCGAGTATATCTGAGGCCTGAGACTGTCGCGGTAAATACTCTACGATGTCGATTTTTAATTATTTTTTTTTAATTCAGAAATTAGGCCTGTTTTAGCTGAATCCCAGCCAAATGCATCCCGAGTAATCAATATGTCACGATCTGTCAGCTGGTGTTGTTTAACCGCATTCGGGGAAATGGTGTTTGTCCCAAAAATGGCCACTGAAAACAGAAATATTCAATACGCAACAATACCGACTCATTTATAACCCAATTAACATCATAATCTATTCTTTTGGAAAGAAACACAGCATATTGAGTAATGTTATGTGCCACGGTTGAATTTGCCTAATTAAAAGTGTGAGCATAATTGAGATTTTCCTACTGCTGGAACACAGCCTGGGCATTTTGTTTTCACTTTCTCTCTAAGGGTTGATGATAGAAGTCATTATGTGAGATGTAGTGGACATGCTGAGTAAGTGAAACGACTCCAGCCTAAAGGAAATAATACAGCACTTTCTCACCAAATGCAGTGTGTCCTACATGGGAGCATCGTGACTCGTGGTTCAACGGAGACGAGGCGTTCAAGCGTGCTTTTTGATTTTCACTATCAATAAATAATAGCGTTCCATTCAGTTGCTCGCTATTTTACATCTCCAGTGCACGCGTAGTGCAAATCAGAAGTTGGCAAGCTTTGCTGTGACTTCCATCCTGTCTGTGCTCAGTCCTCACACCCGAGTGGCTTGTACACGGGCGTAATTAAGATGCGAGGCTACGATAGGAAATCTCTCACAAAGTTTACAAACCGAGGCGACATGAAACAGTAATGTTTAATTTATGCCCGTGCCTTTCAACATTTAATGATGTCCTCAGATGAGAAAAACACACATATTTCCATGCAAATGAGGAGACAAACACAAACAAACGCGCTTGCGTCCTGGATCTCCACATATCACACGGAGCCAGACGCCCCGATGATTCCAACATCTGAACAAATATGCTCTGCTCTTCTTTATTCATTGCTTTTTCTGTTTAGTTTGCTGCCCTGTTTGTTGTGTTGCAGCACTACGCTGTTCCGGTGGTTGCCCCGCCTATATTGTCAGACAGCGGCCAGTTTACCGATCAAACGCAACTTGTCTGCTGTGGGGACTTTGAAAGATGCGCTTTAATTCAAACCAAATGAGACTAATGTGCAATTAATCTTCCACAACAACAAGGGAAATTAAATGTCTCTATTCGGCATGAAAAGGTGTGATAGGAGGGAAGATTAGCTTAACGGGTACAATGACACACCATTTGCCGCAGGGGAATCAGCGTTGTTAAACCTTGTGTGCCATTAGCAGTGATTAAGTGATGTCTGTTTGTTGGCTGCTACACTGCACAGGTCCTCATTAATAAAACAATCTTTATTAGTGCATCTGTGTTTTCTCGTTGTCCACTGAAAGTTTCAGTGGTCACGGGTTAACATAAATTCAAAAATACCTCTCAGAATTTCACATGCAGACAGATCAGCAAATGAATGACTTTTTTTTTTGTGTGTGTGTGTGTTCTCCATTGTTTCTGTGGGCAGGAGGCTCAGTTCTGTACCCACCAACCTGACAGAACAATGGAAGCAAACATAATGGAATCCAGGGGGATTTTGAGGAATGAACTGTCGCATGTTGTAGATCATCACTGGCAAGGCCACTGAGAGCTTGTTATGTTTGAGCTGTATAAATAAAGTCCAGTCATTATTTTCAGTCAGTGCAAAACAAATGCATGTAAGGCAGCTTTACCTCACTGCAGCACATAACATATGCAGGTCTTTATTAATAAAGCAGGAAGAATATCTATGTCTTACTTGGCCCAAAAATGTCTTTCTGTATGTCAGTGGGTTTTTGTTTTTTGTTTTGTTTTTTTTATTAATTTTAGTAATGATCAGAAAGGTGAGAATATCTTGGCCCTGTCGTGTGAAGAGGCCTAGTATCAAAATCTAGTTTATGTTAGAGTTTAAGTTTAGGTTAAAACTGCACTAGTCAATATTCTACATTAACTACTATATGCGACTCGAGCTATCAAACAGCTCAGCAATGCATTTTTAAAAAAATGTTTCAAATGTTTTTTGGTTTTGATTTTACAACCCTAAAAATTTAATGTTTTTGTTTATCTGCACTGCTTTAATAAACCCACGTGAACAGGCAGCTGAGAGAAACCCACTGTACGCCGCCTGTCAAACAGCAAATTGCAGACAGCCATAGTGAATAAATATCTGGTGAATATAGCAAAGCATTTTCCAACTAAGGGAGGGGATAATTTATAGGACAGAGCCAAAAGCACAGTGATGGGCTTGTATGGTTTCATGTTTAGCAAAGAAATACTGTTTGTTATAATATTTCTAGTGCCACTCTGTCCCACAATGTTCGGTTCTTGGTCCACTTAACTTCACGCTCTCTCTATGCAGATGACATCCAACTCTTCATCTCCACTAGATTCCACTCCCGCCTCCACTCACTCCACTCGAACTTCTTTGTCCATCCAGACAAAAAAGTTTTACAGCTTTTAAGGGTAAAATGCAAAAGCCACCACATGTTTTGGGTAATGTTTTAACAGGGTTTGACTCCAGGGGCCAGTTTGTAAAAACCTTGCTTTAGTTAAACTAAACCGACAATTCAGTCACGACTGAGAGAGAAGTGCAGTTACAGATTTGCCCGGCTAATAACTGGTCTGAGTCGTTCGTGCCTCACACTTTTAAAAATGACTTTTAATCTGCAATTCATCTGATCCATCTTTGTTCCTACAGCATTTAAATGCCTTATTTCATTATTAACCTAAATCTGTTTTCTTGTATAGTTGCATTGTTGGTGTCCTGTAAGGCATTTTTGAGTCCTTTGAAACGTGCTACATACATATTTTTCTTAGCCTCGTGTTCTCAGATTTGTGTGTTGTCTTAGAGAGGCCCCCCAAAATCTAATTATAGATATTTTATTATTATACTTATATATTGGGCTGGCAGTTGCATATTCCCACACGAAACAGTGTTAATCATATTACCATTAATTAAACATAATTAACATAACCTGAAGCCCGTTGTAATTATTGCAGCATAACAAGTGGTATGTGGGAAATTACTGACGGTGCTACTCTATGCAGAGTCTGTTGTGTGTGGTCACTGTTAAAAACCCACCATGTATAGACAATAAGAAGATAGAAATTAGCTTCATAAAAATCAATGTCTGCGTGGAGTTTCTACTATCCATTCACACATGCTAAAAACAAGAAATGTTTAAAACTGTACACTTACTTTTTTTACCCATCAACATCCGCAAAACAGCTTGTATCCTGTTATTGCTCTGCCGGCGCTATTATCCTTCTCCACTGAACTATGGCGTGTTTCCATCACATCAACCCGACTGGGAACAACACGGGTAAAAGACTGTCAAGTCACACGGTGCACGGGCACATATCAAACTGCTCATGGAGAGCGTCTATTCAATCTCTGGCTGCTGCTGTCAAAATAAAATACATCATCACAAGCGATGAGTTTCAGTCATTACATCTAAATGTTCACTACCATGTGCTGTGATGCATGGAGGCGGTTTGGGCAGCCAATCAGCGCTAGTTGATGTTGGCATTAATTACTCATTATGACAGGGCATTCCTCGGTTAATGACACGCAGTGCACTATTGCATTTTCCTTTGTTGTGATAAATCACGTGATAGTTAGTTTGGGGAAGGGGCTGTTATCTGTTGCTCATTTAATGGTTGGATCACTGGGCCAGTGGACTTATATAGTGCAGTGCACAACACGTCTCTTCAAATCAAAAGGCCTGTCAAAACATTTACCGGACTCACTCTATCCAACCAGCAGGGTGCAGATTATGACTTGTGACACTTTAGCCTCCATATTTTGCTCCCAAACAACAGTAATTGCCTCTGACACTTTTCATCAGAACCTGATTTTCATGTCACGGCTCTCTCCTCAGAAGTGATGGCTTCCTGCATCCTCGCTGCGTTGCCGACGCAACACGGGCGCCCTGCAGCAATGTGTGCAGAGCAACGCGGAGAGACACCTTCAGCTTCAAATAAGAGATCACAAACCTGAGCCCCTGCTGTGCCCAAGCATACAAAATAAGGAGCAGTGTGTAGTGAGACACGGCAGCAGGGGATGTGATAAAAGGTTGACAACTCTGAAAGCAAATGAAGGCGCTGTCGGTGTATGCTGAGCAATAAGTTTAAGTCTAGGCATTAGCACGCCACAGTTTTCCCTTTGTGGGTACTCGCATAGGATTTCGAACAGATGTCAAGATCTTCCTGATGTCTCATTTCAGGAAAAGGTCAGGAGGTTACAGTGTGCGGCGAACATACACATACACGAATCCCAAGAATAAACAAAAACAACTTGGATGCAAGACTGTCATGGCTGCACAAATATTTACTGGCGCGTTCAACTGTAGCAGCCCCTATGTTTGTGTAGTAGGAAATTCTCTCCCTCGTTTCACTTCTTAGGAGATTTCCTGTAATGGAGGCTGCTGTCCAATCACCTGTCTAATATCTTAGTGCTTGTCATTCTTTCGACAGCATTGCCATATTATTCATGCAGCGCTTTGCGTTAGAAACATGTGTTTAGTGTCTAACTTCATAAAGTCTGAACCATTTGCTCTTTATTTTTGTCTCAGTACAGCGTTACACTCATGACATTTCACTGACAGATGTACTATTAACTTTTCTAGTTGTTTTGGGTCTTTAACTAAAACCATCTTACTCCTGTAAATGTACTCTGTTGAGTTTGCTGATGTCGGACAATGTTATCAATTAAAGCTCTGCTGTGTGAAAGTCTTTTTTTTTTTTCTCTCCTATGACAGTTTTGTTTTTGAACTGGTGATTTACGACAAGTTTGTGCAGTTAGGAAGACATTTAAAACACGGATACGTAAACACCTACATTATTTGGACATATTTCAGTGTTTGATCTAAGGAAGTAAGCAAAATTGTAAGTGAAATAATGCGACTATCCTTTCCATTCACCTTAACTGATTATTTTTTAACAATTAGACAAAAAACACAACATCAAAATTAGAGAGTAGCCAAGTTGGGTAGAATTGGTAGTGATGGTCCAGAAAAAGAGTTTTACAGGCAGGTACCATTTATATCTTGGGAGAATCTGGCAGTGTCACCTGTGAGTTGTTAAGGTCACATGACATGTGTGATGTCTTCTATTACAGTTGTCAGACTCGCAGAGCTTGTGGATTAGAGTGTGAATTGGTCAGAAACTGCCCAGGGAGGGATGTCAGGACCCTGGCAGCTTCACACTAATTCACACTTTAATGCGGCTCGGACCAGCACCAATGAGACATAGCACATGGGTCACCAGGGGTCAATAAAAGACAAACCTTATTTGCTAGTCAGCAAACAGTCCCAAAAAAGTTGACACCTCTGTCATATTTGCAAAATCACATCGCTTTGAGTCCATTCTGCTGAATAAATTATGTCTTAATATGTTCCGATCTGTCTTTCGAACTAAAACTCCAGAAACTGAAGTGCACTAAGTCTCACTTCCTAAACAGCCTGATTCAAGATTCAAGATTCCAACAACTTTATTGATCCCATTGGGGAAATTGTGTTGAAAAGTAGAAAAGAAAGGAAAAACACTTCCACCAAACAAAGACAATAGACAAGTACAAGTTGCTGATCAATAAATAAGAAAAGAAAAATTATAAATGAAATAAAAACAATACCATTCGTCCATTTTGACCATTTAGTGCCCCTCCTTTTTACAGAAGGGGGATGTGTTGAACAGTTCAATGGCCACTGGGAGAAAGGATCTCCTGTGGTCTTCATTGACTCCTGTAGTCCACAAGTGTCACGGGTCATGGGGCTGCCATTTCAATTCCTATTAGCCTTTGGCAGAACAGAAGAGCTGACAGTGTATGGGAAAACTAGACCAGTGGTCATCAGCTGGAGTCCTCGAGAGTCCCAGTCCCGCTTGTTTTCTGACTATCCCTGCCCACCCGTCTGCTGATCACTGTGCCTGGATCTTCTCGTGCCATAGTGTCCGATAATGACGCTTCCCGAGGCATCAAATCGGGCTGCTTTCTCACATCCTTTGGTGTTTCATGTTGAAGACATGCTTCGAGACAACATGCGTTAGGGTTAGGCACAAAATTTTCAGGTTAGTTTAACTTAGAAGACAAACCACATAAAAACTAAATGCTGCAAACAATGACAATGTCACACATTTACTCCTTTACTATAGTAACTGCGTGTGTCACATTGTACAACGATCATCATTAAGGTGCCCGGCATCTTGGTGTACTGTCCGCCACACTGTCCACCTCCCTATTTTCACTTTATATACTATGTCGTTCCTTTTGGCGTCAATTTTTAAAGCATCGGGGCATTGTACCTTGTACTTCACCGAAAGCTCTGTGCATTGATCACTGGGGCAAACAGCCACCTCAAGCGCAAAAGGAGTAGACAAAGCGGCGCTTGGGAAATGAGAATAGGCTGGGCGGGCAGGGAAAGATGGAAAATAGGCAAAAAGTTCACGACCACCGAACTAGACACACGTCTATCCGAGTCACACAGAATTTTAGCTGTCAGTGTGTCTTTGTGTCTACCTACCAACCCACCCTCTGAGTGCACTTTATGCATGCAACCCAACTTGACCTTAACCCCCCAGTTAAAACCCAGAGGTTACACATGCGACTGAGGGCCGCAATACAAATCTCTTCATTCACAGCTTAGGCAGTGATCGTTTTGCAGGCGCAAACACACTCCAACAACTTTCCACTCCAACTCTTTCCAACATGCAGATGGTGCGTGACTTTCATAAAAGGCCTTAACAAATGGAAGGAGTAAATGAAATGGACAGTTCCTCCCAACCGGAACATCCAGGGGGTTCTACAATCTCTGAGAAAATAGGTTCACATCTAGTTTCACTGGTCCAAGGAAATAATGACACATGAAAAAGTATCCTGCAGCAGCTAACTTTGTTGGTAGTACAACTCAGAGACCCTGATACCCTATAGACTCGATATTAGTCAGACAAGGTTCCCGCTCCCTCTGGGTATGTGACTACAACTGATCTGTTATTATTTGTTTCTAAGTTTTTTTTTTAGCATAATACAAAGAAAACAGTTCAATTTTTGCTCAAACTTCAAGGGAAAGTGTGACACAACACGAGACTGATACACATTGAAGCCACTCTGGCATCACTAGAGGGCTTCAGCGTTTGCTTTGTGCTGCTATATGCATGATGTGCATTTCCTGATGTGAACCATTTTTTAAGCAGGTCCCACTGAATGAGGCAGTCTGTTAATTAATCAGGATTTCAATTAACAAAGTGAAAATGTTTGCATTATCTGTGCTGCTTCAGATAAAGCTGGGAAGCAAATTAAATAAGGATCAGCAGTCGGATGTGGAATACTAATGGACGCCCACAATTACACGGCTACGAACTGTAGATTGTCAAACAGTTTTTATGTGTCTATGTGAGAAAAACGAGATATTCTGTCAAGATTAGCAGCAGAGTACAGCAATAATAAAGCTGCCTAGAAAAGAGCCAATTGCTCGATTACATGTGCGCTATTTTCACAATTTTCCATTGTTCTCTATTAGTTCACTCAAAGGAAAACAACTACTGGACTATACTTTATGGCAAATGTGGTAGTAAATAAAGGTCTGCACTGATCCATTCAGTCCGTTTTGTGCTTTGTTTAGCTTTCTGAACAAATCTTCCTAACTCGCACGTTAATAGCCCCATTAGAGAAAAGAATGAGGGTAAACTTTTCAACTTGCTTTCTATGGCTTTAGTTTAAAGTGTAAATACACATTAATGCTTTTAAATGTCCCTCTGACTTCGCTTTATTAAAATCTTTCTCTTCTTCTAGCTGAAAAACTCCCCCAGAGGATATAATCTGGAGGAGCTCTGAAAAAGCAGGTTGACCATAGTGTGAGCAAGGAGATGACATAACCTGAACTGTTTCCTTTCAAGTGATGTCATCTGGAGGCGACTTTCAGCTACAAGTAAAGAGACATATTTAAATGTAGCGAAGTCAAAGGGAAGCTTAATGGCATTCGGTTGAGTGTACTACCCAAACTACAACCTAAAGATGTAAGTTCAAAATCTGTGAAGACGTCCCTGGTTGAATCATTATCCACTACTGTAATTCAAAAAATATTAATGCTTCTCATTACATTCAATAAGCTAAAATGAATGAAAAAGGTAAAACTGTCCAAATATGTTCAGGAGCTACTGCATCTTTTATGAACAACCAAACCCTCTGCAAAGCAGGCACCACATATTCAAGGTGTTGGTTGAATGAGGCAATATAAAAGTACTGATTGGTGTGGTGAGCATGGCTTTTTGAAATTTATATTAGCCTCTGTGATCAATAAGTAGTTTGAGCTTTATTGCGTTGCAATCAATAACAGCAAAACAAACTAAATGTTCATTAGATGCCATGATAAATTTATGAAATCCAGAAACAATAGCTTATTGATTCTTGCAGTCTTGGGGGGGGGATTTTATAAAGTGATGACAATTAACACATTAGACACAATAAAAAGATTATTCTACTATGTCTATTGCTCTCTGAGTATTTGTGGAGACTTATATCAAGTCTCAATGTCACCAGACTGGTATGAGCAGCATTTAACAAACTGCAGCCCATATCTGCGCTCAGAGAAGTCCAGTCAAAACCCAAACGGCTGACAATGAAGTCGAGACGCATACCAATTAGGGTTAAAGGCTAAGTGGGAAGGCTTCTCCACAGCAGACATCTGGTTGACCATATTGTTGTGGAGGTCCAGCCTGCACCAGCCCAATCAATACAGACGGTAAAGGGGAGCAGAGTCCGCAGGGAGAGAATCACATGGTCTGTAATCAATACTCAGCAGTGTATTTCACCTCTTTAAGACACTCTCCCACTGCTGAGTGGACCACACACATCTAACCAGCCTGGAGAAACGTGCCAGTTAGATTTGCTTTTTACTTCCTTTGCAAATTAAATATTTACAGAGGATTTTTTTTTTTTTTTTTTTTGCTGCTCTGCGCAAGCTGTCGGTGCTTCTCTACACGCATCTGTCTCACAGGAAAGTGTAGAGATGGAAAGAAAAAAACGGAAGCTTGACCATCTAAATACCAGAATTTGTAAAGAGACATGCACACGTGAGGGTGTTATCTTCAGAAAGACTGATCGATAGAGCCAATCTTACATCCAAGGAGGGCTTTACTGCCTGAGCACTTATCGATGCTGCGGGCCTGGTGCACATTAAAGCCCCCAGCTCCATCGCCTGCCGCACACGAATCGACACTGTAACGCCACAAAAGCTGTGTAGCCATAGCATTTATTGTTCAGCTCAAGTACTTTGATGCTCAAAGAAATTGCTTTACTTTGAAACAATCTTTTACTCAATTCTGACACGTATAGCAATAATAAAGAAAAAAATAGGTCATGTTTTTGTTCTGCTCACAAAGTGCAGCCCCTTAATTCATCCCCTGCCTTCATCTGAGAGCGTGAGTCCAGGTTTTATCGAGGGAGAAGTTTAACAACTATTTGTGTTGGGGTGGGGATGTGGGTGCAGTGGGAATGACAAGAGGCCCGCTCACAAAAGGAAGCGCTGGGCAGATTTTGTTGTTCCACTTTTTGATGTTCTTTAATGATATATTTCAGTGTCAATAAAAAACAAAACAAAAAAAAAACACAACGGAGAAAACAAAATCAATGGACCTTAAATAAAACCACATCCTGTCACTTATCCTCACATTGCAACAATCCCACACACATCCCCACCATCAGAAATCTAAAAACACCTCAGTGTTACATAAAAAATACTGTAGCCGTCTACCCACATACAAGTTGTTCAATCCATAGTGGGAAAGGCCCTTTAGTTCCAACTAAAGTAAAAAGAGCACAATGATTAAATAAATCGTGATCTTACAACAGTTGGGGCAAAACATATTTCTGTTTCAACGTGACCCTTTTTGGTTTGGATGAAGCTGACGTTTCTGCTCTACTGTACATCTATGAGTAGGTTCTTCTGTGTTTGGCAAAGAACACAATGAGTCAGCCTGAAGAATTCGATACTGGTGACTAAATTCCTCAGAAGCAAAAAGCTCATTTAGACAATATGAGGATTAAGGTTAATATGTACAGCTCCACTGAAATATCTACACTTATAGCCACTCTCCTCTGCTAAGAAGGGCGATGATGTGCCTATAAAAAGTATCCACCCCCGCCCCCCCCGTCAAAATTTTTACACATTTTTATTTTATTACACCGTTAAATAATGGTTGGTTTAATTGTTTATGACAGAAAAAGAGACTCTTTCGTGTCAAGGTGAAGACAGATCTCTGCCGAGTATTTAAAGTTAATAGAAAAACCTAAAACATAACACAATTTATTGCAATATTGCAAGTATTCACTACTTTTAAAGTCATTCAGCTAAATCATCACCAATCATCAATTGGTTGTAAAAATCACTCACTTAGTTAAATGCAGATTCACCCGCTTAAAGAACTGTAGTACAAATATACCTGTATCTGGAGGGTCCAGGTACTGGTGAATCAGAATCCTGGCTGTCACTCCAAGTGACTCGGTGAAAACAATTCTCTATACATGATTATTTCTATTCATAGTCTCAGTGGGCTTGGTTGAGATGGACAGAATGGATGCGTGTACTGTATGTGTGATTTGTTCACATGTTCTTTTTCATCTTTTTTTTTTTTTTTATTTTGGGTGGGCTGGAATAACAATTGCTTCCTTTAGAAAGCAGAGATAGTGACGGTAATATAATGCATGCGATTTAACAAGCTCCGCAGCAGAAATAATAAACTGCCGAAAAAACGGGAAGAGCCAAAGAAAAACTGACAACGCTTTGCAGGATTCCTGTCATGTTCCTTTGTAATCTGCAGGTCGTGTCTTTCCTTTAACTAGCGACTTGGTGAAAAATGGTGAAGATTCCACGCACCAAAAAGCCTCAATGTCAGAAATCTGGCTCCTTAAAGTTCTGAAACTTGCTCCGTTCATAACACTTCTTGTGGAGTTTCAACTAATTGTTGTGTCGTGCTAAACGCTGATACTTCCTGTATGTCAAAGTATGATTAGGATACTGCTAACGGTCAATTGTCAACTGTTGTCATGCCGATATTTAAAGATCAGTAGGGCACCTATTGGCTCCCAGTGGGTCAGTGGGTTTATTATCATTAATATGTGACATCTAGCAGCCATTAGTAGCAACAAATGCTGTAAAGGGACGTCATTGTGCACGAGCGAGTGACGAATCAGGAAGTTCATCGGGAACATTTTCGATGGACAATTTTGGAACTTTTGTTGGTTTTTAAAAACTTAAATCACAACTTAAATCAGCTTTATACAACGTGGGCGGCCGTTTAGAGCCACGAGACTTGAGGTGATCAGCTAAATAATGGAAGCTGAAAAATGTAGCAAAAATAAATAAATCAATAAAAGGCTCAGTTTACCCAAGTTAGAAAATCTGTGCTCACTTGTTACTGTGGGCAGATTGTGATGGCACTTAACCAGAACCTTCTCTTCCTGTGTGACGGTTCAAAGACTGGGACTTAAAACGACCCATCGCTATGACAAGAACTTACTGAGCAAATAGGATTCTGACAGTAAAACTGTAAAGTGCTATATTAAAAAAAAGATCCAACAAATATTCCTAATTTTCCTCTCATGAAATCTTTCTTCACTCTGCTGTCCCTCTAAAGCAATTTGTAGAGCCAGATTGCCTCCGTGCAGTATGACAGGGAAAAGTGGCTGTTTATCAGACGAGCTGGTATTTAACTTTGTAGGACACATTTGTATTGATTGGGCTTTTGTAATTTTCTCCTGAGTAGATTGAGCTGCTGGTCGCGGGCCGACGTGCATTAAAATTAACAGGATGTGCCTCCAGCGCGGCTGAGTAATGCCACGGTGTAGACAGCCATGTGTGATCCTCACACTCATTTATGTAATAAGGAACATTGCCACAGGAGGGGGTCTTCTTTCTGATAGCGAGAAGCTCGATGTTTTCCAGATACCAGGTAAACTGTAAAAAAAATAGACCCGGCATCTGGTACTGCATGAAGGTTTGCAGTTGGAATTTAAGATGGAGATTGTTTTGATGCCCACGCGGAAAGTTAAATTTAATATGTTAGTTTGGTATTGATGGGAGAAAAAAAAAAGAAAAAAAAAAGGCTCTCCTACTTTTTAGCTCTTCTGTGTCATTGATTTGTGCCGTTGCCAGAAGCTTCGGCATTCAAACCTGGTGGCCACCTGCAGCTTTTTCTGCTTGGATTTGCATATTTTTTCTTTATGTGAGTTTTCCTCCCACAGTCCAAAAGCATGTTTTTCGATTATCAGTTATTTATTATATTTAAGATTATGTTTAAGCAACAAAGGTGCACGTCAGGAAATAATTACAGAGCCTTAAAGAAGACACGGAGGCAACAACAACAGACTTGAAGGAAAACTGAAAAAATATTCGTATTGTCTAACGTCTCCTTAAGACTAAAAATGGTGCCGGAGATAAATGTGCAATGAAACGACAATTAAGAGACAAATCGGTTTGAGTTTTGAGATCTATAGGTCTGAAGGATGCCAAACCTCTCCGCAGGGATTTCGAAAACAATGAGCCCGGATTGGACTGGATAACCCTTTATTTTCTGACAGACTCCTCTGGATCTGCAGCGGTGCTCTAATTAAAATTAATGAAGAAGTTCTTTCACACAGTGCTGTGCTGTTGTCTGTCTGAATGTAGCCTCTGGATTTGTGGTGGTAATAGGCAAGTTCTCTAATGTGCATGTGAGAGTGTAAGTGAGCATTTCCATAAGCTCCTTTAAACTAGAAGAGTAGGGCGAGAGCTCTAACCTCTTCTGTTCCCTGCAAGGCCTCCCTGTTCCTCAGAGCCATCGCCCCCTTTTCCACCTCCTCTCTCTCCTTGCACTCTTGTCCATCCGGACTGCCAGGAGGCAGAGCACAGTCGGACAGACCTCTGGCATCTAGTCGCCTTCACATAACATTTCAACTCTGTTCTTGGTTCTTGTGGTTTATAGTGAGCCCAGGAGCAGCTTGAGAGTCAATTTCGATAATATTAAAAAGAGTGAGATTTCGAGGATTCAAATCAATTTTGATTACGATTAAAAAAACAAACAAACAAACAAAAAAAAACTCAGTTGTTTAGGGCAATGGTGCATAAGGTGTCCAAGAAAAAAAAATATATAAGGAAAATTACCCAGCAAGTTATTTCAGAGGAAAGATTATTGGCCAACAATTATGACGTACTGTATAAGATTATGAATCGTTTCACAAAAGGAGACTGTCCTCCTGTAAACTAGGACTCTATAGGTCATTTGTAGCAGCAGCAATTGGACGACCAGCAGGGACGTATTAAAATTGGACAACATCCAGTGGCTTCGATGCAGCTATGTCCTGTAGTACTGAGGCACGCGTGTTTTCTAGGGAGGACGGCGGGTTGGTTGATTAGCAAAGCAGACTGGAGTTCTACTGTGAAAGACACTGTTGTTACCACAAGGTCAGCATGGTGGGATGCTAGGGATGGGACGCGTCTCATAGCGTTAAGGAAGCTGTGCGCCAGGGGGGCACTGCTGCAACAAATGTATTAAAGCGTACTGACGAGAGATGTATGTGGTACTTTAGTACTGAAGGACTTTTTGCACTGATAATAGTTGGACTCCTTTCTTTGGCAGTTTTGCTGCCACAGTTGTTATATTAGAAGTAACTGTAGAACTTGTTTTTTCTGTTGTATTAGCATCTTTCATACAAATACAAAAGGGACGTTAACTGAGGCTGAGCTTCAGCTTTTTGTTTTCACGGTGATATACCTTTATGATAAAAACATGGTCAGCTAAGCATGTTGAAATATTTTAAGAGCGTTGCACATCAAGTAGGCCTTCAGTAGTTGCATAGCAACAGCAGGAGCTGTGACAAGCCTCTCATCTGTGGGGGCTCTGCCCTGCAAGCAAAAAGAAGACCTCAGTGGACAGGGGGGGGTGGGAAGACACTTGACACCAGTTCGGGTTGCTGGGGATACTTGGCTTACTTCACTTTTGCTCACACCAGAGTTCAGCTTGTCAATTTTATTGGCTTGTCACAGTTCACTGCCTCATTCGAGCTCATTTCCATCTGAGCGGAGTTGTGATTACGCGCCATAGCAAAGGGAGGGGAAGTCTTGATAAACACCACAGGCTTCCTGCTGAGAATCATTATCTTCATTTCTGTCATCATGCCAAAGGTCAAACTTATTTCTACACACACACCCACACACACACACAATTCATACATCAATGTTATCTTACTATGAATGCAGTTTATGAAGAATATCTTGGTACATTTTGTAGTTAATATTTAACGTATATTAGTAGTTCAGCAAGAACTAAAACACACACTGTACACAAGTTAAGCCCCACAGTGGGAAAAAATAGATCATAAGAAACCACATCTTTTAATCTAAACATCCAATTCCCTTAATTGAGTCAAATACATGAGCTAAATTCTATCTGTATGCTTATATTCATTCACATAATTACGTATACTGTATATAACACTACCAGAAAAATGCTCTGCGACTGAAATGCGCTGTGATTCATATCTGCATTCCCTCCTAGACCAGAACTCTGTGGGCTCACACTCTGAGGTTATTTTTGTTTGCTTGAATAAGTTATGAATTTTTTATCTCTCACTGCTTCAAATGTAATCATGCTACGCTGGGCTATATTTTTAATTTTCTTTTATTCCTGAGAAGAACCTACCTTCCAGGCATTTATTGGGAATTTGCATTCATAATCACTCTCATTGCACCATCATAGCAACTGCTTCAGTGGTTTCTGAAAAACTGAAAAGGTGTTAAACTAAATCGCTCCCTGAGGGCCATGAAAGACAAGGAAGCTCACAACTCAAGTATACACGGAAGTTTGCGCGTGGACTTGGAATGCAAACCCCACGGATGAATCTACTTTCCTATCCTATTGCATCAAGAGAAAGTCACTGACATCCGTCTCATCCAACGGGTGTCACCTTCATTCAAGCCAACATTTCCTTGCTGCTATTTAGAGAGGTTGGAGAAACTTTTTAAGCTGCTTCAGCACTTTAGAAGCTGGGCCACTGTATTAAACTGAGCAATGTAAAATGTAACTTAACTACCACTTAAACTCCAAATAGTCACAAACAATGTAGAAACTAAACAGCTGAGGAGGATAATGCACGGCTAACCTGCCTGGTTGCAGCTGCTACAAAATCCTACTGTAACAAAATAATAAAATCTTATCTATTTATACTGACAGGGATTATTTCAGCCTCAGATTTGTTCTACAGCAGGGAGATACCACCTTTTCAGATCACTTAAGCACTTCAGAAGCCTTATTAAGCTGAGAAAAAGAAACTATAGTTTGGTAGCTTACATAAACCTTTTCACCGGCGCCTACTTTAGAGCCAGTTCTTTGCATTTTGACAAGAGAAAAGAGCTGGAAAACATTTCCAAGGTAGCATCACCTCTTTGCTGGTCTAGACCCAGATGTTGTACTAATGTGTGCTTAGTGTTAGCATTTACTGTGGAAGCAGTGGTGCAGTTACATGGATCTACGGTAACTCTAGCCTGTGGAAAAGCAAAGCAATAATTAGAAGGTTCACAAGTTGATCCAGCTCTTATTGGCTCTCGCCCCACCTGGACACTAGCGCCTAGTTTGTGCTGGTTGAAAAGGGGGTAATGATGAATTTGCTCCTGCTGGAACCACATTGCTCCAGAGTCACTACGAAACCTTCGTGTTAAGCGGCTCGTAGTGACGGGGGTAGACAGTGAATTCAGCACTGACGTTCATCGTTGGTCACACCGTTTATTACTGCGAAAATAAACCTGATTGCATTTGTCTTTAACACAGAGGGAAAATTCCCACAAGAGAACACTATTTGGAGGGTTTTATCTCTGAAACTATCCATGCTACTAATATGCTAGTCATTCATTTAATAATTAACTCCTAGAATGTGTTTCATTGAACTCATTTTTTGTTTGTAAGTTCTGAAAAAAAAAAAAAAAAACTGAAACTTAAGTTGAATTAGCATGAGAATTAACAATGTAAGGGAAGATATTTATGTTAAATTAATTTACAAAATAGTTGATTCCACAAGGTTCCTGCAGGGCAGTTCACAGTGAACTCTGGCCCCGGTGCACTTTTGAACGTAGAGCTATGTGAATATTATGTGGGCCATTTCAAAGCGGTTAAGTAAATGAGCACGGAAGGCCTGGATACTGCTCAATCTGATTGCACCTGCACTCGATCATCCTCTGGCTCTCCGCGCCTAACAAGGCATATGAGTTCTGCTTCCTCAAAGCAGGTTACAGCATTCCCAAAGGCCCCTGCAATGTTGGGGTGGTCCCTAGTGTAAATGTGCGTGCAGGGGATGTGAGTGCGCGTATACCGAACTGTGCGTGTGTGTGTTTGTATGTGTGCATGCCCTTCTGTGCTTCAGTGTGAATGTGTGCATGAGTGGTCCAGGATGGAAAAGAAAGTCCACTAATAGCCCTGTCGTCTCTGTGGGCTCTCTTCCAGGCTTAGCCGACCTTGAGCTCGGGGCTCTTAAAAGATGACATGCCCAGGCTTTCAACTCGGTCTCGGCCCCAAAGTTGGAGACATATTGTGTAAACCCTTCCATTAATCATGTAACTCCTGGGTCATTAAGCACCTCAAATCGCCTGCTGCAACATCTAGCTTTGCAGTTATGCTATCTCCCCACAATAGCCAGAAGCTGTGACATTGCTCTTTAATAACAACTGCAAACACCCCTTTATCTCCTCCATCCTCATAGCACAACGCTGCTTGCTAGTCAGTAACTCTGCCTGTTGTGCATCAGCACCACGCTGCTAATGCAGAGGGTCCTGTGTAAATCAGAAGGTAATGAAAAGCGCGATCGTCTGGACGGGCACAGTGTGTTAACACCTCTTCCCTCTTCACTAGAGGTGAGTAGCATGGCAGATGTGATTTCATGAGGCATAGAACAGTTTGACTCCCTTCACTGACAAGGATAAGCGACCACCTACGAGGCATGATGGGATATCTGGGGGGTGCAAACAGAGCTCACAACAAGACACCAGTTACATTTAAGTCAAAACCCACTGTTGTAAAACTCTGCACTTGACTATGGATTTTGCTCATCTGACATGCTAATTTTAAATAATGATAGCTCCAGTATGCAACATTTTTCCCATATTTTTTTAAAATACAAGTAGGCTCCAACACCTATCACAATGTGGAGAGGTGCAGTGGAAGACTCCCATGGCAAAGACTCACTGAACAGCACTGGCAGCACTAGAGAAAGATGCACTTATGCAAGCGTTTGAGCGAGCCTCGCCCTTCTCACCAATGGGATATCAGCAACAATTTTTGCTTGATTAGTAAGTTTATTGGCATTCTTATCTATTGGCATTTGATAATTACAACCACCTGAAGGCCTGTGCAGATTGGGATAGTGTGTTACAAGCAAAGGAAAGCTGTATCAGAACAAGGAGTAGGAGGACTGGGCAGAGGGCAGAGAGGACGGAGCATCTACTACAAGAATGTCCAAAACACCTCATTATTTAACTGAAATAAAAATGCTTGCGTATTTGTTTCAGGCTCAGAAATGTGGGTACAATAGGAGTCAATTTCTGTCCCTCACGGTACAATAATACACCCCCTAGGCTAATGATTGGATCTGCGTTCTCACACACAGCTCTTTTGGTGTCTAGGTAAGTTTCAGGTTGCTGTGCATCTCAGAAATCAAGTTTGGTTCGGAACCCCTTAAGCAGGAGTACTGAGCAGAGAGAGTAAGTTGTTTCCTTCAGGACTGGCAGAAGACGAAAACCGGGGAATAAGGGGAGAGAATATTTGCTTCAGACAAATGCTCATGCAAAAATATTAATTGTAATATTAGGAAATATCAGCTCGGCAAATAAGGTTTTTAAATATTTTCTGTCACCTTTAACTTTCCTTATGACAGTTTCCAAAGCCTTTCAACTTTGTTCGCGACGTGAGTCACTTCTCTAATGGCAGCGTGTAATTTCCTAAATATACCTATAATCACAAAAAAAGAAAAAGAAATGTACCAAATCTAAAACCCATCTTTTCAAAGATCGTCAAGCAGTGTATATGTTCAGCTACTTGTCCCCAGAAGTCTCCTGATGACTTCTGACAGCAGCGTTCTGGCTTTTGAAGCTGCCAAATAGTGTCAGTCAAGCGAGTTGATGCCGTTTCCGTGTTTCCATAATGCCAGATGGAGTCCAGTTGGACTCCCACAAACACAGCCTCTCGTCTCCCCGTCCAGCAGGCCTCCCCATCCAATTACTTTTAATTACTGAGGACAGAGTGTGCACGGCACCTTAGCAACAGGCAGCGTCAGTAGGTGAAGGGGAGTTAGCGAGCAACAGGGCTGACATGTGGGGCTTATGGATGACTTCGTCTGGGGCTTGCAGGGAGCCTCTGTCTGTGTACAGCTACTCGAGGGCTGAATTAGCCTCGTGATCCACTAATCAATTTGGAGTGGAAGGGAAAATGAACACGGGCTCTCTCCTGCTCAAGGAGGAAATATATTTCTACTAGTGCTTAATAATTTGCTGCCTGGGTGAAACAGATGCCAAAACAAAGAGCAGCCAATTTGCAAGGGTGAAAGGGATGAAGTTCTCTTTTTATTAACATTTTATTAGTCTTTTTTTTTTTAAAAAAAACAAATGATTATTGTTACTTTAACAAAATAGATTTTTTTTATACACTTCCTGTATTTTAGGGATTTCATGGACATTTTTTTGTCATTGACGTGGCCTAAAATGCCTCATTTGGCAACAGCTTTTCTAAAAAAAAACTACATGTTGTAATGTTTTACGGTGGCGGAAATAACCGTTATCATGCAACGTTGCAAATTCCTTGAGCGAATGATAAATGAGAGGAATCTACGGTGGCCCTGAAAGCCCAAAGCTCTGCAATTTTGAGAAAACACATGCTAATAGACAAAAAACAACTTCACCATTTTGACAACGCAGGCGCAGCATTGAGACAAGCGCCGTGTTGTGGCTTCTCTGGCTCTTCTCTATTTGCTTGTGTTGTGACTTTTTGCAGCACTTTTCTTAACGCTGCGACTGTGTTGTCAAATTGGTGAAGCTGTTTTTGTCTTTTTGCATGTGTGTTGAGCTTTCGGGGCCACCGTAGATTCATTGTCGTCACATGATCTTGTTACCTTTTTAGTTGGTCAGTTAACTTTAACTAAAAAGAGCAAAAGTAGCTCATTGTTTCTTTCTGTTGAATGATTTAAACATCTGTTAGCTGAGGTGGCGTAATGTTTATTTCCATGTTGATATTTTAAGTTGTACTTGAGTACATTTTTATCACAGTAACAGTACTTCTACCTGAGTTAAATATTTAGTAACCCTTCCACCTGCTCCCATTTCTGTCATAATACCTGTTATTATTGCTGTGTGATATATAGGGCACATTTGAGCTGGCTTCTCTATTTGTGGAGAGAGTCTGATTCAGACCCCCGGTAGAGACATAAATCATTTTTGAGGTTAATGTTCACAGTGTCAGGTCTTCGTGATCAGGTTAGAAAAATATTTGAGAACCATCCATGATCTGTATAAATCATATGCAATGGCATATTTAAAGTATTATTATGCCATAATGAAATATTCAAATGCGGCCTGCCTGCTTTCAGCGCGATGGAGCAGGTAAGTCTCTAATGATGACATAAAGGCCTGGAAGAAATAAATGGGATTCATAGGAAATGAATCAGAGTCTCCAGGACTTTCAGCGTGACGGATGAGGCAAGAAAGTGGGTCAGAACCACAGGTTGGTTGGCTGCACATCTGGGCCAAGACACAATCACCCAGAGCAATCAGGCATCAGGCGACAGCCTATCCCAGCGTTCAGCCACTCTGATCAAATAACCTGGGGTCAATTATAGATTGTGGTTTACCAAGATCAGGCCTTGTGATGTTAAAAAAAAAAAAAAAAAAAGCACAGACGGATCATTTATTTCTATTTCATCCACCAAACAAACCTGTTTTCCCTCAGGCATCATCCTCAGCTCGCTCAAAACTCCCGTTGTCTCTCTCAGCTGGAACAGAAGACAGCCATTTGTTAATCAAGGAAAACTCAATTTAGCCACCTTTGACTAATTGTGAATTTTCCACCAAGTCAGTCATATTTTAATCACAGCAGCTCGGCAATTAATCATCAAACTGTTTAGTGTGATTGCAATGAATATTCAGTTACCTACTTAGGGCTTTTGCCCGACCCTTCCTCTCTCCGCATCTTAATTATATCCTGTTCAGTGGCCCTGTGGTGGAGCGGTGCCTCTTTGCCTTGCTCACCAAGTCTCCCCCTTAACAGTCATTAAGAAAAATGACACCAGTTCAGGTAGTGAAAGTACCTCAGTCTGCAGAAATTCGTTTAAAGGTAGACGCCATAAAGCTTGCCAAGATGAAAATCCCCGCCACGCGCTCTCGCTTGGCACAGAGAGTCATAAATCATCACGCACTGATTCCTGATGGGTGGGAATCAGAGCGTTCTGCCTTTGCTCCAACTTGCCCTCCAAAATGTTCACGCACACAGTCCACTGTTGATTGTTGGATACTGAAAATTGCCGTGGCACTAAGGGAAACAGTGGTGGCGCTAATTTGGAGCTGGCTCCGAGTAATAGCCGACTATCCGTGCTTGTGTTACCTGTTCCTTTTAAATTCAAACACTGACTTAACTAACGTTCTGGAGCTTAGAAATGGACGTTGAAGATAATTCTTTTTTGCACGTAAAAGTACTTGATAATACTGATACAGAATACACAGCCTTTACTTTTTTGTGTAAAGTGGGGACTTAAAATCCTGCACTCAAGTTGGAGCAAAACTTACCAACTCCATCTAATTATGGTCCTAAAACTTGTAAAATGCTATTTTACATCGACGAATACACGGCGAGTTTACACGACACCCGAAAATAGGTTGCTGTAATTACCGACATTATTATTTCAACCCAAGTGATGAAAGTAAGGTTTAAAATTCAAAAGTGTATTTAAATCAGTAAATTTGTATTTTTATTTTGGGAAACATGCATTTAATTAAGTCGTAGAATGTAATTTATCAATTAAAAAAAGGTTTTGTCCTAGTAAGATAAATAATAAATAATATGTGTCTGTAACCTTCTGACATCTCTGCTTATTGTTTCAGATTTTGACTTTGCACATGAAACCACACATCATTTCTCAGGATTTTTACTTTTCAGATCACAGATGGCTCCTCGGATTTATTTCCCGTTGTTCATTTAATGTCACTATGGTCTTACCCAGTTTGTAGTCTCTGAGGTTTGAAGTATTACATGTGGGATAATATCATGTTTTTTTATGATAATGTAATATTCAAAACTCCGCATTGACTTGGCCTAAATGTGTTCTAAAATAATATAATTGGCTTTGTGCTTCATGTCTGATGGGGGTCAGAAATGTCCAAATTTTAATAATGATCATGACTTTGATTGGAAACACTGTGTTGCTTCATCTCCAATTAAATCTGCCCTTCAACACTGGATGAGTGTCAATTTAATGGAAAATAGCCACAAAGGAATGAATTTCCAAGAAGCTCATGGTCTTCATTGGACCATTAAGTATAGGTTTTACTGTGAGAGCGTATACAGTACAGTATGTAGTAAGGTCAAGAGGAGGATTTAACGCAAAGGGGAGGGGAACTGTGCAGGCGCATGGACACAGTGTGACGGCGTGAAATCAAAGTGTTCAGCAGCTGCGATGGAAATGAAAATACCACGTGTTTCGTATTGGCTTTTCTCATAAGACATAACTGTAATTATTGTGCGTTTTTTTCTTTCTTTCTTTATTTACAGAAATGAAAGTAAAAATAAAAACAGATCAAACGTTTCTGAGCCCAAGGTCAATTCAACATCCGTTTGCATCCACACACGGTAAAACAGCAAATAAGAAAAGCAGCAAATTCTCCCGTTCAAGAAGGTGAAAAATTGAACGTTCACATGTGACAAATTAATTTCTGCTGATAAACAAATCAGTCCCAAAGACACAACTGATTTGATGGCAGAAACAAGTCATAGATCGGTAGCATGTCGAAAACCTAAACATGCAGCAGCACAGTGAGAGACCAGTGGTTTAGTCTATGCTTGACGATTTTTCCTGTAAATATAGGAACCTTCACAGGTTCTATAAGATGTAGGCCATAAAATGCGTTTTATTAGTATAATTTACTGACTTTAACATATCCACGCTCCGGTACAGCATGGATTCATTTTACACCCGATGCATCTGCTTTTATTAGGCAGTGAGTTATTATTATAATAATTAATCACCCGTGTTAGTTGCCTGGGGGCAGATTTGTTGATCTCCTGTGGACACACACACACACACACACAAAAAAGCATCTTTTCATCTTTGCTCTATTCAAAAGAGTCAGCGAGAGGCTATATTTATAATTTGTACCATCATTGGCAACCATGCAAATAAACGGTGTACTGTACATATTTCAATGCCTCTTCCAAAGCTGTTTTTAAATTTGAATATTTAGAAAATATCATAAAATGACACAATGAAGGATAATTTGGTCACACATGAGGTGAATGAGACCCTCAGCGTGATAATACTGCAGTTTTGTTGAGCTGCCTGCATGTGTTTGGTTTTATCCGAGACATTTCATTCTTTTTGGATCCATCTGTTCAGTGAGGTGGGACAATCTAACACTTGTGACCAAACAACTTTATTGTGATAAATTAAGTCCTAATGTTTGTGTCACTTCTGAAATTGCTGCCATTATGTTGGATTGTGTTCCTGCCTAATGACGCACGATAACGTATTTGGTAAACAATGGAAGTGTCAGCGTGTAACAGTGTGACTTTGGAAAGTCTTAGAAGCCCAATGACAATTAGTTGGTCCATGATTTCCTAATTACTTCCTCTGTCACTTCCTTTCCCTTCTAGACATTTCAGCTCGGCGTCACGTGCCGATGTCAACGTCAAAGAGGAGCTTGTTTCATTTCAAAGTGGCGAAACCGTATCAAAGGTCAATTCCAGCATCATTCAATTTTGTGTGTTTCATTCCATCCAAAGTTCATTATGACACTTTGCACTTGCATCCATCACAGGTAAAGACCTTCGCGACTGCTACTGGCAAACATTTATTCCCATTTAAGTCCACATTACAAGTGAAGGTAATTTGCTTCATATGCATACGCAGACATTTATCTATCAAAAAACAGCTGATATTTCCTATAATTCTCATTATAAACAAGCCCATTTTACAAACAAGATGTGCCTTTAGTCAAATTAAATGTTTTCTTTTATTATTACAGCTTTTATTGCCACTTTTTCACCAGCACGACCTTCATGCACGTTAATTTGCATAGCTTTGTTCTAAAAATAAAATACGAATAAAATAACTCAACAAGACGTCCACTACAAACCAATTTATATGTAAAACATCAATCTGAATAGACTCAAATCTCAAACTCCAATCAAACTATTATGCTGAAACACACATTTCTTTGGCGAACAAAGCAAGAATCAATCTCCTTTACGAGCTTAATGCAATGCTAAATGTCTTCAGTTATTAATGTTGAACAGGCTTGTGTCTTCATTGTCTCTATTGCTGCTAATTTTATGAATAGGTTTGTTTTCTCAGTTTGTATAACTTTGGTCACTGTTCATATGAGAGATGACTATTGATTCTTTTCTGGCTGGGAGAGTGGGATGACTCAGAGACTGTGGCAGAGTGTCTTTCCCACAGATCAGATATCCTGCAGAGCTGCAGAATTTGGGAGCTGGGTGAATGTGTGAGCATGACTGTGACATACATCATCATCCTTTTTCTATGACACTGTGGATCTGATGACGGAGAAGAGAAGAATCCTGGGATGCAATAATGCCAGTTTTTCACAGCTGGCCTGGGCCTCAGGGGTCTGATCTTTGTACATATTCAGTAAGTTCCCTGTGCTGTTTTCCTGTGCAATAGAATGAAACAATTGCATGGCGGCTTTATACTGCATCAGCACTAGTACTTCATGGGACCTGTGCAACCTAAAGTGGCACAAATGTACTTTTAGAAAACGAACTTAATAATATAATATAAAACAGTAATAATGCTGACTGTAGTAACTGTTAAAGACGCATGAACAAATAAATGATCCTTTTAATTACAAAGGAAAGAAACTGTAATATAGGCCATAGGTTTCGCATCACGAAGACATTTACCTGCAGCCAGTCTGTCTCTTAGATCGCTGTCTTAATTCCAGCTGTTTCTTCTTCATTAAGGCCTTTTACAATGTTTCACAAACTAAAGCGCTGTGAAAAGAGGACTCCAGCTGTTTCATGTATAGAGGTTGTGGGGAGTTTCTGCCTTTAGAGTTTTAAAGCAGAAAAAGACCTAAGTATAGCTAGTATTCATCTTCTAGTACAGTTTCATTGAGTGCATATTAAGTAAAAGGCAACATTTAAATGTTGAACTGATTAAAAAAAATCCACAACTGCAAACACATTTGTGAATAAACTAAATGTTATGTTACTAATGTCACGAGAGTTCACTAAAACATTACGACCACCTGTGAAATTTAATGCAATCCAATACAGTGGCTCTGCCATGAATTCTACTTTTACAAGGTTATCATTTCTCGGTGGTTCTAATGTTTTGGCCGCCCCATTTGTTTTCAACCAGGAAAATGACAACAGTAATTTGACAGAGAAACGTGAGCAAATACTGGACGACTTTCAAATACAAGCCACACTTGCAAATCGAAACTTCTCTTTTCTGGAATTCTCGAAACAAAGTCGACATCATTCAAATGGGACAAAGTGGCACTGATCCGTCCCGGTAGTGTGGTAACAGAACCACACTGAATAGAATCGGAATAAGCTGCTTACACGCACAACCGCCGCTGCTGATTAAACAGGAACTAGTTTGCGCTGTCTTACACCTTTCAACATTTGAACTCGGCACATTTAAAGACTGTTAAAGTGTTTTGGCACTTTAACTCCCCTGAACACACTGGCAGAGACGTTAAAGAGCAGGACTACAATTGTGGGATGGCAGCAAAAAAACTTCTGAGAGCAGCCTAATCTAAACTGCACCCAGTTTTGATGTTGTCAATGGCCCAATTTTTATTCTGTTAACTGCATAAATAAGACTCAGTAGATCCCTACGAGTTAGTTATGGTCAGGCATAAAGATTATTTGGATAGGGTTAGGTAGAAGTAAAATAAAATAAATGTTACTGTTAGTTTGAAGCAGTAAATTAACTCGTGTCTCTTGTTTTAAAGTCCCGTGTTTTATCACATGCCCCTCGTCCCTGTGCAGAATTTGACTTAGAAAGTGTATTTCTTCCAAATTGTCACACGTATTAATTATGATAACCTACTGGTTCTACTAGCAGGTAGTAGGTGTCACACTGAACCATAACTATGGGCATAACAATGACTGATAAAAGTCAAATCAGCTGCATTTTCAGCTATATTTCCCATCGAAGTGGGTAAAACGACATTATAGATGGCGGTTACTTTGCTACCATCGCCTCAGTTGTAGAGATTTGGGGAAACAATGTTGATGGATGTTTGAGAGTTTTAGCTAAGTTAAGGACAAACAGGTCACTGGGTCATAAACAGCCTAAACATACTGAACCAATTACAAACTCATGACTCGGTTAGTTGAGCTTCACCAGCAGGTGTAAAAATTTATAATTTATAATTTATTTGTCCTGAGGAAGGTTCCTGTGTTGATGAGGATGCTGGATCTTATGTAAAGAACCTTTGAACTGGCAATGGTGATAAAGAAAGGTTGGATAATAAACCCAAATAAATCTGCATCTGCCATTTATTCAAATTGCTAGGATGCAATTTAATACATTTACATGGTAAACAACAACTCAACAATGTTCGAAATTTCAACTTTTGTCAGTTGGAAACAGTGTAACATTGTTAGACACCCACACAACCTCATACAAAGCAGGATGGATCAATGTGTTTTGTTCTCTTTTTCACACTGAACTTCAACTTTGTTGTCTTTGAAACGTGGAGATGAATTTCGTGACCCAACCAAACGTGGTCATGTATCACAAAATAGTCATTATTGTCCCTATTCCAAATCACAGGGTTAGTGATTGGATTCCTGGTCCTCTGGCTACATATCGAAGTGACCCTGGGCAAGACACTGCAGCCCCTAGTGTCTCTCGTGTCTGCTTCTTTGTAAGTCTCCTAAATGACTATTTGTAATTGGAAGAAAATAACAGTATTTTGTCCATTAGTGTGAAGCATTTGCTGGGACAGACACATGGACCAGCCAACTGGTGTCTATCCTCAGAGGTCCAGGTGTTTGTCTGATAAAAATCACAAAGGATTAGCACTTTGTCATTTTTGTTCTTAAATTATGAACAATGTCGATATATTACGACCCCAATTCCAAAAAAAATTGGGATGATGGGTAAAACATACATAAAAACAGAATGCAATGATTTTCAAATCACATCAACTCATATTTAGTCACTATAAACAACCTATCAGATGGTGAAACTGAGACATTTTACTATTTCATGGAAAATATTGGCTCATGAAGATCCCATCATCTACATTATACAATATCATCAGAAGATTCAGAGATTCAGAGGTCAAAACTGGAATCCCTGGGCCCTCAGGTGGCACTGCATTAAAAACAAGCACGATTCTCGTGGACATCACATCATGGGCTCAGGAACACTTCCAGAAATCACTGTGCGATCCACAAATGTAAGTGAAAGCTGTATCATGCAAAGAAGAAGCCATATGTGAACACGATCGTGCAACGCCGCCGTGTTCTCTGGGCCAAATCTCATTTTAAATGGTCCGAGGCCAAATGGAAAACTGTTCTGTGGTCAGATGAATCAAAACTAAAGAGGAGAGGGACAGAAAACATTTGGCTCATCGTGAAACAAACAAATCGAGCAACAAAGAACCAGGACTGTTGAGCATCAGACAAGAACGGGGCAACATTCCTCTCTGAAAACTCCAGCAGCTGGTCTCCTCACTTCCCAGATGTTTGGAGACAGTTTTTTTTTTTACGTATGCTTTACGTATCGTCCCCACTTTTTTTATTTTTATTTGGGGTTGTAGAATTACGGAGAAGATCCAAACTGCTGCGAGTCAACACGTGGAACAGAACACAATGGAAACCAAACCGCTGCTTTCCACATTGTTAGTCAGTCTTAACAGCGCTTCTTTGTGCTGACAATCACTGCTGTCGAACACACAGCTGGCCATCGCTGAAGTCCTTTCAGTGACGCCGCTTTGTCGAGTCGGCTATCCAAGCACAGCTCGCTGAAAACTGTCGTGTCAATCTCCATCCCCACCCCCCCAACTTTTTTTTTTTTTCCCCTTTTCTTTACTCTGACTGTTGTGTTATCACCTTCGTGCAATTTACAAGATAGCAGGCGGGATGTGTAATGCATTGTCCCCATTCTTTCATATCAGCCAGTTTCATTCCCTTGCACCTCCCTGCTATTATTTATGATTATTGTAGGGTTACGGGAAATGTCACAGTGCCTCCGCTTCGACCCGTTCCTCTTCTCTACGAGGGGAACTGAGGCTTATTCTCCTGTTGCAGTCATTTTTCAAAAGCAGCTTAATGACTCACATGGAAATGCTAATTGGGTGCCACTCAAACTTAGAGACATTTTAATATTTTAAAGGCGGGGAGAGGTGGTCTTTTTCTTTTAGGGCTATATATGCACACAGTTCTTTGACAGATACACTGCTAATAATGTTGTTATTAATGCAACAGAGTGACAACTGACAGTTCAAGCACCACGTGTGTGTCTGCGTGTGTTTTTTGGTGATTGTGTGCAGAGCTCTGATGTAAATGACTTAAAGTGCTCATGACACACTGGCGCATCCCGTTCACAGAACAAAGAAAACCTTGTCGGCAAGAGGAGCCTTGCTTGAATTTCCGTTTGGAGGCACAGATTGAAATGGGAAAATGTCTGTTATCACAGTGCATATGTTTGCATGAGGCATAATAGTTTATGAATTATTTACCCTTATTCCAAATGACTCATTAACACCTCGGCCGGACAAAACCAACCCCCTCTCTCAGGCTACAGCAGCACAGCTTTCTTTCTCCAGCCTGATTGAAAATTCACAGTGGTTCTGATTTTCTTGGACAAGTCTGACAGTTGTTAATTAGTTTGTCTTTTTCAATCATTTTGGGAAGCTCCAAATGAAACCTACATGTCAGTGTTAATCACTGTGTCTTTTCATTCTTATTTTATTGCGGACTTTCCTTTTTTTTTTTTTTTTCCGCCTTGCAAACGCTCTCTTGTCACATAACAGTGTGTTGACAACGGAATTTAAAACTTCATAACTGATTACACCCAGGAGAGAAATGAGCTCTGGCAGAGTTATTAACATCCAAATATTACTGCACAACAATCGCGGCAAAAAGAAATTTTAATTTGCACCAATAATAATTTAAAGCTGCATCGTTTTAGCGAGTAATGCCTGCTTTTGTTAAAGTGTTCTACTTATGTTCTTATGTTATGTCAAGGCATTTGTAGATGCCTCTGTCCTCAAACTTTGGAGTTCTTTACCTTTAATGCAACAGTATACACTAACATTGTAAACCAGAAGTCGTCCATCCAGAGGTCAGGGACTCCTCCCACAACACAACTCACAATTTATATCACAGGATCACCAGTAGACACATGTGGGACTGTGTGAAAGGTTAACAAATCAGAAAGATTAGAAACCATGGGTTTATGCAACACTGTGCTTCCAACTTTGTGGTGACCCATAAAGTTTGGGGGCATTTTGACACCTGCAAGACTGAATCAAAGTCCCAAACCAAAGTAAGTGTTATTGTTAAATTGTGTACATTTGATCCAGTCAGATTTGGTTTCGGAGCTCTGAGCCTTTATTATAGACCCAAATTAAATATCTCGTCCCCTCCTCTCCCCACGTGCTCCTGTT